>CM031238.1:141673111-142875843 GCA_018340775.1 Taxus wallichiana var. yunnanensis
TGAGGAGAATTTCAGGAGCATATATATTTCCAGGAGGTTCATTCAGTAGCGGATCGATGAGTTCCACGATTTGCGATAGGCCTCCATGATGGTAGCAGAGTATGAGGGATGGTTCCTTGATCTACTTTAGTATGTAGACCTAGGTTCATCAGGGGCCTGAACATGGACTTGGGTGGGGCTATGCACATTCATTTCCTATAGAAATTATCAGAGGTCATGGAGAAGGACTATATTACGAGGAAACCAAGGGGAAGACTCGTGAAGCATGTGATAGAGTGAGGAGTTGTATCTGATAGCTACATGATAGTAGATCAAGGGGATTAGCTCCTTCTCCTCATGGTGCACACACCTTAGCATAGTCTTCATTTCAAACTCCTCGAGTAGTAGAATTGACCACCCTTTTTACCTCTATAGCATCATGATGCTCGGAGAGGACGTAGTATCGACCCTCTAGTTATGGGGCTCAATAGGACACAGGCTCCACCTTGAGCACAATCAGCAGGAGCACGTCCACCGCAGCACCCATAGAGATTTATGACTGGATCATTAGGCCCTTCAGCACATACTATTGTTCCACCTAGAGGACTATTTGTACATTGGAGAGGACAAGGACCTTATTATGGATGTGGCATACACGGACATCATTGGAGAGAGTGCCCTCATAACCCTGCTAATCAAGTTAAGGCACCTACTTCTAAGCCTATTGTTGGCAACATGGCTAAGATCCATAGGATATATGTAGCGATCAAGAAGCATCAAGAAGAGCACCAACGCATGGTGATAGAGACCACAGGTAGCATTGGTGGAATTTCTATCCTTATTTTATTTGACTCAGTCTCATCAGATTATTTTATTTTGCCATCTTTAGTAGAGCATTGCAGTGGTGGCAATTAGGTAGGGCCTTAGTTCGAACATCAAGATGGCTTCTAGATCCAAGATCTCAGTTGACTCCTTAGTCAAGGAGTGCGTAGTGGGCCTAGGACCCTTTACTACTACCTTAGATGTTCGTATTCTTCACTTGGCCATGGATTGGTTATCTACACATAGAGCTAGATTCTAGAGTTGATTGGTACAGTAAGATTATATCTTGTGCAGATGATTTGGGAGTGGAGTCAGTGAATTTTAGAGTCATGAGACCCATCTCTATCCACACTATTCCCATTATGCAGTTGAAGTAGTGTGCATGATGGGGTTGTCAGTTGTATGCTATTACAGTTAGTGATAGGTCGAGGATGAGCGGTTGGTGGACCTTCACTCGATGATCACCCCATTTTGCAAGAGTTTTCATATGTTTTTCCTAGAGATCTTCCACGAATGCCTCACCCACGTGAGATAGATTTCCACATTTACTTGGTTCCAAATTTGGAACCTATCTCATGTGCTCCTTATAGGATGACCACATCTGAGCTATGTGAGCTCAAGTTGCAACTTGAGGGCCTTCTCGAGAAATGCCTAATCCATCCTAGTGTATCCCCTTGGGATGTACCCATGATTTTTTGAAGAAGGATGGATCCTTACGGTTATGTCGGGACTATTTTCATCCGAACAAAGTAACGATCAAGAATTGTTACCCCTTCCTCATATAGATGATGTAGTGCCCACTTCCCTTTGACACCTTTTTTATACTAATCATGATACTGCTGATTATATTATGGACATGATTATGGACCTTATTATAGTATGATGATAGATGTTAGATCATGGATTATTTTTGACTTGATTCAGTTATGATGCATGATGATTATTAGAGACATTTTATATGTTGATGATGATATACTATTTGACATGGTTATATTATGGATGTTGTGCGGACTTGTGATATTTGGATATTGTGAGTAGACCTAGAAATAGAAATTATTGGATGATGATATAGTTGTTAATAAAACTATAAATGATATTGTTAGATTTCTTTGATGTTGTTGTGATTCATATATCTAAATGATTTTGGGAATTATATTTATATTATTTTAGATGTTCTAATATCGAGGCTGAAGGAGGTATTTGAGTTTTACAGTTAAAATATCACAAAAACATCGGGGATTGGAGACCGACCACAATGGAATTCTAGATGAATTCAACAAGGTTGCCATGACAACTAGTATTTGTTTGTTCGTGTTTGTGTGTGTTAGGGATTCCCATGGGGGATCACCTTTAATTGTGACCAAGAGGTTTTATGTATTTCTTTTTTTTGGTCCCTTAATTTAGGTTTGCATGTGTTTATTTGTGGCACTTTTACCCCTTTCATTATTCATTAAATGGTGTGTAATATTGTGAGTAATCATGTTGTTAAGTTAATTAATTAAAATATGTCATAAGAAAGTAATTAATAGAGTTGTTGGCCTTGAATTAAAGTGTTGTAAGAGATGTGTAAGTGATGTGTAAGTTAAATTTTGAGTGTGAAACACTCCACCTTCTTGGAAATTCAGAAATTGTCCTTGGAGGCTGATTTTGGAGGCTTGTGGGACAAGTTAAACTTGTCCCATACCTCTTAAATTTAATTACCAACCATACCTACGGTTGGAGAGTTGAGATTAGACTTTTATAATGCTTTTTGAGAAGGAAAATTATAGGTTTTAATTACACTTTTCTTACATGATTTAATTTCAGTCCTTTGGGGTGTGGGTTGGATTTGAGTGTGTAAGTAAACTATCATATTATTCACCCACCTATTTATTATGCTTTGGAGAATGAAGTTGACTTTGGGGGTTGGGGTTGAGGATGTGTGATGTGACATCCTACATGGACCCACCTCATCCTCTTCCCTTCCCTCTTCTATAAAATTCAAATTCCTTTCCTTGTTTTGGGTTGATTCACTTTGGAGACTTCATTCTTGGGAAAAATTCCTTGTTGTATCAAGAGCTCTTGCTTTTGGATAAGTTTGAAGATTGTTGTATGCTTATTGTTTGGGGGATTTTGGATTGATTTCTTAGAAACAACTACTGCTCGAACTTGGGAAACTCCATCATGGAGAGGTAAGAGCTTGGCTCCTTAAATTCTCTTCTTTTATAAATGTAAATGCTAATGTGTGAATGTTTTGGCATGTTTATGGGCTGTTGGGTAGATTTCCTAGGAATGGATGGCCTAGGAATGGTGTAGGAGAAGACTATGGGGTTATTTTTGTGGGAGGCAAAAGTGTGTTTTAGGGAGGTATAAGGGTGGAGGGAGTTGGGATTTGGGTTCCACCTTACAAATAAATAGCTTTCATTTCTTTACTCATTATGGGGTGCCACAAGAGGTTGGGGAGGCATAAGGAAATGTGAGAAATAAAGGGTACTTAGGGGAGGCATAAGGAATGTCAGGGTTTGATATACTATATTTTAGCGGTTTAAAATCAAGTGGTGATACCCATTTCCCCTTTTGGAGGCATAAGAAGCATCCCCATAATTTCTTGCTCCTTTGGCTTGCTGGATGAAGCCTCAGTAATGTTTGTCATGCTTTAATGTATTCTTAAACTACATTCAATTTTGGACTATGTTTTTATTGTGAAAATGTTGCTTGTGTGTTTGTGGAAGCATGTTGTTGCCATAAGTTGGATCACATCTTTTATTGCATTGTGGTTGGGGCTTGGGGGCCAATGAAGAAGGATGGCTTCTCCTCTTCATTGGATTTCTTCGTTGGGTGGAGAGCATTGCCTTTCCCCTACTCTTGTTGTGATCACAATTTGGAAGAATGATAAATATACATGTTGTTGTTACGGAGATAAGATAAAGACAGTTTGACAGTCCCTTGTGAATTGAAATCTTATTGTAGCCCTTTCCCACTTTAAATTGGATGATCTATATATTAATTGTAATGGAAAGATACTTTGTATTGACAATGAAAGTTGAAATTCAAAATGTAAAAGAGTTATACTCTTTCTCTATTTTTCTGGAAAGAATGTGAAAGAATGATACGTATTTTATATCTTGTATTTTGAAATCAAATGGAAAGGAAGTTGTAAGAGTTTCATTTGAATTAATGGAAGTGTTTTTATTTTTCATATGATATTATTTCCATTAGAAATCTATGTTTAACGTGGGCTATGAAATCCTGTCTGGAAAGTGGAAAAGTGAGACACTTGAGAGGAAAATGTATTATTCTGCCCTATTTAAAATATATGATTTTGAAAAGAATAAAAAATGTATGCTTGTTTTAATGTTTGATTGAAGGAAATAAAATGATTTAATACTAGCATGGAATGAATTCAATTCTTTATTTCATGGCAAAAGAGATAGTTAATCTATGTTCTGGATATGTATACACTTCTTTCAATTCATTGTATACTTTGTAAAATTTCTTATATCAAATGTTCAAATAACCCTGCAAATAGATAAGAGGCAAATGAAATGATTATTTGGACATAATGAGGCCAAAAGGATCCCAAACCAAACTAAAAACACTTAAGGAACTTCTTAGAAAACTTAGCAAAAATGGGCTCAACCCTCTTACAGTCGTTTTTACAAGAGATGTAAATTTTCAAATTGCAAATCAATCAGACAAATTGAATCTTGAAATCCTTCTTAAATCCATCTAAGAACAATTCTCCATGTCTATTTGACATGTTGAGAGAGGAAGAAGATCAAATTGAACAAATCTTATAAGTTAAAATTTACCAGTTTGCATTGTAAAAGCTTGCAGATCGTTTTCTTGAAATTGACTCCTTAAAATTTATCAAAATCAAAATTTAATGATTTCTAAGTAAAGAGAACATTGAGAGATTTCTAGAAATTCCTCGTTTTCCCAAAACCAAGCTCTCTATAAAAATTTATGGCCTTATGAATTTTTCTTCATTGGCGTCAAAAATATTGGGAAACATTTCCTTCTTGGATCCGCGGCCCGAATTTTCCCCTTAGCACTTCAGAAAATTTTCCTAATTTTCCCCACTTTGCCTATAACCAATCAGAGGCTACCATGTGGCACCATGACATGTTGGTGGAGGGTGGATCTTTTTTTACTTGGCGCCTCAAAAAAAGTTGGGAAAATTTTGTAAATTTTCCCCACCGCCCCACAGCCAATCAGGAGCTGCCACATGGCATCACGAGGCATCGGCAGAGGAGTGGGTTCCTTTTTGCCTTTTTCATTTTCAGAAAATTTTAGGAAAAATTTCTAAATTTTCCCATGCGCCCGCCCGCAACCAATCGGAGTTGCCACGTGGCGTCGCGAGGCATCGGTGAAGGAGCGGGTTCCTTTTTTCCTTTTTCATTTTCGAAAAATTTGGGAAAATTTTCCTAATTTTCCCCACCACCCCGCTAGCCCATAGCTAATCGGGAGTTGCCACATGGCATCATAGGGCATCGACAGAGGTGTAGGTGAATTTAACCCCTTTTTCCTTAGGGCGTTAAAATCTTTCATCCCCGCCACCCCGCTTTCCTGCGTTGGGCGAGGAGGCACCATGTGTCCTCTTGCGAACTTGCGAACTCACGGGAGCATGGGTGCAAAGGTGGATTTTCACCCCGCGTGGGAAATTTCCAAAATTTTCCCAGCGGCCTCACCGACCCGAATCCTCCTCTGAGAAATATTTCTCCCCGTGGCCCACAGACCCACCACAGGATAAATTTTCTCCCCTTGGCCCGCAAGCCCACTCTTGGGAAAAATTTTCGCCCCAAGGCCCGTCGACATAACTTAAGAAATATGAGGAGTTAGGAGGACTTCTTTATATCAATGGAAAGGTGAGGAAATTTTCTATCCAATGGGAATGATTTAGGAAATTTTTAATGCATTAATTTTGATAAAAAAACAAGTTGAATCTTTAATCCTGTTAGAGAGTGGGTATGGTGAGGAATTACTCTTTGAACCTAATTGAACCTTCTAACCCTAAAATTTTGGACCTTGTGACCTCTAAAAATTGTTAATAAAAGAAATTATATTCTATTGGATTATAATTGTTCTAGAACCTGTTAGTGACAACTGTTGTCTTATAACCCAGTTGTAGACTATTTTAAACAAAAAAACTATTCCATAATTTTCCTAACTAATCCTAGGTTGTTCTTGGGTCTCAAGTGGGTTGTATTTGCGGGATTTACAGATGATTTGTTTGATCAGATTAAGGGGAATTTTTATTTTCTAATATTTATCTTAAGACATGATACCATCAGCTAAGGATTATAAGGAAGATATCCATAATTCAACTTTCTACACGAGGTATGACCACTATGAGTTCATAGTTGTGTCATTCGGTCTTACGAACTCCTTTGCGGTGTTCATGAGTTTGATGAATTGGATGTTCAATAATTTTTTAGATCATTTTGTACTCATGTTCCTTGATGAAATCTTGATCTTCTCACGTACACATGAGGAGCACAAGAAGTACCTTTGTCGTTCTGCAGTGTCTTCGTGAGAAGCGGTGAGTAAGGGAACTTGGAGAAGTGTGTGTTCTTTCAGTTAGAGGTGTAATATTTGGGTCACATCATTTCTGGGGAAGGTATCGTAGTCGATCCTTCCAAGATTAGAGATATTATGGATTTTCCAACACCCACTAGTGTAAATGAGGTGCGCAGTTTCATGGGGTTGGAAGGATACTACAGGATATTTGTTTAGGACTTATCTTGGGTTGCGTACCTCATCACTTCCCTCCAATGGAAAGGTAAGAAGTTCATTTAGTCAAATAAATGTGAGAAAGCCTTTAAAACACTAAAGGAATGCCTTACAACAACACCTATTCTTGCAGTGTCAGACCCTCATGGTGAGTTCTTCATTTACGCAGATGCTTCTTTGGTAGGCTTAGGAGGTGTGTTGATGCAGGAGGGTTGTGTTGTATCTTTTGAGTCTCACAAACTAAACTATTATGAGCTCAACTATCCAACTCGTGACCTTAAGCTTGCGACATTATTTTTTTCCTTAGTATGATGGAGAAGCTTCCTTCTTAGCCAGAGATTTATACTTAGGACTGATCAATTGAGTCTTCGTCACCTCTTCACGCAGCCCAATCTCAATGCTCGTCAGTGAAATTAGATAGAGTTGCTTTGTAAGTATGACATGGAGATAGAGAATGTGAAGGGGAAGGATAATGTGGATCCAGATGCCCTGAGTAGACAGAGACATGTGGCTATGGCTACCTCAGTGGGTGCAAATCTGAGAGAATGATTTTGCAATGCCTTCCTCACAACAACTTATGCCTTGCAGACACATAAAATATTGAGTCTCAGATACCCCTCGAGGTGAACTTTTATGGATTCTCAACGAGAGGAAGATGATATTCTCAGACATAGAGGTTGGATATATGTTCCTAGAGATAGAGGATTGAGACAGGATATCTTGGCAGAGGCTCATCATGCACCTTATTCAGCCCATCCAAGGGTGGAGAATATGCACACTACCTTGAGACAACTTTACCATTAGAGATGTCTTCGGTGAGATGTAGCTAATTTTGTATCACGTTGTTTAGAGTGTCAAAGGGTGAAGGTTGAGCATCAGCTTCCTGTTGGCCTTCTCTACCTACATATCATACCTGTGTGAAAATGGGACACCATTTCAATGGATTTCATTATATGGCTACTGACGTCAAGATACCACCACAACGCCATCATGGTCACGGTGGATAAATTGACGAAAGTGGCTAAATTTTCTCCAGTTAAGACCACATATAAGGCTAGTGCAGTAGCATAGGTATAACTTGATGATATTGTTAGATTACATGGGATTATGTGGAAGATCATTTACGACCATGATCCCTTGTACACTTCACACTTTTGGACTACCATGTAGTAGATTCTTGGCATGATTATCAACTTTAGTATAGCCTATCATCTAGAGACAGATGGATAGACAGAGTGAGTGAATCAGATCTTGGAGGATATGTTGCATATGTATGTCATGGACCACCAGTCTAGGTGGGAGGAGTACCTATATTTGGTGGATTTTTCCTACAAAAATAGTTTTCAGAGTTTGATTGGTATGGCTACTTTTCAAGAATTGTATGGAAGAGAGTGCAGGACACCTTTGAATTAGGAGAGATTAGAGGACAGGGTTTCTATTGGGCCATATTTGGAATAGGATATGGAGTAGTAGGTTATCTTGATTTGTCGGAGGCTTCGGGAGGCTCATGATAGGTATAAGAAGTAAGCGAGGTCTAAGGAGGACAAATCGTAAATTTTAGGTGGGCACGAAGGTATTTCTTCGTTTCAGATCTCATAAGAGTCCTATCCATTATGGGGAAGGCTCTAAGTTATCTCCAAGATTTATAAGTCCCTTCAAGATCTTGGAGTGTATCGATCCCTTGGTCTATCATCTAGCATTGCCGATGTAATATTGTCTTGCATACACGATGTGTTTCATGTGTCTGCAGTATTTAGAAGATATATTTCATATCCCTTGTATGCTTTGTATTGGAACACATTACAGGTGAAGGAGCATGGGTAAGTATCGGTGGAGCCCATGTGCATCATAGAGCACGGGATGATGTGCCTTTGAGGCGGTGAGATTGACTAGATTCAGGTCCAATGGGATAGATACGATGAGACTTTATCCACTTGAGAGTATGCCACTATTTTACAAGCTCGGTTTCTGATCTATTCTAGTGACTTCCAAGAGGAAGTCGAGTCTAAGGGAGGGGATGTAGTGCCCACTCCTCTTGAAATTGTTTTATCTTGATATTGATAATATTATACTTATATTCAAACATTTGATTATTTTACATTGATCAAGTAGATGGTAGATTTTACTGATATTTTGATTATTGACATTATGACGTATACATTTTATTATGATGCAATAGATAATGATGCTAGATAGTTGGATGTATGTTAGATTTCATGATGTATATTTTATACTTGACATTTTATGTTTTGAGATGTGGAGTAAAATTGTAATCTCATGGATGCTAGGATTATATTTTGATATATTTATGGATGATAAAATTTGCTCTTGTCAAATGTTGGATATTGATTTTATATGTATATTTTTGCGATGTTGTTAAGTACGGCCGAAAGGCTAGAAAGGTATTTTGTGGTGTGTAGGACTTTGATCACATACATCAAAAGGGATAGGGGACCAACCACGGAAGGATGTCGTATTGAGAAATGAAGTCAAATTTGACAACTTGTGTATTGTTGTTTAGTGTGGTGTTTTTCTTGTCTAGTTTGGAGGTCTTCCTTAGGGGGTGACTTCACGTATGTGGCCATGAGGTGAATTTTGTTTCCTTTCTTTAATGTTTGTTTATTCTTTGTTTATTTTTTGTGTATTTAAAATTTGGAAATTTTGTCACCTTTTTAGCAAATGTAAATGCATGTTAATTAGACTTAACCCTTCTTGTTTTGGTTAACCAAAATTAGAGATGTGACAAATAGTTAAGATGAGATTTGGCAATCCTTGTGTAAGTAAAATTTATGCTGATTTAGGAGTGTTTTACTCCACCCCAAGTTCAAAATTCGGATTTTAACTTGGGGGCACTTTGGAGGCTTGTGGGATAAGAAAGACTTGTCACATGCCTCTTAAATTGACCCACTAACCCTGCCTATAGGTTGGAAAGCTTATTTTTACTTCTTTTTCCATTTTTGAGTGTAAAAGAAGGAAACTTATTGCAATTTCTTTCAACTCCAATTTATTATGTCCCTTGAAAGCATGGTGTGCAAGTTGTGAGCCATGTGGGATGTCATAGCCCTTGCTTGTGCATTGATGTTTCTTGGTCTTGGTGTGTTGACTTGAGTGTGGGAATGGGAATGATGAAGTAGCATCCTACATGGACCCACCTCATCATCCTCACATTATTTTTCTATTTATTGGTAATTTTGGGTTGGAATGGTAAAAGGAACGATAACTAGATCGTACCAAGCCAAGAATATAGATGCTAATCAAACACCACGATCAATAAGATGAAAGAAATTTACCAAAATAAATTTACATAAGCCTTTGCAAAAAAATGAGTATAAATATCATATATTATTATGGAACTCAATGCAATACAATGAGAATGTGCCTTGCTTAAATAGGAAAGGAATAACAATCTAATAACCATCAAGGTCGTAGATAAATCCATAAATCATGGAAATAACTAGTCATCAAATAACTAGTCAAGACCATAGATTTAGGAGAGAACTAGACATCAAGGCTCTAGTCAATACCATAGATCAAGGAAAGAACTAGTCAATATTATAGATCAAGGAAAGAACTATTCAATACCATAGATCAAGGAAAGAACTATACCTAACAACTAGATAATATCTCCTAATATCTAAATAAGATAAAATGAATAGCCACACACATAAGTGGGTGAGGATATATACAATAAAGGTAAATAAAGTACCTAGGTGAACATGAGCTAAGGTAAATGCCTACTCTAACAAATGGGAGTTACTTGCTCATTTTTCTTCTTGTGCACTTTTGGAATTTAGAGTTTTGGAGTGCTTGGAAATTGCTTAGCTTGGGAATGAAGTGATTTGTTGAATTTTATTGGAACTTGATGGAGATTTAGGTCCTACACCATTTTTGTTATATTATTTTCTTTGTTGTATGAAATTTTTGCTTGTTAAAAAAATGTTTTGTTAAAATGGTTTGTGTGTTGGTTGGGTAGTAGGCTTTAAGATTGGGTGTGGGAGACAGGATCATGGAACCGTTAGGGAGGGAAAAGGGAGTTTTGTGAGGCATGCATTTGGAGTGAGGGTAGATGGGAGTCTTACCTATGGGGAGTGAAAAGGAATTCATGGTTTTTGCATGCTTGCAAGGAGAGATAAGGGATTTGTGTGATCTTATGTGCACTTGGAGGCTTAAGGTAAGACTCCCACTTCACTTGGGATGAAAAAGGAGGTGGTCTCCCATAGCCCTTTCTCTAATTGGTTTGATCTTCAAACCTTTATATTGTTGTGAATGTGCAAACTTGTTGATTTTGTTTTCTTGGTTGAGTTGAATGTGTTGTATGTGTTTCTTGTGAAATAACCTTGTCTAAAGTTGTCATTGTTGCTCAAAGCTCCTCATGGTTCCTTGGTTAGGGCTCGGGTCCATTAAGGGGATGTCTTCTCCCCTTAATGGATTTAAGGTTGGGAGGAGAACAATGCCTAATCCCCTTCATTGTTTTTGATCCCATTGTGAAGTTTGAATAAAGCCAAATTTGGAGCTACCATTGTGGAGAGGACATGCATTTTGAAGACTTGAAGTGGCTTGTTGATAGCCTTGTTGTAAATTGTTCATTTTTCCTCTATTCCCACTTGAGTGGATGATTGTAATTTGTAAGTTTGTGGTAAATTTGTTGCATTCTTGGAAACCATTTTATCTTGTAAACTCTTTTAGGAGTTGGATTGAGAAAATTAAAAGTTCAAATGTGTAGTTTTATAAAAGGAATTATCAAGATTTATATTACCTTGGAAAATGGAAGGTTTGAACATAGATGAAATGGATATAAATTTATTTAATCTAATTTTGTTTCAATATATTCAAGTTGATATATATCTTCATTTCTTTAAAAATATTTTAAAGTTGTTAGACTCCATTTTGAAAGAAACACGTAGTTGTTAGTTGCTCTTACTTGTGAAATGGAATGGTTATTTTGTTCCCTTAAAGGAGAGTAAATTGAAGGACCTAAAACTTTACATGTATTATTAAACTAGTTGGAGGAAATAGTCGTTAAAATCCTTAGATTAAACAAAAGAATTCCTTTCCTATTTTCATTTGTTGAATGAATTATGTATATAATCATTTTTGTTACCTTCTCAACTTCGTCTTGGATGAAAATTTAAAGGAGGAGGGGACACCACCACGACCCCAACCCATATTAATATTTTTGGGGTGGGGAAGGTTCCCCTCCCCAACCTAAAAACTTTGACATAGAATAAAACACTTCAGTTCGGGGCTGAAACCCCCACCAAATTAAACTTTTCCTTTTAAATAAAAACACTTTGGTCATTTTCGTTACGAGACACGTGTGTATGAAAAAAATCCTACCTGCGGCCTTAGTTCTTTTTTTTTTGTTGTGTGTGTGTGTGTGTTGTGTGTGTGTGTGTGTGTGTGTGTGTGTGTGTGTGTGTGTGTGTGTTTATACACATATATGTACTTTATATATACTCTTATTTTCAAGTTTTATATTTATTTAAAATATGATACATACATACACACATGCATACATACATACATACATATATATGTATGTATGTATGTATGCATGTGTGTATGTATGTATGTATGTCTATTCTTAGTGTGAGCATTCTCAAAAGGAAAGAAAGGTAAATATTACCAAAAATATAGATCTATTGGAGAAATGAAAAAAAAACCCAAATGGGTATTCTATTAAATCATGCTCACAACAAATATTGAGTTTTTTTTTTACTAAACCCTAGAATAGGGTATAAAGAGGATAATATACTTAATAAAGTAAAATAGATTTGGAGCTCTTCCCAAGCTTTCTCCTCCTCTCTCATGGCTTCCTCCTCTTCCATTTTCCCTTCATGTGCAAAACGAAAAAAAAAGAGTGAAATGAGCAAATAATATGAATAAAAGCCTTCCTAAAGGATTTTTAGGTTTGTTTTGATTTCCTTCATCTAATGGCCTATATTGGATTCATTAAATGGCCCAAATTGTCTCCTACAAAAGTTAGGTGGGGGTATGTGAGGTGATCATTTGATCACATGGGCCTCCTTTTGAATGGGGCCACTTGTGTGGTTTGAAATTTAATTAAGTTTTCTTTTTAAATTTTTAATTCAAATAAACTCTTTCCTTCTTATTTTAGACTATCTATTTATTAGAAAATTAAATAATTAGCTTGGTGTAAATGAAAGGGTTATTTTGACTTGGACATTAATTATTAAATTATTGCGTGACCTTAGAAACCAAGGTATTAAATTAATTTAGGATTAATTGAATGAAATATTTTAAACTCAACCATAGAGTTAATAAATTCTTTTATTTAACATTATTATTTATTTAACTTTGTGATGATCAGTTATTAACCAAGGTTTTAGGTAAGCGTTGCATTTGTCCTTCAACTAAAAAAAATATTCCATAATTTTTCTATTATAATATTTTTTTGCCCTTGGGTTTCGTGTGAAAAATTTGTGGGCGTTATATTCCTCTTTGATCACTTAAGGACTCAAATTTTATCACATAGATCAGATCTACATTAATTTATTCATATATATATTCACATACATACATGCATACATACATACATATATACATAATATGTGTGTATATATATATACATTATATATATATATATATATATATATATATATATATATATATATATATATATATATATATATATATATAATTAACTTTTATAAGGAATTTTAACCCCTTTTAAATATACCTAGAATTGTATTAATGCCATGACCTAGAAGGTTCACTAGGAAAAATTATGACTCAAGAAAAATCTTACCATTGCACCAACTAGAAAACCATGGTTACATCATTTCTATTCGACATGACATACGAACCAAAGAGACAAAACAATTCTATGGAACTATGACTAGGGAACAAGAAGGTAACAACATTTATCAAGCAACACTATACTATTCTTAGAATTCCTATAATACATTAAAACCACTCATAACAATACGGTGATAAATTTTATATTTTTCATGATAGTAAATACAAGTCAAGGTTTCAGTAGTTATGACAACATTACTCCATAAAACATAATACTAAGGAAATTATCCTCTTCAAAAATTCCACAAAACCCATTCCATAGTTTTACACCATAAAAATCATTCGTACAAAAGAAATTCATAACCAAGACTCGAGGAAAATTTTCCACAATTCTTTCCCCGTCTACTGCTCGCAAAAAGCCATCTACAACAAATTATTAACCTAAGTCAGTTCGCAAGAACTGAGCAAGATAAGACTACACATAGCAACAATAAGCTATTATCTAACAATATCATGAAAGGAAACATTTTATTTCAAGAAAAGGAAATAGGGATCTATCCACTAATCCAATTCTTAAGACAAAAAAGTAAATTTTCTACCATCTGCTAAGAAGGAAGCCATATGTTTCAATTAAGACTAGTGTCTCTATTCAACAAAAGTGTAACAACCAATCAAGGAGGACAAAGACTTTAAGAGTTAGCAATAACATGTCAAGTGTATGGGGTTTTCAATCATGTAATCATGTGGATTATATGATTGAAATATGATTACTTAACTTTTTAAGAACAAAACAACATCTTCACCATATTGTCTTAGTAGAAAGTCATAAGCTGTCGATAGTAGCAATGTCCAAAAAGCAACAAATTTTTACTCCCAAGTAGGAACATAGCCTTAGGAGTTAGAACAAAAGGACGAGAGTATTGAAATATCAATCATGTAATCATGCATATTATATGGTTGAAGTCTAATACACCACTAAAAATCTGAAATTATCAAGAGACACCAAAATCATAGGATACAATACTAGATTTATAAATATGACAAAAGTTGAGCAGATCAATCAAGGAGAACCCACGAGATTCAAAATTTAAACATGAAAAGTCGAGTGTATTAGAATTTAAATCATGTAATCATATAGATTATATGATTGAAATCTAATACACGACCACCACTCAACATTTATTTCAAAGGGAAGGAAAATATATGCTAATTTCATCCCTCAACTCCAAGAAGCTCCACAATCATTCATGAAGAGACCATGGCCCTTATAGGCTAGCAATAACAAACGAGTGTAAATAAGAGTTTCATTATACAAGCTATCATTATAAACATCCTTTCAAGTTTTATAACAATATGGATTTACAAACCTCCTCAACAAGTCTATAGTTTCAGTTTAAATAAAATGGATCACACCTTTCCATCACAAGTTCCTTTTTTAAGTAACCCTCGTTACCATATTCAAACCACTCTTTTAAAAAATAGCATTTACATGTATCACCAAATGCCATTATCTTAACAACAACTTCAATCATAAATCAACAACGCATCTAAATATATAAATACCCCCAAATGTCCCTAATAATCTTAACAGTTCTATCATAAGTCAACAAGATATCAATATACATATGTCATCCAATTTTCAATAACAATATTAACAATTTCCAACAAAATAAGTGATATATATATATATATATATATACCACCAAATGTCATCCCGTATTAGAATTAAGCCAAGGTAGTTCTAATAATAAAAGAGTATTATCCATAAATGCACGTAGGTAACATCAAATCTTGGTGACTAAAATTTAGTTACTGATTCAAGCTTCATAAGGAATAGTCAAAGTGCCCCTTAAGGAAAACCTTAAACGTCTTGGCCTATACCGACGATCATCAGGAAATTGAGTATATGTCTAGTATCATAATCAATTATATAGTAATATCCAAGGTGCAAAATAACTAAGTAACCGGGTACCATAGCCTCGATACTCCCTTCATACTTAAATCTAACCACTGTAGTCAACCACACATATAGTTTAGTAAACCTACGGGATGGTTTGAATATCAAAGGGACCACTTACTTAGTCCAAGAAAGGAGAACATGGAGGTCCAAAAGACCTCAGAAACTCACCACTCAAGGTTGTTAGACACCAAGGAAACAACTGACATTACACAATTTTTTGCCATAACCCAAAAGGGTGATTAAGTGCCCAATAAACTATAGTCTCTCCTAACCTGGATCAGGTTCAATCTAGTGGTTGTTCGTTAAAGAAAGGTTGTCATAAACCCATGTGAATTATACTCAACATACCCATAAATGAAAAGAAAAACCACACTGGCCTTGATTCCAACTAAACTAGTTTATTAAGGAATAACAGAGAGGGGGTTATAAACCTTTGATGATTAAAAAACTCGCATACCCGAAGAGGCATTCTCTGATAAGGTAACTACTTGAGTAACTAGATCTAGAAGTCACATAAATAGGAACAACTCAATTACCTAAGAAGAAAATCAAATCTAAATATAATAAGCTCATATGAAAAGCAAGAGGTTTATAGTTACAACAGTTGGCATTCACAACAAAAATTACTAGCTATAAACAACTTGATAACCTTGTTACTCAATCAAATAAATTTAGATAATAATGGAAGAAGGTTGTTTGCTTAAGTATGAAAACACACTAGCCAAAGTAAGAGGGATAAATCTATGTTGTCCAAATTTAACACTGGAAACTATTATTTCCATAAAAGGAATATTTCAAGGGAAAAGAAGAGATTTCCGAGAAAAGTGTCCAAACCCACAAAAACACCAAAGACATACCATTTTTAGGAAGAGAAGGTTCTATTTCATAATATTATTAAATCTTAGTAATTGTAGCAATGGGTAGGTTTATCTTGCCTGGTTTCCAACTTCAACAAATCACATAGAAACCTCATAGACCTGCAGCAGCAGTCCTTAGATAAAATTTCTCTATCCATATACATGTTAGGCACTAAAACTCCATTCACATTCATGTTTGGAACAGGAAGGGAGCTCCATTGACATCTTCCTGAAAAAACTATGGTCTCAAGGACCGTAATGATTGCTTTATAAACACAAAATGGGTTTATTGAAAAGTCCCAAGAAACATCAAATACATGATTAATAGGAGAAAATCTAGACTCCACAACCTTGCAAACATCCTCCCACCTGTGTCAAAATGGGATGTTAGAGCATAATAGGGACATCCATTGAATCACAAAGGAAAATGGGTCTTGGTCATATGTAGCTACAAGTGCCTCGGAAGCGATATGAAAATGCGAGGTATACACAAGGCATGAAAACTGTTGACAAAATGCCTCAAAGAGATGTGGTCTCACGGAATTTTCATAATTTCAAGATAAGAACAAAAAGGGTTAGCAAAATAGCCTTAATTCACCATATGCGACCAACAATTATCTAACTGCTCATCTCCCATTACTAGCATGCACGTAGCCGGTGGCAAAATAATATCTCTCTACATAAAACACCATGATATGAGCCCATCATCCAAAGTAAGAAGATCCAAATAAGAGCAGAGACGTGGCACTAAAAAAAAGAAAGGCAAGGATAAACCTACAAATGTGACCCTCCAAGAAGGCTCACGACCCGGAAGAAATATAGCACCCAGATTCCATAATGTGGCGAGTAAGCCAATACAATTCAACAAAAAAATTATGGGGGCCAATAAACAAGAACCACTAGACGTGAGCTCAACGAGGCTCCCACAAATCATCCAAAATGGTAAAAAAGTTTAAACCAAATATACATAAGCAATTGTTTTGCGAGACCCCACACAGAATCGATCAATTTTGATTAAAACAAAACATTACTGAG
This sequence comes from Taxus wallichiana var. yunnanensis, assembly GCA_018340775.1. Lineage (NCBI taxonomy): Eukaryota > Viridiplantae > Streptophyta > Pinopsida > Cupressales > Taxaceae > Taxus > Taxus wallichiana. The sequence continues at coordinate 141,690,236 of CM031238.1, forward strand.
CTTCCAAGGATGGTGTAATCTTGGCCAAACTAAGAAAGCTGACCCACCACTAGCTAGACATTATACCAACCAGGTAAAATCCAACATATTTTCCACTAAAGGAAGATGCAAAATTTACAGGGGACATCAAATGCTCGCACCAACTCACACAATGAGGACAATGTTGGTGTGTGGGATCCTATGTGTCCTCCACTCACATATGGAGGGTCATCTCACATGGGTTAGGTTTAGGGTTAGGGTTAAGGTTTCCTTTTGTGTCATGTACTAGGGTTACTCAGCACCCTATATGTATCCCTTCATTTGACATTTATGAGTATGCCAAGACACTTCGTTGTCTTTCTCTATGTGCAAGCTTTGTTCTATTATGCAAGTTCTTCCATTGATTGATCGATTCCTCCTTGTGATTACGTTGGAGCTATTATGTTTCCTTTGGAGTGAAACTTCATCATGGTGCATATTTTTGATATGATTCTCACAAACTCTTTCATGGTATTATAGCTGCGATCAAGTAAACGTTGCAATTTTTTTATCATTAGACTCTGGAAATTTATTGCTAACATTCTTAACAAGTTGTTCTTGGAAATTTTTTCGGTTTTTCTGTGTTCTTCGTGCATGTGTAGATCTCCTTGAGTTTTCAGGGGTTTTATAGCTACATTTAGCTAGCTGCAGCTAAATCTAGCAGATCCAATAAAACAGAGGTCATTTCTCTTCTGGTTTTTTAATATTTTTTATTGGAAGTGATTTTTGTAGATTTCTGGCTATTTTTGGTCTTTTCTATGTTTGCATGCCACCAGGCTCGATCTGTTGCTCGCTTGACCTGCATCGACTATGACTCAACGTGTTTTTCTTTCGGGTTTGTTGGTGGATCTTTGACCTATGTCGGTTTTGGGGTCTCTACATTTGGTCATATAGTCTTCAACCTCTCCAGATCTCTGCTCATTTTTCTTCTCGCCGAGTTTATCTCTCATTGCTTCTCTACATTGTCGTGAGTTTCTACCTGCGTGTGGTTGGATCGTCTTCTATCTCAACTAAGCTCGTTGCTCGTGTTCAAACCTCGAATGTCGTGTTGTTTGTTGGCTGAATCCTCTAGTTCCCTACGTTTGTTGTTTTCTTTGCTATTTTCCATGGCTCTCTAGCCGAAACCTCTAGTTATCTGCCCTCCTCATGGTCCAGTGGGGCCGTGAGTTTCTTTCACCTATGAGCTCCTCTCGATCTCTCTACCAATCTCCTATCGGTTTACCAAATTACTCACCTTGGTTAACGAATGTGAGTGGAATTTGTCCTAACTCATTGATTATTCGTGAGCTTAACGATGACACTACATTGGTTGAGGGAAAGGTGGATCACCATTCACAACAGTATACCTTTTCCCACTTTACTTATGATTCTACACCCACTGCCTTTCTCACTCATGTAAATAAGGTTAGTAAGCTATGGCATGAGCATTTCAAACATCTAAATTATCTCTACCTTGAACAATTGAGCCAAAATGAAATGGTCAATGGGTTACCCCGCATCAAGTTTTCTAAAGGTATTTGTGAGGGTTCTACCCTTGGAAAGCATCCTGAAAAGAACTTTGACAAAGGAAAATCTTGGAGAGCTACTCGTCCTTTAGATTTTTTCACAAAGCAATATTTCTAGTCCATTTTAGTCTCCTTCGTTTACTAGAGCTCTTTATGTGCTAACCTTCATTGATGACTATTCGCGATATACTTGGGTATATTTTCTTAAGCTTAAGTCTGAATTCTTTGAACATTTTCAGGATTTTAAGGCTCTTGCTGAGAAACAGGTGGAACGGTCTATTAAGGTTCTTTGAACTGAAAATGGAGGTGAATATGTAAACAATAGGTTCATGGATTTTTGTACTTCTGAAGGGATATCCTTGTAGCATATAGTTGCTTATAGCCCTTTACAGAATGGAGTCACAGAAAGAAAGAACCGTACTCTTAAGGAGATGGCCACTTGTATGATTCATTCAAGTCTCTTCCTCCACAGTATTGGGCTGAAGTAGTGAATTGTGTTAATTACATTCAGAACCGTGTTCCACATAAGGCAGTAAGAGGGGTGACACCCTTTGAAGCCTAGTTTGGACACAAGCCTGATGTTGAGCACTTTTGAGTCTTCAGATCCAAGGCTATGGCTCGGATTCCCAAGAAGAAATGCAAGGCATTGGAACCACAATCAAAACCTTGTATCTTGTAGGGTATCCCGATGGCGTGAAGGGATATTAATTGTTGAATCCTAGTTCTCATGAGCTTTATATTGAGAGAAGTGTTAAGTTCGATGAGTCTTCTTCGACTTATAATTCTCTACCTATTGAGGTTCTTCAGCTTGTTGATTCAAATTCTGACTCATCAAATGATGATGATGTTGAGCGTACTCCTCTTCCCATCCTCCCGACCATCAGACCCTTGATTCTTATAATTCAGTTAGTAGTGATGATGAGGACTATGTCCCTTCTCACTCAAGTGACAAATCATTTGACTCGAGCATGATCCTCCTTGTCCTTTTGGGCTAGGAATACTTTTTAAAGTGTTGGAGATTTAGTTAGAAATACTTCAAATATGAGAGAAACTTGCTCGATTTCATTGGACTCCACTCTTTCTTCACCTTTGCTTCTAATCCACGGTCTTTTCATGAGGATTCTAGTATTCCTGAGTGGGATTTTTCCATGGATGAGGAGTATTCCTCTCTCATGAAGAATGATACTTAGGATCTCACCCCTCTTACGAAAGGAAGAAAAATCGTTCGGTGTAAGTGGGTGTTCCAAAAAAAGTATGGATTATATGGAGATGTCAAAAGTTTAAAGCATGATTAGTAGCTAAGGGTTTCTCCCATATAGATGGGGTTGATTATACTTAAACCTTTTCTCTGGTTGTAAAGATGACTTCTATTCGACTGACCCTTGCCATTATTGCAACAAACAGATGGAAATTCCATTAAATGGACGTTAAGAGTGATTTCCTTCATGGTGACCTAGAGGAAGAGATCTACATGGAACAACCTTCAAGTTATGTCCATGATCCCTCCCTTGTTTTTAAGTTAAAAAAGTCTCTTTATGGCCTTAAACAAGCCCCTCTAGATTGGTATGCAAAGATGGACTCCTTTTTACTTACATCAGGGTTTACTAGGTGTCACTCTAATCCAAATGTTTATATTCTATGGCAAGATGACTCCATACTCATTCTTGTTCTCTATGTTGATGAATTGTTGATCACAAGCAGCTCTTCCTCTATCATTGATTCTGCAAAGATCACCTTGGCCAACAAGTTTTCCATGATTGACTTAGGTGTGCTTCATTACTTTCATGGGATCCAGATTTCACAATCTGACTCGGGAATTTTGATTTCATAGCCTAAGTATGCTCTTGAATTGCTTGCTCATTTTTAGATGTCTGATTGCAAGTCTTCTCCTACTCCTTTTCTTTCCAAGGTTAAGTTGGTTTTTGATTTCTCTACTCCCTTGGTTGATGGTACCCTTTATCGACAGTTGGTGGGAAGCTTGATTTACTTGACTCACACTCTACCGATTTATCTTATGTTGTTGGGATCGTGTCCAGATTCATGCAGGAGCCACATGAGTTGCATTGGAAAGAAGTTAAGTGGATCCTTCATTATGTTCATGGCACTTATACTAATGGCATTCACTATTATGGAGGGGTGGATATTGACTTGATTGGGTTCATATATTCGATTGGGCCGCTGACTTAGATCATTAAAAATCTACCTCGCTACGCGCTCTCTTAGTTCGGGTCCTATTAGTTGGTCTAGCTAGAAGAAGAATGCAATCGTGATATCTTCTACAGAGGTAGAATACAGAGGAGAAGTTAACACTACCACATAGGTTGTTTGGCTACAGGGTATTCTTATAGAGTTTGGCATCCACTTTCAGTAGCCTACCATTATCTATTGTGATAACATGAGCACTATCTCAATTTGTAGAAATCCTATTCAGCATCAGCAGATGAAGCACATTGAGAATCATATGCACTTCATACGAGAGCTTATTCATGATGGTATCATCGACATTCAAGTACATTTTGATAAATGATCGATTGTAGATATATTCATCAAGACCTTCACCGATGTGAAGTTTCTTCACTGCGGTCTCTTGTTGGGGTGAGGTATTATGTAGTTGCTCATATTCTTCGGGCTATATAGTCCTTCTCTTCTTCTTTTTCTAGGAAGATGTTTTTTGTACATGGGCCCCTTATCGTGGCTTTAGTTTTCAACCCCATTGACACATCTTTCTTAGTTGTTTAGGAGTGTCTTCTTGTTCTATCTGACTCATCATAGCCGCTACCCCAACTTCAATGAAGGGGGTGTTGGTGTGTGGGATCCTATGTGTCCTCCACTCACATATGGAGGGTCATCTCACATGGGTTAGGTTTAGGGTTTGCTTATGTGTCATGCACTAGGGTTACTCAGCACCCTATATGTATCCCTTCATTTGACATTTATGAGTATGCCAAGACACTTCATTATCTTTCTCTATGTGTAAGCTTTGTTTTGTTATGCAAGTTCTTCCATTGATTGATCGATTCCTCCTTGTGATTACGTTGGAGCTATTACATTTCCTTTAGAGTGCAACTTCATCATGGTGCATAGTTTTTGATATGATTCTCACAAACTCTTTTAGAAAATTCATTTCTAGGAAAGAAAAGAGTTGGTAGATAAAAGCATTAAGGTTAGCATTAATTAACAAATCCTTCAACATTTGAAAAAAATAGTTCCCTCCTAAAATGGTTCCACCACCAAAACTCTCTCTCCTTCCACACAAGTCAAATTTAGGCCTAAGGAGGAATATCAACACCGAAAGTGGGAATCACATTCTCCTCCCCTTAAAAAAGCATCGTCCTCAATGTGACACAACGCCTGAAAAAAAAGGGATAAGAAACAAAGAGAGGATAAAGACAAGAGTTCTTCCTATGGTTAAATATTTTTTCGTTAAAGCACGACCACTGGGTAGACTTAGAAAATTTAGTAGATTATTTAAATTTCATTGTTCTATGCAGATTGGAAGTTTTCTCTTTGTTATTTAATTAATTCTCTTTCCCTTTTCATTATTCCTTAAACTTAAGTTCTTAAGATTTCATTGTTGTAATTTTTAGTTTATTCCTTCTTATGGGTGCCCAAAATAAACCATTATCACAATAACATACCAGGGTCATACACAACACTAATGATTCACATGCATAATTTTACATATTTTCACAATGGCACCACACCATTATAGCTTAACCAAATATTGAAGAGAATAGACATGGTCCACACACCATAGTATTTGTGACACATAAATGACTGACATATAATACTTGAACAAAAGTGTACTACAACAACTAGAAATTCCCACAATTCCATAGATGAAGATTTCACATAACTTAGAACAATAGTTGTAGATACATAGTGTCAACAAGGGCATCAAATCCATATCCACAACATCACAAAACATATCCAACTAACATGAGTAACACATACATCATAGCACCACTCCCAAAGCATCACAACAACTCAACATATCTCCCAAGCATCAATCACACACATAAATCTCTTATGCCTCCCTCAAGTCTCTTATGCCTCCCTCAAGCAGTAATAAATAAATAAATTTTCCTTTTTGCTCCCCAAAGAGGTCGGTTTCCCTATGGCCCTAGGCACATAGAGTCCACACACCCCTAATACAAGTGACATAATAACTCGTGGGTTGGAAACCCACTAGTTATTCAGTAACTCCTCGGGCGTACCCTATACAACGAAATGGGTCCATAGGTCTAACCATTCCATGGTGCATCCTATGACCCTATTCCACACATCACGACAATAGAACCAGCATAGCAATCCGATTCAAATGTCAAGAGGAAAAGTATAAGCCTTGTGCTAGGCTGTAAAAATTTGTAAATTTAAATAAGATCCAAATCCAAGAAAAAAATGGCCAAATAGCCATAGTTAGTGCAAAAATCCGCATGTTAGTACCAAAAACAAAGGAAATGCCCAAAATATAAAACATACCAATCAAGAAAATTGTTGGTCCTTGCAAAATAAAATAAAAGTTTAATTTACAAATAAAATACATATATAAAAATAGCACATTACGATGACTATGTGGCCTTATCTGGCCACCAAGGGGGTACTCAACGAGTTGCTAGCACTCGAACATCGAGCCTCAACTTGTAAAATAACATATCAATAATACAATTGTCATCATCTCTATCTGAATCATCCCGCCACCACTTCGACAAGGCTAAACATAGTCATAGCTTCACTTAGGTTGAATCCATACAACAACCACAAGGAGAGAGGGAAGGAGGATCACATGTCATCATCTACCGAGCCTAAGGTCAGCTCGAGTTACTGGCTCATGCTACACACTCCCTTACCTCAAACATACACTTTTACCGATTTCCTTTAGGATCGGTTAGTGTAAGGTTCACGACATAACACATGTGCACATTACGACACAATGGTGGTTCATGCACATTAACCATAGCGCTTTCGCATGGTATATAACAGGGTAAATCACATACATTACATTCACGGTTTACAACACACCACATTGCCACGTGTTGCACATAATAACGTGCAATCATTGTATGATGGGGATCATATACTCACCATATGTCCCTAAATCACAACATGAATCATTATATATTACATGAATTATAATTATGATGAGCACAATTAAAACATACAGTCAAGTACCATATAATATGGGGATACACACATTTCTACAGAAATGATAATGACATCATTATGAAGTCCATTTCACTACAAACCAACATTGTCGTACAACATATCAACACAATCGCACATAATAAGGTGCGAATGGATGTATAAAAGGGGTATGGGTAATTTAATTAAATGGGACACCTAGGGTATTTTAGACATGGTTAAATAAATTTAAGTTGCACATGGGGAATTTTTTATTAAATTAATTAAAGGGAATTAATAGAGGAATAAAGTTGAAGGTGTAGCTAATTAAATCAACATGTGGTATGGGAATTATTTACCTAGGGAAATATATAAATATAATAGGAACTTAGGTGAACCAAAGTTATTAATATTATATTGGAATTAATTAATTAAATTCGATATCGATGTAAGGAAAGGATTTTAAACCCGTAATGAACTGCATAAATGAATTAATATTAATTAGTGATGTATTGCATTAAATGGTCAAGTAATTATTAAATGTGATAAATATTTTTTTTTTAAGTATGTAATTTTTCCTAAGTAATTGATGGAGTTTGACATGGGTTTTGGTGCGTCGAAATGTGGGTGTTATAGGGTCATTATCTCTATTGAACTTGTTGGAAACATTTGATCCACTTAGCTTTGCATAAAGGTGTATTTTCCATGAAACAGTAGAAGGAGGTCATCGTCAACACCATACATTGGATCATTCTCAGCTTTCTGTGTAGAGGCTTATTTATATCGTATAATAAAGTGATGGAGGATCATTTTTTCCCGCTGATATCTATAAACTTAACACAATGTAGTGGAGGCATTGACATCAATTGGAAGGAGACTTAGCATTGTGCAAAGAGAGGTGTTCAAGTCATATAGAAGGATACTTAGCACCATATAGTAAAGGCGTTGAGGTATTCATGAAGGATACTTAGCACCGTAAAATGGAGGCGTTGAGGTCTTAATTTTTACAGGAATTATCATCAATAACTCACCAAAATTGTTGTGGAGCGCCTAGATTCTGAATTTAGAGCCATAGGGTATTTTGCATTGGATATTGAGTCCTTGGCATCAAACACCTATCTCAAGGAGTTTAATGTTGTTCGAATCCATGTTTATTATAGATTCAATTTTGATTTTGTACTAAAGTTACAATTTCTAAGTGGATAATAAATCAATTTAGTATTCTCAAACCTCGGAGACGTAGGCACTATCGCGAACTTCATTATCAACCCTTTTACATTGGATCTAATTCTTACATTGCACTTGATGAAAGTTGATTATAATGGGTTATATTTGGTAAAATAATTAATTTCCTATAAGGTTTTTTGGTAAAGGAAATAATTTTTTTGATCGGTGTATGAATCATTTTTGGTATCGAGAGAAGGTATTGCACATGTAATCTTGCTAATCTCCAAGCAAGTTGAATATTAAGAACTAGATTGTCGCATACGCAAAGTAGTAGTGAGATGGACATGTAGCAGTTCACACTATATCCCAGAAAAGGATTCTCAATTGAGGAAAATTCTAGAGCTCATGGAAGTAGAGAAGCAAGAGCTACAAGATAATTTTGAGTCTCCAAAAAAAATTGGGTATGATTTGTATTGATATACTAGAAATTGTAAGACCCTCGTCCAAGGGAAACAAATTTGTTGCATTATATAAAATATTCTTGTTGACTAATTTATCCACACACAACAATAAACTAGTGGCATACTTTGCATAAATATTTATCATGCAAAGAATATGACAGAGACAAAATCCACCAAGTAAGTATGCACTACACGATATGTTTATCATGCCAAGTGTTTTCTAGTAACATTGGTAATCAAATATCTATATCAATTCGTCAAAAGACCGGATGGATATTATTCATCATGATTATGAAATTAGAGTGGTGTAGCAAAAGGAAGTGATCCCAAGTGTCACAAGTCACAAAGATCGAACCAAATGTCTAATTGAGAAGTAGTAGTTCGAGACTAAAATATCAGGTGTAGAGATCTCTTCACAAATGGTGACAGGGTTCGTGATCAAGGAGAAGAAAAAGTATATTTTTAGGAAAAAAATCCTTGTTATTGGGAAGGAGTGGTCTAGAGGACACTTGGGAGGATGAAATTTCCATAAATCACCGAGGATTACTACTGTAAAGAAGTAGACTCCATGAGCTTTCTGAAGACTACAAGAATGTAAAAAATAGAGCCCGTACACGAAAGGTTTGGCCACTCAAAGTTTGGTCAACTCTTGGATGAGACAGGATCAACTAGCAAGTCACATTGCGATGTGAAAAAGTGAAAATCAAACATAGGTGATAAGTTAGTCTTATCAAAAATTCACCCCCAAGGTAATTTTGATAACTTGCACAATTTCTTCAAGCTTGAGAAAGCAGAAATGGTTTGAGGCCCAAAATTAGGTTTTGAGGGATCCCTTGGCTTTTCTCTAACTTCCCTATCCAAATAAAAATCCAAGGAGTTAGTGAAAATTTGTAAAAATTTGAAAAAATGAAGTCAAGGGCCTATTTTAGTGCAAATCGGGTCTGAGGGCTGCGGATGGAACCAATGTGGATCGTACCCAGGGTCATCATTCCTAGTTTGGGCCTGAAATGTTAAGGACCAAGTCCAATGTGGAAAATTTGGAAAAAAATTTCCATGACAGTTGGGCCCCAAAAAGCCGAAATAGCCAATCTGCTAAGCGACCAAGTGCAATGCGGAAAAGGCGAAAAAAAATTTCCAGACATTCGGGCCCCAAGAATTCAAAATTTTCACACTCAAAGAAATGTAGATATGTCAGGATTCAAATTCCCACCTAGCTTGGTCAACAATGAACACGTGAGGACAGAAAATCCTGAGTCGAGCGAGGCGAAGAAAATCGGCCCAAGATGCATAAAGAACACATGGGACAATCGGGCCCAAAATAGCCGATTTCACCACACAAAGAAGGAATTGGAAAAGGTGGAGAATCTTGGTCCAAACAGCCCAAGACACATGGGACATCCAAACCCGCAAAACCCACAATGCAAAGGAAAATGCGGATCATGAGAGCCCACATGGAACATCCCGACCCTAAACTTCAAACGGTCATAACTTTTGACCCGAGCTCTATTTTTCACAAAATTTGACTTTTCGAAAGGGCATGACATCATCTACGCCAAAAAGTTTAATAATGTTATGTGGCTGAAAGTAAAAGAAATATATATAGCTCCAAAATTTGAAATCTCATTCCCATTAAATGCAAAAAATCCCTAGAAACTCAAAATAGCTGCAGACACTCGAAGGCCACAAATTTTACATTTCTCAATGAAATCCAACAAAATTGGTATCGTTGGAATTGTGAGTCTGAGCCCAATGCAAAAAAATCAAGAAATTGGTAAATTTATGAAGAATTAATGGTGATTTTAATGAAAATGTTCCAGATTTTGAACATTGGTATTATTAGTGGTTGGGGATGCATTTAATGAAGCATGTGCAAACATTATTCAATTCTACAAGTCATGGGACAGTATGGGGTGCCTTTTCCAAGCAACATAATATAATTTCACTTCATTTATTACCTCTTACAAGTGGTTGAAAGGAATATTTCGGGATTTCAATCCTCTCTCTTCCAAATTCTATAAATTAGAGTGTTGGGCTCATTGTAAAAAATATAGTTTTTGAGTAGCAAAACTCTGTCATTTTTGTTTTGTGAAGCCAATGTGTTGTAGGCCCTTGTAGTGGACTCCTTGCATGGTGATCTAGGCCTTTATTTTTTAATATATTGAATGTGCATATCATGAAGCAATAGATACAATTTTGTGGATGTATCTTCCCTTGATGTGTTTGTTTACACTCTTCTTGCCTCTTTAACCTTATTGAAAAATATATTGTGTCTATTTTATTCTCTTGCAGGATTCATTATCATTGTGTGTGTATGAAATATTGTTGTGAATGTAATTTTTAGACTCATGGAGAAGCTCAAGTATCGCCCCCTCTAGCATGCACTTTGCTTCCATTTTTCACACATTGGAAAGCTATTTTCATACCCTTCTTTTCTGTTGTATCACTACTTTAGTGTAGGCTTTACTTTCATCTACTCTCTCTCCCTGGTCCCTTGGAAAGTTAGATTAGGATTAGATAGTTTTTCATGCATTAGAGTAGATTGTGACAAGTTGTTTAAGAGCAAGAACCAGCTTTCTCTGTAGGTGTATCTCAAGTAGCAAGTCCCACAACTTGGATATATCACCCATGTTACCCAGTCACACCGTGAGCTCAAGCACACACACTTGTTTAACTATAGGTGTGTTTTGATGTGGTGATAATAATTAGGGTTTGTGTTTTGGACCTCTCGGTCTTCGATGCTCAATGTCATCATCATTTTCGACACAAGAAAAATATTTCCACGTGGTGGTTCCTTAGGCCACCACATTGCCACATGGTATATATTTCCACACGATTGAGTTTCCCAACTAAGATAGGGTGGAGAGTTGAACCACCTTGGTTAAGTTATTCAGGGAAAGCTACACAATCACCTTGGCAAGACATTGGGAAACTTAGGTTGAATACTCGTAAGAAAAAATGGACGAAGTGGCCTTAGCCACAAAAACCATATCTCTTGTGGGCTATATAAAGCCCTTTATCATCCATATCCCCACAAATTTGGGATAATCCACATAGAGGTTGATAATACACAAGGAAAGGCAAGTGAAATGGGAGCTTGGACCTCACATAACGTACATGTGATGCCACTATAAGGATAGGGAAATGACAAGTGTAGGACATGGAGGTCACAATGGGCATCGTGGTGGCGGACTCAAACGTGGGAGGTTGTCGTGGTAACCGAAAGATGGACAGCTCGCCACAAAGTGAGCTCAAGTGATCCAATCTAGCATGATAGGTGCAAAAATATTGTAATGCTCGCTAAAACAACCCACTTGAGACCTAAGAACAACCTAGGATTAGTTAGGAAAATTATGGAATAATTTTTTTTTCACTAGAACATACTTTTCTTTCATTAACAATTATTAGGGGTCATAAGGTCCAAAATCTCGGGTTAGAAGGTTCAAAAAGGGTCAGAGGGTAATTCCTCACCATACCCACTCTCTAACAGGCTTAAAGATTCAACTAGGTTTTTCCAAATTTAATGCATTCAAAAATTCCCTAAATTATTCCCATTGGATAGGAAATTTCCTCACCTTTCCATTGATATAAGGAAGTTTTCCTAACTCCTCATATTTTTCAAGTTATGGGCCGACGGGCCTTGGGGTGAAAATTTTCCCCAAGAGCGGGCTGCATGGGCCTAGGGGTAGAAATTTGCCCCAAGGGTGGGTCGGCGGGCCGTGGGGGACTTTTGGAAAAATTCCCGTGGGGGTAAAAAAATTTTGTGCCAGCACACCCGCGGGTCCACAAGGGACATGTGGCACCTCCCAAGCCAGCACGGGGAAAATGGGGCGGGGGAACATTTTAGAAAATTTCCCACGTGGGGCAAGAAGTCCACTTTGTGCCTATGCTCCCGCAAGTCCACAAGGGACACGTGGCATCTCCTAAGCCAATGCGGGAAGGCGGGGCAGGGGAGAAAAATTAGGTTAATGCCCCGAAGGGCTAAGAGGGTAGCCCCCCCTCACCTCTGTCCGGCACCTCACGATGCCACGTGGCATCTCTTGATTGGCTTTCGGGTGGGCGGGGTGGTAGAGAAAAGTTGGAAAAGTTTCCCAAAATTTTCCAAATGCAAAAAGGAAAAAAGGGACCCGCTCCACTGCCGACGCCTCGTGACACCATGTGGCATCACCTGATTCGTTGCGGCCGGGGGGGAAAATTTGGAAAGTTTTCCCAAAATTTTCGGGAACACTAAGTCAAAAAGCCCCTCTGCCAATGCCTCATGGTGACACGTGGCAGCCTCTAATTGGTTGTGGGCTTGGGTTGGTGGGGAGACTTAGGAAAATTTTCCCCAAAATTTTTCCTAAGCGCTAAGTCTAAAAGGTGGTCCACCCTTCCGCCAACACCTCGTGGTGCCACATCGTAGCCTCTCCGATTAGTTGTCGCTAGAGGGGCAATGGGGGAAAATTAGAAAAAATTTCCCAAAAATTTTCCCAAGTACTTAAGTGAAAAATTCAAGCCTATGGGCCCGCCAATGAAATTTTTCCCCAATTTTTGATGCCAAGCTAAAAAACTTCGTGAGAGTAACTTTTGATAAAGGGCTTGGTTTTGCAAACAAGGAATTTCTGGAAAGCTCTTGATGTCCTCTATACTCGGGCAATTATTTTTAGTTTTGATAAAGTCTAAGAATTTTAAGGATCTGCAGGATTTTACAATATTTGGACGGACGGGGGGAAAATTAGAAAAAATTTCCCAAAAATTTCCCAAGTACTTAAGGAAAAATTTAGGCCTTTTGATAGAGGGCTCAATTTTGGGAAAACAAGGACTTTCTGGAAAGCTCTCAATGTCCTCTTTACTCAAGAATCATTAATTTTTAGTTTTGATAAATTCTAAGGGTCAATTTTAAGAAAATGATCTACAGATTTTACAATATGAACTGGTAAATTTTAACTTATAAGATTTGTTCAATTTGATCTTCTTCCTCTCTCAACTTGTCAAATAGACATGGGGAATTGTTCTTAGATGGATTTAAGGAGGATTTCAAGAATCAATGTGTCTGATTGATTTGCAATTTGAGCATTTCTGTTTCTTGACGGAAAAATGACTACAAAACGGTTTGAGCCCGATTTTGCTAAGTTTTCTAAGAAATTCCTTAAATGTTTTTGTCCAATTAGATTCGTTTAGGGCTTACTACTTCAATTTAATCATTTAATTTGTTATTTCCTTGTTGCGGTTTGAACTATGCATTTTAGGTAAAGTATTTTCCAGTTTTGAAAATGCAAAATAGAGATCAACTTTTAAAGGATCTATTTACCATTTTCTTCTTCCAAGTATTAGAATTCATTCCAATTCAAATCTAATACATTTATGTGATTCAAATCAAACTATTCAAAACCCAAATGCAACTCTGATTTCCAATTTTACACATTTCCAAAAGACAAAGTTTTGTATTTTCTCACACATTTCTTCCTTTCAAACAAAGATTTCAAATACATTTCAAAACAGATTTCAAACAATAGTAACTTCTTTTGTAAAGGTAGAACAACATATATATTCAGTTAGAATGATTTCTTTCACAACTTCTTCATTTACAATGATCAAATACAACTTACAAGGATATAATCTTTCTTTTCTTTCATTCAAAAATAGAGAATAGAGTGCATCACTTTCACACTTCGAATTACAACTTTCATAACCAATACAAACCATCTTTCCATCACGAATATATTACATTATCATCCACTTCAAGTGGGAAAAAGGCTTTACAAAAAGAACTCTCACAAGGGACTATCAAAACTATCTTTTTCCTTTGCTCTAGAACAACAACATGCAGATCCATCATACTCCAATTTTGATCACAACAAAGGCAGGGGAAAGGCAACGCTCTCCACCCAACCAAGACATCCAATGAAGAGGAGAAGCCATCCCTCTTCATTGGCCCCCGAGCCCCAACCACAATGCAATAAAAGATGTGATCCAACTCATGGCAACAACAGGATTCCACAAACACACAGGCAACATAATCACAATAAAACACAGTCCAAAACAGAATGTAGTTTACAACTACATTAAAACATGACACACATTACTGAGGCTTCATCAAGCAAGCCAAAGGAGCAAGAAACTATGGGGGATGCTGCTTATGCCTCCCAAAGGGAAATGGGTATCACCACCTAGAAAAAAACCACCAAATATGTATATATATATATATTTCAAATCCTGTCATGCCCTTATGCCTCCCCAAGTACCCCTTATTCCTCACATTTCCTTATGTCTCCCCAACCTCTTATGGCACCCCATAACGAGTGAGTAAAGAAATGCAAGCTATTTCTTTGTAAGGTGGAACCCAAATCCCAACTCCCTCCACCCTTATACCTCCCTAAACACACTTGTGCCTCCCACAAAATAACCCCATAGTCTTCTCCTACACCATTCCTAGGCCATCTACCCAACAACCCACAAACATGCCAAAACATTCACACATTAACATTTTCATAAACCAAAAGAGAAGCATTCCAAGAGCCAAGCTCTTACCTCTCCATGATGGAGTTGTTCCAAGTTCCAAAACAACAACTTTTTATCCCAATGCAAGCAATCCAAAATAGCCAAACACAAGCATGCAACAATCTTCCAAGAACTTCTTCAGAAAGAGCTCCAAAACAACAAAAGAATTCACCCAAAAAATGAAGTCTCCAAAATGAAGCAACCCCAAAACAAGGCAAGCCATTCAAATTTATAGAAGAGGGAAGAGAAGAGGATGAGGTGGATCCATGTAGGATGCCACATCACACATCCTCAACCCCAACCCCAAAGTCAACTTCATTCTCCAATGCACAATAAATAGGTGGGTGAATAATATGACAATTTACTTACACACTCAAATCCAACCCACACCCCAAAGGACTGAAATTAAATCATGTAAGAAAAGTGCAATTAAAACCTACAATTTTCCTTCTCAAAAAGCATTATAAAAGTCTAATCTCAACTCTCCAACCGTAGGTATGGTTGGTAATTAAATTTAAGAGGTATGGGACAAGTTTAACTTGTCCCACAAGCCTCCAAAATCAGCCTCCAAGGACAATTTCAAATTTCCAAGAAGGTGGAGTGTTTCACACTCAAAAGTTAACTTACACATCACTTACACATCTCTTACAACACTTTAATTCAAGACCAACAACTCTATTAATTACTTTCTTATGACATATTTGATTTATTTATTTTAACAATATGATTACTCACAAAATTTACACACCATTTAATAATTAATGAAAGGGGTAAAAGCACCACAAAATAAACACATGCAAACATAAACAAAGGGACCAAAATAAAAGAAATACATAAAACCCCTTGGTCACATTTAAAGGTGATCCCCCCATGGGAATCCCTAACACACACAAACATGCACAAACAAATACTAGTTGCCATGGTGACCTTGTTGAATTCATCTAGAATTCCAATGTGGTTGGTCTCCAATCCCCGATGTTTGTTGTGATATTTTAACCTGCAAAACACAATTACCTCCTTCGGCCTCATGGCCATATCAAAACATCCAAAGTAATATAATATAATTACCAAAATCATCTAGATATATGAATCACAACAACATCAAAGCAATCTAGCAATATCATTTGCAATTTTACTCAACAATTATATCATCATCCAATAATTTCCATTTCTAGGTCTACTCACAATATCCAAATATCACAAGTCCACACAACATCCATAATATAACCATGTCAAACAAGTATACCATTATCAATATCCAAAATGCCTCTAATAATCATCATGCATCACAACTGAATCAAGTCAACAATAATCCATGATCTACATCTATCATCATACTATAATAAGGTCCATAATCATGTCTATAATATAATCAACAATATCATGATTAGTATCAAAAGGTGTCAAAGGGAAGTGGGCACTACATCCCCCTCCCCTTAGACTCGACTTCCTCTGGAAGTCACTGGAAAAAATGTGGAAACTAAACTCGTAGCAAGGTAGCATCCTCCCATGTAGCTTGTAGTCTCATCATATCTATCCCACTACACCCACCTGATCAACCTCTCTACCTCGAAGGCCCAAGGGTCCTGCGATCTAGGATGTGAATGGGCTCCACCATCACCTACCCCTGATCCTGCACCTTGATAATGATGTCCAATCTAACACATGAGAAGGATCTATAACATATCTCCTAAGAACTGAAACATGAAACACATCATGTATGTGAGACAAGCTAGGTGGTAATGCTAGATGGTAGGCCAAAGGGCGATACACTCCAAGATCTCAAAAGGACCAACGAATCTAGGAGCTAACTTAGAACCTTTTCCATAATGGATAGGGATCTTATGTGGCCTAACACGAAGGAACACCTTCATGCCCACATCAAAACTATGGTCGGTCCTATGCTGATCTGCATACTTCTTCTTCTATCCTGAGCCTCCTGCAGTCTCTGTCTGATCAAAACCACCTGCTACTCCATGTCCTCAACAAAGCTGGTCCAAGAGAAACCATGTCCTCTAACCTATCCCAACTAAGAGGTGTCCTGCACTCTCTACCATACAAAATCCTAAAAAGGAGCCATGCCTATAGAACTCTAAAAACTATTATTGTAGGAAAACTCCACCAAGTATAGGTACTCCTCCCATCTTGACTACTGATCCATCACATACATCCTGAGCATGTCCTCTAAAATCTGATTCACCCACTCCATCTATCCATCTGTCTGGGTGATATGTTGTGCTGAAATTGATCTTCATCCCGAGGGCATGTTGCATGGTAGTCCAAAAATGGGAAGTATACAAAGGATCGCGGTCACTAATGATCTTCTACATGAAATCCCATGCAACCTAACAATCTCATCCAAATATACCCATGCCACTACACTAGCTATATAAGTGGTCTTCACCGGAGAAAAGTGAGCCACTTTTGTCAATTTATCAACCGTGACCATGATGGCATCATGGTGATATCTCGACATCGGTAGCCCAACAATGAAATCCATGGAAATGGTGTCCCACTTCCATTCCGATATAGCATGAGGAAAGAGAAGGCCAACTGATGTTGATGCTTCGGCCTTTACTTTCGGCACTCTAAACATCGTGACATGAATGAGCCACGTCTCTACAAAGTCCTCTCCAATGATACAACTATGTCTCAAGGTGGCATGCATCTTCTTCACCCCAGGATGGGCTGAATAGGGTGCACGATGTGCCTCTGCCAAGATGTCCTACCTCAAGCCTCCATCTCTGGGAACATAAATCCAGCCTCTGTGCCTGAGAAGGCCATCTACCTCTAGGGAAAAACCATCAAACTTCCCCTCGAGGGGTCTCTGAGACTCGATCTCTCTCAAACTGCAATGTAGAAGCTATCAAGAGGAAGTTGCTGAAGGATCCTACTCTGCAAATCCATGCTCACTGAGGTGGCCATAGCCACATGTCTCCATCTGCTGAGAGCATCTTCCACCACATTCTCCTTTCCTTTCACATGTTCTATCTCCATATCATACTCATAAAAGTAACTCCATCCAACGTGCCACTTGACGAGCATTGAGATTGGGCTTACGTGAAGAGGTGGCGAAGACTCAAGTGATCTATCTTGAGTGTGAATCTCTCAACCAAGCGAAGAAAGTGCCTCCATCAAACTAAAGCATGCACAACTGCCGCAAGCTCAAGATCATGAGTCAGATAATTAAGCTCATAATCTTTGAGTTTGCGAGACTCAAAAGCCACTACTCTCCTCCTGCATCAACACACCTCCAAGCCCTACTAAAGAAGCATCCGTGCAAATGAAAAACTCACCCTGTGGATCCGACACTATGAGGATAGGTGTTGTAGTGAGACATTCCTTGTGTATTGAAGGCCTACTCACACTTGTCTGACCAAAAACTTCTTCCCTTTCCTCTAAAGGGAAGTGATGGGGTGTGCAATCCGAGAGAAGTTCTGAACAAATCTCTGTAGTATCCTGCTAATCCCATAAAGCTACGCACCTTAGTCACAGTAGTGGGTGTTGGCCAATCCATAATAGCTCTAATCTTGGAAGGATCGATGATGATACCTTCCCCAGAAATGATATGACCCAAATACTTGCACTCCGTCTAAAAGAATGCACACTTCTCCAAGTTCCCGTAAAGTTGTTGCTCCCAAAGGCACTTTGCACACTAGCAAAGGTGCCCCTCATGCTCCTCACATGTATGTGAGTAAATCAAAATTTCATCAAGGAAGATGAGCACGAAGTGATCTAAGAAGGTCCTAAATACCCCATTCATCAAACTCATAAACACTGCGGGGGCATTAGTCAAACCAAAAGGCACCACTGTGAACTCATAGTGGCCATATCTCATATGGAAGGTGGTCTTATGAATGTCCACCTCTGAAATCCTCAGCTGATGGTAACTTGACTTAAGGTCTATCTTAGAGAAATTTGTGGCTCCCTTCATCTGATCAAACAAATCATCAATGCGTGGAAGGGGATAACGATTCTTGATCGTTACTTTGTTTTAATTGGCGTAATCAATACACAACCACAAGGATCCATCCTTCTTTCTTCAAAAATCACCGGTGCACCCCAAGGGATACACTAGGATGGATAAGGCCTTTCTCCAAAAGGCCCTCAAGCTGCAACTTGAGCTCACAGAGCTCTGTGTGGTCATCCGATAAGGTGCTCATGAGATAGGCTCTGCTCCAGGAACCAGATCTATGTGAAAATCAATCTCACGTGGGGGTGGTAGCCCCGGTAGCTCCCCCAGAAAGACATCTACAAACTCTCTCAAAATGGGGTGATCATCTAGCGATGGTCCACTAGACCCATCCTCTGATCATTCATTGATGTTAACAGACATACATACATCTGACAACCCCATCACACACACCACTTAAGCTACATAATAGAGATGGTGTGAATAGAAACGGTCTCCTAACCCCTAAAATTACCGACTCAACTCCCAAATCATCTGCACAAGATATAATCTTGTGGTAACAATCCATCCTAGCCCTGTGTGTAGACAACCAATCCATACCCAAGATGACTCCATAAGAGCCCAAAGGAAGGATACGAGATCCGAGGTAGTGGTGAAAGGTCCCAAATCTACCACACACTCCTTAACTAAGGAGTCTACAGAGATCTTGGCTCCAGAAGCCATCTCAACATCCCAACTATGACCCTACCTCACTTGCCACCAGCTTGCATCACTCTACTAAAGATGGTGCAATAAAAGAATCAGAACTAGAATCAAACAAAATGGAGGTAGGAATACCACCAATGTTACCTGTAGTCTCAATAACTATACTTTGATGCTCTTCCTGGTGGTTCTCGACCACTACATACATCCTATGACTGCACCCCATATCACCAATAGTAGGCTCTGAGATTTGTGTCTTACCCTTGTTATTAGGGTTATGTGGTCTCTCCAAAAATGTCCAATAACACCACAACCAAAACAACCGCCTGATCCTCTCCCCTTGTGTAGCAGGTCCAGCCGGTACTCTGGAGGTCTGGTGTGGATCTTGATGATCCGGTTGGTCTGTTGAGGTCTCTGCTAGTGAGCTCCTGCTTGAGTGAGCTCTCTGGGCACCCTGTGTCCTGATGGGACCCCTAGGAGGAGGCCCCATACTCCGACCTCTCTGTGCATCAAATCTCTGTGGAGGTCTATAAGGTGGGTGGGACTACTACTGCTGCTTGTATGTCTAAAAGATGACTGTGTTGAACCCTTCACCACAAGAGGAAGAGGTATTGACCCCCTCGATCTGTTGTCCTGCATCTGTTGTATGTGGCTCGGACTCGGTCTCTAGCCTGTTGGGTCTTTCCCAGTCTCCTCTACTATATAGGCCTTCTCGATGGCCTCAGCTAATGTCTGTGGACAATGGATCCACACTACACCTCCAATGTCTAGGTTCAGGCCCCGGATGAACCTTGTGAATCCACACCTACTCATCCTGCATGTAACCAACATACTGGAGTAGATCCAAAAATCTACTCTCATACTCAACCACTGTAAGAGATGCCTGTCGAGGTCATGGAACTCATCTATCCACTGCTGTATGAATCTCCATGACAAGTATCTATTCTGAAACACTGCTCTCTCAAAGCTCCCAAGTAACTATCTCAGAAATCAACATGGAGCTTTTGCTCCTCTGTCCTCCACTAGACACCAGCTCCATCCCTCAGTAGATGGATCACAACACGAGCTTTCATGTTGCTAGAACAAGGACAGAGCTTGAAGCATCCACTCAAGCTCACCAACCAGGCCTCTACCTAAAATCCACCTATGTCACCAAATAATGTGATGGTCAAGCTTCAGGATCTCCCTGATGTGATCTATAGCTGTGGTCTAATGGCCTCTAGGCCTCTCTCGTGCTCATCCCTAAGCCTAGGGCTCTGAGACCTCTCTCTATGTCCTAAAACTTGGTCACCCTGTCCCCTCTGGTGACTCTACTCTGGCTGACTCTACATGGGAGTTCTCTCCTCCATGCTCCTCACTGGTCGAGGAGATACCTAACCCTCAAAGGAAGGGACTCTATCTTGTCTAGCTTGCATGTCCTCCTACTGATCCTCCACATAGAGCGGCATTAACATCCTGAAGAGTCTACAAAATCTAGGGTAGGATGGTGCTACAACATGATCTAGGTGGTGGTAAGTCTAGGTCTATGTGAAAATACCCCTCATCCCATCTGCGCCTCTGCATAGACCAAGGTGAGAGTTAGTTCATCTTTCTAAGTTTTTATTCAGTTTCCATGTTTACTAAAATATGTAATTTCTAAACTAAGTTGTTTTCTAGATTTAAAAGTGTGCTAGGTTTAAGGTTCATGTCTCAAGTTTTCTAGTGTGCCCAATGGTCCAAGATTTTGAACCACTTCTCTAATACCAAGTGTAACACCCACTAAAACAACCCACTTGAGACCCAAGAACAACCTAGGATTAGTTAGGAAAATTATGGAATAATTTTTTTGTTTAAAAGAGTCTACAACCAGTTACAAGGCAAACAACTATCACTAACAAGTTCCAGAACACTTCTAGATTCACTAGAACATAATTTTCTTTCATTAACAATTATTAGGGGTCATAAGGTCCAAAATCTCGGGTTAGAAGGTTCAAAAAGGGTCAGAGGGTAATTCCTCACCATACCCACTCTCTAACAGGCTTAAAGATTCAACTAGGTTTTTCCAAAATTAACGCATTCAAAAATTCCTAAATTATTCCCATTGGATAGGAAATTTCCTCACCTTTCCATTGATATAAAGGAAGTCCTCCTAACTCCTCATATTTTTTGAGTTATGGGCCGATGGGGCCTTGGGGTGAAAATTTTCCCCAAGAGCGGGCTTGCGGGCCCAGGGTGGAAATTTTCCCCAAGGGCGGGTCGGCGGGCCATGGGGGACTTTTGGAAAAATTCCCACATGGGGGTGAAAACCAATTTTGTGCCCACACACCCATGGGGTCCACAAGGGACACGTGGCACCTCCCAAGCCAGCGCGGGGAAAACGGGGTGGGAACATTTTAGAAAATTTCCCACACGGGGCGAGAAGTCCACTTTGCGCCCGCATGCTCCCACGAGTCCGCAAGGGACACATGGCATCTCCTAAGCCAACGTGGGGAAGGCGGGGTGGTGGGGAGAAAAATTAGGTTAACGCCCCAGAAGGGCTAAGAGGGTAGCCCCCACCCGCGCCTCCGCCAGCACCTCGCGATGCCATGTGGCATCTCCTGATTGGTTGCGGTGGCAGGGCGGCGGGAAAATTTGGAAAAGTTTCCCAAAATTTTCCAAACATAAAAAGGCAAAAAGGGACCCGCTCCACCACCGATGCCTCGTGACACCACGTGGCATCACCTGATTCATTGTGGCCGGCGGGGGGGGAAAATTTGGAAAGTTTTCCCAAAATTTTCTCGGGAGCGCTAAGTCAAAAATCCCCTCCACCAACACCTCATGGTGACACGTGGTAGCCTCTCGATTGGTCAGCATGGGTGGCAGGTCGGGTGGGGGAAACTTAGGAAAATTTTCCCAAAAATTTTCCTAAGCGCTAAGTCTAAAAGGTGGTCCGCCCTTCCACCAACACCTCATGGTGCCATGTGGCAGCCTCTGATTGGTTGGGGGTGGGGCGGGAAAAAAATTAGAAAAAAATTTCCGAAAATTTTCCCAAGTTTTTGGGCCCATGGGCCCGCCAATGAAAATTTTCCCAATTTTTTTTTGCCAAGGAAGAAAAACTTCAAGAGGCCATAACTTTTGATAGAGGGCTCGGTTTTGGGAAAACAAGGACTTTCTAAAAATCTCTCGATGTCCTCTTTACTCAGGAATCATTAATTTTTAGTTTTGATAAAGTTTAAGGGGTCAATTTTAAGAAAACGATCTGCAGGATTTTACAATACGAACTGGTAAATTTTAACTTATAAGATTTGTTCAATTTGATCTTCTTCCTCTCTCAACTTGTCAAATAGACATGGGGAATTGTTCTTAGATGGATTTAAGGAGGATTTCAAGATCAATGTGTCTGATTGATTTGTAATTTGAGCATTTCCGTTTCTTGACAAAAAAAACTAAAACGGTTTGAGCCCGATTTTGCTAAGTTTTCTAAGAAATTCCTTAAATGTTTTTGTCCAATTAGATTCGTTTAGGGCTTACTACTTCAATTTAATCATTTAATTTGTTATTTCCTTGTTGTGGGTTCAAACTGTGCATTTTAGGTAAAGTATTTGCCAGTTTTGAAAATGTAAAACAAAGATCACTTTTAAAGGATCTATTTGCCATTTTCTTCTTCCAAGTATTAGAATTCATTCCAATTCAAATCTAATACGTTTATGTGATTCAAATCAAACTATTCAAAACCCAAATGCAACTCTGATTTCCAATTTTACACATTTCCAAAAGACAGAGTTCTATATTTTCTCACACATTTCTTTCTTCCTTTCAAACAAAGATTTCAAATACATTTCAAAACAAATTTCAAACAATAGTAACTTCTTTTGTAAAGGAAAAACAACATATATATTCAGTTAGAATGATTTCTTTCACAACTTCTTCATTTACAATGATCAAATACAACTTACAAGGATATAATCTTTCTTTTCTTTCATTCAAAAATAGAGAACAAAGTGCATCACTTTCACACTTCAAATTACAACTTTCATAACCAATACAAACCATCTTTCCATCATGAATATATTACATTATCATCCACTTCAAGTGGGAAAAAGGCTTTACAAAAAGAACTCTCACAAGGGACTGTCAAAACTATCTTTTTCCTTTGCTCCAGAATAACAACATGCAGATCCATCATACTCCAATTTTGATCACAACAAAGGCAGGGGGAAAGGAAACGCTCTCCACCCAACCAAGACATCCAATGAAGAGGAGAAGCCATCCTCTTCATTGGCCCCCGAGCCCCAACCACAATGCAATAAAATATGTGATCCAACTCATGGCAACAACAAGCTTCCACAAACACACAAAAATAATCACAATAAAACACAGTCCAAAAAAAATGTAGTTTACAACTACATTAAAACATGGCACACACATTACTGAGGCTTCATCAAGCAAGCCAAAGGAGCAAGAAACTATGGGGGATGTTGCTTATGCCTCCCAAAGGGGAAATGGGTATCACCACCTGAGAAAAACCACCAAAATATGTATGTATATATCATTTCAAATCCCTGTCATGCCCTTATGCCTCCCCCAAGTACCCCTTATTCCTCACATTTCCTTATGTCTCCCCAACCTCTTATGGCACCCCATAACGAGTAAAGAAATGCAAGCTATTTCTTTGTAAGGTGGAACCCAAATCCCAACTCCCTCCACCCTTATACCTCCCTGAACACACTTGTGCCTCCCACAAAATAACCCCATAGTCTTCTCCTACACCATTCCTAGGCCATCTACCCAACAACCCACAAGCATGCCAAAACATTCACACATTAACATTTTCATAAACCAAAAGAGAAGCATTCCAAGAGCCAAGCTCTTACCTCTCCATGATGGAGTTGTTCCAAGTTCCAAAATAATAGACTTTATCCCAATGCAAGCAATCCAAAACAAGCCAAACACAAGCATGCAACAATCTTCCAAGAACTTCTTCAAGCAAGAGCTCCAAAACAAAAAAAGAATTCACCCAAAAATGAAGTCTCCAAAATGAAGCAACCCCAAAACAAGGCAAGCCATTCAAATTTTATAGAAGAGGGAAGAGAAGAGGATGAGGTGGATCCATGTAGGATGCCACATCACACATCCTCAACCCCAACCCCAAAGTCAACTTCATTCTCCAATGCACAATAAATAGGTGGGTGAATAATATGACAATTTTACTTACACACTCAAATCCAACCCACACCCCAAAGGACTGAAATTAAATCAAGAAAGAAAAGTGCAATTAAAACCTACAATTTGCCTTCTCAAAAGCATTATAAAATTCTAATCTCAACTCTCCAACCATAGGTATGGTTGGTAATTAAATTTAAGAGGTATGGGACAAGTTTAACTTGTCCCACAAGCCTCCAAAATCAGCCTCCAAGGACAATTTCGAATTTCCAAGAAGGTGGAGTGTTTCACACTCAAAAGTTAACTTACACTTACACATCTCTTACAACACTTTAATTCAAGGCCAACAACTCTATTAATTACTTTCTTATGACATATTTGATTTATTTATTTTAACAATATGATTACTCACAATATTTACACACCATTTAATAATTAATGAAAGGGGTAAAAGCACCACAAAATAAACACATGCAAACATAAACAAAGGGACCAAAATAAAATAAATACATAAAACCCCTTGGTCACATTTAAAGGTGATCCCCCCATGGGAATCCCTAACACACACAAACACACACAAACAAATACTAGTTGCCATGGTGACCTTGTTGAATTCATCTAGAATTCCAATGTGGTTGGTCTCCAATCCCCGATGTTTGTTGTGATATTTTAACCTACAAAACAAATACCTCCTTTGGCCTCATGGCCATATCAAAACATCCAAAGTAATATAATATAATTACCAAAATCATCTAGATATATGAATCACAACAACATCAAAGCAATCTAGCAATATCATTTGCAATTTTACTCAACAATTATATCATCATCCAATAATTTCCATTTCTAGGTCTACTCACAATATCCAAATATCACAAGTCCACACAACATCCATAATATAACCATGTCAAACAAGTATACCATCATCAATATCCAAAATGCCTCTAATAATCATCATGCATCATAATTGACAAGTCAACAATAATCCATGATCTACATCTATCATCATACTATAATAAGGTCCATAAATCTCTATTGAACTCGTTGGGAACATTTGATCCACTTAGCTCTACATAGAGGTTCGTTTGCCAAGAAATAAAGTGGAAGGAGGTCATCGTCAACACCAGGACATCTTATCGGTCCCAAAGACTGCGTGGGGGCTTATTTCTTCTGTACAACAGAGTGAAGGAGTGTCATTGTTGTCTTCTAATATCCGGAGACTTAGACTCAGGTAATGAAGGTGATGAGGTCACCCTGAAGGAGACTTAGCACCATGCGGTGGAGGTGTTGAGGTTATCTGAAGGAGACTTACCACCGTATATTGTAGGGGAGTTGAGGTCCGTAAGGAGACTTAGCGGGTCATACAACAGAGAGATTAAGGTCTTCATTATTATGGAAGTTATTATCAATAACTCACTGAAACTATTGCAAAGCACTTGGATTCTTACTTTGGAGCCATAGGCTATTTCACATTAGAGAACAAATATTCGAAATCATACACTTGTGCTGTAGGAGGTTATTGTTCTTCCGACTTTAGGTTTATTATAGCTTCAATTATTATTTTGTACTAAAGTTACATTTGGAAGTGGATAATAAATCGGTTCGAAGATTCCTGAACCTAGAGACATAGGCTTTCTTCTGAACTCCATTATCAACCCTTTTGTAGTGTGTTTCGATTCTTGCATTGCATTTGATTAAAGTTGATTATAATGGGATAAATTCGGTAAAATAATTAATTGCCTATAAGGGTCCATGGTCAAGGAAATATTTTGGTCGGCTAAGAGATCATGTAGGAAAATAACATCCTATACTAACATAGATAATATACTAAAGATATTTAAACTAGATTATTACTATTTAAAAATATTATAAACTTTTTTACTAAAATATTAAGATGTTTTTATTACTTTGTGGTTTTTTTAATATTCTTAATGGTCCATATTAAATGATTTATCGTCACAAATCTTACAAATTCAAAATCTTAAAAATTATAATTATTTAAAAATATTTTAAAATTAGTTTAATAAAATTTATTTGTATGTAATTTATCTCATTTTGAGATTTGAATTTTATTTTCACCCATAAAATAATATACTAAAGATATTGAAATTATATTATGTTAATCCGAAGATCAACTATGAATAGAATCCAACCCTCTAGTTCATTTGTCCACCGACAAGATTTTGGTGAATATACAATATTATAAACAACCCTTTCCTCATAACTATTAAAAGTGTAAGAATATATCAATTACAACCTGTATTGGATATTGATGTTCAATGTTAAAATGTCAAAATCAAATTATTTGATGGTCTAGAAAATTATATGGACATCATTTAGCATTCAAAAATAATATCTACACCAATTTTTTTATAACTATTACAAAATACATAAATTGAGTTAAATTTTATATGGATGTTGTTCTTTATAATATTCTCCCATAGTTCTGTGACTTTTATTTAATTATGGATAATATATTTGACTAATCAATTTCATAGTTTTTCACAGATTCATTTTTCCCATAAAAATAATGTTGCACTAATTAATTTGAAGATCCATAAACATCATTAAATTTTATGAGAATATAAAAGAGAATTTCAAATTACAATAGAAAAAAATTATTGAAGAAAATGATAAAATAACCCACTCAAAATCACTGGTGCAAACTCAGAATTCTGTAGAAAATGAGTTCTATCTAGCTTCCAACTTCCAATATTGCAAGTTCAATCTTCAAATTTCACTTTTCTTGCAAAATCCCAAATCCAATGCATATAGTCCATTATTTAATCTTTATTTGTAAGAAATTAAAAAAAACAATTACAAATCAAAATCAATAAAACATAGATAAACAAAAATTAAACAAAGTTAAAAAGAAATGCAGAAGAAAACTAATTAAAAATAAAAATTAATAGATGTTTCTATTTTATCAATGAGATATGAAGATGTTTATATTTCATTAATAAGATATCAAGATAATTCAATTATTATTATTTTATTTACATTCCATAGTGTCCATTTTTATCTATGTTATTTTTGTCACGGATCTCACAAAATTATAATCAGTAATGTATGTATACTAATATTTAATGTATTGTGTGTGTGTGATGCTCAAATTTTGAATATACATGTCATTTTGAAGTTTAAATTATATATTTATCTCGTTAACCATGACGGACATATTTCAAAAGTGGTTGTATTTTGACATCTAAAATGACTAAAAACGTCTAAACACCTTGCAAAATCTAGCATGGACTTACAACTCGATCATACCCCGTGATTGGCATGTGTACGCCACACAAGTATAAAAGCTCCACTTGGGAGAGGCCATCCATATGTCATGAAAATTTGTAAGTGCCTTAACAAACATACCAGTTTGGTGTTTTAGTGTGGACTTACATTTACTAGTTAATTAACCGACGATATATCTAAATTTTGTAAAATTAAATTTAAAAAATTATATATATATATAATTCAACAAATAACCAAAATGTTATATATTTAGAAGTAAATCCCATTACGATGTTTACATTAAAAAAAGATTTGGTCATTTTATTAGCAATAATTTTCGCGTCTAAAATAGGCAATTACATCTGAACGCCTTGGAAACTCCAGTCGCCAATGGCCTGTAACTATCTATAAAAACAGTTAAAAAGGGAAGAAGGCAAACCGTTTCCGGAAGCGGATTTGGGCACGACGGCATTAGCGGATCCAGTCTAAGGTAAAATTGAAAGCATCACAATCCTGAACAACTCTCGACTATAAAAAAAAGTGATACGAAGAAAAGCAGTCCGTTCACATCCAATCATGGCTTCATCATTTTATAGCTGCATATTATTTGTAGTGCCAATCATGTGTGTTGCTATCACTGCAACGCGTGCTGATTCTGAAACAATCCGTAGCGCCTGCAATACCGCCGCATATAAAAGCCATTGCATTTCATCATTGTCTGGAGCTCCAGGTGCTCTCAACGCAAGCTTACCCCAGCTCGCTGTTATTGTAGTTTTATTGGGTATCGCGGAATCCAAACGGGATTCTTATTTTATTGGATCGCTGAAAGAAAAGAATCCCGGCGTTTTGGGTATGGAGGACTGCATAGAGCTCTTCAATGTTACAGGGAGCAGCTTCACAAATCAGTCGTACAATTACGGAGATGGAGCGGTCCCAATTTCAAGGAATATGTAGCGGATGTTCAGACATGGCTCAGTGCTGTAGCGGATAATCCCGATGTATGTGTGATGGGGTTGAGGGATGCCGGAGCACCCAAGTTCGCTTCACTTGTTGGCTCCAAATCGTTTCAGCTCAAAAGGTTGATTAGTGATTCCTTAGCTGTTGTTTGGCAGGTCATCAATCAGAACAAATCGTAAGTAATACTCAATCAGAACAAATCTTTAGTATTAATGTTTTCAACAATAACTGGCGTTTCCCTTTATTTTGGGCTCCATACGACCTGAAATCTGTCACTTCATGCTCAATTCTTAGGGACTGTAGGCCTTAATACCGTTAATAAGAACAAAGGATCAGGCCTACTTATTATGGATTAATAAGCGAGACAATTCAATTAGTAATGGATTTCACACTTACTTTTGAAATAAATATTAAGTTTGGTTTTCTCAATAAGTATTCGTTTGTTTTTTTAACAAATATTCCTTATAAAGACACAATATAAAAATTGTTATATAATTTTGATATTATTAATGACATGTTTTTTTAAATTACTATTAATATCTATGTGTTAAACTTTATTATTTTTTAAAAGAAATTATTATTAATATGTGGGTTAAACTTTGATATCATTTACAATGTTAAATTGTTTTTTAATTATTGTATTTAGATTGTTCTAATTTTTTTCCAACAAAGCTTTCTTTAATATGAGAATTGATATGTGGTTATTGGATTTAGATTTTTCTAATTTATTTTATAATCATATAAACTTCATATTAAATGGTATTAAAATTTAAATATGTTTGTGAATAACAAAGGCTTACAATATTATTTATAGAAATGGAGTTGGGTATGACTATACTAAAATATTAAAATATACAATTAAATTACTCAAATAGAAAAAGAAACCACATAATATGTAGAGTTAAAAACTAATAGTTGCAATACAACTAGTCACTACATCGAAGTGGAATTGTAAAAGGATAATGTGACTGTGTTTGTAGACACTATGTGAGATAGATTTGCATTTGAACATATTATAATTTTTTTCCGATAGTGTTTGGTTACGTTTATTTTTCTTAGATTTCATATTAATTTTGTATAGAGATTAGATGTCTCAAACTACTACAAATAAGTTCTTTTATCCAAAAAGAAAGGTATTATGAAATAATTGTGGAATATCCATATTATACTTTTATTTATATAAAACAAACTCTACTTGTTTTACAATGTCGAGGTATGATCCACATATATTAATACATAAAAATAAAAATTACAAGCTCAATGTACCTCATGAGTAAAAAAACAAAAAACAACAATAACTTCACAAAGCCAATAATTTTATACGGTTTTCATCAATGAGATTTTTACATCAAAAAGCACACCCTTTCCATTGTCAAAATGGAAGAGTAAAAACATAGCTTCATAAAGAAATCCACAAAAATCCTTCATAAGAAAACCCAAACATTATTCATTACCTCAAAACTTCTATCACTACCAACCAAACCATAATAAATAATAGATTACATATACAACAATATCTAGAATAAGTACTCACCCATTGTCCCAACATCACTAAATTTGTAAAAATTAGCAAATTTTTTTGTTCACATCACATAAAACCCCACACATCTACAAAAACATACCAAAAGATCATAAAAAAACCCCCAAAACTTGACATCCCCTGAAACCATTGAGTCAATAATCAAGAACTTGCCCCACCAAGTCTTAGAAAGGCATAGGGCATATGTCATCCACAACCTATAACAAAAAATGGCATGGAAGACACACTTCATGATGATAGTTAATTATTAATTAAAATTAGAACACCGAAATCAAACTAAATTCTATCATAGATTGTAACCTAATAACTACACATACATTACCTATAAGGATATAAGTCAATTCACGCAATCCAAGCCTTACAACTTGTTTCCAAATTAATGGATCCTATTCCAATCAAATTGTTAATTTCTATAAACAAGAGAGGAACCAAAAATTTGAAGGATCGTATTCAAAAAGGCCAAAACCTAATCACATTCTCTAAAACATTACTAAAAACATATAGCTTCGACCATCATGCAACTTGTAATGTACACTTTAGGTACCTATTACTACTCCAACTAGGATTGTTCCCAAAACAACATCGTTCATGGTGATCAAACAATGTTATTCCTCCAAAATGCTTTAGAATATCTTCTAATTAGGTACCTTTAAACCTTCCAAATCATTCGCTAATTCTTCTTCTTTATTGTTTTCATAAGGTACAAATAAACATAAGAAATGATGAAGTAAACAACCAAGTTTGTCCTTGATAATAATGCACCAAACACCTCTTATGTCGACTCTACCGCAACAGTAGAAATGCTTCCAAAACACACGCACAAATACAATTTTTAAAAATTCAAGAAGCTTCAAAATAGTTTCCTTCTCATTCCTAAAACCACACTACACTTTTAATTACAACATTATAATCTTCCTTTTATTTTCCATTATCTTTAAGGAAACCCCTAAAATGTAAAAAGATCCTAAAACACAAAAAATCGTAAAAACTAAAACACCTCGGATGGCCCTGTGGAAAATTTTAGAGGAAAATATTCGTAATTTGACGAAGATTCCATATTTGAGAAATTTGAAGAGTTAAAATTTTTGAGTACGACAATGTACAATTTTCCTAAATTTTCCAATATAAATTTTATCGGGGTCATATTCTTCTACTATAGAAAAAACATCCTATATAAAAGGGTGTATTTCACTAGGTACCAGAAGTATAATCGAGTATGGTACAATGAGTTCAAGACGTATGACAAGAAGTTAGATGTGCTCTAAGTATTTACAGACACACGACAAGTAATTGTAGATGCGTAAGAAAAGGTAGCTCAACTCGCGACGTTTTCTTCGGCATTCACCCATCAAGAAGGAAATACATATGCAAGATTACTCAATGGAGGTTATTTGTAAGATCTAGAAGGAAACCAAAATATCTCAAAAGGAAACATTGTTCAAGTACTATAATGATTCTACGGCTACCACTAGCACCCATAATACCACTGGAATCAATCGAATATAAACTATGTGGAAGGTATTATTGATGTGGACATGGCTTCAACATAATCTCAACAAATTGATACCTATGATGACAACATGCCAAAACTTGAAGATATTGCTCTTCCTTTGAACACTCAAACACATGCCGAACTTGAATATATTGTTATTTCTCTCGAACAATCAAACATGCTCATCAACATTAGACAAAATTCATGTTGAGATGTAACCAAGAGAGGATCAAGATATCTCAAATACTTGACAAAATATAACACCAAATTCAATTGAAAAGTCTGCTTCATGAAAGAGGAAACAAGATGATCGAGATATTCCTAAAAATTCTGGTCACAAAACTTTGAAAGAAAACAAGACTATGTGGACACTTGGTAGGACATATAAGTTCGAGTGGGATTCAAAATTTCCTTTTATCGAACTAGTAGAGCCAACTAATTCTGAAGATATCCCAACTGAATGTACATGTACAATATGTACCTGGAAACTAGGAAAGCAACAAAAATACAACTAAAGTTAGACACAATTGAAAAACATTGTGGAAAACAATATGTATTTGTACAACATGAGGATGGATAGATAATTAAAAACACATAGATGGAAAAGTGAAAAATAATGTATGCATGTTAGATATGTAGTAGAATATGAAGCTAAGTAGAAAAGAAATAGACATCTCGTGGAAAAGGGTGGAACAATCACATCACAAATTGGAAAGGTGATTCAATCAAACTTGCATGTTAAAAGCATACAGTTCTCTACCATATTGCACATCCTTAAGAAGGGAAGACCTATTTCTAATTTCATTGATTTAAAAAAAACATAATGGAATGCACAACATTCCTCAAATGCATTAATCGACTACATCAATAGAAAATGGCTAAATGTCTTGTAATGATTGAAAATGAAGATTTGAAAGAGAGAGTGAAAAATGTAAAGTTTATATCACTATCAATTGATGAAGTAACAACAGTTGAAAACATGTCATGGGTATGCATCCATATTTATACTTTTGAAAATCACGTAAGGAAACCACATCTGTTAGTTGTACAAAAATGGTGGAAAATTGCAATGCTAAAAACCTATACAAAATAGTTGTTACCAATTTGAAAGATATTGCTGACATGAATGAATATGAAATCACTATGAAGTTGGTATGTGTTTGTGCCGATGGTGCATCAATTATGTAGGTTCATCAAACTAGGTTGTGTGTTTGATTACAAATAATAATATCCCCTTATATGCTTTCAATTCATTATATGGCTCATAGAATGAATCTAGCATATAAAATAGTTAGCAACTTTGAAAATGTTGCAAGAGTAGAAGACCTTATCTCGAGAACTATATTTGTAGAATCTCATACATTCCTTTCAAGAAATTTTAATTTCCTACATATAAAAATGGATATTATTTATGGGATGCATGACACTGATTAAATGTTTTCTTAGTCTTATCCATATTTATATGATCTATGTCATGTGTTCCACTATTACACTTCTCGAAATCTTTGGAAGATCATGAGAATCTTCCTTTGGAAAGGAATCGAGGATGTTATGAAGATATCATTAATCAAATGAGATTAAGTATTCCTCCCTAAATTCAAACCCATAACTGACTTTACAAACTTGGATGTGTAAAAAAGGGATCTTTGGGAAAACTTAGTATGGTTAATGATCAAGAATCCCAGAGCTAAATGTTGTCACATTTTACTGCAACATAAGTATTTGGGTTATAAGCAATGAGAGATTATTTTGACCTCCCATTATATTCCTATGGGGTATCACTTATCAAAATTCATTCTATTATGTTAACCCATCATTGCAAGATTTAATTCAAGACAAGTAAGAAAGGAATGTAAGCTATTTTTTATTTATTCTGAAATTTCTTTCTTCCCATAGGAAATATGAATAAAATTTAACATTTGAAAATATTTCTAGCAAATGCATGGGGATCAAAGGTGGGAGATTATTGGTATTTTTATCAATTTAACTCTTTACTAATAGTTCATTGGAAATAATAAATTAATATTCCTTTTCCTAGAGAATTGAAGGATGGAATGATGGTTGATCTCAATTGTAGAAGCCTTTACATATCTCTAGATCATGATGACATCATTTGATTGGTAGCCAAATTAGAGGAATGCATGGTGACCAGATGTTATAATTTGATTGTGCTTGACATAACACAATGTTGTTGACTCTTGGTAAGATTCTTAGGAAAAAAATTCTTACAAAAGTTAGGTTCATTTCATTGTCTTTCTTTTAAATAGAAAAATTTAACCAAAAAGAAACATTAGAAAAAGGATCTACATGGCTCCATAGGGTGTTTCCATTACCTTAATCTTGAAGAAGATATTGATCACCTACTTATTCATTTCCACTTCACTTGGGAGTGTTGGGATTATTTGTATCATAAAATTAATCTCATATGGGTTCTTCTAATTGATATTTAATATATATTGCGCTCCAAAACTGACATCCATTTAGGTGATTTACCTACATCAATTTGATTTTGCATCTTGTAAATTTCAATATGGAATATTTTTAGGTTGAAATAAACATTATTTTAGTGGTAAGTTAGAATTTATGCAATATAACATAAGCAATTCGAGACTACCATCTTACGAGAAAATGATGTCTTTATTGTGGTATAACATCACTTTCACAAATAGGAAACAGGAAATTGAGCTTGTGAATGATTGGGCTTGCTTTGACTCTCCTCATGTAAATGGGGAAAGTATAAGGATTCCATTTTGGAAAAAACTAAGAAGGATTAACTCTAAATATCTCCCTAATATCTAAATATTTTTCAAGATAACTATGATGGGGCATCAGGGAAATTCATCGGCCTTGGGAGCTCAATGTGTCAACAAATATTATGCTACATTATATTGATATGATCCATATCATTCCATATATTGGATGGATCATGCAAGATGGTGGAAATGTATGCATTAGTTCATAGTATTTGAGTAGCCCATAGTTGTAGTATCAAACATATTTGTATTAAACATAAATCCATGATCATCACCATCTCTATAAAGACCAAAAAATCCAAGGCATGGAAAATCAATAATATTCTTACAAAATATTGTTATAGATTCTTTCACACTTCACTAAGTGAAGAATTCAGCATTGCTATGGGGAAGCTGATATAGTGGCACATACTATTTAGCTACATGTGTTATCTACCAAAACATCTATGATATGGTCGATAACATAACAGATACTCATATATGATTTGCGGAATGGAGAGGATGATGGAAGGAGAGGACGATGTTCTCATATATGATTTTAGGAATGGAGAGGATGATGGATGAGGAAAAGAGAAAAATAATCGGGAATTTAGTTTGTATTCTCATATGGGTGAGAGAGTGATCCGGACCCTGAGTCACCTTCTCCTCCAAAGGATTATGTGGTGCAAGCTTTATGGGGAGGAATAGTGGCAGGTCCTTGTTCTAGAGTTGGGTGTCTATGAGCCTCCTCTCCCCTGCTTCTCCCTATCTATGAAGGTGAGTATCCCTCTATTTCTTTCCTTGATGTAATTATTGTTAAATCTAGCACCATATTCAAATATTCTCTTAAAGGTAGGTTTATGGGGCCCATCCCAACATTGAAGCTATGAGAAGTTGGGCACAAAGAAAATTGAGGCCAAACGGTAATTTGGATATTGTTGCTTTGGCCCACAAATACTTCCTTTTCAATTTCTTGTTGGAAGAATACTTTCTCGATGTTCTTCAGGATTCTTTGGTTCTTAGGAGGAGTGTTTTGAATCTAGAGAAATCAGCCCCTAGTAATTTCTCTAGAAGTTCTTTTCCAATTGTTTTTCCTTTGTGGGTTAGGATTCCTAATCTACCTCTGGATTTTTCGAGCATGAAATTATTATTGGCATCCTCATGGATTTGGGCCCTTGGGGATTCCACTTTGGTTATTTATACAATCACTAGGACCTCCTTTATAATTATATATACTAGATTTTACATAAGTATGGTTGTTGACAAACCTACCCTTGATTCTATTAAGCTCATAACCAAACATGAGGTGTGGATAAAAGACTTGTTCTATGAAGACATCAAAAATTTATGTGAACTACAAATATTTTGGTCATAGATCTACAAGTTGTGATGTTCCACAACCCTAGGTGAAGAAGGATCTACCACGGGTAGATCATGAATAAGCGATCTCTATGGTGGAGTTTAACAGGTTTCATTACAACTGGGGATTAGAACCCCCTGGACTATTATGTTCTCTCATTTTGTAGTGCCTATTGATGGATGCATTCAACAGCTTAGAGGTTCGAGTGGAGATTCTAGTTGAAGGAAAGTTAGGCAGAATTTGGATGAAGCCATGGTGTCCCAAGTAGATATTGATTCACCGGTGGCAACTATGGTTGTCTTCCTTATTTTGGGGTAGTGTTTGGAGCTTGGGAAAAGGGCTGAAAGATTCTTTCCTGCATTAACGCATGTTCACCCTCTGTAACGTATTCCACTCTGCTTCTTAGATTGAATATAGAGGCCCAAAATGAAGTCTCTTTTGAATAAAACAGATGGAGGTGTGAAGTAGTTTGATCCTTGGAATCAGCTCCATCTTATGAACAATTTGAAAATATGGGTTTGAAACATGGAACAGATGAAGAAAATTTCTCTAATGGGAAATTGGAAATGGTTTTAGTTCTTAAGTATCATGCCTCCGAGAAATTCACCAAGTTATCTCTCGCAAGTAAGTTTTTCCTTCCATTTTATCCCGACTCTTTCAAATCTATCAAGTTTGGGATGTTCCTCGTTACAAAGACTACATGCGTATGAATTTTGGCACACAAGAGTATTTCAAGGTTCGG
Organism: Taxus wallichiana var. yunnanensis; assembly: GCA_018340775.1. NCBI lineage: Eukaryota > Viridiplantae > Streptophyta > Pinopsida > Cupressales > Taxaceae > Taxus > Taxus wallichiana. The sequence goes on from CM031238.1 coordinate 141,726,772, forward strand.
GTTGATGATGATGGTTGGAATCTCTTACACAACAGAAAAATTAAATTTAAGTAGATTCCATTTTTTCCCATTGTTAAGCAATGCTTCTGTCATGTCTTGGTGTTGTTTCTAGTGTGATTTGGTCACAGATATATTTCTTGTTGGTTTTTCTTTCTTTTGTTCTTTTCTACTTATCTTGGTGCTAACCTTTTTGTTCTTAGGTAGGGTCTCTAGTCAAAAAACCTTTACCCTTAATATAAAAAAACATAACATACCCTTGGCATGAACTTTGGAATCTATTACAAAAATATTTACAATATTATCTCCTCCATCCCAAAAAATTATTAAAAATTAATGGCTTCACACAATTTGGTTAATCATTTAGAGAAATTAGGTTGTTAATAATTATTCTCCCACATGAATCTATTTATCAATGATAGGGGTATTATTCCATCTCACATGTGTATATCTCTTTTACCACAAAACATTCGGTATTCGTACTTACCTTACTCGGGCACTATCATTTCTTTACTTCCCAATGTATCACCAATAATAGGATAACTAATGTGCATGTGGTTCTATTTAGATGGTTCTAAGAGGGACAAAAAAAAATTCTTGTATTGACAATAGGATCCGCTATATTTTTATTATTTAGTCTGGTCTACAGTGATAGAAACTATAAAAATTGTATTATATTTTGGGTATGCATAGCTCTCCCATCGACCACAAGTGAAATCAAATATTTCTTGTGTTTTTGAGAAATTTATCCTCATATTATTCAAAAAAATGAATATGTGCATAGCACTACATTTCATTTATCCTCTACACTAGCGTAGTCTTGGGTCCATAGTTGAAGAAATTAACTTACATCCTCTAGGTTTTATTTTAGGGGCCTTGTAATCTAATGGATGCATTGGTGTCTTTTGATTCCTTTGATGCACTAGATATACATTTCAATGTGTCGAGAACTTTGTTTAGAATGTGTTGAACCATTTCCCTAGTGAGGCTTTAATAGGATGTTTTTTCCATAGCTTGATATTTCCTATTTGCACTCACCCATCCTCCCTAAAGTTCCTTGGATTCATGCTCTTACGAAAAAGGATATAAGGGATCTTTGAGGATCATTCAACACATATTTACAAAGTACAAAAATGAAATAAGCTTTAAAAATAAATTCAATGACTTTTATATCTCAAGACACTTCAAGGGCACAACCTCATTTTAGAAATCTCAATACAATAATATTAGTGGATACATTTAATTTCCTAAGTACTCCTTAATATATTAGTTTTATTATATAAATTATTACTACCCATGCATGCAAGATAATACTTAATAGATTAGAGGACGCATCAAATAACATATGCATCCTTTGCATATATTACATTACTAATGTAAGGATAAAGGTAAGACAATGGGTCTTAGCGAGGCTCATAAGTTTCTTTCTTTTATGGCAGGACATTCTCAAAATGAGGTTTCCTATGTGGATACTTGAACCTTTTTAAATCTATGTTTATTTAGAATTTGGATGGTGTGTCAACTCATGTGGATGGAAATGGGTGGGGTTACACCACCCCCATATGATTTGATACTTTGGGTAAGGAAATCCCATCATTTTCACAATCATAGTTTTTTCTTTTGGATATTTTTAGTTGATGTTTCTCCCTTTGGGATGTGGTGATTTGTTTATCTTTATGTAATGTTCTATGGAGTGGTAGGTTTCTCCACTTTTATTTACTTAGGCCTCTAAGGATGGATGCTTCTTGAAATTGAACATGAAGGAAATACATATCAAAATGTAAATGTTATCTATGTATATTTTTGGGTTATGTTATATATGGTAAAGGGACTAACCAACGCTTGTTAATTAATTAATTAAATATTTAAATTTTCAATAAATCAAAACAAACAATTTAATCAAATAAAACTAATTAGAAACTAAATTTAATATATGTTTTTATTTTACCAATAGAATTTTGAATGCTTATAATTTATTAGTGAAATAGTAACATGTTTGTATTGCTCTTAAGAAATATTTAGAAGATCAAGAGAGTGCTCCTTTGGAAAGGGATTGAGGATGTTATGAATATACCATTAATCAAATGGGAACAATTATTCCTCCCAAAATTCAAACCCATAAATGACATTATAAAGTTGGATGTGTAAAAAAGAGATCTCAGGAAACCTTAGTATGGTTAATGATCAAGAATCCCAAAACTAAATGGTGTCACCTTTTTTAGCATAAGTATCTAGGTTATAATCAACAAGAGATTATTTTGACCTTCCCTGATCTTCCTAAGGGGTATTACTTATGTAAATTCATTTTATCATGTTGACCCATCATTTTAAGAATTACTTCATGACAAATATGAAAGGTATGGAAGATATTTTTTTTTATTCTTAACATTTTTGCTTCCCATGGGTAATATGTTTCAAGTTGAAGATCCAAAATCTTTCTCACCGGTACATGTGAATCAAAGCTCGAGACTATTGATATTTTTACCAATTTAATTCTTTACAAATAGTCCATTGGAAATATTAAATTAATCCGCCTTTTCCTCAATTGCAAAAGTGTTTACATATCTATAAATAATGATGACATCATTCGAATGGCTATTAAATTGGGGGAGTACATGATGACCAGATGTTATACTTTGATTGTGCTAACATAACAAAATGTTGTTAACTCTTGGAAAGATTCAAAGGACAAGGAATATTTCTTATAAAAAGTGGGTGCCTTACATTGGTTTGCTTTTAAATGGAAAAGTATAACCAATAAGAGACATTAGAGAATGGAACTACATGGCCCCATAGTGTTGTTTCATTTCCTTAACGTTAAAGAAGATATTAATCACCTACTTCTTCATTTCATCTTTACTTGGGAATGTTGGGATTGGTTATATCATAAACTCAATGTCAATTGGGTTATTGTAATTTTGATATTTATTTTTTGATGTGTAGTGTACATAATTGGGAACTAGATTACATAGATTGTTGGCATATCATATTATTCTTCATGGGAAACATATAGTGGTTATACAATTATGAGTAAGTGTACACTAAAATATTGATCACCTTCAGATAAGAAGATATGAGTATGGGGCATCCACACTATCAAAGTCACCCAAGGAACGATATTGGCCCCAACCATTTAGACTCTACGTGTTGGGTGTCTCCATGCCTTGCACCCAATAAATTAACAATATCTTATCCCTCATGGTCTCATTGAAATCCATACATCAACACCAATAGACCAATCTAATTGATATTTCATCTTTGTTGTGCTACAAAAATGACATCCATTTAGGTATTTATTTGCATCAATTTTATTTTGCATCTCGTCACTTTCAATATGGAATATTGTTTAGGTGGGAAATAAACATATTATTAGTGGCGATGTAGATGTTATGGCTTCTATCATAATAAAGTTAGAGATTGTCATATTTTATAAAATGATGTATTTTGTGGTATAACATCCCTTATAAAACATGTGAAATTGAGTTTATGAATTCTTGGGCTCTCCTTGACTCTCCTCTTGTAAATGGGAAAAGCATAAGAATTCCATTTCAAAATGAACTAAAAATGTTTTAACACTCAATGGATCCCCAATACAAAAATAGTTTTCAAGAAATCTATGATGGGGGATAAAAGGGAAATCCATGGGCCTTAAGAGATTGATGTGTCAAAAAATGTGTGCTACATTAGATTGATATGATAGATATCATTTCATATCTTGGATGGCTCATGCAATATGCTAGAAATGTATGCATTGGTTCACGGTCTAATTTGAGTAGCCCATAATTACAATATCAAATAGACTTATATTCAAAAGGACTAGGTGATCGGATATCTTCTCTCCCACTTCATTGAGTGGAAAATTTAACATTGCTACGAGGAAGCTAATATGGTGGCACACTATTTAGCTACATATGTTATCTCCTAAAACATCGATGATATGGTTGATAACACAATAGATCCTTGACATGGATTTTGGAGTCTATTACTAAAATATTTACACTACTACTCCATCCAAAAAATTATTATAAATAATGGCTTCAATACAATCCGGTTAATCATTTAGCAACAATATGTTGATAATAATTATTCTCCCACATGTGTCTATTTCTCGATGATAGGAGTATTATCCCATCTCACATGTGTCTATCTCTTTTATTACACGAGCATTGGGTATTCACACTTACCTCACTTACACTATCTTGTTTCTACTTCTATAATGTATCGCCAATAATAAGAGACCCTATGCCCATGTGATTTTATTTAGATGTTTCTATGAAGGAAATAATTTTTCTTCTTCTTTTGACAAGAGGATGTGCACTATATTTTTATGATTTAGTCTAGTCTAGTGAAAGAAACTATAAAAATGGTATTATGTTCTAGCTTATATGTAAATATTTACACTTGACCATGGGTGAAATAAAATATTTCTTATGTTTGTTAATAATTGTTACCACATATTACTCAATAAAAATGGAAATGTGCATAGCATTGCATTTACTCTATCTTCTACACTAGGTCGGTCTTGGGTTGATAGTTACGAAATTAACTTTCATTCTCTAGGTTTTCTTTTAGAGGCTTGTAATCTAGTGGATGGTTTGGTGGTTCATGATTCCTTCGATGAACTAGTTATTAATTTCAATGTGCTAGAGAATTTTTTTGAGAAAGTGTTGAGCCATTTCCATAGAAAAGATTCCATGGGATGCATCTTTCCATAGTTTGATATTTCCTATCTAGATTTACCCATCCTCGGGATATAGATCCCAAGATTAACGTTGTTAGGAAAATGTACACAAGGACTCTATGAGGATTCTTTAGCACAGATTTACAAGGCACAAAAAATAAAATAAAAATGAAATAAACTTTGAAAAATAACTTTTATATCTTAGGCCATTTCATGGGGAAAATCCTTTGAGCAAGCTCATTACAATAATATTAGTGGATACATTTTATGGCCTAATCATTCCTTAATATACTAGTTCTATTCTATAAAGTACTACTACCCATGCATGTTTGATAATATTTAATAGCTTATGGGATGAATTACATAGCATAAGCATCAGTTGCATCTATTACATTACTTATATAAGGAGAAAGGACAGACAAAGGGTCTTAACAAGATAATAAATTTCTTTCTTGTATGGCATGAATTCCTCAAAATGAGGTTTCCATATTTGGTTTCATGAACCCTTCTCCTTATTTTTTAAAATATGGATAGTGTGCCAACTCATGTGGATGGAAAGGGGTGGGGTTTCACCGCATCCATATAATTTTTAGTTTTGGGTAAGGTAAGCCCAACTTTTTCAAAATCCTAATCTTTGGTGTTTGGATTCGTATAGTTTATATTTATCCACCAAGTAAAGTAGTTCTTTGTTTATCTTTATGTAATGGTCTATACAGCAGTGAGTTTTTCTAATTTTCTTGACTTAGGCCTCTTGGGATGGATGATTACTAAAACTGAACATGAAGGAAATACATATCAAAATGTAAATGTTATCTATATAATTTTTTGGGTTATGTTACCTTCAATTCAAATGTAAAGTTTAGATAAATGATATTTTATGTTTCAATATTGGCTTACTTACCCAAAAATATCTTGGAATCCCGTTTTGTATGCCATGTAAGCCCTCTTACTAGTTGAATCTCATACATTCCTTTCAATAAATTTTACATTCCTAGATATGAAAATTCATACCATTTTTGAATGCATGACGATGATTAAATTTTTCTTAATCTTAACCCTATTCATATGATGTATGTCATGTGTTTCCTCAGTTGCGAAATGGAAAGTCTTATGATTGAGCATTTTACTACATCTCATACCCGATGGAGTTCTACGTGCTTATGTGTGCAATGATGTGCCTAGGGTTCCCTAGTGCCAATGATGCCAAAGTAGTGGGAAATAGCTAGATGTAAGATGTAAATGGTGGATGGAATAGAATGAATACAACCCTTCTTATGCAATGTGTGATGTAGAATAGTGCCCAAATACAATCGTTTCCCTTATGTAGATAGATAACCCTTAGTAGAATATTATGACCTTAAGATAATGTGTATGTTGTGTTTATATAGGGATCTCTTACTCAAATTTTGACACTAATGACCCAACATGTTGACTAGTACCTAGGGAATGGGAGAACAAACCATAAAGACCGACCTTGAACTTCTAAATTAAAACTAAGTGTGACCAAGACCGGGTGCCTAGAAATGAGGACCAGCGATCCTGGAGCACCCTAATCCATTCACAGCACCCTAATCATTCATATACGACTAGAAATGTGTAAGCAAGTGATAACTATGTGAGGCACACAAGAATAAAACCGAGTAGACTTATGATAATACAAGGGGATGGGTCATTAGTGAATACTTTTATTATGCAAGATCCATATAGAAAACAACATACTTGGTGGTATAATTATAGTAGTAAGTGCATGATTTTTTACTACATTTACCCCACTTTATTTTGGTGAGCGGAAAATTGGGTAACATAAATTAGATAGAGATGTCTACCCGAGAGAAATCCGTAGAATCCCATGTTGTAGTATAATGTGCATATGTGGTAAAAAAGTGTGTCGAACGAACTGAATACCATGTTAAACCATGGATCGAGTGTGTTGATCCATGCAACATAGTGATAAATGTATATCACGGTGAATTGTATCAATTAGAGTGATGATTGTAATGATAAATGGTTGATGATTACGAACAATGATATGATGGGGTAGGGAGTGATCAATTCCCAACCCAATTGCATGTATATGAAAAATGGACCAAAGGATTTAGGCATCCTCCCGCTAGAGAGGAAGATCGTAGGGATAAAGGTGTGTTATTCTCCAACCTTCAACTACGTCCTCAAGATCTATCCACTATAGATATATTCGGATCAATCTTTTTGTGGTTTTGGATCAAAATAATTTCAATTAAATAATTGACCCTTATATGAGCGGTATAGGAAAGGAACTCTTTCCCCCACTCCATGGGTGTCACCGTAATGTGATGGATTCTAATTTAGGTCATCTAGAAGTAAACATGAAATATATGATGGCTTCAAAGTTAGGTCATTTGGAATTAAACATGAAATATAAAATAACCTCCCAAGGTCATATCGGACAAGAACGCATGTAACTCCCAAGTTAATTCATCTGGGAGGCCAATTATGTTATATTGTTGTAGACACCTAAAATTGATTATCCAATCTGGTGTCCCTTGTGCGCGTTTGCTCTCTCTGGTAACCTGGGGCACGTTTATGTCACCACTATCCCCTTGGGATATTATTTGATTTGTGATTTAAACACCTATTCTAAGTTTAATTCACCCCATTATATCTTACCCGTGAGTAATTAAATATTAACTATTTAATTACACCTCTTCACATGTATCCTAACCACTTATCTACCCCACATTTATCCTATCTATGTATCACCCCTATTTCTCCTCTTCCCCAAGCGGGATATTTCCCATATTTGAGGTGGAGGGATAACTCTTATCTTTCTAGAAATCGTTCATTTTGGCCGCCTCGGGAGTCTGCTCCGCGATCGGCGCCGACCGGTACGGTCGACGCCGATTTTTAGGAGCGGCGCCGATTATAAATAGAAGCCCAGAACTCAGTTCTGGAGGACGAAAAAAAAAAGACACGCACGAACACGAAAAAACAGAGACAGATCGCGAAAGAAACACAGACCGTGAAAGAGAGAGAACGAGAGATTTTGACGCATCTAGTGTCAACATTATCTATCAAATGAGAACGGATCTTGTCCATCAGGTATCAATTTCATTTTGAGTTTTTCAGGGTTTTTGTGTTTAGTTTGGTGCATTAACTTGGACAGGTAACAAGCGCGAAATCCTTGATCTACATTCTGGCACGCCCGGTGGGACCTAACCAAAGTCCCTTATTGGCAAGTTCATTTCTTTTCTAGTTTTGAGCTTTGTTCTTTTTCTTCACTGATTTCTATCAGTTCTGCTTGAACATTTCCTTTCATCGTTTTAATCTTGCTCTTTATGTGAAATTTTTATTTCCTTGAAATTTTTCTAGTTCCTTGAAATAGAAATTTCCGTTTCACCATTATCCGGATATATCTTTCTGGGATTTTGTTTGGTGTTTGCTTAACCTCTTCTTGCGGAGCACTTTGCTTGTTCGTGGGATTGTTCGAGGGGAAGAGCTCAACAACGTGCTTTTTGAAGTCCACACACCTTGGAGAGCTAAATCTACAGGTATTTCTCTTTTACGGTGTTTTCTCCTTTTTAGGAACTAAAAATATATATATATATAAAAAAAAAAAAAAATTCTTTGTTTGTTGTCTATCACATTCGAACATTTCAATTTTTGGTGCTTAAAAAGAATTTAATCGCATTTGGGAAAGAATCTGTTTGACTTGTCTTCATCGAAATCAAACACTTCGTTTTTAAGTGCTTAAAAAGAACTTCTTCTTTGTCATTGCTGCTGTATGTTTCTCATCTAGTTTTAATTAGGTTGGAAAATTGATCAAAATCGGTAGTGACACTATTTGATTTTTATTTTTTTACCCTTGCACACAAAGCCAAAATCACTAGGTATAAAGCATTTAAACAAATTTTCCTTCCTCGGCCTCGCCTACTTGGAAGTGACATCCAAGAGGAAGAGCCTACGCGGTACTCGGCCGCGCTATAAATTCACGGAAGTTCGGTATATATTGGCAAAGCACTCGACTCCCTTATCGCGGCGGTGTGTGAAGTGCGGGTAGGCCCCTATATCAAGCCACGTCCGGTCTTTTATCAAGTGCCTTCGGGACTCCTCACCAAACATTCCCAAACCATCCTTAGTTTGGCTATCTGAGTAGTTCCTGTTCTAAAAGTCCTTCCCTAATATTTTCTTTCTTAAAAGCATCAAAACTTAAAGGAGATAATCACCTGCGCTGCTTGAATTGTCTGTGCATTAGTTAGGTCAATCTTCTTTTCTGCGTGTTTATGACGGTCATCACTCGGTTACAATCTAGAAGAATGGCTCAACTGGCCCCTTCTTCTTCCGAGATTACCACTAGTGTGGATGTTTCGGCACCCCCCAGATCTTCCTCGGGACCACTGTTGACTGGTTCCCCATCCTGGTCATATAATCCTTTCTATCAAGCCAAAGTAACCCCATCACGTCCAGCTTCCCCTAGTCCTTCAGAAATATCATCTACTTCTGACTCAGAGTATGTTCCTCGCGGGGATCCTGAATTTCAGGTGCTCCTCGATTGCAATCCAGGAGCCCTCATGGACTACCTAGTACGCAAGTCTGTTCAAATATCTGATCAAGGACCACCAATCCAGCAAGTGTACGATTATTCTCGTGAACCATCCCAGGCCTTTGTAGAACAGTTAGCATCATCTCTCTCGCCTCGAGCCACGGAGAAGGGCGGTGCCCCTGTGCCTCCTTTTTCTCTTCCACCGATCATATCGACTAGTTCTCAAATAGTCTTACCTATTCCTAACACCGCAGTTACCTCGAATATTCCACAACCTACTTCTGAGAGGTCCTCTGCCCTGGCTATAATGAGTGCGTCTGCGCACCCGCATATTGCTGTTAATTCATCTATGCCCTCCATCGTGTCCCAAGGTCAGTACCCCTTTATGAGTCAACCCCCTCCGAATAGTCAGTTGGTTCCTGCTTCTCGTCCTCCAGTGGGTCTTTCTTCCAATGTTCCAGCAACAGTGACCTTCGCCCATCCTCTAGCATCGGCACCCTTAATGCCTAATCCGGCAGTAGAAAGCCTCTTTCAGGTCTTGTTCCCCAATATGTCCAATCAAATCGGCACTCATGTTCCTCAATCTGTCCCAATTCAGTCAACAAGCATAGGAGTCCACCAATCACAGGCTCCATCCGTCATCCAACCTTCATTTTCTCAACCACTTATTATCTCACAACCTGCCTATACACAAGCTCCTTCACAACAAATACCCCACCAGGCGTCACCCAGAACGCCTGGTTATTCCTCTTATCATCCTATCAATCAACAGATGAATCCCCGTTGACACCTCAACAACATCCACCATTTGCTTCTTATGTAGGACATGCCAGTGTGCCTCCTCCTCAATCTGACGTGGTTCAAATTCTTTTCAAGAAAATCACAGACTTGGAAGCCTCCACAAAAGGGGCTCATCCTTCATACTCCTTTGAAGAAGTGTGTAATGAACCCATTCACCCCTCAGTGGCTTTTAAGCCTTATCCTCCCCAATGGGAACTTCCTAAATTTTCAAAATTTCATAGTCGAGAGGACCCTCAACAACATTTACGAGCATTCAAACATGCTTGCTACCTCATAGTCCAGGATCAGGAGCTTATGCTCCGTACTTTTCCTATGTCTCTAGCAGGTCCTGCTTTAGACTGGTACAATAACATTCCTCAACATTCCTTGTTTTCTTTCTCTCAATTGGCCCAGATGTTTGTTGAAAACTTTTCAATAAATATCGCGCATAAGATCTCGATTACGGATCTTTATAACATTCGTCAATTCGATGATGAGTCTATTACAGACTTTGTCGCTCGTTGGAGAGGGATAATCAATCAATTGTCTTTCTCCCTTCCTCAATCCCAACAGATCGAGTTGTTTACTCGATCTTGTGCTAATCACATTTCTTCCACTTTAAGGATCCAGACTTTTCACACCTTCGAAGAAGCCTTTACGATGGCACGCAAACTTGAATCTCGCGCCATTGAACAAGGGAAGTTAAAACTTCGCTCTAAATCTAAACCAGATTTTTCTCGGTTTACCAAATCAAATCCTTCCACTTCTAAAGACAAGAATCAGGGATCCACCAATGCTATCGTATTAAAAACACCACGAGCCGATACCACTTCTAATCAAACACCACGAAGAGACCCCTCATCTTCTCGAAAAGGGACTTCATCATCTCGATCCTTCACTTCATTGGGGGAATCATATGCTTCTATCCTGAAAAAAATGTTGGAAGTCCACATGATCGAACTTCCCCCCATTAGGAATATTGATGAAAGCCAAGAACGTCCATTCTGGTATAGGGAAAATGATTTCTGTCATTATCATAGAACCAAAGGTCATGACATCGAACGATGTCAGACTTTCAAAAATCTTGTCCAGAAATTCATTGATAAAGGCGAGCTCATTCTGGATAACCCAAATGCTCCCCCAAATCAAGCATTGGATGTCTTTAAACAACCTTTTCCCAATCATTCCCCGAACCATGATGCTTCAGAGTCTCAAAAGCCAAATACTCATACTATCAGCTTCATCTCTACGGAAGCATCTTCTTCTGAAACTAAGCTATCTGCGAACACATCGACCGAACCAGAATCTCCTTCCACTTCGTCAATCACTGGAATTCCACCATCTTCAGATAGCCCGTCTTTGAATATTCCTACATTGCTAGATATGGATTCATCTCTTTCCGCTCCTTTGTCTGACCTTCCATCCATACCCGAGACAGTGTCATCCTCATCTGTCTCATCGTCAGACATTCTTTCAGTGCTCAAGGCAATTACATCCCTTCGAGTTTCCACTGCAGATACATCTACTTCTGTTGCTCCCATTCTCACTGCAACTATGCCCCTGGTGAACGTACCTATAATTGTGCCGACTTCGACGGAAGCGTCTTCGATTTTGACTCTTCCTGTTTCCTTTCCTACAGTAGTTTCACCCACAATTACTGTATCAGAAGTAGTTCCTTTGCCAGGAGCTGCTTCTTCATCACCCACTTCTTCCATCACCAATGCTGCTTCACCCCTTAAAGGAAAATCTAAAGAGGTAGCACCAACACCTATACGCTCGGTTCCTGAACTTAGACCGAGACAACCGGAATCTAACATTGCATCATCAGTACCTCCCCATTTGCTTCCCCCGAAAAGGTTACAATCACCTTATGCCGTTGAAGTTGTCACCATCCCTGAAAAAGGAAAGCCCATATTTCGAACCATCAAGACTCTTGGTGCTTTCCCACAAAAATCTCTCTCTACGCCTCATAAAAGATTGGATTTGTCTCACGAGAAGGCGTCTTCTTCTACACACTTATCAAAACCATCCTCTTCTTCTACAACACATTCTTCACCAGCACCCCGAAAAGTGGACTTACCTACTAAAAGGACGTCACCTCTTTTATCAGGATCATCATCTTCATTACCAAAAACCAAGGCGCCCTATGTTCCTCCGATTACACCTACTTTGGAAGCTTCTCCCTCATCTAAATCGACATCATCTAAATCATTATTAGTTTCGACCAAGCAACCTCCTTTATCTTTGAAGACCACAACACTTGTCACATCTCCATCATCTTCAAAATCTATTTTAGGGGCTCCCCCTCCACCAAAATCAATCATGTCTCACTTACTTCCATCTCAAGTGCCCAAGACTCGCTCCACCGATGTCCAAAAATAAGATGATCCCTAAAAAGACCTGCACAAACCTAACATGCAGTTCTTTTACCTCGGCGATTGTTAAAGTAAAAGAGGCGCCTTCATCATCTCTGTCCTCATCTTCGTCTACCGGGTTCTACACCGAAATCCTTCGCCAACTTATCCAATCTTCATCCATATCTCTTCCTCCGATTAAACCCTATAACCCTAAAGGAGTTAAACCTACCTGGTTTAACTCTGATCTGATTTGTGCTTACCACCGTACCCCGGGTCATGATACTGAGGGATGTAAAGCTCTTCAATCTGTCGTCAACAACCTTTTGGAAGAAAGTGATCTTTTGCTGGAGGAGGAGAAACAAGTATCTCCTGTCATCTTAGCTCCATCTGAGCCCCAACGATCCACTCAGACCTCTAGTGATTCCACTCCAAACGACCTTCCACCTTCTCAAATCGACACAATTCATATCGCCACTAGAACCCAACAGTATGATAATCCATCCCCATCTACAAAGATCTCGACCACGACCTCGGGTCTCTATTCGTGCTGCACCTCGGGCTCAAATTCCCGTGTCAGTTGAGGAGAGTGTTATGAAACAACTCACCCAGGCTCCGGTCAAAATGTCTCTTTTTGACCTCATTCAATCCTCTCCACAACATCGCCAGGCTCTGATTGATAATCTGCGTCGCATCGCAGTGAATTCAGATGAGCCCCAACCCTTCGAGTTGGTTGTTGGATTGAATAGACCATCAACCGCCATTTCTTTTGAAGATTCGAAATTCCTCCTCTTTCTTCAGAGGATTTGGAGGCTCCCCTCTTTATCACAGTCCAAATCGACAACACTACATTAAAACGCGTTATGATCGACAGTGGAGCTGCACTCAACGTCATCTCCTCGCACACATTCGAGCAACTTAAGTTACCAAAGAACGTAGTGTCACCCCCGCCTTTCGCCCTTCGATCATTTAACGATCAGCTAGCAGTTACTTTAGGAACTGTGGTCTTACCCATTCGAGTAGGTAAGAGGCTGCTTCACGAACTCTTCTACATTGTTGAAGGGAAATTCCACTATAATATGATCCTCGGACGCTCCTGGATTCATGCAATGCATTGTGTCCCATCCACCCTCCATCGATGCTTAAAATATCAATATGAGGGCAAGATATATACTCATCCAGGAGATCCTTTTCCTTCCGCACAATGCGACATGACCACAAGGTCTGCCCCTCTAAAGAAAAATGCCTGTTCTCCTGACGGGGCCTCATCTTCTTCCATACCTGCAACCAAACTACCGGATGAACAAAATTTAGAAGAGACATTGCAGCGTTTCTCACTAGGAGAGCTTCCTCTCCTTTCTTTTGACAACCATCTTAAACCTAGTGAGTATGGTAGACCAGACAAACAACCTGAATATCAGCCAGGTCTCGGTCGCATCATCACCATTGGTCTGCCCAATCAACAGACTAATTTCATCTACGGTGGTCTTGATACGCCTCACTATCGCCCAGATTCTCCTCCTAGGACCAAACCTTACTTAACAGGGTTCGATTGTCTACAGAATCCCACGTTTGCAAAAACTTATTTATATCGATGCGCGTGGAAGGGTTTTGGCCTGGGAAAATATGAACAAGGTGTGCATGACCTCGCGTCCATTCCAACTCTCAAGCCACATCAAAAATTTGGTTTAGGATTTAAACCTCTTTCAAAAGCCACCGTCACTATTCTCGATGAGCCTCTTCCTATTGAGGAACCATCTTCTCCCGCTAAGTCAGAAGCATCACTCGATGTGGACGATGACATTTCCATCCCGTCTAACTTTTTTTTTTTTATCAATACCATTTCCTTAGGGCCGCTAGCCTATAAGACTAACAACAGGTCCACTTCCATACCGTTAATCTTCCCTGAAATAGTTGGAGACGACTCTCCTACTATCAACACTATCCACTGTGTGGATGATGATTTTGTCCTCACCTATCTGGGGGTAGAGGATTCATATCTTCCCAAGACTATTCCTTCTGACACGTCTACGCTTCTCAACAAAGCCACTGTCGACCTTAATATAGGGACTTCTGAAGACCCTCACATCATTAAGGTCGGCCAATCCCTTAATCCACAGGAGTTAGGAGATTTTACCACTTTTCTTTCCAACCATCGTCAAGCCTTTGCTTGACATATGAGGATATGCCAGGACTCGATCCCGATATTGTGGTCCACAATATCGTTACTCTTCCCAACATCAAACCAGTTAAACAAAAATTACGTAAAATGCACCCTAGAGTAGCCCTTCTTGTTAAAGAAGAATTGCAGCGCTTGCTCTCGGCTAACTTCATCCAACCCATCGATTATCCACAATGGGTTTCCAATGTAGTACCAGTAACTAAAGCTACTGGGAAAATTCAAATTTGTACCGACTTCCGGGATCTTAATCTTGCTTGTCCAAAAGATGATTTTCCTTTACCTAATATCGACCAACTCATGGATTTAACTGCGGGTCATGAGATGCTTTCTCTTATGGATGGTTTCTCTAGATATAATCAAATTCTCATCGCACCAGAAGACCAACATAAGACTTCTTTCATAACTCCTTGGGGGACCTTTTGTTATCGTGTCATGCCTTTCGGTCTTAAGAACGCAGGAGCAACCTATCAGCAAGCAATGACCTACATCTTCCATGATCTCTTACACAAAACTGTGGAAGATTACGTTGACGATCTCCTCGGTAAATCCAAACGTCATCAGGATCATCTTTTCATCCTTGCACCTCTCTTTGAGAGGCTTATCCGCTTTTGTCTTCGTCTAAATCCATCTAAGTGCGTGTTTGGTGTTCTCACTGGTAAACTTTTAGGTTTTATCATTTCCATCAGGGGTATTGAAGTGGACCCCGCAAAAATAAAAGCTATCCTTGAGATGCCTCCCCCTTCTAACTTAAAGCAACTCCGCAGTCTCCAAGGACGTCTTCAATCAGTGCGTCGTTTTATCTCACAATTGTCGACCGTTGTCAACCTTTTCATCATCTCCTCCGTAAGAATGTTCATTTTGAATGGGATGAACATTGCCAAAAGGCCTTTGATGATCTCAAAGCTTATCTTCTTTCTCCACCTGTGCTTACACCTCCACGCGAGGGGGAGCCTTTCTATCTTTATATCTCCGTGAGTGACCATGCTCTAGGAGCCATCATTTCTCATCGGGACACTTGTGGTAAAGAACAAGCTGTCTATTACATCGATCGCACCCTCCATGAGTATGAAACACATTATTCTGAAGCTGAAAAGCGTGTTGTGCTCTCTTCTTTGCAACTTCTAAGCTTCGTCCTCCTTAATCACAAAACTTATATTGTCACAAGTGTCAATCCACTCAAGACAATTCATGCAAAGCCTTATCACAATGATCGTATCACTCATTGGCTCATGCTTATGACAGAATTTGACCTCGAGTTTATCCCGCAAAAGTCTATCAAGGGTCAGGTTATTGCAGATCAACTAGCTGATGCTCCTCTTTCGGACACTCAAGTCCCCCTTGCTCAATTCCCCGATGAATATATCCAACAAATTGATTTTGGTCTGTCTCCATTTAAAATAAAGCTCTTCTTTGATGGATCCAAATGCCAGCAAGGGGGAGGTGCAGGTTTTGTGATGATTCCTCCTTGGGGTACGCCTATCCCATCAGCACACAAATTGAACTTTGAGTGCACCAATAATATGGCTGAATATGAAGCTCTTGTCTTGGGTCTTCAAAATGCCATTAATCTCTGCTCGTCATATTGACATCTTTGGTGATTCTGAACTCATCGTTAATCAAGTCACGGTGTCTATCAATGCAAGAATGATATCCTTCAAAAATATCGTGACATCGTTCTTGCTCAACTCCAATCTTTCAATAAATTCACTATCCAAGCCATTCCTCGCACTGCAAATCGATTCGCAGATACAATGGCTTCGTTAGCCTCACTTATCCCACCTTTTACCAAGGACTCGCGACTTTATGTGGCTGTGACAACGATTAGATCAACCATCTCATCTTAGGCAACTAACTTCAATCCATGTTGTCACAACCCATACTCAGGATGAGTGGTATCAACAGATTGTTGATTATCTATCTCATTCGGTGCTTCCTCCAGATCTGACTTCCAATGGTAGAAGATCTTTTATCCAATGCACTAATCGCTATACTATTCTAGGCGGGATTCTTTACAAACGCGGCTTTGATGGTATTTTGCTTCGGTGCCTCAAAACTCATGAATCATCTAAAGCTATCCAGGAGGTCCATGACGGTATCTGTGGTGGACATTTTAGTGGCTTAGCTGTAGCTAAACGCATCTTACGTTTGGGATATTATTGGCCTTCTCTTAATCGAGACTGCTGTGAATACACTAAGAAATGTGTCAAGTGTCAACAACATTCCAATCTCACACATATCCCTAGTCAAGCTTTACAACCTACAGCGGATTTGTGGCCTTTTTCGCAATGGGGTCTTGATCTTATTGGTCTTATCAATCCCCGTTCTTCACAGCGTCATCATTCTATCATTACTGCCACTGAGTACTTTACTAAGTGGGTGGAAGCTATCCCTCTTTCTTCAACAAAAGCTAAACCCATAGTTGATTTTGTCTATCAGCCACATCATTTTTCGCTTTGGTGTCCCACACAAACTCATCACAGATAACGGTAAATCTTTCAAGAACGTTGATTTGCAGAACCTCTGTGACGCTTTCAATATCAAGCTCAGTTTTTCTTCTCCATACTATCCTCAAGCTAATGGTCAGGCCGAAGCTTCCAATAAAACTTTGCGTAATATCCTCGCAAAGGTAACTAGTCGAGCTGGTAGGGATTGGCATTTACATATCCCTTTCACTCTCTGGGCTTATCGGACTAGCATTCATACTCCTACTGGTGCTACTCCCTTCTCCCTCGTCTATGGGTCTGAGGCTGTTCTTCCTTTGGAAGTCCAAATCCCATCTCTCCGTGTTTCTCTTAGAGAATTCGTCTCTCGATGAGGACTATCGTCAAAATCGTCTAGCACAACTTGAATTATTAGATGAGCGGCGTCTCAACGCTCTTGAACATCATCAAGTCTATCTTGAGCGTGTCAAATGTGCTTATAACAAGCACTTGCAGCACCATGACTTCAAAATTGGTGATCTTGTTCTTAAAGAAAATCAAAATGTCACTACACTCGAAAGGAGTCAACGTGGTAAGTTTGCTCCCAACTGGATGGGTCCATACGTTATCACCCATAAATATGGATCTGGGGCTTATCGTCTATCTTCCATGGATGGTATACCCGAAGTGGAACCTCTTAATGCCTTGCATCTACGGCCCTTCTACTGTTAAAATCTATCTTACACAAATCTAGTCGCAAGACAGATCTTTCATTCGTCTAAACAACCAGTCATATACTTTCATGGTGATTCGAAATTATGTGGTTCTCCGCCTATTGTCTTGTTTACCTTAAATATGAGTATCGCGGCTCTACTCATTGCATTTTTCTTTTGGATATGTTCCTCCTCATGGTAGGAACACCTTAATCACCGCTTCATCTGTCCCAAGTGCTTATCTTAATCGGATCTACTCGGGGCATGAGTGCATGTTCTTTATACGTTTTCTTCCCCTCTATCTGATCTATCTAGGTCTAAACTCAGCTTCTTCCAAAAAGGTCTTACAAAAAAAAAAAAAAAAAGATGCTATCCAAAAAAGATAGACTGATCCCTTGAAGGACAGCTATCCATACATTATCAAATGAATCAAAAAGATAATATATAGACCATGCCCTTGAAGGATGGCTATCATCAAAATTCAAAATACAGACCGCTCCCTTGAAGGACGGCTGTTTCTTAAAGGAATATTCAAGGCTTCTTGCAATTGATCAGCCTTTCAGTCAGTTTGTACACTTTTTAGCATCGCTGAAAGACTTCCCGTATTGATCAGTCTTTCCATATCTAGCAAACTTCCCGCATTGATCAGTTTGCTTTTCTGCCAAAATCATGAAGCTGAGATTTAAGACCTTTTGTCGATCATATGGAGAATCCTATTTTCTCACTATAGACATGTATTTTGTCCCTTGTAAATTCCGACAAGATACTTACTTACTGCTCCTTTCGTTTCCCTCCTAAATCTGTTTTGCGGCTAGTTAGTGTCAGGTTTATTTTAACCTCATATAGGGCCTTACATGCATGATCTTTTGATTTCCTATCCAGATTCTATCTATGGATGGTTGGGAGTCCAACTTATCATTTTCTTTCTTATCCGGATATATTTTCTTTATTTCTAGTCAAGGTCGTTTTCATTACATCCTTGGCTCTCGCAAAGAGTATTCCCCATTATTCTTTGTTTTTCATCCAGTCGAATTGACATTTCACATGTTAATTTAATCAAAATTTATCTTCTATCTAATTTCATCTTATCTATCAAAGCATGTATTGTCAACACATGTGGATCTGGCTATCTATTTTCATCAAAATTAAATTAACATCTCAAACATACCGAATACATCAATCACATCTATCCATCTATCCATCAAAATATTTAAAAACTTGTACATCCAAGTTACATTACATCTATCTATATCTATTTTTCATCAAAATTATATCCACATACCAATCATGTCAAATTACATCACATCTATCTATCCTCTAAGTCTACATCTATCCAATCACATCTATTCATCATCTATCAGTCTATATCTATATCCATCACAATTACGCTACATCTATCCATGTATATCAAAATCAAAAGCATGAGAACAATTATATGACAAATGAAATGATGAATCTATATATACATGTGTGTCTGTACAACAAAAATGGGTGGCTTTCAATCAAGCCATCTATACAATGCCTTCCAATCGAGGCTACATCACTACACGGATACAAAATATATCAATCCCTATATAGTAAAATCTGATGCATGGAGGACACTATCTCCTCCACCCTCCTCTGGACCAGGCTGTCTCTCCTGGCCACCGCCTATCGAGCTAGACGCACCTGCTGCTGGAGGTCTCTGCCCACCTCGGTCTCTCCCGGTGCTCCCTCCACCTGAGGCCCCGCTCGCTGTGGCCGTCGCTGATCTCCTCCTCGCCCCGTACCGAGGCACATGTGGGGCATGCTGCGCTAAGGCATCCTCATAGTATCTCACCTCAGCAAGGAGAGACTGGTATGTGCTCAAGCTCACGGTACCCGGTGCTCGTAATGGTGCTGCTGTGGTGCTCCTAGGGTCGTACCCTGTGTACCAGACTCCGACATGGTACCTGTCTCCCCATATTTGGCCCTGAGGGCCTCCCTATGTCGATAATAGCGATCCCTCTGCTGGATCGCTGTATCTCGCTCCTGGCGAGCGGTGTCTCTCTCCAAAATTAGGGCATCCCTCTCCTCTGTCAGAGCCCTGATCTCCTCAAGAGCCACCTGATGTGTCTGTGTCAAGGTGGCATGCTCTCCCTCCAGTCTATCCAGCATCGTAGCTATGTCCTCCTCGTCGGCATCTATAGATGCCGGGAGATGTCGTGGTAGCTCTGTCGCATACCATGCAGTATAACCATCACCTACTCCAACGTCATCATCGTTGTCTGTGGAGGGTGGGGCCTCTCTCAATGGATCTGCCGGGATCAAAATCGGTAGATCAGTCTCCCTGCTATCTCGCCTATAAGGCCGTGTAAGTAGTCGGCACTGTCTGCACTAGGCCGAACTGTCTCAATACCCGCACAAACGGGACTCGCTCCCACATATCAGGCCTGCGGCCCCTAACCACCCTGCTCCGTCTCAATGCCACCAAGTGAGCATCCTGACCAGCCCATGTCGGAAATACCCGATATGGCCTCCAGATAACCTGATCCGGTGTCAGCATCCTGAAACGCTCAGTATACCAATCTACCGATCTCCCTGTATCCCCAGCGGCCATGTCAGCCCGCCATCGCCGGAATCCATAATCAATAGCACCCACTGCTGCTGGCATCCAAGGAAGCCCGGATGGCCTGATCACCGCTATATGCTCATATGCCCAGCAATGGAGCACAAAACTGACATCAATACCTGTCCTCCGGCCAGTGGTGTACATCCATAGCTCGTGATATATCTGAGCTATCAAAGCATCAGCAAAAGCAAACACCTGTCTGAACTGCAGAATGTCGCAAACGCAATCTAATAATAATAGTGGGAATCTCCCACCTCCTGAATCTGGTAGAGTGAAATAGGATATCGCCATCTGAATCAAAACTATCCGTCTGCTCCGGGGGCTATCCTGTCTATACTGCGAAGCTATCCGCACTGCCCCAGACACTATCTCTGAATCATCCGCCCTATCTCTATACAATCGAACTAGGGCCCTCTGCTGCTGCTCTCGCGGTGTAATCTCTATCGGGTCCCCAGTAATCGGCAGTCTCAAAATCCTATATATGTCCTCATGGGTGATGGTCATCTCACCCGTCCTGAACCAAAAAGTGCACGTCTGGCTATCCCACCGTCGCACTAGTGCTCGCATCAGCTCTACATCTCGCGGCACTCGTCTGTAATACCGGAAGCCCCCGAGCCCAGCTAACTCTAAATGCCGCCAATCTGCATCAGTCACATCAGGGAGAATAGTCTCTAGTAACTCAGGAATAGCATCCCTCATGTGTAGAACCTCTCGTGCCTGCACCCACGACATCAAGAGCAATATTAGTCTCATATTTACCCAAATCAGAACATCCAAAACAAAAACAAAAAAAATCTTATCTATTCACAAGTCTATACAATCGGCGTCGATTTAATAAAATCGGCGTCGTTTATTTCTAGTCGACGCCGATTAATATCAATCGGCGCCGCTTTAACATAATCGGCGTCGATTATACCAATCGACGCCGATTGCCTGTCCAGACATAAGTCAGACTCTGGCCTCCCACAAACAAAAAAATCAAACAAAAAAAAATTAAGTACAACGGGTTCAAGAAGAACCACTTACCCCAGGTCGTGTCCTCCTCCGCTTCTGACCGCTTCCAGAAGCTTCCATGATGCTCAAATCCAATTTTTGACTCTCTCTGAATCAATCGTCACGGTGTAAATAAATCGTTTACGTTTTCCGTTCGCATATTTATATGTGCTACGTTTGGTCGGCGCCGATTTTTTTGGTCGACGCCGTTTACTTGGGTCGTCGCCGATTACTGTTATCGCCGCCGATTTTCCATATCTGAAAGCCATAGTGTTGATGCTTGGCTTATTTACCCATCTGATCATTATTGTGCGCTGAATATTGCCTTTCGGCACATCTTGTCGATCTTACAATCCATTTCGAGTTTGTTCCCTTTGCATGGGACACTCACCTTTTTTGGCCGCTTAGGGTTCACGGGTCTGTAGGCACTAACGTCGTCTGCCTTGCAGACCGTCTAGTTGTCCCTACCAATGTGTTTCTCTTTAGAGGCTGACCATTTTGCAGCCCTCCTTACACTCATGGGTCTGTAGGTACTAACGTCGTCTCACAATGAGACCCGTCTAGTTTGCCCTACCAATGTGAGTTCCTTAGGTTGCTGCCTTTTTATCTATTTTTATGCGTCATCAATGATCAGATCTACTCCAGACATCCGACTGGGGCATCCTGCGTTTTCATCTACCTTTTTTCAAACTTGGGATCGTTTGTTCTATCATCCATCCCATCCCTAGTTTGAGGGGGATCACATCATCACTTTTTCTTCCCTTCTTCCATCTCCTTGTTTTTGTCTCATAACCTTGCTTATCGCAAGTTACTTGACAAAAAGGGGCAAAATGTAGACACCTAAAATTGATTATCCAATCTGGTGTCCCTTGTGCGCGTTTGCTCTCTCTGGTAACCTGGGGCACGTTTATGTCACCACTATCCCCTTGGGATATTATTTGATTTGTGATTTAAACACCTATTCTAAGTTTAATTCACCCCATTATATCTTACCCGTGAGTAATTAAATATTAACTATTTAATTACACCTCTTCACATGTATCCTAACCACTTATCTACCCCACATTTATCCTATCTATGTATCACCCCTATTTCTCCTCTTCCCCAAGCGGGATATTTCCCGTATTTGAGGTGGAGGGATAACTCTTATCGCTTCAAAATCGCTCATTTTGGCGCCTCGAGAGTTCTGCGCTCATGATCGGTGCCGATCGCAGACGGCGACACCGATTTTTAGGAGCGGCGCCGATTATAAATAGAAGCCCAGAACTCGCCTGAGGACAAAAAAAAAATACACGCACGAACACGAAAAAATAGAGACAGATCGCAAAAGAAACACAGACCATGAAAGAGAGAGAACGAGAGATTTTGACGCATCTAGTGTCAACATTATCTATCAAATGAGAACGGATCTTGTCCATCGGTATCAATTTCATTTTGAGTTTTTCAAGGTTTTTGTGTTTATTTTGGTGCATTAACTTGACGGTAACAAGCGCGAAATCCTTGATCTACAATTGTATTGATTGAGTGATGTGGTTTTAATTGTTAGAGATTTTAACACGTTGATTTATTGATTGATTGATTGGTTTTTGATTGGTTACTCATAGAGATATTTTACGCTACTCATGCCTATATTAGGTCATTAGGGGAATCGATAGAAATTGGTGAATGATCATATGGAAAATATTTTAATGATTTTTTCCCCCATATTAGGTCATTAGGGGGAAGTGATGAAATGTCACATATAGCAATTGTATGTTTGTTTCCCCCAAGCTAGATCATTAAGGGGATTCGATGGTGAAATGTTATATAGTGTATTGGTAAATGTTTGGAATTATTGAATCGCTAGTGTTTGTTTAAATGCATGGTAATATAAGAGGAATTATAGGATGACCCTAATTGTATGCCCCTTTTCAGCAAAAGGGGAAGTAATGATAAGAACAAATGTTGAGCCAAAAGTAAGCACGAGATAGATAAAGTTCGATAAAGATCGCCAAAATGTGTATAGATTGAGTGAAAGACAACGTGGAGGAGAGATAACATGTGCATCATGTGTATGGTATGATGGAAGGTATAATTTTAAAAATAATTTCGTAAACGAGGTGTAAATCGGAGTAAATATGCTCAATTTATGACGAAAACCATGTAGTATGTATTAGTTGAGGTGGTAAGCTTGAAATAATGACTATAGTAAAGTTTGTGATGTAAAGTAACTATAAGTATGAAGGTGAAAAGGTGATTAGTCACTTCATTTTTCTTTTTCACAAGTGTGCGAGTGAGCTCTGAGTGTGTAAGGATTTCGCAAGTGAGAATAACATGACCTAGCCAATTTGAGATGGTGGTGACCATAGTGGCGTCACATATGATGTCGGAGTTGGTAAGTGTAATGTTTTTTTTAAAAAAGTGTGTGTCATGGTTGTTTTTGTCAATTTTTTCAAAATTATGATTTTTAATGTTCTTGGCATTTTATACCTAGACAAGAGTGGTGAAGGCGCTAATGGCCTTCGGGACAGAGTACCCGGATCTAAGCGCTAGTGTCCTACTACTAGGTGCCATAAGATCTTGCTTTGGGTGCCCACCCGAGAGGTTGTATTTAGTCTAGAATTATGGAAATGTTATTTTGGATGTATAGTAATGTTGTAAGTGAGTGTGTTTGTATTTATATAGTAAAATAACATTACATTTTTATTATTTTGTTGTGTGTAGAGGGATATCCACTCAAGAGAGTTCCGTGGGGTCGCCATTTGAGTACTTTACTTAGATAGGGTTTTTCTAATGATGATTGGGAGATAATGGACCATGCCAATCTACAACTTATAGCATGAATGGGGATGTGCCCCATAATATGCCTATGTTGATAGCATTATGTGAGAGATGGAACTCGGATACTTGTACATTCTAGTTTCCTATGGGGAGATGAATGTTACATTGGAGGATGTGTATTATATATTATGATTTTCATTTTTGGGGGAGAGGGTACGTGTCATGGCAGTGGAGAAAATGGAGAGGTATATAGGAGATTCTTGACGGTATTTTGTGGGGACCCGGTACCTACCAAGGCCCATATTAGCTTGGATGCCATTTTGAGGTCTAGGATTTTGCACTTGCAGAAGTTCATAGTTATCATTGTGTCATCTATTGATGTTGAGGGAGGTAATGTAGGCATATTAGACAAGATGCGAGACATATGTCATCGAATTGAGGAAGAGGGTACCAAATATGTGTGGGCACGTTGTGTGTTGGCCCACCTATATAAAAACTTGTATAGATTCACCTAGGGTGATCATAAAGGTGTATAGGTGATATGAAATTATTGCAGGTGTTTTCCTATGAGCACATAGCAGTTTGCGGCTAGAAGGAGGTCTTAGAGTAGAGTGGGATAGACTTGACATATATGCTAAGAGGTGGATTGGTATGTACAAATGGAAATTGGATACAGATACCTATAGAGAACTTATAGATTTTATGGGGCACTAAACGGTTATATGACATCTATACCGATACTATGGGGGATGGTCAAAGGATTCTATAAAGCTACAAAGTGTATACGAGAGGATCGTGTGGTTATAGGATCGGTCTCAAGCGTGACCAAGATATTCCAAGTGGAGATGGTATCGTGCTAGTTTGGTGTGGCCTGGGATGTGCCCCTAGAGTTGTATGTGTTGTTGAGGGAAATTAGAGCACCTTGGAGGGTTAGAGCTAGATCGAGGCCAACAACAGAGTAGTTAGTTCCCCAAGGGCCGGACAAGGTAGATCCTATGATAGATCCAAAGTAGATGGAGATGATGCGGGATGCACAAAGGCATACCGAGCATGGTGGGCAACACATAGATGGGTGTTCCTATTTCTCATGTTTGTGGAGGCAGAGGGAGTAGCACAGTGAGGAGGGTTAAGGGGGCAAGAAGATGCCCCCAATACTATAGTGGCGGCGAGATCTGAGTGTGAGTATCTATAGTTGTGTTTTAGGTTTTGTCACTTTCCTATGTTGTGATTATTGTTTTTCTAACACATGTTGTTTGGTTATTTTTTAGGTGATGTGTATTGGTATTTGATAGTGGACACATCCATCCACACATTAACGCAAAATATGCCCACCGATGTACAGTGGGTGGAGGGATACTAGAGCACAAGGATGACATCACGGGATAACATGCCCATTTGTTTCAAATCCGTTTATATAGCTGCAGCAACGTGTACAGTGCTATTGAGTGAGAGGGCCTACGGTGGTGGTCCATTAGCACAGGATGTGTTCACCCAATTTATGGAACTACATATTCACTTTTTTGATCACCTACGAATAATACCCTATTATGTAGATAAGTGGAGAGGTATAGGAGTCACAATCAATAGCGTTGAGCGAATGGCTAGGCTTCTAGTTCTAGGGCTCTCACATTACTAGAGAGTGATAGTGATGATGAGATTTAAGTTGCTTTGTTTTGTATTGTGTAGGGGAATTACGCCCAAAGTGATGGGATGTTTTTAAATGATGATTGTACTTTATATATATATATACAATGTTATTGGTATATAATGATTACAATTTATTATGTATGATCATGTGATTATTTTTGTAATGTATGTGATGTGTTGGATATTGTTCATGTTAGTTGATGTAGACTTATACTATGATGTTGGTATTGATAGACAAAATGTGTAATGTGAATGATGATAGGTAACATATGTAATATGATTGATGAGTTGAGTAAGATGCATATTTGTTGAATGGAACTTGTAATGCGTAGTTAGTATAGTGGGTATAGTAGCATGTATGTAAAAATAGATAATGTATGATTTCCGAAATAATGTGTCATGATAATGTAATGTAATCGTAATATGTTAGTGTGATGAATATGAATATTAGCGATGACACCTAGCATATGGATGATGAGGTTCATTTAATTAAGACCCTCAATAGTTAAGAATGGCCCATGTAAAGCAAGAGTGCATCATCGAGTAATCATTGAGTATGATATATGAATCAACGAAGCACATGATGAGAGGTTCTTATAGAAAATCCCTCAACATTTGTGTAAGAACTATAAGAACACAAGTGCATCATCGGGGGTAAGGTGATAGTAATCACCTACCAAAGACCAATGCAACACAAAGTGGTAGAGAAATGTGGGATAGAAACGGACATGAGTGTATGAACTAGACTAAATTTCATATGGAGCTGCAAAGTGGGATGGAAAAATGCGAGAGGGAAATGGTAGCCAATGTGAAGCATGATGTGGTGGATGAGATGGATGGAGTGGATGTGGTGGATGCGATGGTGTAACTATGGATGGACGCGGTGGAGAGCGCATGAGTGATAACCTGTGGTGGTGGATGTATAATAACCTTAACATTGGATGGAGGAGACAAGTCAATGTGAGTAGAAACATGCTTTGATGAGTAAGAGGAGAGATGGATCACTCATGTGAGCGAGAACCAAAGGAAATGATGCCCTTATCCTCTAATTGTTACAATCTATCATGAAGGGCAAAGCAATCATTGTCCCTATGGCCATTAATGTGATGATAATTATAATAGGGTTGATCATGCTGACACTGTAGATGATTTTATGGATGATGTTGATTAGAGGGTAAGTGAATTAGATGCTCATTAAGTAAAACACCCGAACATCATGTGGTCGAGTGTGATGAGAGAAGTGTAATGGCTCACATGCAATAGATGGAGTAGATGGAGAAGTATTTTGTCACGGAGGAGGAGGAGAAGGATGTTTTTTTGGTATAGTAGGTTGAGCTTGCTTGCTAGGTAGAGATGGAGATTGTGTAGGATGCTCAACTGATGACAATGGAGGAGAACTAGATGATACCACAATAGTAGGAGGAAGTGGAGGATCAATAACATGGGCTGAGAGAAGATCATGTTCTAGGTCAATAAATTTACAGCAAAAAATTATGAATGACTCATATGTATCATATTGTAATCACTTTGCTTTTGAGTGGGAATGATACCATTACAAAAGATAAATTTATTCTCTAGATCGATAAGTTGGAATACTAGTTGATGCATACAAGCATTGAATCATAAAATGTAATCCTTGATAGGTTTACATGCACCCTGATGTAAAGTAGGTATATGATCATAAGTAGCTCTAGGGCCATTGTTGATGATAAAATGATGGAGGAAGGCATCTTCCATATCATAGTAAGTACTAATGGAACCAAATGGAAGATGAGTGTACCATTGTAATGCATCATTAATAAGACTATGTCGAAAGGCCTTAAGAAATAATCTATCATTAGAATAGGAATCCATAGCCATGCGGTAATGTTGGAGATGTAGGTGAGGATCACCAAGTACCATCAAATCATGTGAATGTAGGCATGATAAAGTCTTTAGGAAATGTGGAGTTATGGATCCTCTTAGGAATAGGGTTGCCATGTAATGAGTTGTTATCAATTGAAGCATAATAAGCCCTACTTTCTAAAGTGAGTGACTGAACCTGAGATTGTAATTGACCTATGGCATGCATGAGAGACAAAATGTCTTGTGAAGGAATAGCAAAAGATGGCAACAATGTATTAAGCGGTTGTAACTTGCCATTGTGAGTAATCATGGGTACCTCAAGAGAAGATAAAGGATATTTTGATGCTAAAGGCACACTAGGGGTAGGTGTCGGAGGAGGAGATGGAATATCCATAGCAGTAGTAGGACTGACATTGGAAACATCCCTAGGAGGTGAAGCAACCAATGGAGATACCTCAATAGTAGAAGATGAAGTAACAAATGTAGGTGAATACATTTATTAATAAATTAATTATCATCTTGGAAATCACCTTGATAAGTAATTATTATACATTTTTGAATGAGTTGATGGTTAAACTATATTTTGCAACTATTTAATAGACATTTGCAAATATTTAGAATGTATATTATATCTTGAAAATTATCTTGAAAAGTGACTAATATATATTTGTTAATTTATTTAAATATTATTTTGGAAATCGACTCAAAAAGTAACTAATATACATTTGTGAATGAACCTAATAATGGTTGATAGTTATAACTATTTGTCACAACTATTTAATATACATTTATTAATTAAAATTTTTTAATTGTGGAAATGAACTCGTAAAGTAACTAATATATATTTGTGATTAAATCCAATAATAATTGATAGATAAAATATTTATTCTAATTTAAATGTAAATAACATTCATGAAATTAATTTATATATTTAATTTTTTAATCCATTAAATGAGTACAATTTTATAAATATTATTTATAAACGTAATGGTATAAATAATATAAAATTAAAATCTAAATATTTTTGTGAATAATTAATAAAAAGTAATCCACAAATTCACATATAGCTTAATGTACCAAAATTAATTTCTACAAATATAAAACATCAAATTGAATGACATGATAAATCATAATTTTATAGGTAACAAAAAGGCCAATTATACTAATACTTAATAAATAACTTGAGAATAGGTTACAATTATAAGTTTAAGCAACTCTTTTAGTGTTGTTATCTATCGGATTGTTTTGTGAGGATTAATGTTGTAACCTCATGCACATCAAAGATAGGTTTCACTTCCAATGGAGATGACAACACTTCGTAATTAGCAAGATCATGAATCAAAAGAAAAATTGAGTACATAAAAGACAAGGGAGTGTCTGACATGCTCATAAATTAGAATGAAGGGGTACATATAGGAGTGTTGTGTAAATCATGTGCATGACACGTGTGAAAAAACTTATGACCTATTCAACTATGAACAAATAGACTATGACCTATTCTCACTAAGTGATATGACTAACCAACTAGGTGGATAAAACATCGAATGACGACAAGTCTAGTCATAGACACCAACACCACCCATTCATTGAAGCTAAGGTAAAGATCATGGAAATTCAGAACTGAAAGAGAACTCCCCTAGACGATTAAGACATATTTTTAAATGGGACCCGACTACTAAGCCTGATAAGGTACCCATGTACAAGCAACATCTTCTTGGAAGAAGAATAAGAGAAGAATGGGTCTCAGTAACTAGGTCTGATGAGGTACCCATGTATAATGGATCTCAAGTAATAGGGATAAAACACTAAGGTAAAACATCCACTTACAAGAGACAAAAGACTCCCTAAACAACCTAAGAAAGATGCGTCAAATGAGTCCTAACAACTAAAGGCCTAATAAGGTACTCATGTACAAACTGCAATCTTTCTAGAAGAAGAGAAGAGAACTAGAAATCTTGAAGAAAATGGGATACTGTAGAATACCTCACCCCAAGAAGAGACTACAAGTGAAGATACTTCACCTCAGTGAAGGTTTTGGTAAAAATTTGCAACCATATCAGATGTCTGATAGTACTATAAATTGATGATGTCATCATGGATCAACTCCCGAATGAAATGCATATGTATCTCGATGTGCTTTGTCCTCGATGTTAAACTGGATTTCAAAAAAGTGAGATAGTGCTCACATTGTTGTAGTAGATGATAGGAGGCCATCAATAGTGAATACCAAACTTTGTCAAGAAACAATATAACCAAACAGCTTATGTGGCAGTGTTAACTCGATCCTCTATACTCTACCTCTGTAGAAGATATCACAATTATTTTTTATTTTTTCTGACCAACTAACAAGACCCAAAACAAGAGAAAAATTATATCCTGTGGTAGATTTTCAATTATCTAAATTACCGTCCCAATCGAAATCAAGAAAACCAATCAAGTCAATATCCACTCCTCGTAGATAGTGGATGTCATATGTGTAAGTGTCGTGAACATAATGAAGTATCCACTTAGTTTATTTCTAATGTAACTCATGTGGATCTAGCATGAATCTGGACTTGATCCCTATGGCATATGATAGATCTGGATGCATGTGAGTAATGTAAATCAAGCTCCCTACCAACTGTTGATAGAGGGTATCATCAACCAAGGGAGTATAGCAATCATAAACCAACTTAACCCTAGAAATAAAAGGAGTAAGAGAAGGCTTATAAGTGGACATATGAAACCGAGCAAGAAAATAAAGATAGTACTTAGGTCAGAAATCATAATACCCAAGTCGGATTGTTAAATCAAATCCCAAGAACGTAATGAAGCAATCCTAAGTCATGGAAAAAATTTGGATAACGCAAACTTCACGTAATCAATGATAGAGGAAGAATTTATCATGATCAACAAGTCATCGAAATACAAAACAAGGATGAGTATGGATTCATATTATCGTAGAATGTAAACATTTGGGTTAGAGTGACACCTAGTGAACCCTGATGTAAGTAAAAAGAGTCGATCTTGGCATACCAACCCCAAGGGGCCTATTTAAGACTATAGAGAGACTTCTTTAACTTATAAACGTGGTAGGGATCATGGACATAACCTAAAGGTTATTCCATGTAGATATCTTCCTCTAAGTCCCCATGTGTAACGCCCACATTTTCCACTCACAAAACCCCAAAAAAACCCAATAATTAATTAGGAAGAATTAAGGAATAAATTTTTGTTGTTGTTATAAATAGTTGCATCAAATAACTAGCAACTAGATTTAAATATTACTCATTTAATAAGGTCCACATAACTACAAAGTATAGTAACTAAATTAATAAATAAATATTATTAATTTCCTCCAAGTCATTTCAGGGTTTAAAACCCTTCTAGGGTTCCCGTTAATTCCCATTAATTAACTCTTATAATTCATTACTTAAGTTGCCCCTTTCCACAAAATTATTTAATTTATCCTTCTAACTCTAATGTCACTTATTAAATCATTTATCTAGAGAATAAAGGTCACATTTTAATCCTAACACTCTAATACCCTTTAGTGGCCCCATTTACAAATTACACATACTTTTAATTTAAAACATATTCCCACAAAATATCCTCACCTAACAATTGTAGGATTGATTCCCTACCCTTAGATTGATTCATTTAGAGCCCTTAGATCTTAGGTATTCATTCTAACCCTAATCATCCTTATGAGGTATTCTTATTCATTTTTTACCCTATTTTCTCATTTTCATTTTGCAAGTTTGGGAGTAAGAGGAGGATGGAAGCCATGGAAGGTTGCACAAATCTCTTGGATGGATACACACACATTTGAGGGATTCTCGTGCCTCCCTCTCCTAGGGTTGCTTGTAATTTTAATGGTTATTGTAAAATTGTGTATATATATATAAACCACTTGTGTGTATATACATCACTATGTAAAATCCTTGTATATACACACATAGTGATGTATATACACACAAGTGGTTTATATTTTATATATATCCAAGTCAAGGTGGCGGCCCTGACATATACCTATTCATATATATGGGTTTAATTTATATCTTTTTAGTTACAAAATAATTTATGCCGCATACCAAAAAAACACAAGTGCATGTTTTTTATTGTCATTGGTTTGAATGTATACTTTACTTGAATATGAAACAAGCTTTATAAGTATTGAGGGAGGAAGGGTGCTAACATCCACCCCCACCCCATATATATTATATGGGTTGGTGGTAGAGTCGATGCCCTCTCCCCCCCTTCTTTTTTGTTTTATTTATCAATGCAAGTCATGGCCATTCAAAGAACTCCAAAACTTTTATTTATATAAAAAAATTATAAACAACCAATATGAATATTAAGCCATTCGGATTTTCATTATAATTTTTTTATATATCAAATTTTATTTATATATATATATATATATATATATATATATATATATATATATATATATATATATAACACTGTTTTTTAAAATTC
Organism: Taxus wallichiana var. yunnanensis; assembly: GCA_018340775.1. Classification (NCBI taxonomy): domain Eukaryota; kingdom Viridiplantae; phylum Streptophyta; class Pinopsida; order Cupressales; family Taxaceae; genus Taxus; species Taxus wallichiana. The sequence continues at coordinate 141,758,714 of CM031238.1, forward strand.
TATATGTGATTATAATACAAATTTATATGATAAATTTATATAGGTATATATATATTTATAATAGTATATTTTTTTCTTTTCGATTTTACACAATCAAAGCAAGTTTAGTTGTATAATAAAATACAAGTGCAAGGTAATTATAAATTTATATTTGTTCCTAAATGTGGAGTAGTTAGAAATATTTCTTGGATTTCAAACACTAGATATAAAACTATCCTCTTATAACTTAGTGTAGAATTTGACTATAATTTCAACATATCAATAAGCTAACTTTTACAATAAATAAGAAAATATTTCCTTTCTTTCACAATAACACAAATGACATCCATTTCAAGAAAAGCAAGTATACTTCCATGTAAGAACACTAATCTTTTAAAATGAAAACATATTACACTTTTGAGTCAAATATTTAAGTTTGAAAATAAGCTTTTCCCATTCCAAATAAGGATGGTTTCCATAAATAAATCAAATACACTTTTGATCTAAATTTACAAGTTTGAAGGGAATTTAATATCAAATCCATTACAACTTCACATGCCTCTTTTCCAACATGAACACTTCTTTAATAACCAATAAAAATTAGTTTTACAAAATACATTTACAAGAAGATGAAGCTTTAAAATGCAAGTTACAAAAGCCCTCCACATAAGTGGAGACAACATGGAAAAAATTTTACAAAGGTAGGATCTCTTCTTGTCTTCTTCAAAATGAAACAATGTCCAAAACTTCACTTGAGCTCCACCATTTTATCCAATATCCAACACAACAACAAAATAAGGGAGTAGGCAACACTCTCCACCCAACCAATAATCCAATGAGGAGGAGAATCCTTCCTCCTCATTAGCCCCCGAGCCCCAACAATGAAGCAATAGGAGGTATAAGGAAACCAAGGAAAATTTTACAAAATTTTCTTCGACATTACAACACACATGCCAAAATTTCAAGTAATACATTTTACAACAAAAAAGCAACAACACAATGCATACATTTCAACACATAGGCTTATAGATCAAGCCAAGGGAGAATAAAACAATGGGAACCATCTCCTTTTAACTCCCAAATGAGATAAGAGTTCCACCCAACAAGCCTCCAAATGCACAAAAACTTCTCAACACATCCCTTTTCCTCCCAATGAAAATACACAAAGTATAACAAGTTTACCCTTTTCTCTCCCCAAAGGTGGAACTCCTACTCATACTCCCTCCACTATGCCACACAAATTCATTTTCCCTCCACTATGCAACACAAATTCCCTTTTCCCTCCCAAAATGGTCCCATTTTCCATCTCCTACACCTTTTCTTAAGGCAAAAATCTACCCAACCCAACACAAATCACAACCATATAACCATTTTCTTTGTACACACACATAAACAAGTAAATGAAAAACAAAGGAAAAGGCCCTACCTTGCCATCACAAGCTTAAAAAAAAATTCCTTCTTATAAAACCAAACAAGTCTTCCCAAATAAATCTCCGAAAATTCATCTCACTTAGTGAGAATATTTCAATAGGGTTAGTTAGGGTTATGTATGTGTCACGCACGTAACTTCCACATCACTCTTATATGTACCTCTTATTTTTAATCTATGAGCATGTTGGACACACCAAAGTGTCTTTATGTACTTGATTTTCCTTATAATTTGTTCTCTTGATGATTGCGTGAATTGTTCTTATCACCATTGTAATTGCAACCATTTTTTATGTGCACAAGGTTCTATATTAATCCTCATAGAACAATCCTTTCAAGAACTTTCGTCACTTAAAATGTGACTTAATGTGTTAGGAGTGTATGGAGGAGTTGAGTTGCATAAGGCCCACTTCTCATGTACTTGGACCTAAGGAAAATTTTGAATCCATTTCTACCTAGTTAGATCAAACTAGTTGTAAAGGGGACAAGGATACAAAAAGTGCACCCCCATCCAACCATGCAACCCCGATCACATTAAAAACCAAATTTTAGCTCCAGGTGACCATTTTCAGCTCCCTTAATCTCACTCACATGAAACCACAAGGTGATACTTTTCCATATATATTGCAAAGAAAACTTATGTGTCCCTTGTTTCCCCTTTTTCCTTCTTGTAATGGTGCAACTCCATGCCAACCATCTCCCAACCATGGTTAAGTTATCAAGTCAAGTGGTGAGTTGAAACTTGCAAGTGAAATGACTAAATCCTCCTCATAACCACTTAATAATTTTTAAATCATTCAAGTTTTTATATTTCCCTCTCAAAACCTCCATTTTCACTATAAATTCTGCTAAATTTTTATCGACATCCATACTCCCAAACTGATAATTGCTCATAATTTGCTATATATGTGCAACCGATTTCCATCAAACTCTACCAAAGGCACTCTTTTGAAAAAAAAATTAATATGATTATGACTTAATTTCCATTGATGCTTTTTGTAATTTGTATTATCCAGGTTGAAATTTTCAACCCGAGAAGTTTCCTTTTCAGTTCTAAAAAGTGTTCTAGTGAATGAAAAACCTCAAAAACTAGAGCAGAAGGTCCTGAAGTAAAACCTAAACTTTTGAAACCAATTTCATTGCAATCCGAAATATATAATACCTCCATATAAAAATAATAAGTTTGTAAGGCTTCATGTGTCCAAATATAATAAGTTTCCAAAATGCTAAACTCCCAGCATCCTTGTTACTCTAAGTAAACAAAAACCATCAAAAGGTGAAAATTGTGAAAACTTACTAAAAATAGCTATCCTAGACATGGCCTGCCAAAAATAGTAAATCTTGCAATTGAGCTCATTGATTTGTATAAACTCACATTCCACATATCTCAATACTTTTTGCAACAATTGTAAGGCTAGGAAGTGGTCTTATGGGTCAAACGAGTGTGAAAGCCATCGTAGACTCTCAAAAACTTAGTCTTGAGGTGAATTCAAAGAATGCATATTTTAATTCATCATGGCAGTCCGAGCGTGGTCATCATGTTAAAGTGATGCAGACCATGAAAGGAAAGTGATATCAAACAGGGCACCGTAAACGTGTGCCCCAATTCTCAATCGTTTCGTCAGAATCTGGCATGACAATGTGTTTGATGAGTATAATGGTGAATGTAGAGTTTCTCCTTTCCTTATTTGTATTAGAATACATTTTCAACAAGGAAAAGGTGAACAAGAAGGTACTTGGGTCTCTTGCGATTGATTCCAACCAACAAGGTGTAGACACAAAATCACGCACTTTGGGTAATCATCTAGTCATGCTTGTATACTACTATTCATATGACTCCTAAGCAAGAAAAGTACTAATCAACCCATGTCTTTGGCCACCTTTCTTTGCTTTTTGTTTCCACTTTTGGTCTTACACCCTTAATTTCTCAGTATACCTTTTATACTTTAGCATTTATCATCCTAGACATCAGTCCCAACCAAGACGTTGGTACCCTCATCCCCTCTAGGCTCCTCTGACCGCTTTATACTTTACTCACACTTTTTGGGTCCTTTCTATCCATTTGAGCATCTTATCTTTTTGGTAGTTGACCTTTTCGGGTTAGTTATGAAATTCAAGAAAAGTAATCATATAAATATAAAGTTATGTGATCATAATAAAGGACTAAGTAATAAGCATTAGCTATCACCACCTAAGGTTACATCCATCAAGCATCTAAGAGCTCCATTACATAAATCTAGCACCATCCAAGGGAAATAATGGCTCATTATTCTGCATACACTTCATAGGAGGGAATTTCATTCTATTCCATGCACACATCTATTACATTTCTTTACATTTAGCTTACTTTCTCACTATCAAGTGTGACACGCACAAGAGCCACATAGGGCACGATTCCGCACACACACATATAGAACTAAATTGGGATTGAGATGTTGTGCAACGCTCAATCGTAATTTCACCATTGTGAGAACTGAGGAAAGTCTGAGCCCTCATTCTACATCTTTATTTTTTAGGATTTGATGTCTACGACCTTGGAAATATTGGTACAACCTCAGAGTGACAAAAATTGACTAATAGTGAACACCTTGTGACCACCCGGAGGATGTTTCCTGAGATTTTCTACAAACACAGGCACCCGAGAAATAGGCTTAGGGAACCCACGGGTGCCTCTATCCTTCTCCAGGTGCCCCAATCTAACCTATCTCTCCATATCTACATTTTTATAGGTCTTTGTACGACATTCCTATTGGTCTGTTCACTTGGTCAATACTTTGATACGGTTCAAAATTAATTACAAATCAACTAAGTACCTCTTTATTCTCCTTGCAATTAGGGTTTCATTATTTATTGTTGAGTTTATTGGGTGTAATTTCTATACTTAATTGGATTTTTATTTTACTCTACAATAACATCGGATTAGGCATATAAATCCCCATTTATCTTAATCATTTTGGTGAACCCAACTGATCAAACCCTTTCTTCTGAGTATGTCTTCACCTTATCAAGTCATGACTCAATCGCCGTATCCCTCTTTCGCACCCACTAAAGTTTTAGGAATGATTACTATTGATGCTACTTTCATGCATGTTCGTACTTAGTATCCTCCTCTATTTATTACACCTTCATTGATCCTTCTATCAATGTAGTAACTACTCACCACACTTGTCCTCCTACTACTTCGCTTATAAGGGCTATGATATAATTGAACAACTTAAAAATACACCGTCCAAAATCTCCCTCTATGACTTATTGTGCAGTGCACCTGATTTTCATCAAACATTAGAGGCTTCCCTTCATTCTATTCATATAGAAATTGATAATTCTTTGGTGGCCTTCACACACCGCATTCAATCTCTCAAAAAAAATGTGTGTGCTATATCATTTAATAATGTCAACATACCGCCACTTGCTAATGACAATTCATGTGTGCCTTTTCTTATCACCATTGTTATCAACACCACCTGTATCAAACATGTACTTATTGATAATGGATCGTCCATCAACCTATGTGCTCATTCCCTTCTCAAACAATTTGGGAATTAACTATAATCTAATTTCTAAGAATTCTACTCTTATTCGGGATATGATTCAACTACTCGCACATGCCTAGGAACCATTTCATTACATAATCAAGTCGGCCTAAGACTATCCTCACAGACTTCTACATTATAATTTTTTCATTTCAATTTAATCTATTACTAGGAAGACCTTAGATTCATGTAATGTGATAAATTCCATCTAATGTACACCAATACATCAAATTATTACATGATGGATATGAACATACTATTACTGTAGATCTGAACCATTCAAATTCTATCGCATAGACCCTGTTATTGCTATGCCTATTGCTCCTTCACAGCCTATTCCATTAAATAGTATTGCTAGATATGACATTGGTCAATCTAGTGCTTCACAATCTTCTTCCGTTGCCACATGCATTCTAGCTATTTCTACTCATACTACTGTAATCATCTCACCCACAATATTTTCTCCGCTTGGCACTACTGCTCCACTCGTTAAGGCTCCTCTCGCTCCTATATCTAGTGCACCTCCTACCAATATCATTGACACAGCTATACAGCATGAAAATATAAACACAAAAAAATTTGATGACTTTGATGATGAAATTGATATTATTGAACTTATTGATGAAACATTGGGAAAACTCAATTTCACTCCTATTGATATAGATGACTCCTATTTCAATGACACTTTCGTGGTCGATGGTCCTGTGAATAAAAATTCAAGACCCCTCCTTCTACTAATGTTATGGTACTTTATCAAGGGTCTACCCATACTTTGGATGCTATTTCACCCTCTCCCCAACAATCTGCATATGTGCCACCTCATTTCACATGCACGTTTTTCATCAACAATTTTTATTAGCATCACATTTCGGGGGATCATATTTGCAACCAATACTATTTGAACATATGACGGATTAACTAGGCCTTGGGTTTATGCTCAATGACATTCTCCCTATGCCTCACTCACCTCATCTTTATCATGGTTATTTTCACATTATAGCTACCTATGGTCTTCGGGTGTTCCATTTAGCGCTTTTGTTGTTTGTACCCCTTGTACTTCTCTAGTGACACTCGGAAATATTGACTTGACTATATTATGGGAACGTTAGATTCATGTTTTCCGTAATAACTCTCTTAGTTATTTTGACAACTTACATTCATATTCTGACTCAAGTTCAATATTGCAGGTTGCATGAGCTCTATGGTTGCTTCCTTGGCATAGTATTCTTTGTTGCAGCTCCTCACATGCCCGTTTTGCACTCTCAATTTGCTTCATGTATTCCATCTTCCCTTATTTTCCTCTATCTATCCCATCTTTCCTCATGCCCACTCTTGGTACACTAAAATTTCTCCCAAAGAGCTCATCCACCCTTTGGCGCACCTCAAAATTACTTCCCAAAATTAGCTAAGTCCCTCACATTCGTGTGTTCCCCCTTCCTTACTACCATGTATTACCTTGTAATCATTGCACCTCTTCCATACTTTCCTCCTACAATTATTCCTTTTGTTCCTCCCATGCACATTACTTTTACGTGCCTCCTATTTTTTCTTCTTCTTCTTCTTTCATGTGTCTTTGACGTGCCTTCCTCAAAGCACTAGTTCTTGTGCCACATGGACTATCATACATTGAGTAAACCACACGCAACCTACCAAAGTGTGCCAATAATGTTCCAAATCCTTACTGCAACCAACTAAGGTGTGACACGTGGTAGAAGATGACAAAATATTTGATGATGTGGGTTACACTCCAGATCACTCAAGTTCAAATTTCAGCGGGATTGGGTAGGTGAGAAGCTAGAAAAATTCTCTCTTGTCATTATTACAGGATTTGATTTCTCCAACCACCCAAGTTGATTCAAATCTCAGCCATTTCCTTCTCCTACACTCCAAACAGACATGGAGAATCACATTTGGCATATTTACGGTGGATTTCAAGGCATTCATTGATGGTTGTTAGTGGTTGAGTTTTCAAATTGAATTTTCCCTCCTTCTCATCCTTTTTTCTCATTCATTCATCTATAAATGTAAGAGCGTTTCTCATTGATAATGGTTGGATTCTTTCAATTTGTATAGGAATTGCCTTACATTTTGAGTTACAGACCTTCATATATGGTCCTTACATGTGGGTATCGGCCTCCTACGTCATTGAATGTCATTGTGCATTTCTAGATTTAATAAAAGCATTTTTTTGGATATTTTCTACCTTAATTTGTTTTCATTCTTCTTCCTTGCCTCTCTTTCACATTGTGTGTTTATTGTGCTTTCTTACGTCCCTTACATCTCCTTTTCACTGTCTCATGGAAATGAGTATGTGGATGCGCTCTAGTCTATGTTGCACGTGTCTAGCCTTCCTCTCATGAATTATCCTTCATATTCATTCAAATTTGATCATGTTCATCCCCCTTCTTTCTGGTGTTATCCACTCCCTTAGATTAGTTTCCCATTTTCACATTTCTCCTTCTATCATTGGTCCCTTGTCATGTTTATCTTAGGATTTCATTTCGGTGTTAGGAGTAGTCGTAGTAGTAGAAGTAGGTAAAGGAACCGGCCTTCTCTAGAGTCCTGTCTCAAGCACGTAAGGTACCATAACTTGGATATAATCCCATTGTTTCCTCAAAACTCATTTCTACTAGATCTGATACACGTGTGCAAGTTTGAAGAACCAACAGCTTTTACAGGCATGCCCTATGGGATAAGCATTAAAAGCTTAAATTGCATCATTGCTAAGTTTTGTGTGTGACTTAGCGATTTCCATCCTTTAGAGGCTTGTTCAACACATCCGGTGAATCCTAATACTCAAATCTTGTATTTTAGCAGTCATTAAGAGTGCATATAAGACAAATTCTTGCAGCTAAAGTGACCTTTGAGTACCTCCAACTTTCTCCGAGAAGAACACGTAGCGAGCTACCGTGTGCACATATCCATCTCTAGTGCACCAAGAACTTTCCACTCCCTCTCTTAACAGACCTATATAGGCTACCATGGAAAATCCACCACCTCTAAGAAACTTTGCTAGCTTCACTAGTGTGGTCAAAAATCAAGCACTTTAGACATTTATTTATCCCGGTCTCATACTACTATTTAGAAGGTTCTTGAGTGAAGAAAGTACTAATTAACCCCCATCCTTTTAGCCATCTTGTTTATTTTATTTTGTAATTTGTGTCCTATTACACCCATATGCCTAGCCATTTCTAAACATTCAACGTAATTTTATCCTCACTGGAGCGCCCATGGGCACCTTGGTCCCACCTGCAGCACCTTGGTCCTTCTAACACTTTCCCGCCGCTTTTGGGCCTCTTCTAGTTGTTTTTCATATTTATCTTTCTTGACGTAGACCTTTTCGGGTTAATTATGAAATTAGGGAAAGAGAAACCTATAAATATAAAGTTATGAGACCATAATGAGGGACCTAGCATCATACACTACTATCACTCCATCTAAAGTTGCATCCACATAGCTCCATCATCAAGGCATAAGCCGGACATCTCGCATCACACTTTATAGGGGGAGTGATTCTATTTTATTCCATGCACACATTCTACTACATTTTCTACATTTAGCTAATTCTCGTTGCTTCACAAAGTAAGACTGCGGTACAAGAGCACCTAAGGCACGACATGCACACACGCACGCGCACACACTATAACTACATATGGGTCTAAAATGTAGTGCAGTGCTAAGTTAGTAAGCCCACTATTATGGCAGATGAGGTCAGTCCAACCCATTCATTCTACATATTTTTTTAAGGGTTTTGATACTTCCTTTTGGTCTTTTGTAGGTTATTACTTCCTCTTGGAATTTTCGGAGAATTCAGCGTAGTATAATGAAAGTGATGTGACAACCACAATAATATTCTAAAACACCTTCCGACCTTGTGATTATCGATTCTGAGAGATTCTACATAGACTAGGATGCCCAGATTACAAACTAGGGTGCCCACAAATCACCCTGCACTCCTCCGATGCTCCACCCAACCACATCATCTAGATCTATCCTCTGCAGGACCCCATATAGTCACTCTTGCTTTCTTATTTTTTGTGCATCATTATGACACGGTCATCAAAGTCATCTCATATCAATTTAGTTCTTTCCTTTCTCTTCTTGAACATTAGGGTTTATTTTTTCATTAGCTTAGTTACTTATCTCATTTAGATACTATTTTATAACATTTACCTATTGTGTTATATGTTCTCCTAGATTAGACTAACTATCTTCTACTACATTAGTATTAGCCAATTTTACTTAATCAACTAGTGAAAGCCCTCTCAATCTCAATGCACAACATGATATTCCAAAGTAGCCACACTCAAGTGAATTCCATACTTCATCGGTGAGAACAAATTTACCCCGTTGAGTACATCCAGGATATAGAAAATGTGTGCTCTATCTATCTAATCACGCATGATGATGTAGCGATCAAACTGCTTGTAGCTTTAATCAAGGGCAAAGCACTCCAAAGGTACCGAGGCCCAAGACCTACATATATTTCCACCTAGGATGAGATTAGAATAAATCTATGTAACTATTTTGAAGATAAATCAGATCACCCGTCCTTTGGTGGAACAAATGACGACAACAAAAAGAGTACCCAATGAGTAGATGATTGATTTCAATAATGATTCCGAAGACTTAGGATAGGATTCCTCAAGTGGTAAGGCCTACACCCAACATGTTTTCTTGTATTATTTAAAGGCTTTGAATAGTGACATTTTAGTCATGATTTAATCCATGAGGGGTATAACCTTATATGTTGCATACAACATTGCAGTGATATGTGAACGAAAAATGGGATGGGAAACAAGTTATCAAGGAAAAACAATGTCCTCGACGCACAATATCAGGATCTTCTCATCAAGGGAAAGGAAGGCCCTTCTAACCTAAATGGGTCTAATGGATGGATCAAAAATAATAGCCACATGAAGAATCCAATCAATATCGAGCTCTATGGAAATCCTTTCTAATGGTTGTGGGATACATGGAAAACCAATGGGCGCCTCGTAATGATTTCCAAACAAGGTCATGGAATAAATGAGAGAGGCGTGGTTCCACTAGATCTATGGATGGTTAGTTGGTTCAGTCAAAATGTGAGGGCTCGATGAGCTTCTTCGTTCAAAATGTTCAGTTGTCTAATAATGTCTAGTAGAAGTGGGATGTCCTAAAGACTAGTGTGCGTAATCCAATGTCAAGATCTAATTGCTTTTCGGGCCATTCGGTTGGGGGCTCATTAGATCACAACTATAAACTCTCTCTGGTGTGGTCCTTATATGGTCATACATGAAATCTAGACTTTATTTCTCAGGGGAAATCCAATGTTTGTAAGCCTTGTCATCCACGATGTTTAAAACGTTTAATTGTGCAATTTTGTCTGAGTACCGTGATGGTGTTCTAAGGACAAGCATACGAAGTCCAATATCTATGTCCATCATTAATTCACTCCCATTCATTCGGGGACCCATGGATCACTACCATATGTTCATTCTTTTTGGTTTGTTAATGGTCATGTATGCATTTAAATCATTTTAATCTAATCAAAGCAAATAACAATCTAATCTAAATAAGCAAAGACTACACTATGTTTTTTTATTTTGTAATATAAGGAAAATGAAACAATACAAAGCAACTAATCTAATTAAAATAAATATTTTTGTGCTTTTCTAGAACTTTCTGAATTAAATGAAGAAATGAAATTCTTCTAATCTAATTAATAAATCCTAAAACAAATAAACAATCGGATGTAGTTTTTATTTATACAAAATAAATCTAATCTATTCTAAACAATTAAAGCTTCTCTAAACTATGGATATGAATTAAATCCTCTACTTGCCTCAGAGGCACGAGGAAGAAATCAAGCTTCCCAGAAGCTTTTCTTCCCCTGCAACTTCCCCAAAAAAAGTAAAGAAGGATTTTATGGAGGATCTTCTAAATGAAATGATGCTTCGGTTGATTTCTAAATTAACACAGAAGCTTTCTTCTAGAATCACCTCTTTACAAATCTACAGATAGGAAAAGGAAGCTATCTATCCTAAGAAATTTTGTTGAAGGAAATGATCTACTAGTAACTATTCAATGATTATAAAAATGAAAATGGAAATGCCTTTTCTATTGTAGTAAATAATGTGTATACATATTTCACAAAAAAATAATTAAAGAAATGATGAAACCCAATTACAACCCCAACCTGGTAATTGCAGTGTTGTGGCAATCCAGTTGTGGTGTGATTTTGTGTCCCCTCAGTATTCTTTTCCTTTCAGTGTCCACATGAGTCCAGGGAGCTGGGAATGCAGAGGAAGCTAGAAGAAGGTGTTGGAGCAAAGTAATGGCTTATTGGGAATCTGTGGCAATGCAAGTAGAGGAAGAACAATGCAAGTGAATAGAGCTTGATTGTGTAATCTCTAGCAGGATTGTAAAGAAACATAACATAGCAATACATGACAAAAAAAATCCTCGGCCTTTTTCTTTAGAAGAAGTGATGGTTTTATAGAAGGTTGGTGGGTTGTGCACTATCACACTTGGCAAAATGGGGGGTGCCACATCAACACATGAAGGGGTAGTTAAATAGTCAATTAGAAATCACAAGTGAAAGAGGAGATTTACACAAGTCAATCAAGCTTAAAATCAGCTAAAATGATTGAGAAACATGTTCTAAAAGTGAACTAAAGTGAAGTAACACGCATCTAATTCACATGCATGAAGAGTTTTGGAAAATTCACATGAAACCACCACTACACTGGGTGGGGGTGGTGGTTACAGGACCACTTCCTAAGCAGGGTGGTGGTTTTATAACTAAAGGCCAAAACTAAGGAAAATGATGCGGAAAGCTAAAAAAAGTAGGAAATGGCTAAGTAAGGTAAACTAGGCTACAAATATAAGTCAGAAAAGAGGTTAAGGAGCTCAAACACCTTTGGAAAAGACATGAATCATCATTGGGGACTTTGAACCATTTTCCAATAATGTAGCACATGTAAATTTGGGTGCATACATATTTCCCCCTCGAGAAGCATTTTAGCCATGAAGAGGCATAAAACATAGAGTCCGAGTATGGCATTCCCAAATGGGGAGTTAGAAGCTATACCTACACATGCCCATGTGCCAAAATGTCACCATCCAAGCTCTCACTACCTATAAGATGAAAGAAAAAACTCAAGTGCAAATAGATATGATATCAAAAATAAACACTAAAACAAAATGACAAGAGGACTTACCATCTGTGTGAGGATAGAAGTATACCTACGCTACACCAACGCTCCAGCCCTATAAAGCATATACACTCAAAATGAAGTTAAAACAAAGCATATATATAACCAAAACACTCATTTTCAAATTCATTTGCACATATCCTCATTGTGATTTTGAGCTCTGATCAACCATCACCATTTTGAGTGAGAGTATAGTCAAAATGATGAGTGCGACGATGTGATCATGGCCCCACAAGAGAGACATCGAGTGAGAAGAAGACAAAGGTTAGTATTTTGCATTTGTTTATTTAAAACCTAAAATGTGAAATTTTGAAAATCTACACCTAGGGGGTTATTTTCAAAATTTCTTGTGTTAAAATGTTCCCTAGGGGGTAGCCTAGATGGGTCCATCTTTTGTTTCATGAAAAAGGTCTTTTTTTGTCTTTTTTTGAGTTTTTGGGTCAAAGGGGGGGGTTTCCATTTTGGACATGGCCATCACCTTGCACAGGGTGGCGGTTATAAAAACCACCTACCACGGTAAATGGGTAATTTAAAAACCATGCCATGGAAATTAAAACCACCACCGCTACAAGGTGGTGGTTTTTGTAATTGTCAGAGAGCAGAACCTTATTTGACTAACTTAGACTATTTTTTTGGATTTTAAGTTGTTTTATATTGTTTTTGATGAGCTTTCCTATTGAAATACATTGTTAACTTTCTCTTTTTTTATTTTGGTGAATGCAGAAGGAGTTATACATTTATTGGAGTCGAGAGAGAGAGTGTGATTGGCTTCAAGTATTATTTTTTCAGTTGTCTTAGATGAGATTATTTATTACACCGAGCTAGGTTATGGAGGAGGATCTCTCAAGTGTGCACACACACCAGACCAACCAACCATATTATGTGTGACTTATTGTCTTATTAGGGATGCCAACCGGAACACTTTCTCGGTTTCCTGAGTGTTAGGGAGAGTGGAGCATCACTCTAGAGGATGTTTACAGGATTCTTGGTGTACCTGTGACTGGTAGACATTTGACCTTAGAGTGCAGGAGCACAACTAGATCTAGTCAGTGGGCATCTTATATGGGGGATGATGGGGCATCAGAGGGTGCCAAGCAGGGTATGTGGCTTCTATCTGTTGCCTCCACCTATCCCTACCCTACTCAAGGCCATTATTGGTATCTTGGCTTCATGTTTGGTAGGAGACAAGGGTGGGGACAAGCTCTTATATTGTTGGGCTCTGATCATCATGTAGATTGAGCAATGTATGGGAGGATCTTTTCTTGGGGTGTGGATATTTTGGGACTACATACCATGATTATACCAAGTTGAGGCTACAGGAAATCCCTTGAGCCACCCTTCTTAGTGATGTGTTGGGTGTATGAGCGATCATCCCCTATCAGAGGGGAGTTGGTATATAGGATCCAGGGGCCATCAGGGCCATGAGATGGATAAGTTTGTCTATTCTTAGAGGGCCACATCAGCCTGTTTCTATATTGATGACAAATGATTTTATTGTGAGACCCTACCAAGACATGATTGGATTGTGGGGTCAGGAGGGGACTATCTTGATTGCATGTGCTACCACTTCACAGTTAGTAGATAGATCTGCGAGGGTGGAGGCCCACCCTACCACCAGAGTACCCCAATAGTTTGGGTTACCCTATGATGATGCTCTTCCTATGTGCCTACTGTCTACCAGAGTGTTAGAGAGGCATGAGATGGCCCTAAGGGCCGACATGGATGGACAATTGTTGTGATACACGAGAGTACCTATCTCTATGGAGAAGGTCTTAGTTCCCAGAGCACCAGGAACTCTTCTCTTGAGGTTGACACCCACTCACAGGGGGGGAGGAGGAGGAGGAGGAGGTCCCATACATAGATATAGACATCGAGAGAGAGGTGGTGAGGAGAGGGAAGGAGGTTAGAGGGAGGAGGAGGATGAGGAGGAGGATAGTGACATATGGTGGAGGGCACTCAAGAGAGATCTCTATGGCAGAGAGAGAGGAGGAGAAGGAGGAGAGAAGGAGACTTTGGTTTCTAAGGAGCCACTTCCTCATGAGGGAGGTGGTGATGATGAATTTGTGATGGGCTAGCAACATGTTACCTCAGAGAGGGGGAGGCTCAAAGTGTCTTGAGGAGCTCCACCACCACCAGCTACACTAGCTGATCCCACCTGGATGCCCAAGATCCAAGTATGTAGATACTCTTCTCTCGACCTTGTTAGTTAGAAATGTTAATATGTTAGAATTGTACTTTTTTTTTATTTTTTAATGTTTTCTAACTCGTTGTTGTTTTCTTTTTTTTTCAGACCACTATGCTAAGGGATGCTGGTGAGATCTTATTCATAGGATCTGTGTTGATACCTTGTTGATCCCTTTGAGGGAAGACTCATGTGGAGATGACAGAGGATGTGGGATAACCATTATAGTAGGATGGATGACATACTAATGTGTTTTTGCCTCTTTGGAAGGCCACAAGATCTCTTGACTCTCGGGATAAGAATAGATTTCCACATATGAGATGGCAGAGAGATGGCAAAGGTGGAGCCACTCACAGCAATGAGGCCATGACTAGTGGTCGATCTCATGGTCACTCTCACCACTCGAATGCATTCACAACATCGGAGCCACAAGAGTCCCAGCCACAACCACACACTATCTCATGGTTCCCAGAGAGAGGATAGGCCATTGAGCCCTTTATTGCTTCGATGCCATTTTGTGAGGCATATATATGATGTTTTTGGATTTTCATGCTCATTGCGAGTGATTTTGACCACACCTAGTGTGTGATGGCATTGTATACAAACTTGATTTATTATGATATATACAAATATCTCTTTTTTGATTTGGCTATCCTTTTTGCACCACTAGAGTTGACTTCATTTATGGTTTACTTCACATGTGTACTCTTAGATGTTTAGAATTTCTGATTTTATATGATTTTTCAGAATGCATGCAATGGATGATGATATGCTAACAAATGATTTTTTTTTTTTTTTTTTTTTATGATGTTAATGCAAACACAATGTAATGTCAAAACTTTGGTTTTTCAAGCAATATTTGATACTTCTTGTTTTTTGGAAAATGTGATGAATGTAATATGATAATAAAATGAACTCACTCCACTTCTAACCCCACACAACTAGTAAGATGTGAGGATCAACACCAAGAGCCAAAAGGGATGTGAGTTGTATGATTTTGATGAATGGAAATGATGAGAGAAAGACAAGATTTTGACAGAAATCCAATTAGAAACCTACAACCTAACTCTACACACATAGTTTACTACACAGTCTAGAATGTGATTTTCTTGCAATTTTATCTAGACTTAGACCCATAGATGGCCTCTTGATTGAAAAAATATGTTTTAAGGTTTTAACTCTTTTGGAACATACACATCTAATTCATTTTCTTGGGATTTATGATTTCAAAGCACTTTTTATTGAATGAATTTGCTTTTAACTTACTAATTTATTTGCAGAGACCCCTACACCTTGCCCCATGCTACTAGTAGGAAGCATGGGCTCATCACCAAGGACAAGGCATAGGTGAGTAAGGCACTTCCCTCCTTTCCCAATCTCACACCACTAGTAAGAGGTGGGCTCAACACCGAAGGTTGGTGGGGCAAAGGAAGTGTGTAAATGAAAATTTTTTTGATTTTGACTTGATATATATTTTTTTTTTTTTTTAAAACTTTGAGTTGTGATTTTGGGAGGGAGAAATTTCCCCTAGCCTCAACCCCACACAACTAGTAAGATGCGAGGCTCAACACCGAAGGCTTGAGATAGGTGAACAAGCATCCTAGGTAAAAATGTTTAGAATGATTTTTGCTACCAAAGAGGTTTTTCTAGGAAAGATATGACACCAAGAAGCTTCTAGAATAGACTATGGGAAAAGACACCTATGCTGAAGAAAACTACGAGTAGAACCAAGTATGTAGGCCTTGGTAGGATTAGTGTCAAAATTTTGTCTTATCTTGTTGAATTGATGAAATGATTAGAAATGTTGATGATAATATTGTGGATATTTGAAGAAATGTGATTGAATGTTTTGCCAATATTTTTAGAAGTTTTTGAAAGTTTCTTGAAAGATAAGTTCCTTGATTACAAATTTACAAAATGATCTAGCAAATGAAATGCAATGCGGATGCAATAGTGTACATGTGGAAATGCAGATGGATCATGTGTAATAAATTTTTTAAGTGAAGTGAATTGATGGATTCACCAAATTCTTCACCCTCTAGAGTACATAGGTGATATGCCCCATTCTTGTAGTCCTCCATGACTCGATATGGGCCCAACCACTTGGGCCTAATTTCCTTCCTTCACACCGATTTTTTCTTGTCTATCTACGAATGTCAAGTCTCAATACCAGATCTCCAATGAATATATCATGTTCATATACCTTCTTATTGTACTTCCGACACATCCAGTCAAATAAGCTCTATGGTGTGCCTCAGCTCTAAGCAAGCTTTCATCGAGGGTTTCTAGCTCAACGAGTCATGCCTCACGATATCCTTCTTCTCCTAAGATTCCTTGTAATGATATCCAGAGACTGGGTATCTCAACTTCAAGTGGTAAAACCACTTCCAAACCGAATACTAAGGAATATGGGGTTTCCCCCATCGCATTTTATTATTGATGTTCTATAGGCCCACAAGGCCAAAATAGCTTTAAATGCCAATCATGCTTATTTCTCCTTAACAATTTTTCAAGAGGATGGATTTTAGCATCTTATTAGTTGCCTCAGCCTATCCATTGGCCTGAGGGTAGTATAGAGAGGTTGTGTGATGATTTATCTTGAATTTTTCACACAACTCACACACTCTTCATTTTTAAATGATGTGCCATTATCGAGATAATGACTGTGGGACCCCATATCTACAAATGATCTAGTTCAAGATGAACTTTGCAATTACAAGACCCTAAAATGGTGGTAAGAGGCATGGCCTCAACCCACTTCATGAAATACTCTATGGCCATATTATAAAATTGTGGCTTGTCCATCGATGAGGGAGATAATTTCCCTATCAAATCTAAGCCCCACGTGGAAAAGGGCCAAGGTGTTGCAATTGGTTGTAGAGCTTGGGTAGGAATGTGAATCTCGTGAGAGAATTCTTGACACTTATGGCACTTACGTATGTACTCTACTATGTCATGTTCTAGGGTGGGCCAAAAATAGCCCATCTAGTGTATCTTTCTAGCGGTTGCATGTCCTCCAAAATGACCTCCATAGACCCTGTTGTGGGCTCCATAGAGGATATTTTCAGATTCTTCCTCATCGACACACCTTAGCAACATTCATGTCAAAAATCTCTACGATAGAGCACTTGTTCTATAACTACATACTTGGCGGCTATGATGCGTATCCATCTTCTCTGCTGTGAATTTTCTCCCTCAGGTATGTGTGGTCCATAATAAAATTGACAATATCTGAATACCATGGACACACAACAATGGGAGGTCTAATTTCTATGTAGTATATACACTCATCGGGGAAACTCAAGTCTACTAACTCTCCACCATCTAATGGGTTATCTTTCAACCAATCAAAATGATTTTTCCTTGATGGACTTTTGGTTGATGTAAGTTAACTCAAATTCTCCCATTAAGGTTATGAAGCATCTAAATTTCTTGAAAAAGAACCTTGTGTTAGGAATGTCCAAAGACAATTTGTTTTAACAATAACCCATGTTTTCTTGTTAAGCATGTAATGCCTTAACCATTTTGTTACAAATACTATAGTGAGGCATTCCTTTTTCCACCTGTGTATTGTGTGTCTCATAGTCTAGCAACATACAAATGATGAAGTAAATTACACGTTCATGTTTGTCATCATCTTCTTGTGCTAACATGTAGGCTAATGAGACGTCTTTAGCTCAAGAATATAAAAATGAGAGGAAATCTGATTTGGGAGGCATGAGTGTGGGAGGTGACAAAAGGAATCATTTAACCGATTCAAATGCCTCATGACACTCATCCATCCAAATGTTGCAAAAATCCTTCTTTAACAAATTATTTATCGATGAATAGAAAAGGTTAAATCAAGTATAAACCTGTGGATTTCACCAATCTTTTTAAGAAAGGACCTAATGCCCACTCATCTCGATGGTGGGGTCATTTCTAGAACTACTCATATTTTTTTTGGATCCACATCAATCCCTCATGAAGAGATGATGTATCCCAATAACTTCCCTCCCGTCACACCAAACACACATTTTTCTAGATTCAATGTAACACCGTATTCAATGAGACAAGAGAGGATGATGTGAAGCACCTCGGGTGATCACATCACTTCTTGGCCTTAGCCAAGGTCATCAACATATGATTCCACAATATTGTGAATAAGATCATGGAATATGTAAGTCATTTCCCATTGGTAAGTGGCACCAACATTTTTTGAGACCGAACAACATGACTGTGTAGCAATAAGTTCCCCAAGGAGTAATAAAGGTCATCTTTGTTTGATCTTCCTCGAGATCCTAATTTGATTATACCTAAAAAAACCATCCATAAGTGACAACAACTCATAACCAGCTATTTTGCACAATGATAACATCGATGGATGGTAATGGGAAATCATCTTTGGGACATGCTTTGTTTATATCCCAAAATTCAATGCAAATTTGAATTTTTCTATTCTTTTTAAGAATGGGGATGATGTTAGATACCCACATTGAGTAATCGACAGGTTTGATGAACCCCACCTATATAGGATTTCATAACTTCCTCTTTAACCATTAGCGCCACCTTTGGTTTCATAGGTCTGGATTTTTGTTTGATGGGCTTGGCATCGATTTGGTCACAAGGTTGTGAACTACAACATGAGGAGAAATTCCTATCATTTCTTTATAACTAAACGTGAAGGATTTTGAATGTTCTTTAAGAATATTTGTGTGTATTTCTACTTCTTCAAGAGTCAACAAAGAACCTAACTTCAAAATTTTTGGGTCTCCTCCATCCCGATGTTGATGTCAATCATCCCCTCGATCAAAGAGGCATTACCCTCTTCAAAATCAGGTGGGGTCCGGAGGTAGTTCTAGCTCCCCTTCCTCTTCTATCTCACAAATATCAAGGCCTTCGAGGAGGAAGGTCCATCATGTGATCTCTGAAATAGGAGGAAGAGTGAGGAATGAGAAAAATCCTCTCTTATGATGTGCGGATGTAAATTCATATAAGACTTAAGGTACCCTAAGATATCCTCATTATTTTCCACATAATCTAGGGTATCGGCTCATTCTCAGCCTCAACGTATGCCAAGATTGGATTTGTTGGCATTTTATGAACTAAGGGTTCAACACGAATCAAAACTATGAATTTGGTATCTTCTAATTCTTTCAAACAAAAGTGGGAAGTAGAAGTATCTATCAAATCAACAAGAAGGTTTTTCTCATGTGGGATGGATTCATTGAAATAAATTCAAAAAATTTACTTAAGTTGAGTACAACAATCTTATAGAGTCTGCAAGTGTTCCGCCCTAGTCTCATATACCTCTAAAACTTGATTAGTGACTAGCTGTGAATCACCCAACACTCTAATGTTATAAGCACCCATCCTCTTAGCTACTATCAGACTAAGAAGGAGAGCCTCATATTCTACACATTGTTTTTACATTCAAAATTAGTTTGAAAGCAAAAGGAATGACCTTACCCTCGGGAGATGTGAGGATCACACCTAACCCATCGCAAAAATGGCATTTTTCTCCATCGTAGTTAAGAGTCCAATAATTACTTAGAAAGATTGATGTTTGATCACTTTTTGTATCTTCTTCCCTTTCTTTTAAGACTTCAACCATGCAAATTCCTTAGTGGGAAGAGATTCAAGTCCCAGAGCATGTCCTATTCCCATGGAATTGAATGGAAGGAGAATGGGTAAATAATTCTCTAACAACTAGACAATATTTGTTGTGATTTTTGTTGATACCATCTCAACAATTGTGGTTTCATATTTAACTACAGGAACTCCTTCGATTAAACCGTTAGTTTCTAATTCCATTGTGGGAATTATTTTTTTCTCTAGTGTTGAACTCGTGGGTTTGTTTAATTGGTTTTGAATGAGCTCAAACTTAGTATGGACCCCAAGTTTCTTCTTTAGGTTAGCTAGGTGAATGGAAAAGGGCTTTAGTCACCCTCTATAATGAATACTTCCCAAAATGTAGGAATCTAACTTCCTAAACAATGTGGAAGGAATCACCTTCATGTGATGTATCCAAGGACCGATGCATGCCTAGAATTTAGTGATACAAACCCTATGAAAGCCTAGATGCATTGGCACATCACTCGGCCTAATCGAGGACTCACCAAGCACACAAAGGTACTAGGTCCCTCTTTAGGGTTGCTTTATAGAATAGCTCATCATTCTATAGAGCATACCAGATCTATATCTAAGGAAAAGAAGAATTAAGTACTAACCATGATGAGATCAAAAACATACTAGATTTAGATACACATAGAACTAACACTTAGATTCAGCCAATGTCCTTCATTATATTCAATGCAATAAGTTTACAGAAGCCTCATTACAATATCAATAGTATGCACGCGTAGCAATTTTAACAACATATCTCTGTATATCTCGATCCCCTCTGTGTATATCTATTACATAGTTTACTACATATATATAAGGGTGGGGACTTTCCCTTCACCACTTATCCATTCCAAAAATAGGTCACATGCTATTCTTAGCCACACCTTTACAAAACTAGCCACACATGCAAGTGCACTAACAATAGACTACTACTAGCTAACTGTCAATAGCAGATCTATTTCCGACTTGTGTCCATGCAAAGTGCTTCATATCCAATCCTCCAAAAATAGCCAATGTGTGGTGCATGCACATGTCTCTACCTCATTTGTGTGCTCTACACATCATCTCTAAAAATAGACCTTAATGAGCGAAAATGGCTAAGTCCCAAAACTGAAATTCTATTTTACACGTATCCATTCGTGCCTTTGAATATGACTCACTTCCCCACGTGGACTTCTTATGTGATTTTTTCAAGTGTTCTTTGATCAACATTACCCCACACTAATTTCATTTTCACCCGACAATGGTCATCTCCAAAAATTAAGTAAAGAATAGAAGAATGGAAAGAATGGAAAGAATGTATGAAAGAATATTTTTACTCCACAGTCTCTTCTTCACCTTAACAACTAATTTAGGATATTCCTATTTTATTTCAACCTCCAAGGTCTACCATTCAACGAGTGCTTCCTCTACTTTTTCTAGAATGTCCACAAAGTAATGGACTCCAATTCATCCCTCACAATCTCCCCTTTTTCATTTTGCAAGACCAACACAATGTTGGACATTGCAGTCATCCTTCCCTCTAGTAAATCCATCTTCTACGCAATGAGCTTCCCAAGCTCTTCCAACTGAGTCTTGTGTGGTTCTTATGTTGTTGTGCGTGGCTCACGCTTCTGCTTAACCATTGATAATCTTTCTCATGGGGCCCAATGTTTCATCCTTCATTGCTTTCTAGACCTCATTGTTCTCCTCCAGGGTTTTTATGTTGATGAGTGCCTCTGGAGCTATGTAAATGTTCAAGGCTTGGTCTTACTTTCTTCAATTCTTCTTGTAGTGCTTGCAGTAGTCCTTCATAGGATGCAATCTTTTGCATCACTAAAGCCTTCTCTCATTCTAGCCTCTTGTGTTGGATCCTTTGGCGTTGGCATGCGCAGAGGCTCATCTTCAAGCACTAGGTCCACCAACTTTCCTACATAGTGTATTGCTGAAGGAAATGTCTGTGGTACCTTTGGCTCCAAGTGTGGCCTAGCTCTTATGACATTATCACCAATCTCCTCTGCGATGCTAATAAATACAATGTTCTTTTTCTACACTAAGTCTCTCTCTTGTGTTAGGTGTGTTATTTCCCCATCCTTAGTTTTGATCTCTTCCCTGAGCACCCTAATTGTGGCAGCCTTGTCCATATTCCACCTCACCACCTCTAGTTGAGACTTTGACCAATGCATTACTCACTGTTCATCTGACATGATAGTAGGCTTTACTATCATGTGTCTAGCCTAAGGTGTTTTCTTCAACCTCCTTGATATGCACAACTCCTCACACACATCAAAATCGGCTCATCCATGTGTGTGTGCATGGACCATGATAACTACTTCCTCGTGTGCACTATGGCCATATCTTCATCCATTAGTTCCTAGCCATATAATTCCTTTTGCGATAGAGTGCTCTGGAAATGGGCATGGACAATTTTACCTGCATCCTCTGCATAACCCATGGCTAGTGGAATGTGCTCTCCACTTGTTCTTCTAGACCGAGGTTGCTTAGGAACTTGAGCTTCCAAATTTGGGACTTGTGTCTCCATGTCCTGAGTAGTCTCTATAGTTGTCTCATCTATTCCCTTTTCCTCCTCTTCTCCTTGCTTCATTTCTTCATCTTTCTGTTCTACATTCTCTAGAGGTGTAGGAGAAGTAGGTGATTTCCTCCTCTAACTCTTCCACCTCCTCATTCAACTTCAATTTCCTTCTCCTTTGTGTAGTTATCTCCTTCTGTGGAGAGAGTCTAGGTGATTTACGCATTTTTGTGAGTAGCACCTTGTGTCCTTGTTCTCTGAATACTCACTTAAATTTGTGCTCTCCTTGAGACTACATCTAAGTCCTCATCATCCCCTTCTTGTGGTTGAGGTGGTGTAGTGGCGCACTCAACTTCATCCTTGTTCGTAGGATGTCTTCTACCTCTATGCTCCAAACCACCACTATCCTCATGCTCATCCTCCTCATCCTCCACTTCTATTGGCTCTATGGGCTTAGGTACTTGGGATGTTCTCCATTGTATGCTTTCCCTTTGGTGGTGTTGGAAGTGCGAACTCATCTTCCACATACTTGTTATTCTCCATCTTGGGCTTCAGTTGAAGATACACCAATGCTGCTCCAATATCTCCCATACACCAAACTTATTGGTTTAATGCTTAATACATCTGAAATGATCCTTTCAATATATGCACCCCCCTGGATACACATATTTCTTCCTTAGTGTGTGGTAGTCACAATCTACCTTATCCATTGAATGTCAGCACCATCGTGTGTCTATGAACCTGTGTACTGATGCCTAGAAGTACCTTACTATGAAGGCATATGGAAACTTACACCAAGGGATCCATGCTCCATCTTTCATGGTGAACCGTGCTATATAAAAATGTTGGTATATAGTGAACTGAACTGCCTTTCCAACCACCAAGGCAAGTCCTTGGGGATGCGCCATTCTTCCTCAAAATCTACACAAGCCTATCATACCACTTCTCAACCCTTTTCTTGACCTTCTCTATCATGGATCCCTCACACAAGTACTTCTTGAAGCATTCTGTAGGTGACTTGTGTTCCATGGGATACTCCCATATCTTCTCCTTCGGTCCATCAGGTACTCTGATCTCCATGAACACCAGTGATAACAGAACAGCTCCAAAGATGATCTTTCCTCCTACGTGTACTTCCTCAATGATTGTTTCAATATAACACAAAATGTTGTAGACTACCCCTTCAGACATCTTTTTGGCAATGTGTAGCCACATGGTGTTCACTTGTGACCACCTTTCCTGGTCATTTAGCTTTGGAACAAAATGTGTGGTTGCTTCCACCACTAGATACTTCTTCATTTTATCGATGTCCATGTTGTGTGGACCCTTTATGTACCCTAACTCCTTTCTAGTCTCCAATATTGTGGCCTTATCTATTAAATCATCTTTCAAATATTCTCTATGCCTTTCAACCCCATTACCATGGAGATGAGCGCGGCTGAAATTTTGGCTCGACGTCCTACAAAGTAGAAAAAATATTCATGCACTCACTCGCTCATGAGCCACTGGTACAAGGGCTCATATTTCCCAAAGTAAGGGAGTTCATATAGCTGGTAAACTCCTATCTTCTTTAAGAGCTTCTCACCAACATCATCATACACTGGCATGTCTTCCGTCCATGCATTTATTTGTCTTCATGTTCAACAACGCGTCAAGATCCTTCTTATTCTCTATGGTACGGTGATTGTACTCACTCACCTTACTTTTCCTTATGTGATAATCCCACTCTTGGATGACGATAACCCCCTCTGGATATTGCATTTATAAAAAAATTACTTTTGGGAGCTATCTCCTCTTCTTCTTCTACCACCTTCTTCTTTCCCTTCACTCTTGCTACAACTACTTTCTTGGGTGCCATTTCTACCTTGCAATCCTTTGTAGATCCTTTCCTCTTGAATTCTACAATGTGTGAATCAAACCCTAGCTTGATTCAATGCCCTAGGTGAAATCATGTGCCCTAGCTCCTCTCTGTCACCTTGCTTCACTCAAACCCTTCACCATCCAGGGTGCAAGCTCTTTCTGTGCCCAGATCTCTTTGTCATCACGATTGGTTACACACCTTTCACACCTCAATACGATCACTCGGCTCTTTGCACTTGGCTCCTTTTCAAATACTCTTAATCATAACAGTAAAAATGAACTCGCATCCCATCCTTATATAGATTTTCAAATTTTTGATGCATTCATTGCTCCTTCACCTACCAAATATCCTCTCATTAATTGACCAATTCCATCCTTTCCATGCATTACATCTTCACACCTCAGCTATAACCTTCTAGCATACCTTCCTACCCTCTGGTCACAGACTTCTCTTCACACGCACTTCCTTGCACCCGAGTACCTCGTCACTACACCTTCTATTGGTAGTTGTTATGGCCTCTTCTTACCTCACGTTATATTGTTCCTTCATTCATCTCCATCTTTGGTCACTTTTTAGAGGCACTCCTTTGAATTAAAGAGCACTTGTAGTAGCAACTATTCCTTTCACCTTTCAATTCCCACAATCTTGTACCTGATATCGACAACCACCCCACACTAAAAGTATGTGTAGTCCTCTACACATAAACATGCTTCATATAGTAATTAGCTTCATGCGCGCAAGCGTGCTTATTTCACAACACACCAACTAAATTGAAAAATCATAGTGATAAAGAAGGAAACACATTAAGGAAATACATAATTGAAAACCTAATCTAAATGGAAATACTACCTTATTACAAACACCAAGAAGACTTATTTATAGTAGGGCTTCAGCCTACTCCCGTTGAAGTAACTGGGTAGCCATGTTCCATCAAGTGCTTCTAACTGGAAAAGCACTATTTCAAGGATGTAAGTGATAACATACGACCCTAACCAATGTACCTTAAGTTTTCCTAGATGGCACAAGAACTTAGAGTCATAGAGAAGTACCATTTGTCCAATCTCAAACTTCTTATCCCTTATGTTTCTATCATGCCATGCTTTCTACCTGGCCTTTTTCTTTTGAATCCAATGCACTATGGCTCATCACTCATCCAACTGAATTATCTTTTCAATCCATTCTTCTAAAGCTTGCTCATCAGCTAGACCTCTAGTGCATGCAATATGCAAAGAAGGTAACATAAACTCCATAGGAAGAATGGAACTTCATGCCAAACACTAACTGAAATGGTGTGGCTTTGTTCAACCTTTTATATGTTGTTCTATATGCCCAAAGTACTATAGATACTTTATCATCCCAATCCTTTCTTCCAACATCACATTTTTGTCAATGTGTGGCTCAAAATTTTGTTGAAAGCCTCAACAGTTCCATTTTCCTGAGGATGATAGGGTGTAGTCTTATGGTGTGTAATCATGAACTCATCCAATAAAATTCTAATTGTCTCATTAAGAAAATGTGTACCCTATCACTGGTCAAACTCAAAGGACATCCATACCTTGTAATAATATGTTCCCATAGAAACCGAGCTGTTGTAGCCATTGTACAGTCCTTGGTAGGTGTTGCTTCTTCCCACCATGTCAGATAGTCTGTGTAAGTGATAATGTAGCATGATCTAGTTCTACACACAACTGGTGAAATAGGACCCACAAAATCTATAGCCCATTTCTCAAACGGTTCTGCTAGCAAATAGGTCTCGGAGGAATTCATCTCACTAACCTGTCTTCCAAGATGATGTTGACAATGATCACATGCCTTACAAAATTCCTTACAATCTTTATAGAGGGTCTCCCACCATAATCTAGTGAGTAGAATCTTACACGTTGTGGCATCACTTGCATAGTGGCCTCCTACAATTCCACCATGAGCTTCTTCCATAATGCCCATGCACTCATGTTCTAATACACAATGGCATAATATTTCATCCCCGCCATTTTGTACAAGTCACCACTAATTAATATATAAGGTGCAACACGTATAGCAAGTTGTTTCTTCTCCAATGATTTCATTCCTTCTGGTGTCATCCCTGTGCATAAAAATACAACAATGTCCTCTAGTTCTGATGACGTGTGTTGTAACCTATATAACTGTGCATCTAGCATGGTATCCTCAATTTCTTGTGCTTCTTCTCCTGACTGTATTCTTGATAAATGGTCTGGTCCAGAATTACTTTTTCTTGGTTTTACCACAACTGTGAAATCAAACTCTTGAAATAAGAGCACCCATCGACATATGCGCCCTTGTAAAACAGGATTATTGACCAAATACTTCAATGCCATGTGATTTGTATAAAAGATGAATGGTGTAGCTAGTAGGTACTGGAAAAATTTATGCAACGCATAGATCATTGACAAAGCTTCGTGCTCTGTAGTTATGTAATTATGTTATGCAGGAGTCAACTTTCTACTAACAAAATAGATAGGATGATCTACAATACCTTCTCTAGGTTGATCCAACATTGTGCACCAATGGCCGTGCTAGAGGCGTCAACATGTACATGAAATGGTTTGTCCCACGAAGGAAAACGTAGAATAAGCGTGGTGGTAATTTTATCCTTTAATGTCTCGAATGCATGTTGTTGTTGTTCTCCTCAGTAGAATGTACCTTTCCCTTTCAGTAACTCTTCTAAGGGTGTAAAACTTTGGCATAACCTTTGATAAATTTTCTATAATATCCTATATGTCCCAAAAATCCACGCACCTCACTTTGACTAGTAGGATCCCCTAGGCCTATAATGACTGCAACCTTCACTGGGTCAACTAACAAACCCTCCTTATAGATTATGTGTCCTAAAAGTATCCCAAATGGTGTAGCAAATATGCACTTCTTGATGTTCAAAGAGATACTCAACTACCTACACCATTCAAACATTAAGCACAGATTATCATAATGGTCCTTAACTAATCCATACACAGCCAATCATCTAAATATACATGTAAGAATTTGTGAATAAATTCCTTAAACGCTTGGACAACTATGTGCGAAAATACAATAAGGTGCATTTTTCAGACCAAAAGGCATGACAGTATAGGTGAAGCTACCCCATTTAGTAGTAAATGTAGTCTTTTCTTGATCCTCCTAGGAAATCCTAACCTGATGATACCCAGATAACCCATCTGTAAATGAATATATTTCACGCCCTATAACTCCTTCTAGTATTTCCTCAGTAAATGGCATAGGGAATGGATCTGTTACACATGCAACATTTAGCTCCCTGTAGTCCACACATATTCTAATCCGTCCATCTTTCTTGATATTGATCACCATTGGACTAACCCATTCTAACTCATCAAGGGGCTTGATAATTCCAGACTTCAACATGTTATCAATCTCTTCTTTGACCTTTTTGTGCAAATTGGGGTTCATTCTGTAAGGCCTCTTTCTAACTGGGTGCACACCCTCTTTAAACTTTATCTTCATCTCCCCTAACGATTCATGCACGTATTTGAGTTCATGGTACCCCTTGATGTCGAAATCACATCACCCCCAATGTCCTTAGTAACTCTATGGGTTGAGACTACTCATGTTTCGATTCTCCAATTATGGAGCTTTTCCCAGGTGGGACCTGTGATCCGAAAATGCGTGTTCGAAAAGCTCTCCTATTTTAAGGCATTCCTATTCCTCTATTCATATGCACACATAAAATTGCAAAAGGTTTACTCAAAAATAATCTAGCTTACCAAGAGACATTCACTTGTAAGAAGATGCATAAAATAAACCTAAACTAACAAAGGTGATGCACCGAGTTGTGAATACAACACATTTCATCGTCTTGCCAATAAACACAAACCATCAAAATGCAATGCAAGATCATGCACTGAACAAACAAAATTGCTTCCCTTCGGGAGGATGCCTCGTGAACACAGAGAGGATTGAGAATCATCCACAAACATGGTTATTTGCTCCAAACCTTGATACAATACACTACAATGAATTCCAAGAGGTAAAGTTGCATTACGTAATTTTAGATGGGAGGTTTGAACTCCACAAATTCTACACCTTCCCTTCTAAGAAGGGAGGGCAAAACAAGAATGTCCAACCTTTAGAAAGAAGCCCCTCCTTACAATTTATAGGAAGAATGAGAGAGAAAAGAGAGAAAATCCAAAAATACCCCAAACCTCTCCTTGCAATGTTTAATTCATCTCATTATGGTGGTAGGTGAGAACCCTATAAATATTCAAAAAGTGGCAAACTATATTTTGCATTTTTAAGAATTTTTCCCACCCAATTAAATATATCCAAACGTAGGCTCCTTAGAAGAGGACCTTGTAAGCTTTCTAAAAATTCCAACCTTGCATGAATCCGAGCTCCTTTCTTGAAAAGTTATGGCCATCAATATCTACGCCTCTGCTTCTTTCAAAATGTTGCGTTTCTGAATGCACTACTGGCGCATCCATCTTTATGTTAACATAAAAATGCTTCTTACGTGTGCCATGGACGCATCCATATTTGTGTCGACATCCTTTATGTGCGTATTTATGGCGTGAATTTCTTCATGTCGAATCCTGTTTGGATCACCAAATCTACCTTTTCACATTTTTCGCAAAGGCATTAAGTATGGCGCATCCATTTCCATAGTCAACATCCCTTTCTACGTGCACCCTTTACATGCAATACATGGCGGAATTTTGTCATGTCGACACCTTTTTCTTGAAATTTCTGCTTGTGCAAGAAATTGATATTTCATGTCAAATCCCTTTGGACGTGGCACAGCCACATGCTTGAGGACCAGTCACGTGTATTCCTCACGACGCGCGATCTTTTGTATGTCGATGACCTCTTGTTGTAACCCTCTTGACTCGCGGGGCATCCATTTTCAAACGACATCATTTTTCATGCGCCCTTAACCTACACCTTTTGAAGGTGCACCTTGGAAAATGTCAGTTCTAAGTTTCTTTGATTTCCATATTTTTCCATTTGTCTATATCTTCATCTCCCCTAAGATATATACACAACTTTTGAGCATCGGTATCCCTTTTCAGGAAATAGGTCGTGGTAGTCCCTTAGTAACTCTATGATTTTGTCCACTTCAGAGTTTGACTAATAGTCTTCAATTATGGCTTCCTTATGCTTAGTCTCTGTTCCAATATTTACCCACTTTGTCTTCATAGGTTCATGATATGCACGCGTGGTCCTATCTGCACTGTCTAATACCTCATTCCTTCCTATTGAATGGTTTACATCTAAATTATCTACTTCTTCATCATCCACTAGGTAGATCATTTTTCCTCTCTCTTTTGCAAGGCAAGCACGTTGAAGTAATGTCGCATCGGCCCCTGGTTCTTTATGAAGATGCACTCCTGAGTCCTCTTTATCTAATAATTCTTGGAGGAGTTCTTCAACCTTGGCATTATCCCCCATAGTTAAGTTCTTGATAAATTTCAATGTTTCTTCTACTAAAGATTTTGTAGAGAAGAAGTCAAATGTCTAGGCCATTCCTACTATTAAATTTTTCCAATTTCGAGTTTCTCTATGGAGTTCTACATATACATACCAAGCATGCGCATAGCCTTATAAAGTGGAATAAAACCGGTGCACCCATATTGAAGGTGGTAAAGCTTCCTGCCCTTTTTCTAGAGTCTCTCACACTTCTGAACATGGTGTTGAACAGGTTGATCACCATGATAATTGTAGATTTGGAGTAGGTGCATTGCTCCTAAAGAACCTAGTAGTAAGAGCAACCCCAATTTCATCCCATTCGACCAGATTATCCTTGTGGACCACCCACCAGTGTGTTGTTGTCCCACATAGTGTATATGCTAGCATATTTCTTCTCTCCAGTGGGTCTATCCATTTTTCTTCCATGGTATGTAGGAATACCATGGGATCCCCTTCTCCTATGTAACAAGGTATTGATTTGTTACCTATCCTCCTAACATAACGTGGTTTTGTGCCTCGAGGAATATGCTCTTTACTTCGTGCCCTACAAACTCATAAGTGTTGTGAGCCCAATTATCACAAGAACACTTGTAGTATCACTAATAGTCCATGCATCCTCTCACTAAATTATCCCTTCTTTAGTTGGTTCAATCATCTCTGGATCTGATGGCATGTGTGTACATAAATCCTATTCAGATCTTCTTCACTTAAAGGCTCAACATAAGGTGTGGACTTTCCATCTTTCAAAGGGATAATGACCCTTTCCTCTTTATTTTCAAAACTGATATAGCCCTTGTTGAATCAAAGATCAACATTATTTGCATAGCACCAAGGATTCCCTAGTAGAGATGGGAAGCTATCTGATTCTTCCACTAAAACTTCAAAGTCTCTAGTGAACTTGGCTCCTTGTATGGTAATGGATGCATCTTTTAAAACTCCTACGGGAGTGGCCTTAGTCTGATTAGCCATGAATAATACATTAGAGGATGGTCTGAATGGGGTTTCCCCATTGTACCCATGCATCCAAGGTAAGAACATTGACTTACGTGCTGCATGTATCAATCAATATATTACTCAATAGCCACCCATCCAAAATAGCATTTAGAGTGATTTCCTTGTCATAATCCAGGCTATGAGGAGGGATATTTGCATGTAGGATCTTTGTCTAGTATAAATACTTATGTGCGGTTTGTTCCCTTTCATCCAACTTCTTAACAGTGGAATGATGTTCTCTTAGCGCAATATTTTTCACACTTCTCTTAAGTCATCTATATCAGTTTGGACCATCTCTAGTGCTTTCTTCTACTTCTTTAAATATTATATCGCACCCTAAAGATTCCTTATCACTTCCATGGTATCTTAATAAACCTCCTTCTGATAGGCAGGATCTAGGTACCGTGCATGAAGAACCTCATTCTTAGTGATGGTAGGTTTCGATGTAATACCTCCCTAGCACGTGTTGACTCAGCATGGGTCGTGATCCTCACTTGTAGTGCCTCGGAATCTACTTCAATTTGGGCATCCATTGATTGTCCATAGCACGTTGTATCCTAACCATCTTGGCGCCTTTGTTTTCTTGCTTATGTTGCTTACTCAAATGCTCATATAAGTATGGGAACTCTTCATAGCTATGGTTATTTTCGTAGAAAGAACATGTAATATTCTGAGGAAATTCAAACCTATAGTGGTCAGGAGATCCATAAGTATAACATGTTCCATGAGGAAACTCACTTCTTCCATCACCACGGCCTCATCCTCCAAATCTACCATGGTATCCTCGACCTTTGCTATGGCTACCTTCAAAACACCCCTTATTTCAATCATAGCGCCCTTGATTGTGCTCCCATGGTCCCGATGCTCATTCTTTCCTTTAGAGTTATCTGAAACTCTGTCTCTCATGCGTACACTAATATATATATCATCATGGATCTATCCAATCATTCGGTAGTCCTCCATGTCATGAGTTTTGACCTGCAGATTTTACAAGAACTTTAGACGTTCTTCCTTATCATGTGTTGTAATAATGGGCAGTGGCTAACATCATGGTTTAAGTGGCATATCTCACAATCCATCAACAATGAGCGTACTATTCTATGAGGACAACTATCCTTTGTGTGACCCTCTACTTCACAATCTGTACACCAAATTCCTAAGCGTGTTTCATGGGCTGAATTCACCGATAATTTCTCTAGTTGTTTTTCCATAGCTGTAATCTGTGCCTCTAAGAATGGGCTAATGCTAGTGTTAATACTCCCAACTACCTCAGCATGTAGGGTTGCTTCCAATGCCTCGCATGGATCAGTATATGTCTTATGTGACAATGCCCTCCTAAATGGTGTAATCAATCCCCCAACAAACCATTGTGCATGCTAGCTTGTGTGAATATCATAAGAAAGTTTAGATAGAAGCATTTTAAAATGGGCATCATACTCATGCACACTTTCAGTAGTGCCTTGCTTAATATCCTTGAGTGCACTTATACTCTTCAAAATTCAGGGATATAAAACTCTTTTAAGAATGCATCCTTCAATGCTGCATAATCCATGCAAGTCTAATCAGGGTTAAACTTTCTATACCAGTTGTGTGCACGCCCTTGTAACGTAGTAGAAAATTGGATTTCCCTATGCTCAGAAGTTGTGATTCCTTTTGCACGCCACAATATTTCACACATATGCACATGTTCAAGCGAGATCTTCTATTCCCCTTTACCCTAGAAGATAAAGAGATATTTCCATATAAATATTCTAGGGTTGGTGCGCAGACCTTTCCCACCTTGAGCCAGAACCTCCAATGTTCCCCCTACCTCCAGAACCTCCAAATCCACCTGAACTAGAACTTCCCATGCCTCCTGATCCCGAACTTGTAGCTAGAATAGGTCTTGTAGATGTACTCCCCTATGCTCCAATAGTAGTACTATACTGGAATCCTATGATATGTGAAGTAGTTCCACTTCCAGAAAATTTAGAATTTCTATATTTTGTACTTTCCTAGAAATTTCTGAACTAAATGAAGAAATGGAGAAATTCAAGCTTCTAATCTAGTTAATAAATCCTAAAACAAACAAATAACCAGATGCAGTTATTTATTTGTAGAAGAAATATAATCTATTCTAAACAATTAAAGGTTCTCTAAACTATGGATATGAATTAAATCCTCTACTTTTCTTCGAGGGACGGGAAGAAATCGAGCTTCCCAAAAAAATTTCTTCCCTACAACTTCCCCGACAAAAGTAAAGAAGGCTTTTGTGGAGGATCTTATAAATGAAATGATGCTTCGGTTGATTTCTAAATTAACACAGAAGATTTCTTCCAGAATCACCTCTTTGCAAATCTACAGAGATAGGAAAAGGAAGTTATCTATCCTAAGAAATATTTGTTGAAGGAAATTATCTATTGTAACTATTCAATGATTGCAAAAATGAAAATGGAAATGCCTTTTCTACTATAGTAAATAATGTGCATACAAATTTCACAAACAAAGAATTAAAGAAATGATGAAACCCAATTACAACCCCAACCTAGTAATTGCAGTGTTGTGGAAATCTAGTTATGGTGTGCTTTTGTGTCCCCTTAGTATTATTTTCGACCTTCAGGTGTCCACGTGAGTCTAGGGAGATGGGAATGCAGAGGAAGCTAGAAGAAGGTGTTGGAGCAAGTAATGGCTTACTGGGAAATCTGGTGGCAATGCAAGTAGAGGAAGAACAATGCAAGTGAACAGAGCTTGATTGTGTAATCTCTAGCAGGATTATAGTAGCATAACATAGCAATACACAACAAAATTCTCTAGCCTTTTGCTTTAGAAGAAGCAATGGTTTTATAGAAGGTTGGTGGGTTGTGCACTATCACACTTGGCAGCCATGGGGTGCCACATCAACACATGAAGGGGAAATTAAACAATCAATTACAAATCACAAGTGAAAGAGGATATTTCCACAAGTCAATCAAGCTTAAAATCAGCTAAAATGATTGAGAAATGTGTTCTAGAATTGAACTGAAGTGGAGCAACACGTGTCTAACTCATGCATGAAAAGTTATAGAAAATTTGCACATGATCATCACCTTGTACAGGGCAGCGATTACAGGGATCGCCACCTGTCATGGTGGAAATTTTATAACTAAAGGCCAAAACTAAGGAAAAATGATGCGGGAAGTTGCAGAAAAGTAGGAAATGGCTAAGGTAAACTAGGCTACAAATATAAGTCAGTAAAGAGGTTAATGATCTCAAACACATTTGGAAAATACATGAATCATCATTGGGGACTTTGAACCATTTTCTGAAAATGTAGCACATGCGAATTTTGGTGCATACTGATGCTTTCCTTACAACATGCCTCACAGTCAATATCATTGTGCCAATGCTACATGCACACATACTTACATTATTTAGGTTGCATCTAGTGTGAACATTCAACAAGATGAAGCAAGCTTGAGAATAAAGAAAAGCTAGGAGCTCTTCCAAAGGCCAACTTTGATATTATTTGGTCTTTGAAGAATTTTTGTGATCAAACAAGTTGTAGGATATACAAATAGACTATGCACCCAAGTTGTAAGGACACGACTCATTAACTCAAGGAATCAAACAAGAAATCCACACAAGTTTCTACATGTGAGGTTATGGGTAACACTTCTCCCTAAGCAGATGTGCCCCTTCTTTCATAGGTCAAGCCTCCTGCGCTAGCTAAGGACCCTCCCACTATGCTTGATCACCAAGGAAGGATTTTTCGTGCCTCAAATGCACAAATCAATGGGCCTTTCATTCAATATTTTGGACCAGATGAAGAATACAAATTTAAATGTCACAATGTGGGACACCCTAGCCATTCCATCTCAGTGTGACCTATTACATGAAGCCCAGGTGTAACTCACACACGTTGATCCAGTTGTCCACAAAGCACACACTTCCATCAATATCCATCAAGTAGAGGAAAATAAAGTAAGGTTTTTAAAACCCCACCCTTTTATATGTCCTTGATCATAGGAAGACATCTTATCCATAATTATATGATTGACTCAGACGCTAGTACTTTTGTTATGCCTAAGAAAATTGTTGATGTCCTAGGTCTTAAGTATAACCGTTTATCCAAAGGAGTCTTGCAACTTGATGGCTCAATTGTCACCACTTTAGGAGTCATCAAGGGTATTGAGTTAACCCTCCATGCATGTCCAAGCCTCACAATAACTCAAGATGTGTTAATCATTGACCTACCTCCTTTGTTTGCCCTATGTCTATCAAGAGATTTCATTGCCAAAGTAAGTAGTTACTTTTCTTTTGATTGGTCCCATATGTTACTCAAGACAAGGTATGGTACTTGCTTTACTATACAAGGTGAGTGAATATTTTCCTATCATGTTGAAACATATGACCCATCCCCTCTCTAGGCCAATTACCTAATCCAAGAAGAACAAGTTTCAATTTACAAGAGTAGCATGTTCTGCCTCTTTTTCCGATTTAGTGCTAGATGAATGGGTATAAATAAAGGCACCATAAGTTTGATCCATATGTTAAAGATCTTGAAGCTTTTGAAAATGGGCTTGGTACTTATCGTGATCCTTGAAGAATTTTTACTACCGCATGCACTCAAGTAAATGAAGATAATTTCGGTTTATGGAAGTTGTACTTTGATGGCTCCAAAAGCGGGAATGGCACAAGTGCAGTGTTCTTCTCATTTATCCTAAGTATGATAAATTATTCTTCATGCATAGGTTGTAATTTTCATGCTCTAATAATGTGGCGTAGAATATGAGGTGTTGGTACATGGTCTCATTATTATTGAGAAGAGATGATTAAGGCATTGTCGATCTTGTAGGACACGAATTGGTTGTCCACTAGGTCACAAACAAGTGCACATAAAATAATAAGCTCCTCAAAGCTTATAAACATAGAGTTTGGGACCTCCTTGAGAGATTTGATGCTCTGAATCTGTAGGTAGTGTCAAGGAAAATTAACAAAGAAGTAGATTAGATGGCCGCAATTGGTTTGTAATTTTCTCCTGCGGATGACTTTATCAAGGGAATACACAGCATGTCAAAATGGTGATAAGACCTTCTATTTCAAAGAAGAATACCAGCTGGAAAGTGTTTGATAGTGATGCGCAAATCATCCATTTCATTCAAAATGAAGTTGGTTTCAAAATCAAGCATGTAAGTTGATTTGCATGACAACTATGGTGACCAAGTGATTCAACTCAAGATAAATAAGTTTCCTAAAGGGTTAGTCACCTTAGAGAAACATTTTAGCCCTGATGATGAGTTCAAGGGTGAAGAAAAGTATATGTGTTTAATGCAAAAACAACTCTCTAGCTTCTATTGTGCACGGAAAAGAGTTATTACTTAGTAAAGCTTATGCGTATGATGAAAAACAGGCTTTCATCTCTCTTTCTTAGAAATATAGTGATATATTTTCATGGGAGTATGAAGACCTAAAAGGATTTGATCCAAGTTTTTTTCAACACTCCATTGACCTTGATCCTAGTATAAAGCCCATCAGATAAAAGTAGAGACCAGTCAATCCAAGGATATAACCCCTTTATGAGGAAAGATTTTTCTAAACTCATTGAGGAAAATATTATTTTTCCCATCAAGTTCTCTACTTAGGTCATGAATCTTGTTCCATTGCGTAAGAAGAAAAGTGAAATCATACACTTTGTGTTGATTTCGGATATTTAATCGAGTCCTTAAAGGATCACTATCATTTTCTTTATATGGAGCAGATTTTGTAGAATATGGATAGCATGCAGAGATTTTCTATGTTGGATGGATATTTTGGCTTCAATCAAATCCTTGTCAAGGAAGAGGATCAATTCAAGACATTGTTTACAACCAAGTGGGGAACGTATGCATATCAAAAGTTGCCCTTTGGTTATCAAAAATAGGCACAACTTTTTAGTGCGCCATGGAAATTGCATTCAAATGGTATATAAATGAGTTCATCCTAGTTTATCTTGATGACATAACTATTTTCTCAAATTAGAGCGTAAATCACATGGCTCATCTAGAGAAAATCTTTAAGAGATGTAGAGAATTTTGGGTATCTCTTAACCCTAAGAAGTGCAATTTTGTTGTGGCACAGGGAAATTTTTTGGGACATGTGATCTCTAAGGATGGTATTATTATTGATCATGAGCATGTTTCTTCCATCCTGGATCATTCCCTTCCGTGCACAAGAAATCCATGTAGTCCCTCCTTGAAAAAATCATTTTTAGAAGATTCATTCCTAACTTTACAGGACTAGTTCGGCCTATTACCCTCATGTTCAAGAAGGAAACAACATTCAAGTGGATAGAAAAAGGAAAAGAGAGCTTCAACAAGATCAAGAAAGATATTATTTATGTGCAAACACTCATCAATCTGGAATATTCCAAAGATTTCATCCTTTATGCCTACAGAGTTGATGTAAGTGTTGCATTTGTCTTAACACAAGAAAATGAACAAGGACCGGAGTAGCCAATGGATTTCTTCAATCAAACACTAGAGGATTATGAGTTGAAATACAGTCACATAGAGAAACAGGTCTATGCCATCATGTTCATGCTCAATAAGTTCAAAAGTATGCTTGTCACAAATCATATCAAGGTGTTAGTCTCACACTCTGGTGTGAGAGACTTCATCATGGGAGCATAAATTAGTGAGAAGAGAGCACGTTGGATGAAAAAAATCATGGAGTATGATTTGACTATCAAAGCCACAAAGCTGGTAAGAGGTAGCATGCTCTGCATGCATCTCGATGAGGATGCATAGAATGATCGGTAGACTTCATTGTTCTGGATGAAGTTCTCCCACACGCAAAACCTGAAAGCGAATGAAGACCTTGGAATGTACAACTGGATGAAGGGAATGATTACATTCCTTTCCGAGGAAACATACTCTCCTAGTTTAAAAAAACCAAAGAGAAGACATCTAAGGTAAGTATATTCCATATGTTCTTATTAATGGTCTTCTCTTCAAAATAAATCTTGATGGTGTGTTGTTAAGATGTATTGACAGCGCGCAAATCAAAACATTGTTAGCATAATTTCACGATGGATTCTCTAGTAGACACTTCTTTGCCAAAACTAAAGCAATGAAGATTATAAAAGTAAGATATTTTTGGCCTACCCTCTTCATGGATGTACACAAGTGGGTCATTAAATGTAAAGAATGTGCTTTCTTTGTAGGGAAGAAAAAAATTGGCAGTGCTTCCCCTTCAACCAATCCAAGCGGATCAGCCTTTTACGCAATGGGGTCTTGACTTCATAGGCATGATCAATCCTCCCTTAAGCACTAGCCATAAATGGGTGTTGACAACTATGGAATACTTCACCAGATGGACATGAAGCTATTGTGCTCAAAGAATCAAACGAGTCCGTAATAATTGACTTTCTTCAAGGCATCGTAACAAGGTTTAGCATCCCTCAAAACATTATTTCAAATAATGCAAAGGCCTTCCTTAGTACTAAAATTTATGATTGGGATCTTAGTCTTGGTATCTATTTGAAGACTTCTTCCAAATATTACCCTCAAGGAAATGGCTTGGCAGAGTCAACAAACAAGAACCTGATTAGAATCATGAAGTGGACAAGGAAAATCAACCAAAGACAGCGGCATATTAAGGTCTCGAGCGGGCTCTGGGTAGATAGAATCACAAAAAATAAGTTGATATATACTTTTCCTTACAAACTTGTCTACAAAAAGGAGGCTACACTTCCTTTGTCACTTGAGTTCTATTCATTAGCACTTGCCCAAAGAACTAGAATTTGAAGGTGCAAACCAAAGAAAAAATCGAATGACAAAGCTGGTTGAACTTGAAGAATCAATAAACTCTACCATGATCAAGTTATAACAACATCAACAATCAACTAAGAAGTGGTTTGACAGAAATTATAGGCCTCATGCTTTCAAATTGAGGAACTCAAGATTAAAATGGGATCTTGACAGAGCCAAACCAAGGCACAATTCAAAGTTTGATGCACTTTGGAGTGGCCCATACATCATCAGTTTGTGTAAGGAGGCTAACTCTTTCAAGTTGTCTCATCTTGATGGACGCACATTATCAATCCCAGTCAATGGAATCCACATCAAACCCTCATTAATCTTGCTTGCATTATTTTGTGTATATTAGAGTAGTTTCAATTCCTCCAAGTTAAGCTTCGTGCACACTATTTTATTTGTACATATTTATTTCTTCTCGTGTGCTCTTGTGTGAACTCTCTTCTTTTCTTCCAAAAGGCTAGTAATCTTATAGCAATTATAAGCATTTTTACAAGATTCGAAATTTTCATCAAGTGATTTCAGGGGTAGTTCTTTAAAGTTAGAGATCAAAAATTCATATATACGCTAACTTCATGCCTAATGGATGCTCCAGTTATTGATCTCTTTCATATAGTAGGAAAATGGCCCCAAAATTCAATAAAATATTGTCCAAAATAACTCCCTTAGTTATTTTTATAACTTACATTCATATTTTGACTCTGCAGTTCAACACTCCAGGTTGTGTGCTCTATGGTTGCTTCCTCGGCATAGTCGTCTTGGCCGTAGCTTCTCGTGTGCCCTTTCACGTTCTCCATTTTCTTTATACCTTCCATCTTCCTTTATTTTCCTCTATTTGTCCCATATTTCCCTATGCCCACTCTCGGTACACTCACCTTTCTCCCAGAACTCATCCACCCTTTGCGTACACCTCAGACTTGCTTCCCAAAATTAGCTAACTCTCTGGCATTCTTTCGCACCCCCTTCCTTTCTGCCATGCATTACCTTTTAATGATTTTTCCTCTTCCATACATCCCTCCTACAATTATTCCTTTTGTTCCTCCCACACGTATTACTTTTTCATGTTTCCTTCTTTGTTCTTTTGCGCTTCTTTCCTTCGCGTCCCGTCACACCTTTCTCAGCGCTAATTCTGTTTCACATGGACTATTAGACATTAAGTGAACCACATGCAACCTACCAAAGCATGTAAATAGGGCACCAAATCCTTACAAATAACTAAGGTGTGACACATGGTAGAAGATGAAAAAATAGCTAATGACATGGGCTACACTCTAGATCACTCAAGTTCAAATTTTGGTGGGATTAGGTAGGTGAGAAGCTGGAAAATGTCTCTCATGCCATTAATATAGGATCTGATTACTCCAACCACCTGATTTGATTTAGATCTCACCCCTTCCTTCCCCTACAAGCCAAACAGGACATGGATAAGTGACATATTTACAGGCATTCATTGTTGGTTGTTAGTGGTTGAGTTTTCAAATCGGATTTGCCCTCCTTATTGTCCTTTTTTATCATTGATTCATCTATAAATGTAAGATAATTTCTCATTGATAAGGTTTGGATTCTTTCAATTTGTATAGAAATTTCTTTGCATTTTGAGTTGTAGACCTTCAGATCTGGTCCTTACATGTGGATATTGGCCTCATATGCCATTATAATCAATTGTGCATTTCTGGAAGTAATAGAAGCATTGTTTTGTGGTTATTCTTTGCCTTAACTTGTTTTTATTTTTCTTCCTTGCCTCTCTTTCACATTGTGTATTTGTTGTGCTTTCTCACATCCCTTGCATCTCCTTTTCTAATTGTGTCTTGCGGAAATAAGTGTGTGGCTGCGTTAAGTCTGCACTACGTGTGTCTAGCCTTCCTATGTGCATTATCTTTTGTATTCGCTCAAAGCTAATCATGTTCATCACCCTTCTTTTTGTTTTTATCACCTCCCTTATATTAGTTTCCCATTTTCACATTTATCCTTCTATCATTGGTCCCTTGGCATGTTTAGCTAAGGATTTCATTTTAGCGTTAGGATTAGCGGTAAGTAGAAGTAGGTAGAGGAACCGACCTTCTCTGTAGGTATGTTTCAAGTGCACAAGGTCCCATAACTTGGAGACAGTCCCATTGTTTCCTCAATGACTTAGTTCTACCAGATCTAAGACATGGGTGCAAGCTTGAGGAACCAACAATTCCACTTACACTTCTCTTACTTTCCCTATGTCATTCAGCAGTATTAGTATTAATAATGATTTATCTCCCAATCATTTTCAAAATCTCACTCAATGGTACACACATGGATGTCCTCCAACACCTTTCACTGATGAAGAATATGCAATGACTGTGTACACCTTATGTCATAATGGATATTTATATGATCCACCTCGTAGTATTTCCTATCAAGTCTCCAATGTCGCCCCAGTCAGCTTTGATCTAGACAATGATGATATTTTAGATAGTGGCACTTGATCACTCTCATCATTCACACACATGGGGGGCATCACAATTATCTTCCCCCTTCTAGTATTGGCATGCGTATTACATTCTCATCACCTCACGGTAGAAGTATATCACATATCGTCATTTCCTGAAGATGCACTCTTGTGTTATGGTTCACACTTGACTATTGAGGGCATACTATACACATGAACCTCACACACTACACACTATACACACCATGCATTCTCACACACTTGACCATATCACACATTTTACACTAGACACATTCACCACACATATCTCTAGCATTGCTTAGTCACACTACACATTACACATCTCACACATTGTGCATCATACACTTAGGACATCTTCTCTCACAACATCTATTATACACTTTGTTTCTTATTCACTATACACATTTGCACTACATCTCTCTTCAATCCACTTCTACACATTTCAGGTCATTACCCTATGACACACTCTAGTTCCATGGTCCATACTTGACTGCTAAGGGTATACATCTCAAATGGACCTCATCACACTCACATGTTTAATCAACTCATTCATTCACTCACGTGTTTACACTCTACACTTTACACTTTATCAATCACATCTTTCTATCCCACGCATTCAAACCATTTCCCAATGACACACTCTTGTTTACAGTTCATTCTTGACTACTAAGGGGGCATAAATAAATGAACCTCATTGCATGCATACACATCCACTCATGGGGCATGATGCCCTCATCATTCACATTACATTCCATTTCATCCCATCCACAACATATTTCATATCTTGGTTGCATTTACTCTTGCTTATGTTTTCTTGCATGTTCACTTTGTTACACATGTTAGATAGATATCATTATCTTTATCATACACACATGCACATTCACTTGCCTTTCTAGTTGTGATCATAGATTCTACATATCTATTACATGCAACATGGATGCTTGGTGCGAGAACCTAGTACCGATCCACACATCGGCTCCTGGGGCATCCGCTTTCGTACACTACGGGTGATATTGTTTCATTTTTATTCATAGTGCACTACTTTATCTACTTATAAATGCTTTGAAATTATTTTTTATCTTTCTAACATGCTAACAGGGTGCTTCATGTACAGCATTTTTATGTAGGATTATGTGTTTCCATGGTTATCTATTACATTGCTTGTCATTATTTGCTCTTTATGCTGCTCTTATCTCGTGGGATTTTCCCTTTATCTCTTGTTCACACTTGTCTAGTTGTGGCCACTATGGCCTTGATTTTCTTGCGACGTCGTGAGTGATGTCCCATGTTTGCAACCCATTTTCACGATCTACATTGTCTTCTTGTGTGTTTACTCACGCTTTAGCTTCTAAATTATCTCGCTTAGCATACATTTTGTCTTATACATGTGTGTTTGTCTTTTCTTGTGCTAACACTTGTCTTCTATCCACTTTGTTTACATGTGCCTTGGTTTCTAACAATCACATTCCCTTTCCCCCTACAAGGCATGATTTGGCCAAAGTGGTCGGTCCTCTTTTGGGCTGCATACTCCTTCAGTGACGTCATATGTACCCCAAACGAGAGGGGGCATCATTTGGATGAATCATTCACCCCATACAACGTTATACACAACACAAAACAAGATCAAAGTGCATCACAATTGTCGGTTTTGGATAGGGATTAGAATCATATTTGGGTCCTTAGCATAGCAATGTCCTTCCTGGATGCCTGTAACCAAGGGAAAATTATACATCAATTAGTAGTTCGAGATAGTCTATAAAAGTCCAAACAACGACTTTATAGAGCATACAGTCCTTAGCACTTTCACCAATTTTTCACACCATCTGTAGTGGTAACCTACATTATCGAAGTAGTTAAAGGTTGGAGGATGACACTAGACTTTTCTCCCTACACTTATTCCATATCATTGGCATGAGATCACCCCAAAAACTCGTGGTTGCACAACTGGCATGAGATAGCTTGAAAAACTCATTCATCTACAACATCTTCAGGATCCTTTCTACACTCTTTTCCTCATCACGGATCAGGTGCACATGTTCCTTTTTCACATTTTTAGCATTTTTAATACTTTTTACACATATACATGTGTATTTGACTACTTGTTCATTCTTATCTTTTGTAGGTCCATGTCGTATGGGAATTGGTAGTCGGGATCATCACAACAACAACATCAAGCGACATCAAAAATAGGTACATCACAACATCTACACATGTGTTTCCGCCCTAGGTTCATTTTTATCATCACTTTTTGCACTTTCTCCTCCTTAAAATCCATGCTTCACACTTTTTATCACTCCACGCTCTGTCTAGTCCCTCTAATTCTTTCATCATCGATCTAAATGGTTATCAGGTACACATCTCTTATCTACTTTATGTTACCAATATTTTTGCTCACCAACATAAAGTGGGGGAAAATGTAGACACAAAATCACGCACTTTGGGGAATTATCTAGTCCCGATTGCATCTTGCTATTCATATGATTCCTAAGCAAGAAAAGTACTAATTAACACATGTCTTTGGCCACATTTCTTTTATTTTTGTGGTCACATTTCTTTTATTTTTGTTGCCACTTTTGGTCTTACACCCTTATTTGCTCAATCTGCATTATTATACTTCAACATTTATCATCCTGGACACCATTTGCCGGTCAGGATGTCGGCGCCACACACCCTTTTCTCCTCTCGGGTGCCGCTAACCCCTTTGTACTTTACTCACACTTTTTGGGTCCTTTCTAGTCATTTGATCATATTATCTTTTTGGTATTCAGCCTTTTTGGGGTTAGTTACGAAATTCAAGCAAATCAATCATATTAATATAAAGTTATGTGATCATAATAAAGGACCACACACTAAGCATTAGCTATCACCACCTAAGGTTACATCCATCAAGCATCTAAGAAATATATTGCATACATCTAGCACCATTCAAGGGACACAAGGTTGGTTATTCTACATACACTTCATAGGAGGTAGGTTCATTCTATTCCATGCACACATCTATTACATTTCTTTACATTCAGCTTATTTTCTTGTTATCAAGTGTGACACAAACAAGAGCCACATAGGAATTATTCCACACACACACACACATATAGAACTACATTAGATCTTAGATGTAGTACACTTCTTATTTGTAAGTTCACCATTGTGGCCAGTGAGGAAAGTCCAAGCCCTCATTCGCATCTTTCTTTTTTAGGATTTGATGTATATTTGAGGGTTTTGCAGGTTCATAGTTCATTGCAGGTTTCTAGTGACCTCGGTGATCTTGGTGGGACCTTAGGGTGACAAAAGGAGACTAACAATGAACACCTTCTGCAACTACTTAGAGGATGTTTCTGAGATTTTCCGCATGACCCAAGTGCCTAGAAACATGCCTAGGGCACCCACAGTGCCCATGTCCCTCTCCAAGTGCCCCAGTCCATCCTATCTCTCTAGATTTGTAATTTTTGGTTCAATGTGTGACATTCTTATTTCTTCATTCACCTAGTTGGCACTTTAGTATAATTCGAATTAATTACGAATCAGCTAAGTACCTCTT
The DNA here is from genome assembly GCA_018340775.1 of Taxus wallichiana var. yunnanensis. NCBI lineage: Eukaryota > Viridiplantae > Streptophyta > Pinopsida > Cupressales > Taxaceae > Taxus > Taxus wallichiana. Next base: position 141,803,164 of record CM031238.1, read on the forward strand.
TCTTCTCCTTGTAATTAGGGTTACATGATTTATTACTTAGTTGTTTAGGTGTAATTTCTATACTTAATTGCATATTAATTTTACTACTACAATAGCATCGATTAGGCATATAAATCCCCATTTATCTTAATCATAAGGATATATCTTCATCACTAAAGTGAATTGTGAAGCTCCAGGAAGTTACAAGGAGGAAGGTGATGATCTCCAAATTCCAATTTTAATCTCATGTTTTTTAGGACCAAGAAGTCATCACGAGTCCACGTAGTGCAATGTCTCACAAAAGTGTTTTTGAAAACTCATTCAATTCCTTGGAGTGTGTCTACATCTCATAGAATAAGGATATTGTAACCCCGAATGTTTCTATCCAATATGAGGATAGAGGAACATAGTTTCATTCAGAGAGAAATCCTTCTATCTGAAGGAGAAGACCTATTTTAATGAGGAGCAGATGAGCAAAAAGGTGTCCAGGTATCCTAAGTATGTTTCCTTTCAAAAGGGAGACATATTTTTCATAAAGATGAATTTAGGAGCCAAGAATGATAAGGGGATGACCTCATTGTCCTAAATCTAACTTTGTGTTCAAAGAGAATCATCATATTTACAAGATGGGAAATCATCTTAATTTCATGTAGTGAAATTCACCTAGTATTTTTTTTTTTTTTTAAACTCATTTGATGCCTTGGAGTGTGTCTGAATCCCACAAGAGAAAGCATTTACAATCTTAGTATTTCATTTCAATGGGTGGTTAGAGGCCAAGAATCTCATTCATGAAGGACTCCCTCACTGGTCCATCAAAAGCATATTCTTCATCAGGAGGATCTTTCCTATCTTTGGGTCATCATTTCTCTCCCTCCTCTCTCCTACCTCTCTCTCTAACACTCTATTCCCTCATTGAGAATGTAATTTTTTACTCTTTTATCTTATCCACTTAAGTGACTTAATGCTCCATTGTAAAAGTCCCATTTCAAAAATAAGAAAAGGACTTAGTTTCATTCCTAGGGAATTTGAAGAGTCACATAGTGGTGAGATGAAAAGTCATATGGGGGAGAGAAAGATTCATTTGTAATGATATAAATTAGAATGGATTTTCCATTTCAAGCGGTTGAAAATTGTTGATTGTTATTAGTTTTTAGGTTTTGTATCACTACTACAAACAATAAAGCTACATTTCTTTTATTTCCTTGCCTATGTTATTCTACTCACTTTGTCTCTCTCTACTTTCCAACTTTACAAACATTACAATCTTGTATAACCAAGCAAGAACTTTTTGTCTTTGATTAATGAATCTATTTAACTTTATGTCTCCAATTTGTTAGTCTTATGATTGATTGTATGGTTGAAATCTTATAATTGAATGTGGACCTAATCTGGCTAATGCATGTGAATGTTGTAAGTCTACTCACAACATTAACCTCCTCTCCCCATTTTTAATACTCCCCTTTACCTCTTTCCCAAATGAATTCTTCCCTTGTACATTGTACAAACATTTTTTCATAGGTTTAGTGGAGTATTCTTGTGTGATCCCCAGCCTAGCAACCACCCCATAGTTTAAAAATAGTTAGTTTACATTTAATAATGGGAGCCTCCCCATATCTGAAAAGGAGGGGCCTAGTCCCATGAAAGTTGGTGAAAACCAATAATTTGCACTACAACAAATTATTTCACTAACACTTATTATACGATCATGATCCTTTTATATAGTCTTGGACCAACATGTCTTCTAATGACACTTTCAAAATAAAATATGTCTTTGGTTCTTATACTTCCTATGGGTTGACATTTCTTAGATAAATCATCTATGAAACCCTATATAAGCAAGTAAACATTACCTCATTTGTTAAATTGTAACTCCTAAGGAAATACACTAAAGCACTCATTTCTTACACTTGTAAAAGGCATCCTAAGCTCCCAAAATCCTAGATTTATGTATCTACGTTTATTAGGGTAACACTCACATTAGGTCTAAAGCTCAAAACTAGGTCAAGGCAGTCATATCTCTTACCTACAAGCATCCAAACATCCTCTCTTTAGGTGTTTTAGCAAGAGCTAAGTCAAAGTAAGCATGATTAAAGTGTTTGCCAAATCTGATTGATCTATCTAGATATCACATGTTAGGTGGAAATTTATGTGCATTTTGAGGCCTATTCGGAGTAGTTTTAAAGTAGGTGGTGTAAAGGGGTGCCCAAAACCTTCTAATGTGTGTTTTGTAGGACTCTTCATCCATGACTAGGGTTTGAGATGATGATCATTCCATTTAAAGAGCTTTGTTGTATATGTGATAATTAGGTTTTGATAACAAAAACAAATACAATAAGGTGAGAAACCCAAAAAAATTGAAGTTATCTCATATTAGGTCTAAGACTATAAAGAAGGGCATAGAATGTATAGTTTGGTCATGACCCGGAAAATTTCCAATTCCAATCTAGTTTGCATGAGTGTTTCCTAGGTTCGAGTTCTCCCAATTTTTATGTTGTACATTTCCATATCCTTCCAAAAATCAGTTGTGGCAAGTTAAGTGCCTATATACCTTTATTTTGTGCTTTTAAATTGTTTGTTAGGTTAAGTGTGTGTTGCAGTAATCTTTCTTATTTGATCCGAGTTGTAAATCCGGTTAGTTCTTATATTGTTATATCCTTATTAAATTAGTAAGAAACTCTAATCTCTCATCCATCTAATTAAATAAATCTAGAGATTTAATTTAGGGTAAAACATATCATTTAAGATTCACTAAGAAATTATAGAATTTCCTAGGGGTTCATTCTCAAAATTATCCTTGTTTGGGAAGTGTGACTCTAAAACCTAATTGAGTATGATTCAAACATGTGTAAGGGGATACTCTTAGAGTGTGTTTTTTCTTAAGGTAATTTACGAGAGTTTAGATTATTTTAGGATTGGTATTTTCTTGTAATGCTCTTAAAAGTTCCAGGGGAGTAAATGAGTGCATTTGAGTTGCTAATATAGGGTTTCATACGTATAATTTAAATTAAGGCTAACACGCAAGGAAAATGTTGACCCATAGAAAGATATAAAATTGAGAAAATGATCATTATATGGTTGGGAATAATACCATTAACTTTGAACCAAACCATTGGATAGTTTGATCCTTGATCAATAGTTCCATCAGGTAGGTGCTTAGGATTTAGTAAAGTTTTTGAATTATGCCCGAGAAGAATATATATTGTTGTAGACTATCACAAGTAGTTATATGGTTGACTAAATAATGTGAATGAGGAAGATGCAAGTCATGTAATAGGGATGAGGATGTGTAATTGAGCTCAAAATGTGAGCAAAAGTCACGATTTAGGATGAAGCCAATATTATCATTGTCAATTGATAAATTGCCAAATTTAGGTGTCTATAGATAGCAGATCTCCTTCATGTTGTTCCCCTCATAAGATAAACTATGTAAATAAGGTTTGACATTATTATCTCAAATTTGTTGATAATCTTGGTCTAAATTAAATATAATTAGAATTATTTTTTGTTTTGGGAGAATGATATACAAGTATTTATATTGTGGAGAATCAAGTGATATATTTTTCAGCAAACATTAAAATTCACCCATGCTCCAATTGTGAAAACCATAGTGTAATAAGTGGAGTAATGTTGTCATGCTTAGATTGGTTTTTGAATGGAGGTCTCCATTGATAAGAATTTTGAATACAATGTTTTTTATTCTAATTATTTTTTCTAGGAAATGAACCTACACAATGACCAAATCACATCCCCTCTAGAATTTAATTCGAAGGCACAAAGTACATATTTGAGCATTAGTTGAGGGAATAAGAGAGAGAGGCTAAAAGTTCTCAAGGAAAATCTCAATGAAGAGGCATCCATTGGCGAGACCATAAGTGGTTGTTAAGGACTTCCATCTCGCTTCTCGTATTACCCTCATTGACAACAATTTTCGGGGCTTCCTTCCTTTCCTTCCCCTTTTTATTATTTAATAAAAAGGAACATTTAATTAAGGTCTAACGTAAAGAAATAGGTGTATGATGAGATTGTTAGTCCAAAAATGAGGGGCATAATAAATTTTATTAAAGTGTGCAAGTGAGCGAAATAATACAGTGTATAATACATACATTGTGTGTTTCAATAGTGAGATACTTTGGTAGACATACCTCAACAACACTCTTAATGAGTCTCATTAGTCCTCCACCAATTTTTGTAGGAACATTAAGACAATGGATTAGGTAAGTATCTACATTTTTTTCCATTCCCATACACATTTTTGTTCCTCTTTATTCATTTAATATTTTTACTTCCATTTCTGAAGATAAATTTCATAATTAAGGCATATATAGAAGCATGAATGATTCGGACATATGCACAAGCTTCCTTATCTCAGTAAGCAAATGTATTTTGGTCATTTGTTGGTCATCCAAATGGTGGTGACACTTTAAATGTTATCCAATGGCACTATTAGCCATCAATAGATAGTTGTGGAATTGTGGTGGTTGGTGAGCATTTCACAAGTGACAACTACCTACTCTTATCCATGTTATTAATGAACTTGATCTTCACCTCCCTCTATCTTGTTTTGGGGAATAGCTTTTAAATTTTATATTTTCACATTAATTAATATTATAGTTGTGTATATACCCCAAATAATGTTTTTACATATATTTTATGCTAGATTAGTCTTATAAATAATTGTCTTTAATTGAAATAAAATGCCCTATTAAAGTATTGGGTATTAACGGTAAGTTAATGACCTCTGCAAACAATTTAATTTTAATATTATTGTTTTATTTATGTAATTTTTGGGTCTCAGTAAATGTATGTACCACAATTTGTTGGGTCGAGTAATTCATTTTTTCAAATATGGCTCTCGCATTTTTACTTCTATAATGATTGAAATAATTTCCTAGTTGATTATGTGTCAAGATTTCACGTCTCTTATGTTCCAATGTACTTATATCATGTTTTTCTTAGTAAATGGAATGATACGAATAGGCTTCATGTGGTCTTCACATCTTTATTTCCAGTTTTTTAATATTTATTTTCAAAAATTTCATTTTTTTCCCCACCAAATCTATTGTCCAATTACTAGGGCGAGAGCTACCCTCCCCACAAAATGCACAACATACATAAAAAAACTCCCATAAAATATACCATGCACCACATAACATGGCCATCAAAAAACATGACATGGCAGGGAAAGGCGGTGTCGGAGGGATTATTGTCAGCGCCAGAGTACGTGAGGAGTTAGAAATCTTCGTCGAATCTATCGTATCTGACTCAGAGTTCACCAAATCAAAGGTCGAGGTACCACATTTAATGTGATTTGGGAGGTGATTTTACCGCCCAGGCGAGCCCACTTATACACCCAAACTAGTCTGCAAACACATTTTACCACATAAACTCATGGATTAGCAGTGCTAGCGGATAATACACGTCATTAATGCCAAGATTTGTATCCTCCACACATTATACATAGTTTTCACGAACACTCGGTTGTCACAACGGATTGCTAGGTTGTTTTTTGTATTGTTTTGTGTTGTTGTTTTTGTATTGTTTAGTAATACAAATTTGTTTTTGAATATTGGAACTTTGTTTCATTTATAACATAAAATTTCAAACAACTCTCAAATTGATTGTTCCAATCGAATCTTCGAATTGTGACCATATAAAAAATAGGACAGTTCAAGTGAAAATATGCCACTAATTTTTGTAAAGATCAAACAATAAAGAACATCTCTTTTAAGTGTTACATAAGGATTAATCCATGAAGGGTTTTTTATAAATTCTTTCATATTTTTAACTATAATGTATTTGTAAATTCTTTATATTATCATCTCTTGAAAGTAAATAAATTTAGAGTTCAATTATTATGATATGTATGAAGAATTTTTATTTTTTAAAATTACTTTTCATCTTTATTATTGTTATAATAATATTATTATACATAATTTAAAAGGCAAAAAAATTAATCTTTACAAAACTTGTTTGAGGGCTATAACTCACCATCAAATTTAAGAAATGTGCACTATTTACCCTTAGTATTTTATGTACGTTATAAACTCTCTAGTATAGGTTTAAATTTGATGTGATCAAACATTTTTTTAAAATAGTGGCTATCTACCTTACAAAGGCACTAAGAGGTGTGTTGGTAGTCACAATCATAAATAATATAATAAGATAATAATTAATTACATCAGTCAAAACATGATAAAAAACACAATGTGATTTTCATCGTGTTGAAAAACATAGTGTGTTTTTCATCTTGTTGAAAAACACAATTTGTTTTTCAGCACATTGAAAAACCTGCAATGTTTTTCAACAAGATGAAAAACACATTGTGTTTTCAACACGATGAAAATCACATTGTGTTTTTTATCATGTTTTGACTGATGTAATTAATATTTAGTGATTAACATGTGGAAAACCTTTGTGTTTTTCATCTTGATGAAAAACACAATGTGTTTTTCAACATGCTAAAAACGCAGTGTGTTTTTCAACACGTTGAAAAACACGATGGTTTTCCACACGTTTTCATTTATGAAATTAAAATTTTGTAAGTCACACTAATATGACCTTAATATTTGTATTTATATTTGTTAACAAGAACCTTAATAATAAATGTCTTAAAATCCTAACTCAAACATTAATATAATTATAACTTAAACAATAATACAATTATAGTTAAACAAAATGAACACATTTAATGTTATAAGTGTTTGAGATGATTCTTAATATTATCTATAAGCATAAATAAGTTCTAGATTTGCATGTTGATTTGTTTCTATCGTAAGAAAATATAAAAATTACAATTAAATTTGCATGTGATCTTCCAGCTCTTAGTTGTAATTTCATTGCTCTTAGTTGTGTTAAATGGAATAACATTAGAATAAGTTTGATTTTCTGGATTCATTATATTTGTAAATATTTCTAATGTGCAGATAATTTGTATATAGAATTTTTTTATTAGTTATTATATTTTGGTAATTGTAAGGTTGTGAATGTATGATGTAAGTTGAAGCAAAAAAAAATTATTTGTTGTCATACTCTCACACTCATTTCGGTATATGGGGGCAAGTGCCTCTTGCAAAGCCAAGAATCGTTGTGTGTTGAAGGGGCTTGCCCCTTAGGATGCCACATCAATACGCCCATAGTTGGGTGGTAGAATGTGTTGTGTAGAATTTTTAAAGACGCTTCTGAAGAAAAAGTATTCATACATCAATTTTTCTTAGATATTTTTCTGAAATTGTGTTTTCATTTTTGTATGTTTTTCATATTAGATGATGTATATTAGTTTTGTCATATAACATACTAACATTAATTGTATGTTTCTTTTTGCATGTGTGGTGTTGTATTTAGTTTCTTTGTTTTTTAGTGAATATGAATACTGGAGCTTCATTCCTCTTGATCCTATTGGTAAAATGAAGATATACGAAATACAAGCCTCCACATAAACTGAAGAAGATGGGAGTTCACAAAGAAATTTTGAAACCTGCCACAGTTCCTAAAAATAGTGCACAATTTATAAATTATATGTATATTTTAGACAGTTTAGTATGTCATTGAATACTAGTTGTTCATAATGTATAGTAAATAATTTTTATTACGATTCAAAATTTTAGCACCATTTCTAAGTTTCAAATAAAATTGTGAAAATTCTACACATTATAATATTGAGTTTGTATTATCCACAAAAATTGAAATACATGCATTGTGGGAAATTTAATATGCTAGTTATTTCTTTTTTTATGAGAGGTAAAAGAGGGTCGAGGGACCCTACCCCAGTCATGACGTATGCAAGATCAAAATAAAAGGGCCAAGGGAGGAACCATTGAAGCCCCAACATAACCAAAGACCAAAACTATTTGGCCAACAACAAGAACACTAACCTAACATCCCAACGTAAAATAACTAATAACAAGGGCCAAGGAACTAACAACAAGACAAAAACACAAGAAAGCATACACCCAGAAAGGATTTTAAGTCATCATTCATTTATCAGTTATCCCACTGTGTGCATGCACTCATTCCATTCCTTAACCAATCCAATAATAGTTTATTTCTAGAACTGGTAATTCGGTTCAACTATCTCCACTTTAGGTCCAGACCCATCCTTTTCTCTATTCTTCACAATTTCCATGGAATGGATCATCTCAACAAGGAGTTTAAGATGGTGTATTGTGATTTTGACATTGAGGATGTGAACATCCCTAATCAGAGAATAATCCCCTTCATTTTCAACATATCATTCTCCATGGCCAAGCACCTCTCATTTGCATTCTTTAATTGTTCACTAAGAACAATAGATGTGAGTTTCTCAACTTTTTCCTGTAACTCCCTCAGATCTATGGTCACCATGCTTATCTTATGTCTGTTGATGTCAGTATCCAACCTACAATTTTCAAACTCTCTCATGAAAACATTTGATTTGACTGTTGTATCCTGGGCTTTGAACAAGTTCTTCTGAGTAGTTTTGAGAGCGTGCGAGACTCTTAATAGCCTTCTCTCGATTTTTGGATCTTTTCCCTCAGAGTTCTCCAGATCTTTCCCAGCCTCCAACTCCTCACTACTATCAGATTGGTAAGCTTCCTCTTCCTATTTTTCCTTGAATCAGAATGGTAAGTATCCTCTTCCTATTGTTCCCCGAATCGAGATAACTTCTAAGTTTTCTTGAGGCTCTAAATCCCCACTCTCCCACCTCTGCTTCTTAACACTTTCTTTGGCCAAATGGGACCTAGTTCTTTTAGCCACCAACTTCCACATTTCCTCCATACTAGGAGTTGCCACATTAGCTTCCAAGATCTCTTTTTCCCCCTAAATTGTCTTGATTCGGGTTTCCACAAGCCCCAAATTTTTTGTTTTTTCTAATGAGGGGAGTACCGATCTTAAGCAAGGATTTGATGAGACCTTGATGCAAATGCAAGGTAAAGGTTCATTTCCCTGACTTTGAGTAGTCGATTTAGCCAAAGAAAGATATATAAATTTGGGGAAATTGTAAGGTCTATTATTTAGTTATTTCGATTTTTTAATAATATACACTAATAAAATATAAGTAAAATTACAATTGTAGATAATCTACACTACTATAAGTTACTCACAGATGATAAATCCTTAAACAAGGTAAAAATTCAATCATGAATAATATACATCACCTCCAATTTTAACGTTTTGTGTTGATGATCTACATAATAACCCAAATATTATTTATGAATATTTTATGAAACCAAAAATAATAACAATCATTAATCAAGTCTACCTATAAATAATCAATAAATCAAAACTATTTTTTGTTGATAGTCCACAATACACTAGTTTTGAAAACAAAATTGTGAATTATCTACAATAAATTAGTGCCTCTAAAATATTATATAGATATTTCACAATATAATAAAATTCAAATTTATGATTTTAAAATATCTATATTCTTAAAGTTTAATTATGAAAAATTATGCTTTCTTTTCATATTTTTAAAAATTAATCTTTTAAAAATAGAATTACTACTAGAAATAGGGTCATTTATCTACATTGTTATCCATAAAAATATGAGTTTGTTAAAAAATTGTGATTTACCAATATAAATAGATAGCTTTTATAATATTTACTGCGATTTTCCATAATTTCATAAAAGGCAAATGATTTTTTTTCTATAATTTCATAAAAGACAAATTAAATTTTTTGGAATATCCACATTTTTTAAATTTCATTGTGGAGAAATCACATTTTTAATTTAAATTTTTGAAATATCTACATTCTTGAATTTCAGTTTGTAAATTCACTTTTTTGAAAAACATAATTATAGATGGATAAAATTTAATGGTTTTGTATTTTTCACACTATATATGAAACACCACTTAATAATTTTCTTAACTCTTACAATTGTAATTTTTGTCTCATAGAAGCAATTCAAGGATGTAACAAAGAGGTGTATCCAAATATTAAGAGGAAAATGTACATGTATTGTATATATTTTATAGCCAAAAAGGAGGAGAGGGGAAGATCGAGTAGGAAAACATACTCATCTCACCACCAATTAACCATAGCTATGGTATCACCCATGTTTACATAAGAATCCTAGAATTTTTGGGTTTACATTTCCATGGAGCAATCATGTCAACCAATTTGGGATTACTTACTTGTAGATTATAATGGATATCCATAAGAAGCTAGAGTAGAAGTAAAATATTGTGAAAACTTTGTGGATACTAAACCCATATTCTTGTAGTGATAGATGATCATATTGTGATATGTTTGTGCACTAGAAGCAGTAGGTAGTCCTATAAATTGTTGTTTTCCTTGCATTTCAATACCCTCTTTTATACATAGGTGTTTTTGAATTAGCCAAAAATTTAGATGGTTCCAATTATTTAATATGGTAGTCATGTTTCCCCCTCAACCTAGAAGAATTGGATGCTCCCATTGGACTGGTTTCACCCATGGCGCTTATGCTCTAGAACACGGGAAAATTCTCCGTGATTTTCTCATGAAATAAGCCAAGGTAGGAGAAGTGACGCGTCACCCAAAGGTGGCCACAAAAGGAAGACCAAAGCGAGTGGAAGAGGCCAAGTGTGCAAGTGAAAGAGGAGGAGGTCAAAGTCTTTGTCTAAGATTGATAGTCTTGTTCAAATAACCTATGTATTTTTTTGTGATTTTATTTTTGTATCGGGGTGGTATTTATTCATGGTATTATTATAAGCCACCCCGAATTTCAAATATAGATATATAATATGTAGTAAGGAAGGGACCCAAGAACCCCCTCGCCAAAGCTTCGGTAAAAAGTGTTTTATTATAAAAAAAAAAGATGGTATTCATGCTTTGCGATGATCAATCACAACTCAAAATTCATTTTGGAAAGTATGAAATAATTGTTTCATTAACGATGCCAACTTCATGTAATAATTGTTAGGATGGGAAGGAGGCCCAAATGGAAAAGCATGTACAATCTTCTTGTCTAAGAGATAACAGAGGAAAAGAGTCAATTTTCGAATGAAGACTTGGAATGGACCCCAATCGGGGATGAGCCTAACATCAACCTTTGTGCAGCCATCCCACTTGCAAGACTAGAGGAATTTGTAAAGGGAGAAGGTTTCATAGATAGTTTTGAGACTAATTTCATCTCGCACACATCACAAATTATTTGATATAGTTGACCCTAAACCGCATAAAACGAAGACATATTCGAGGTTTGAACCTTTTCTAACACTTCTTTTTGTATGTGCTTTTCGTAAACATTTGTATAACATTTTGATGTTAATGTTTTTAATTATAGCTACTGGTGTTCATATGGTCCATAGGACAATATAAATAAGTCGACAACAGTGAAAGAGTGAGCAGGTATCAAATTAAAAGGGGTTGTCAATGTCACTTCAATGTGAAGGTTTTGTATGGGAGACCGACAGTGGCAATAATAATATACAATAATTTTTTTCATTGTGATGTAAATGGTGAGTGTTGTCATGGTGTAAACAAAACTACCATTAACAACCCATGTGTTGCTATTGCCTCGTACTTGTCAAATGAATGTAAAAGCTACATTGAGATTCTTCTATTGATGGGTGTTTCCATGGACGTGATATATGAAAAACATATAAAGGATCCATCCTTGGTGGGTATGTTGAGAAAGATGGACCAATTCCTGACAAGAAAGGATGTGATGAATGCATGGAAATGAGTTCACTCTAAAAGGTCTCAAAAGCACATTGATGATGCCATGAGTGTGAACTTATGGCATGTGGAGGAAAGGGACATTTTTCTACTATCAACGGCCAAATGGAACCACCATTCCATTCATTATGGGGTTGTAAACACCATGGATGTGTGAGAGAATGGTTCAACATTTGCACAATTCCATAATCTCCATGGATTCGACATTTGCTACAAACAAATATGGCATAAGTAATTGAAATGAATTTTGAAATGATTTGTTATTTCCATATCATTAATAATGTTCCCTTTCTGTTATATTAAACTCCATGCTAACCTTTGATGTCATATTCCTTGCAGTACCAATTATACACCTTGCTTGTTTTCACCAAAGAAGAGGCTAGGTGCCTGTAATGTGGGCCATTTCATCAAGGAATAAGATTGAAGACATTTACGGGTGGTGGAAAAAGTCTAGAAATGAGAAAAACTTCTTTTTTCGATTGGAAAATCAATGCATTCATTATAGATGATGCGTTGGCTGAAATCCAAGCCATTAGGTGTGTTTTTGGTTTTCGTGGTATCACATGCCTATGGCATGTGCATAGGGCATGGTTGAAAAATGTGCACAAGTATTGTAGCAAGGATTCAAGGTGGAAGATTTTTGAGAGATTAGGTACCATCATGTATGGTATGGGAATGCATGAAGATCACACCTTTCAAATGATTCAAGACTTCTTCAACGAATTCAAAGAGGAAACTCAGTTCCTCGAGTACTTCAAGAAGACATGGTGTGAGAGCGAAGAACGTATCAGTTTTAGACAAAGTAAAAACCACGATGCTTTTCCACCTTTTTAGACTGATATAATCAATTTTAAGTAATTATCATTTAGAGAACTTGTGTTCTTTACACCTTGTTAAAACACAGTGTGTTTTTTTACACGTTGAAAAACACACTATGTTTTTTAGCACTTTGAAAGACGTAATCCGGTTTTCAAAAAGGTGTAAACCATGATGATTTTACACATTTTTGGACTGATATAATCAATATTAAGTAATTAACATGTGGAGAACTTGTGTGTTTTGTACATTTTCAAAACACACTGTGTTTTTCATCACTTTGAAAATCATAATGTGGTTTTCAACATGGTGCAAACCACGATGTTTTTCCACCTTTTTAGACTTATGTAATTAATGTTAAGTAATTAACATGTGGAGAACTTGTGTTTTTTTCAACACGTTGAAACACACATTGTGTTTTTCAACATGTTTTTCAACAATTTGAAAAACACAATGCAAATTTTAACAAGGTACAAACCATGATGTTTTTATACCTTTTTAGACTTCTGTAATCAGTGTTAAATAATTATCTTATGGATAACTTGTGTGCTTTGTACCTTGTTGAAACACATAATGTGTTTTTAGCACTTTGAAAAATGCAATGCAGTTTTTAACAAGGTACAAACCATGATATTTTTACACCTTTTTGGACTTATGTAATCAATGTTAAGTAATTATCATGTGGATAGCTTGTGTTCTTTTCACCTTGTTGAAACACACGTTGTGTTTTTCAACACATTTAAAAACACACTATGTTTTTCAACACTTTGAAAAATGCAATGAGGTTTTTCAAAAAGGTGCAAACCACAATGTTTTTCCACCTTTTTGGACTGATGTAATCAATGTTAAGTAATTATCATGTGGGAACTTTTGTGCTTTGCACCTTGTTGAAACACACATTGTGTTTTTCAACACGTTGAAAAACACACTGTGTTTTTCAACACTTTGAAAAACGCAATGTGGTTTTTAACAAGGTGCAAACCACGATATTTTCCACATTTTTGGACTTATGTAATCAATATTAATTAATTAGCATGTGGAGAACTTATGTTCTTTGCACCTTGTTGAAACACACTGTTTTTGCAGCACGTTGAGAAACACACCGTGTTTTTCAGCACGTTGAAAAATTCAGTGCGGTTTTCAACAAGGTGCAAACCACAATGTTTTTTCACCTTTTTGTACTTATGTAATCAATGTTAAATAATTAACATGTGGAGAAATTGTGTGCTTTTCACCTTGTTGAAACACACATTGTGTTTTTCAGCACTTTGAAAATGAAATGCGGTTTTCAACAAGGTGCAAACCACAATGCTTTTCCACTTTTTGGAATGATATAATCAATATTAAGTAATTAGTATGTGGAGAACACATGTGCTTTGTACCTTGTTAAAACACACAGTGTGTTTTTTAGCACATTGAAAAACACATTGTGTTTTTCAACACTTTGAAAACGCAATGCGGGTTTCAACAAGATGCAAACCACTATGCTTTTCCACGCTTTTAGATGGATGGTATCAATATTAAGTAATTAGCGTGTGGATAACTTGTGTGCTTTGTACCTTATTGAAACACAATGTGATTTTCAGCATTGTGTTTTTCAGCACTTTGAAAATGCAATGCGGTTTTCAACAAGGTGCAAACCACGATGTTTTTCCACCTTTTTTGGACTGATGTTATCAATATTAAGTAATTAGCATGTGGATAACTTGTGTTCTTTGCACCTTGTTGAAACACACATTGTGTTTTTCAACACGTTGAAAAACACATGGTGTTTTTCAACACTTTGAAAGATGCAATGCAGTTTTCAACAAGGTGCAAACCACAATATTTTTCCACCTTTTTGGACTGATGTAATCAATATTAAGTAATTAGCATGTGGATAACTTGTGTGCTTTGCACCTTGTTGAAACACACAGGTGATTTTTATCACGTTGAAAAACACACCATGTTTTTCACCACTTTGAAAGACGAATGTAATTATAAATATAAGGTAAATATAAATTTTTACAATACTCACAATATACTATACCTAGAATGATTAATAATATTATGTACTCTTATTAAAATTAAAATATACTATGTATACCAACTCTAAGGTTTTAATTTAATTTTTTGAACAATAGCATACTAACGTTTGTTCAAGTATTTTGCATGGGTGTTATGATTTTCTAAACAAAAGGTAAATATAAATTTTTACAATACTCACAATATACTATACCTAGAATGATTAGTAATATTATTTACTCTTATAAAAACTAAAATATACTATGCATACCAACTCCAAGGTTTTAATATAATTTGTTGAATAATAACATACTAACATTTGTTCAAGTATTTTGTGGGTGTTATGATTTTCTATAAAAAGGTAAATATAAATTTTTACAATACTCACAATATACTATACCTAAAATGATTAGTAATATTATTTACTCTTATAAAAACTAAAATATACTACGCATACCAACTCCAAGGTTTTAATATAATTAGTTGAATAATAACATACAAAAGGTAAATATAAATTTTTACAATACTCACAAAAATTAGTTTGACGTATTTAAAAAGCAAGGAAATATATAAGTAAGTTTAATATATGTTTATAAAGCATCTTTTGATTTCAAAGGCGTATTTAACAAGTGACATTTTATTACAAAGTTGTATATTCATTTATCAGTTGTGCCTTTGGTGGGAGTGATAGGTACATTTTCAACACTTGACGCCTTGGCCTCCATATACAACTTCTTTCATTCGGCCTTGTGACATTCGTGGATTTGAAGAACAAATTTAAAGCTTGCTACCTGATTTTCGAGACACTTTTTTTTCAATTCACGCATTGTCTCCCAATTCTTAATTTCTAGTTCCAACTCTTCAACATCAATCTCCAACTCCATCTTCCTCGAGGAAAGATCTGCTACTCGGTCCAATAATTCCTTTTTTTTTTCAGCAAATATAAATTTTCCAATGTAAGTCTTTCACACTTGGTTGTATAAAACTCTACCTTCTTCATTAGAAGTTGCATTTCTAATTCCATACACAATGGTGGGGAAGTCTCATCTTCTTTTCCAACACCCCCATCTTCGTGTGTAGGCCTCTTCGCAAACTTTTCAAACACATAAGTGGCACTATCAAATGATTCATAGTATTTTGTTTCCTCCACATGTTTAGCCTTGCACTTTCCATCCTTCTTTTCTCTAGCCATCTAATTACACCTGCATTTAAACAACTGATTTATATATGTTAGCATCCAAACATAATTACAAAGAAACTTAACGTATACTCAACAAAATATTTTCATAGATGAAATATATATGAAAGTTTAGCAAGCACATAAAACCCATGTAGGCATACATGGAAGAAGAATGCAACTATTAAACCATAAACCATAAATCGTAATCCATAATCCATAGTCACATAACATCTCATTTTTTAATACATTAACCAAATACATAGTGATAACATCATCATATATACAACTTTATCAATCAAGGTCCTATTAATAAGCATTGGAATACAATAAATGGAATGTCTCATAATAAGAATAAAAACCATCTAATGCACTATAAACAAAGCATAAATGGATAACTCTATATAACCCATAAACCATAAACCATAAACATTATTCCATAATTGTTAATCTGTAACCACAAATCATTTCATTGATTAATATAAACCACAAACCATATTCAATATATAATGAATGCAATACTAAATCATAAACGCAAACACGAGTACATAAACACATTAAAGTAACAACATCATCATATATACATCTATAGTAATCAGCATCCTCAGTAAGCAATGTTATACAATAAATGGTGTCATCTCCTTCACTACCTATTGGCAGCAATAGAATTAATTGAACCATAAAATCTAACACGTTTCTTCTCATCTCTATGAATGGAAGGAGGTGTGATCCCAAGGATGGGGGCCTCGGATGTCTGCATTTGATTACAATGCACCCTCTCAACTATAACATGTATCATATCATCCTGAAAGCCAACCATTTAGTAAATTAGTCAACATAGATGAATCATTCAGTTAAACACATAATTAAATTAAATCATCCATTACATCTACTTGCCTCTCGTGGAGGAGTGTCTAGTCTCATATCTCTAACATCCCATATTGCAAACCCTTTGACACACTCTCAAAGTTCCTGCAAATGTCGTAGGGTAGGGCAATGGTGCAGTGGGAACAATGGCCTCAGAAATGATGACTTTGACAGTAAATGGGGGAGTCTCATGCCATGACACACTACATGTGGGCTACTATCACAAACAAATCCTCTTGTAATGACTATATCATCTGACATTAACTTCACTTCAACCCCATCAGGAAAAACCTGGAATAACAACAATCTCAATTGCATTAATAATTTTATCTTAAGTTTACCAAAAATAATATAGAAAACCGAATGATAACATTAAATATCTTACCATTCCAGCTGCTCCCTCTTTCCTACCATTAGTTGCCTCCCCTCGTCACCCTCTCTCTCCTCGACTGGAAAGGAATTTATATCTCTATCGATATTTGTCGTAGCATCTCAAACCTCTTGTGAAGAAATCTCACCAATAAGATCGAGACCAAATGCTGAATGTGAAGGGAACATCTCATCAAAAACATCCACCTATAACAATCGAGTCATCAAGACAATTGAAATATCAACAACATGAGGTAACATACAATTGTCACATGAGTGTTAAGTGTTTGTTAACTTTATCTATTTTGTACTACTAAGTGAGTCTCTTTGTTGGTGTAGGATCTGACTCAAGGGAATGTCATAATCCTACGCACACCGTCAAAAGGAGTTAGTATACACACAAATAAACAAAAACTATATTCCATATAGCAATGAAAGTTCAATAATTACTTACGGGATCCTTCACGGGGTCAACATTCCCGCTAGTTGCTCCACCCTCTTTTCTATCTTCTTGTTCATGAGATAATATTAAGTTTTTTATTTCCAACCAAACATAATACATAATATATTATACTAATCATAAATTTACCTTTGTCTCAATATTTGAGTTGTTCTTTCTTTCTCTCACTCTCAACCACCTCTCCTTTCTCGCCTGTCACATCTCCTCTAAATTATAGGCACACATTTCAGCATCCACCTCCCTCTTTCCTCCCTAGCTCAACTCCTCGAATCAGTTTTTACATTATTTTTTACAAACTCTATCGATAACCCTCTTGCTCTGCAGGTTGTATCACTGCCTCAAGACATAGTCTATATCCCCTCTCCCTTCGTATGTATGTCATGTTCCTATTAAGTTGCGGAGCCTATTTTCATGTGAGAAAGTGTTGAAGACTATACACTAAGAATACTATACACTTTCCATAGTTGTCTCGTCCGGGTTCATTGTCTCATCTTAAAAAAAATTGGCCTTAAAGTGTGCCCGATATAGCAGGAAATGTGTTTTTCTCATATGGGCGGGATTTTTGACCCATAGGTTTATGAGATGGTTTTGGCCCATGGTTTTGATACCCACGGTTTTGTAAAACTACTTAAGTAGTTGTCTATTTATATGGTTTTATGCATATGGTAGGTATTATGTAACATTGCATATGTGTTTTGAATTCATGT
Organism: Taxus wallichiana var. yunnanensis; assembly: GCA_018340775.1. NCBI lineage: Eukaryota > Viridiplantae > Streptophyta > Pinopsida > Cupressales > Taxaceae > Taxus > Taxus wallichiana. The sequence continues at coordinate 141,821,186 of CM031238.1, forward strand.
GTGAATTCTGTAGAGTTTGTTAAGCATAGATCCAAACAGACTGGTATTGTATTGAGAGAGCGGTGGCTTGTAATAAAATCTGAGCAAGTGATTCTTGGTGGACATAGCCCAAATTGGGTGAACCACGTTAAATACTATCTCTTTGTGTTGTGTTATTTTATTCTACACTTTTATTTGAGATATGTAATATTTTCTGCATATTAGTTTCTACTGTTACAATTTTGTGAGGGATTATTCCACATATTTTATCCCTTATTTCCTAACAATTGGTATTAGAGCCTGGTTTGGTTTGTTGAAGTGTTGAATCACAAGGAAAGTTTTATCTTGAGTGGGAGCTATGACAGATGATGGAAGATCTAGGGTTGATAAATTCAACGGGTAGAATTTTAGTCTTTGGAAGATGCAGATGGAAGATTACCTTTATCAAAAGGATCTTTATATTCTGTTGTCTAAGAAGGTGAACAAACCCTCGAGCATGATGGATGCGGAATGGGATTTTCTGGATAGGAAGGCACTTGGGACAATCAGGTGTGTCTTACATCTTTGGTATTATTTAATGTTTCAAAGGAAAAGACTACAAAAGAACTGATGGATGCATTAGGAAGTTGTATGAAAAACCCTCTTCCTCTAATAAGATATTTTTAATGAAAAATTTGTTTAATATGAAGATGTCTGAGAATGGTTTAGTAGTAGATCATTTAAATGATTTTAATACAATTGTAAATATGCTAGCTTCGCCACAATAGAATTTGATGAAGAAGTTAGGGCTTTATTAGTTCTATGCTCTTTACCTAAGAGTTGGAATAGCTTGATAATGGAGGTAAGCAACTCGGTTCCAAATAACTCAAAGTTTAAGTTTGAGGATGTTGTAGGGGTGATGTTAACCGAGGAAATGTGAAGAAAAAGCTCTAGTGAATCTTCTACTTCAAGGAATTCTTTGACAAAGGGAAACTAGAGGGAGACAAGAATAGAGGAAGCCATGGAAAATAAAAGGATCGGAAAAGGTCAAAATCCAAAAGCAAGATAGTATGTCAACTGTGGAAAGTCTAGGCATGCAAAGAAGAACTGACATTGGGAGCTTTGAGACAAGAAGAAAAAATAGGAAGAAAACAAGGAGGCAAATGTGGCAACAAGTAATGTCTGTCAGGATGTTTTGATTCTTTCTTTGCACAATATTATTGAATCTTGGGTTTTAGATTCGAGGGATTCTTTCCATGCTACTCCACATAGGCATTATATTGTTGATTATGTTCAAGGAGATTTTGGGAATGTTTTTCTTGGTGATGATGATCCTTACAAAGATAGTTGTAAAAGGTTCTATTTAGGTTAAGATGTAGAATGGGAATACTTAGCTATCAAGGATGTTAAACATGTGCCTACATTAAGATGAAATTTGATATCGGCAGGGCAGTTGGGAAGTGATGGTTGTACTGTGATATTTACAGTTAACTCTTGGAAGGTTACCAAGGGTGCTCTTGTGGTGGCAAGAGGTAAGAAGGTTGGAACCTTGTATTTAACCACTTGTAGCACTAATGTTTGTAATATTGTGGCTTCAGAAGTAGATATAACATTGTGACACTATAGGCTCGGTCATATGAGCCATAAGGGCATAGAGATCATAAAGAAGGATCTACCCGAATATACAAAAATGGGTTTAGAGTTCGTGAGGACTGCATATATGGGAAACATAAGTGAGTAAGGTTTCTTAAGGTTGGACCTACAAAGAAAGAGAGTAAGTTAGAGCTGGTCACTCGATGTGTGGGGGTTGGCTCGGATATCATCTCTTGGGGTTCAAGTTATTATGTTACTTTTATTGATGATGCAACAAGGAAAGTTTGGGTTTATTGTATTGAAACAAATTTGATGTGTTTGACACATTTGTTAAATGGAAAGCCTTGTAGAGAATGAAACAGTCTTAAGCCTTGTTAAAAAAATTGGCCTTAAAATGTGCCTGATATACCGGGAAACGTGTTTTTCTCATATGGGCGAGATTTTTGACCCATAGGTTTATGGGACGGTTTTGGCCCATGGTTTTGGTACCCATGGTTTTGTAAAACTGCTTAAGCAGTTGTCTATTTATATGGTTTTTTCCATATGGTAGGAATTATGTAACATTGCATATGTGTTTTGAATGCAACTATGAATTTTATAGATTTTAATGAGCATAGCTCCAAACAGATCTGGGTATTGTATTAAGAGAGCAGTGGCTTGTAATAAAATCTAAGCAAGTGATTCTTAGTGGACGTAGCCCAAATTGGGTGAACCACATTAAATACTATCTCTTTGTGTTGTGTTATTTTATTCTACACTTTTATTTGAGATCTGTAATATTTTCTGCATATTAGTTTCTACTGTTGCGATTATGTGAGGGATTATTCCGCATATTTTATCCCTTATTTCCTAACATCTTCTATCATGAGAGATACATGTCCGTTTTCCCATATGCTTATGGTCATGCTTACATGGTTCTACGAAGGGAAGATTGTGTCCAACCCGGTTGATAAGGCCAAAATATGTCTCATCAATGTGTAATGAATGATCTCATTTTACTCTCCTTTTAATCAAGTTTGACTACATTTCGTGGCTTTTGTTTGATCTAGTATAAGTTAGGATGTAATTTTCCATCTTTTGTTGATTTAGTTCAAATGTCTAAAAACTCTATAATTCCTAACAAAATGTGTGGAAATTTAGTTTTGGAATAAACATGTCATAGTTGGTCAGATACGCAAAGTGGGAAGCAACCAACACCTTTTTGAGGAAGTTGGCTAAAATGTGGCTTAGCACCGGAACTACATCACTTAGCTCCGTAACTCTATCACTTAGCTTCGAAACTCTATCACTTAGTTCCGGAACTCTAGCACTTACCGAACTTTCATAGTTCTAGAAGGTTCCTCTTTGGTTCCTCGGAACTTTGGAGAAGTTCTCGGAATCAATGGGAATTTCCTTATTCTATCAAAATTTGGTTATGGAGCAATTAATATGCCCTCCAATTAGGAATAGACCAACAATTTTATGGTTCTTCACACTCCATAAATACTTATGTAAGACCAAAAACTATATATCCAACTAGTTTTCTAAATTTCATATCTACTTTGGGCACTATTCGGTTTCACTAGAACCTGTAGGTGGATGGACATCTATCGAACACTCATGATTGTAAATGCATCTTCTGGATGGAGATATATATAGAGAACTAAGGATAGATAAAAGGATGATGATATGATATACGTAAATTTACACAATTAAGTTTTGTAAGATAGAACAATTCAATAATAAGATAGCCATTTCATTTTGAGAATATCATACTTTGCGTTAACTCCTAATTCAAGGTGGAGCAAGGGCCCACTCCTCCAAGAAACATGATCCTTTATTTTATTGGTATTTATATCTTTAAGAAATTTGTATAAATTTATTATTTAGCAGTTTTGTAAGTACTTTTAATTGTTTCGGTTAAAAATTGTTAAATAAGTTATTTATCATCCCTACAAGTGTTTTAGTGTACTTTTTTATTTCCTTAAAACAATTTAAGCGAATTCTCAGTAAAGTGTGTTTATTTCCAAAGATTGTGTTTAAATTCTACAAAGTGTGTTTATTTCTAGTAGTGTGTTTAATTCTGAAAGATTTGTTCATTTCCACAATGTTTGGTTATTTTAGCAAGTTTCTTATAGTTTAGCTTTAATAAGGCTTTGGCCAGGAAATCTTATAGACAATTTAAAACCCCAGAAAATAAAAATAATAAATATCTATAATCAATTACTAGTTCACTAATATTTATTTTATGGCATATAGCTTCAGACATACCCCTGGTTTGAATATGACATCAAACATGAGTTAAATAAATGAAGGGAATAACGACACCCATCATTTTTGGTGTCATTTCCTGGGACTCACTAGTTAGAATTGTCTAATTAGGTGTCAATAAGGAAAAAAAATCATACATCTAGTAATTGAAAAATATTCCCTACATTATCATAAATTTATGAGTAGACCAAGAGACTCAAATGGTATATTTCTCCCAAAAATATCTCAACAAGAATTATCAGCATCCTCTAGTTCAAATAAGGAAGTTGAGAAAGAATTAGAAGCACCATTGTCCCCTATTAGACAAGAAGTAGAACTTCCACCTTGGAATTTTTGGATCAATCACCAGAAGGAAGTGGAACTTTTAGGAGAAGGATTATATCCCAAGACCCGTTTAGAGAAAGTTTTGATTCTCAATTGAGTATTCAACCTCCTACTCCTAACTTCTCACCTTCACCAAAGTAGATCACATACCACATTGATTGGGAAAAAGATCTAGAAGATACTGCAGATATGGCACGAGAAGATGAAAGAGAACCTGATAGGACCTTTACCTATCCAATTCAATTGGAGGATGATGATACACCTATGAAGAATATTTCACCTGCACACTTTCCCACATTTAGAGGGATGTCATCTGAGGACCCTGACCAATTTTTTTTTAATTTAAAGTATTGTGTCAGACCTATGACTACAAAACAAATAATCAAAAACTCAAGTTGTTCTCATCTACTCTGAAAGATACAGGAATGAGGCGGTTTATGGGATTAACATCCAATTCCATTATCACTTGGGGAAAATGGAAATTGCTTTCCTAAACAAATATCAGGACTACTGTAGAGGGAGAAACATGAAGGAAGAATTTTTTAGGATCAAACAAGAAGAGGATGAAAATATGGAAGATTATTTAGATAGATTCCTCTTTGTAAGTAAAAGGTGTGGATTTGTACTTCAAGAAGAGATAAGCAAAACCATTTTTCTTAAAGGTCTGGATGATGAATCTAGGGAAGCCCTTAATTTAATGGGAGGTGGAAACATCAATCAATTGAGAATGAATGATATTAAAGACCTTTGTAGAAGTTATTCAAGAATAAGGGGTGGACCTAGGAAAGGAAAAATTGTGAAAGGTACGAATCCAGACACAAACAAACTTATGGATGAACTAGAAAATTTTAAAACAAATATCCTGATTCAATTAACTTCTACCATGGATGGATTGCAAGCCAAAGCAAATGTTAATACTAAACCATTAGCTATGTATTGTCCTAGATGCAAAAAGAAGCATGCAATAAGAGATTGTCCACTTTGGATAAAATAGAAATATGTCTTATTTGTGAATCTAGGGAACATGAAGTTAATGCTTTTTCTCTTCTTCCATTCATAAAAAATCATCTTAAACAAACCAGCACTTCATTCACTACAAAAGAAGAGAAATTTTTATAAAGAAAACCTAGCCAAGGGTAGTTCATACCAAGATATGTTCCTAATCCCTGGATGATGCCATGGGTAGCTCAGATAGTACCACAAAATTGGGGACAACCCCCTTGGGCCCCTCAACCAACATGAAATCCCTAGGATTGGGCAGACAAGCTTGGTATGCTCAAGGACACCAACAACCATGGTCTAGTCAAGGTAACCCTTATGCTTGGTCACAACCTAGGTGGAACCCTAATAACTATACTCAAGGGAAGACATATCCCAACCAACATCAACAAGCCATAATGGGTTCCCGGCACAAGTTTCAAAAACTAGAAAATGTGGTTCAAACACAAATACTAGCACAACTAGTGGCTAATCCCAAAAACAAACAAATAACCCCTGTCTATGGAATAGAGCAAGAAAAACCAGTTGATCTTAATGCCATGGACTGTAAGGATATTCAAACCAGATCTAGAAAAATAATTAATAGTCCACCGTTATAATCACTAAGATGTCAGATGTGACTGAAACCCCTAGTTTAGTCATTCCTAAGGTTGATGAAAAAGAAAAAGAGAAACAACCAGATAAAAATTCTACAGAAACTCCATTTCCAGAAAGACTTAAGGAAGTTATTGAGACCAAGGAATCTGAACTAGTGCAGGAGTTAAGGAAATTAAATATTGAAATACCATTATTGCAAGCAATTAAGGACATTCCTGAATTAAACAAATTAATCAAAATGTTATGCTTAAAAGACCTGGAAGGAAGAAGTAGTACCCTAGGACTATTAAGGTAGATGGGAAACTTGTTGATTTATTAGTAGGAAAACTCTTACTTCCCAAATATGGGGATCCTGGAAGCCCTGTTATTTCTATCTCTATAGGAAACAAACATATACATAATGTTTTGGTTGATTTGGGAGCAGCTATAAATGTGATGACAATAGACACTTTGAAAACATTACCATTGACAAGTATACAACCTACTAGCACCATATTGCAGATGGCGATCATTCAGTAGAAAAAATAGAAGGGATTATCAAGATGGTAGTCATGGTGGAGTCATGGGAGTATCTAGTGGACTTCCTTATATTACGACCAAAAGGTAAAACACTTAGTTATCCCATTATTTTGGATAGACCATGGTTAGCTACAGTTTTTACCTTAATTAATTGTAGATCAGGTGATATGACTATCTCCAATGGTAAGAATTCTAAGTAAATTTCCCTATATCCTTCTCACATGACCTTTTATTGATAATCAAGAACAATTATGGGTTAATGATCCTGATACTAATAAATAAAACTTGTCTTCTTTGGATATGATAACATTATAGGATCATGTATGGGAGGTGGAGAATATGATTAATCACCCATTGAATGATCACCAATTGTATTTGGAACAATCGGGGATATTTCTCGGAACCTTCGGACTTAGTTCTAGAACCTTCAGACTTAGTTTTGAAACATTCATACTTATCTCCAGAACCACAACAATTCCATGTAGATGTAAATAATTTCACTCTGAGGAATGTGATTTCTCTTCGAGAGGGGCAGAAATAGCTATGGAATCAGTAGCCTTAGTCTCAAAGATATCATGGAACAATAAGAAATTTTTGGAAAACATCAATGATGAGGAGTTTGACCAACGACAAGATAAGTATCATAACTCGCTTATTGTCCTTTATCCAGTATTCTTTCTCAAGGGAAATTTAGAGACATTACTGCATATCATATGTTGTTACCACATTCATGTCCACTAAACACCCTAATGGAACCTTTTCAACAAATTATTTCATCACACACTAGAACTAAACAAATTGAGATTTAACCAGGTAAAATTTTGAACATTAACAATTGGTTGGAAAATGATCAAGAAGTTAAATTGTTTGATGTTTTGAAAGGTCATACTAGAGCTTTTGCTTAGGAATATAAAGACATGAAAGGAATCCATCCAAGTATTTTTACCCATCACATTTATACTAAAAATGTTAAACCAGTTAGGTAACCTCAGAGAAGGATCAACCCATCCTTGAGGGACATAGTCAAGTAGGAAATTGAAAAGCTATTGCAAGTAGGCTTTATCTACCCCATCTCAGATAGTCAATGGGTGTCTCCTCTTGTAATTGTGCCTAAAAAGAATGGAAAATGGATAATTTGTGTTGATTATAGGGAATTGAACAAAGCTACACTTAGATATTATTTTCCCTTACCATTCATAGATCAAGTTTTAGACAACCTTTCAGGTAAACAATACTTTTCCTTCCTAGATGGTTTTAGTGGATATAATCAAATCAAGGTGGTTGTTGAGGATCAGAAAAAACTACCTTTACTTGTCCATGGGGTACCTTTTCCTACAGGGTATTGCCATTTGGACTATGTAATGCTCCAAAGAACCTTCCAAAGGGTTGTACTAGCAATTTTTGTAGATCTAACCAATGATTGTGTGGAAGTATACATGGATGATTTTACTATGCATGGAGAAACATTTGATGATGCCTTGAAAATTTTGAATAGAATATTAACAAGATGTGAGCAACACCATTTGTCTCTTAGTCATGAGAAATGTTTGATGATGGTTGATGAGGGAATTGTACTTGGGACACCACATTTCAAAAAGAGGAATTCAAGTTGACCAAGACAAAATCAGGATTATTTCGACTTACCTATTCCTCAAACCCCCACAAATATCAAGTCATTCTTAGGACATGTTGGGTAATATAGGCATTTTATCAAAGATTTTAGTAAATTTTTGCCCCCATGTTTGGTTTGCTTACCAAGGATTGTGAATTTCGTTAGGATGAAAAATTTCAACATGCTTTTGAAGAGATTAAAGAAAAATTAATCACTGCCCCAATATTAAGAGGACCTAATTGGGAGAAACCTTTTCACATCCAAAAATATGCCTCAAATAACTCAATTGGTGCAGTTTTGGGACATAAATATGAAGAAGGGAAATGTATGCTATTTACTACCTTAGTAAAAATCTTACTCCCACTGAAAGAAATTACACCACCACTAAAAAGTAATTTCTTGCTATGATTTATTCAATTAATAAGTTCAGACATTATATTACAGGGTACAAAATATTTGTACATATAGATCACTCAGTAATTAGATACTTAAAGAACAAACCAAAGTGGTTGGAGGTAGGATAAACAAATGGTTATTATTTTTACAATAATTTGATATTACCATTGTGGATAATCCAAGAAAATATAATGTGGTAATTGATTTCTTGTCAAGATTAACCACTACAGGGGAGCAAGATCCAGTTAAGGACAAATTTCCAAATGAACAATTATTTGTTATTTCAATTAATACACCATGGTTTACTGATATGGCAAATTAACTTACAACATGGAAGTTTCCTCCTTTTACTAATAAACAAATGAAAAGTTTAATCATAACCAATGCACAGTTTAAATGGTTAAATGGAATGTTATTTAAATGTGGTCATGATTTGGTTTTACGCATGTGTGTATGAGAAGATGAAATCTTTGACATAGTTAGGGCATGTCATGATGAACCAAGTGGAAGACACTTTTTGGTGAAAAGAAGAATAGCCCAAAAATAATTGGCATTGGCTATTATTAGCCATATTTATATAAAAAAGTGAAGAAATACATCAAGCGGTGTGATCCCTGTCAAAGGATGAGACAACCAACTTTCACTAGTGAAATTCCTCTGTAACCTCAAGTAGTGATTGAACCATTTGAAAGATGGGGCTAAATTTTGTTGGCCCTTTTAGTCCTCCTTCACAAGGAAAAGAGCACATTCTTGTATGTACTAATTATGTAACAAATTGGGAAGAGGTGCAGGCTTTAACAAATGTTAATGAAGATGCAGTTGTTGATTTCCTTTGGCACAAAATTATGATGAAGTTTGGTGCACCAAGAAGTATAGTTTCAGACCAAGGCCCATAGTTCATGTCCAATATGATCTAGGCCTTCACAATGTACTATCAGATCAATCATAGGAAGTCATCTCCCTATCACCCACAATCAAATGGACAAGAAGAAGTGACAAACAGGGAATTGGAAAACATTCTCACCAAAACAATTGAAGTAAGTAGAAGAGATTGGGTGAAAAGGCTACCTGAGGTTTTCGGGCTTATAACACAACTTGGAAGACTACAACAGGGTTCTCACCATATGAGTTATTCTATGGGAAGAAGTCCTTGTTACCCATTTAATTTGAACTATAAACATTGAGGACAACAGCTAAATTGGGTATTGAATTGGATACAGCACAAAAGGAAAGAATTCTACAACTCGATGAATTCGATGAGCTGAAATTGGAAGCACTTCAATAGAAAAAGATAACCCAAGACCAAAGGAAGCAGTGACATGATACATATATCAAGGAAATGAAATTCAAGATATGAGATTGGGCATTACTATTTGACTTCAAGCACCAATAATTCAAGGGCAAGTTGAGAACCAAGTGGTTAGGACCTTATCAGATTGAGCAGATATATGACAATGGCTCTATTTAGCTACTTCCCATTGATGGCAGCAGAAGGACACTTTTGGTCAATGGACACAGGCTAAAACTCTATAGGAAGCCTCCTACCAAGGATTAATTCTTGAAGCAAATTGAAGCGGATAAGGAATTTGATTATATGAAAGAACATATTTCTTCCAAAATGATCAAGTAATCAGATCAAGGATCCAAAATAAAGGAAAGGGAATGAAAACCAACAAATGGTGTTCTCTTCCCCAAAAAATTAAATAAAAAGGGAAGGGAATGAAAACTAATAAATGGCATTCTCTTCCCAAAAAATCCTCTCAAAAGGCCAATTGAAAACCAGAAATGGCGGTTGGTCTCATCAATAAGTGGCTAATTCAAATAAAAGGAACTTCTTTGGAATTCCAGTGTCTTTTCTAACTTTTTCCTTTTTCACTTTTTTAGGAATGATGAGTCATCAAGGTGGATGGATTACATCAGCAAGGACGGTAATTATGTCTTGATCTTATTAAAGGTTAAATTAAAATTTTACATGTGTGATTAGACTTGATTTAAGTCGGTGGTATAATGAGTCATTTATTACACATCATGATTAAAGGGGAATAATCATGAAGGTGATGTTAACTAAATAAATGGAAGTGGTGGCATATTAATAACAAACTTTCATTTAGGTAGAATAAAATAAAATTGGGAATAGTTGCAGAGAAGTTCAAGGAGGAAATAGTGAAGTCATATTTGGAGTTGCGCATGACCAAATCCACTAGTTCTGCAGCTATCTCCTGGAAGAGAAAGGGTTTGAAAGAAGAAAGAATTCAAATCATCCTCTTTGCCATGGGTATCAAAAAGAATTCAGATCCAAAAGATGATACACAACTCCTTGCAGATGGAGAAGTAACAACCATTTTTGAACAGTAGGTTGGCTGGAGTTTCTAAAGAAATTCTCAAAATACAATGATGAATTGGTAAGATAATTTGTTGTGAATTTAGAGCAGTCTAGAACTAAGGTTAAAAGCATTGTAATTCCCTTTACTGTTAATACAATGAGCAATGTATCTGGGGTACCAATTGTACATGTTCCAAACTCTGTAAAGGGAACCCTAAAAGAATTAGTAGAAACCTTAAGGAAAGAGGGTGAATCTGAACCCCAATACATTTATAATACTAAGAAGATCATCAAGGGGGTCGAAGAGCTAGCCTACCCAAAACCTTCGACAGAGTATAATTTTGGGTAGGAAAGTACCTGACATGTGATAGCCAATATGGGACTGTTGGAAGGGAGGTCCTTAAAATGCTGATATATCTTAGGTATGGGGCAACAAAACAGAGTATATAGTAAACCTTCCTAGTTTCCTCTTTGATTCCATCTAAACAATGGCTCGAGATATTCCTGGGGTGTAGGGACAATTAGACACCATGGATTAGTCCATCTGTGCAGTGTCACAAGATCATTTTCTCTCTTAGAAAAATGGAGAAGAAACATGGGAAAATTTCCTCAATAAGTTCAGACAAACTCTTGATACTATCAAAAGGGGAATACCAACCCCTTTCTCTCCTAAAAGTAACTTAGAAATTAATCCCCCGATGAGAAAAAGAAGGAAATAAGTGGGGTTAAAATACCAAAGAGGAGGAGGTCTGAAAGGATGATCAAAGCTACAAAATCTACCGTTTCTTTAAAAAAATCCTTCCCCTATAATAATACCAGAAGAACTAATACATGTCTCTGATAGTGATAGTTCACCCAAGTTAGACCGTGAAGCAAAAATCAAAATAAGTTCAAGGAGAAAGTTCACTTTAGAAAATGTTGAAGCTCCTAAAAGGAAAAGAATTCATAAGAAGTATAGGGAAACTCTAGGGAATATTGAAGTATAGGAGGGTTTAGAGAAAGAAGTTGTTGATATTCTGGGAAACATGGCAATGTCTCCTCCTCTACCAAGTCAAACTGAGGAGTTGGAGAAAGAAGATGAAATATTGGAAGAGTGGGCTTTTCAGGAGATGGATGACTCAACAATACTATCACATGAGGAAGAACAATTGGCATCTTAAAAATTAAAAGGAAAACCCCTTTGATGGAAGAACAATGCTCGTCCCCGAGGAACTCCCGAGAAAAGAAGAAAAATAGCAGTTGAAACAGACTTTGTTCTTTTCTAGAGTAGAACTTATCATTAGGGACAAAGATGAGGAATTAAAATTCCTCAAACACAAATTGGAGCATAGAGAAATGCTTATTGAACAATTAAAAACTCAGCTCACAGATAAGAATGAAGAATTGGCATTAGTAAAGCAAATAAGTGGTGGAAAAAGAAAAAGAATTGCAATTGGCTAGTGAACAAAGTACTATGACAAAAGTACATTTAGTGGATCAAATTGTACAAACAGAGTTGTCTTACTAGCCACTCAAGCAATTATGGGATGATACCTGCAGAAGCTTAATGAGTTCAAAATATCAAATCAAGAACTAAGAAGCCAGATGGAAGAAGAGAAGAAGGCAAGGAAAGAATGGGAAGAAAAATTCTATAAAATGGAGGAAGAAAAATTTAAATGTTTGGAAAAATATAGATGGTTTGTATAATGAGTGAAAAATTACTCACATGTAGAAGACCTTCTCCTGCATACAATGTCTTCCTAGAAGAGCAATTTATCTGTTGGAAACTATCAAGGATTTCATGTGGCCTTCCACATGAAGTAAAGGATGAAGCAAAATTCATGGCAACATATTCCTCAGCCAGTGCAAAGTAGAAAAATCTTCTTTGTAAATTTTATCTCTGCAACTTTATGTTAGAAAAGAACACAGCTTCATGATTAATCTATATGTGGGGGAAATCCAACTTAATGCATTTGTTTCTATACTCTAGAATCAGATATCTTGGAAAGAAAGGGATACTAGAACACTTAATAAAGGCTAGTTCCTTTGGCCTATGTATGAGAGCTCATTATGGAAAACCATCTGCATTTGTCATACATTTCAGATCCCATGCCTTTGACAACCGATTTAAGGAACATTATATTGCAAACTGCATAAAATTATTGATGCCTTCACCTCTTATGAAGAGAAAAAAATTGAGGAAATTTATGATGGATGCCTGAAGAGATGGGAATTCCTCACTGTAGCATTAAGAAGAAGAGAAGTGATATCTCCCAAAAATCTAATATGGAGTCTGGAAAGGGCCAGAACTTTATGTACACTCATTCCTCAAATTTGTGAAAAACGCAGGGGTATGTGGATGGGTATGAGAACAAGGCCTCCTCTCCTTCTTACACCCATGTCTCCATGGTAGAATAGAGAACCTCAAGATCCCACTCACTTTGAGGATTGGCAAAAAAATCTAGAGGAAGGATCGGATACAACACTTTTGAATAGAAGCACTAGGACATTCAATTTCAACCATTTGACCTTAGCAATCAGTTGGAATGCAGAATTCACAATCCTAGTTTTGAAGAATAGATTTTGTAAGAGGACTTACAAACAAGTAAGTGTGGGGGAGATGATAAGGCCAAAATATGCCTCATCAATGTGTAATGAATGATCTCATTTTAATCAAGTTCGACTACATTTCGTGGCTTTTGTTTGATCTAGTATAAGTTAGAATGTAATTTTCCATCTTTTGTTGATTTAGTTCAAATGTCTAAAAACTCTATAATTCCTAACAAAATGTGTGGAAATTCAATTTTTGGAATAAACAGGTCATATTTGGTCAGATAAGTGAAGTGGGAAACAACCAGCACCTTTGTTAGGAAGTTGGCTAAAATGGGGCTTAGCATCAAAATTCCATCACTTAGCTCCGAACTCTATCACTTAGCTCTGGAACTCTCACTTAGCTCTGGAACTCTATCACTTAGTTCCGAACTCCATAACTTAGCTTTGGAACTTTCGTAGTTAGTTCCAGAAGGTTTCCCTTTGGTTCCAGAACTTCTCCAAAGTTCTAGAATCAATGGGAATCTCCTTATTCTATCAAAATTTGGTTATGGAGAAATTAATGGGCCCTCCAATCAAGAACAAACCAACAATTTTTTGGTTCTTCACACTCCAGAAATACTTATGTAAGACCAATAGTTGTATGTCCAACTAGTTTTCTAAATTTCATATCTACTTTGGGCACTATTCGGTTTCACTAGAACTTGTAGGTGGATAGACAACTATTGAACACTCATGATTGTAAATTCATCTTCAAATGGAGATATATATATATAATCGAGGATAAATAAAAGGAGGATGATATAGATATACAGACATATACACAGTTAAGTTTTGTAAGATAAAACAATTCAATAATAAGATAGCCATTTAATTTTGAGAGCATCATATTACGTTAACTCCTGATTCAAGGTGGAGAAAGGGCCCACTCCTCCAAGAAACAAGATCCTTTATTTTATTGGTATTTATATTTTTAAACAATTCTTATAAATCTATTATTTAGCGATTCTATAAGTACTTTTAATTGTTTCATTTAAAATTTGTTACATAAGTTATTTATCGTCATCCTGCGAGTGTTTTAGTGTATGTTTTTATTTCATTAAAATCATTTTAAGAAAATTTCACAGCAAAGTGTGTTTATTTCCAGTAGTGTGTTTAAATTCTGCCCGAAGTGTGTTTATTTCCAAAGAATGTGTTCGATTCTCAAATATTTGTTCATTTCCGCAATGTGTGGTTATTTCAGCAAGTTTCTTATAGTTTAGCTTTAATAAGGCTTTGGCCAGGAAATCTTAAAGACACTTTAAAACCCCTAGAAAATAAAAATAATAAATATCTACAATCAATTACTAGTTCACTAAGATTTCTCTTATTGCATATAGCTTCAGACACACCCCTGGTTTGAATATGACATCAACCATGAGTTGATTAAATAAAGGGAATAACGACACCTATCACGGGTGATGTCAATTAAGTCTATATAACTCCCAAAACCTAACATCCCCACTAACAACACATGATCCATGCTGACGAAATAATGAATACGACCATTCACTCGTTCAGTTTTGTAGTCTACGGGTGGTTGATTGAAAGACAATGTTAGAAAATTTTGATAATTCTTACGCTATTTGTTTTTGCTAAATATTCCTAGGAGAAGGCCCTAGCCTCAAAAAAAATTCTATTACAAAATCCATGATTGAACTACAAATCACCGGGGCATAACATGAAAAGTTAAATGCACATTATCGTGTTAATAATTCTTATGATATTGAATAGCAGTAATCAACAAGAAAAAAATTAAGTTTTAAATTTATTCACCTCCATTATAGGCTCCGGGATATCCAAGCCAACGGGCTCGGAAGGACCATCTGACGTAGCACCATGAGGACAATCAGCTCTTGGAGGAGCATCTCCCTATGACATTAAAATATAACATATTATTAGACATTTGTTTATGATTACTATAAAAACTAAATAAATAACTTGCAAAAATGAACCACATACTGACGACTTGGTTGCATCCTCTCTGGATGTGTGTTGAATGCATACGCGCCGTGGGATGTGAAGCTTCATGTATGTAGGGAGTACAAATACGTAATTATTAGCCCAACATAAAATATTATGTATTATGAAAAAGAATTAATGTTCACAAATTTGTATATTACCATCATGGAATGTGAAGTAACTCTGTATGAAAAGAGGACATTTCATAATTATTAGCCCAACATATGGTGTTAGGAATTAATAATATCTAATGTGGAATAATTCCTCGAATCGTAATAATAAGAAGTATGAATAGAATTACGTAAATGAAAAATGTGCAACATGAAGACAATATTTAACGTGGTTCACCCAATGTGGGCTACATCCACCAAGAACACTTGCTCATATTTTATTACAAGCCAAAAGTCTTCACAATTACAACAACCAGATCTTGTTTGGAGCTGCGCTCAACAAACCCTCCCGAATTCGCACTTGAATTTACACACACTATTCACCTTCACAAAAACACTCACATAAAAATCCTATTGTATGTCCATCTATTTATAAGTACATCAATAGGTAGCCGAAGAGGTGGTTTTACAAAACAATGGGTACCGAAAAACCATGGGCCCAAAAATAGCCCATAACGGTTACCCATTACCCATGGGTTAATAAACCACCCATGAAAAATATCTGAGTGTAACAGATGGAAGGTGTACAAAACTCTAACATGAAAACAGGATTCATAAACATAACAATCTCCCACTTGGAAATTGATTTCCAATGAGAAAGCTTCTCAACCCTTCAATGTCATCCGCAAAGGCCAACCAAAGCTAAACATAGCTTTAGTTTATCCTTTTGACCACCTTGGTCATCATGTCTGCAGACTGACGACCGTATGAATCTTCTCCAACTTCAACTTATCTTCCTCCAAATTTGTCCTCGATGAAGTGATATCTCAACTATATATGCTTCGTCTGGAGTGGAAAGTAGAGTTCTTAGCTAGGTGTATAGCACTCGACTATCACTATATAGCTTACATTCCTCATGCTTATGCCCCAACTCCTCAAGCGATTTTTGTAACCATATCATCTCTTTACTTACCTTTGTGGCAGCAACATACTCACCTCTGTGGTTGATAAAGCCACCACTTACGTAGTCATGAAATCCATTTCACCGTTGTCCCACCTACAAAGTAAAAATATAACTCCGTCATGCTCCTCCCGTTGTCTACATCTCCAACCATGTCTGAATCTACATAACCACGTAAAGTGGTGTTTGATCCACTATAGCACAAAATTGTCCCCATGGTCCCTCTCAAATGTCAAGGATCCACTTTATTGCTTGCCAATGCTCTTTACCTGGATCACTCATAAATCTACTCACGGCTCCCCACCGCATGGGCAATATCAAGCCTAGTGCACACCATAGCATACATCAAACTACCAACCGATGAGTAAGGTACCTTGGACATCTAGTTTCTTTCCTGCTCTGTCTTGGGACACTACTCCTTTGATAACTTAAAATGGCCTGCCAAAGGAGTCCCAACCGGTTTAGCATCCTGCATGTTAAACCTATCCAATACCTTCTTAATGTACTCTTCCTGAGATAAAGTCAACTTCTATTCCTTCCTATCCCGAGTTATCCTCATACCAAGGATTTGTTTGGCTACCCCCAAATCCTTCATATCAAAGGATTCACTTAGTTGTTTCTTGAGTACTTTTATTTCCTACATGTTTTTACCTGTAACCAACATGTCATCAACATACAAACACAGGATAATATAACTTCCATCCTCAAATTTCTTTGTATACACGCAATGGTCAAAATGACATCTAATATAACCTTACTCCATCATGAAGCTATCAAACTTCTTATACCATTGACGTGGAGCTTGTTTCAGGCCATACAAGCTCTTCTTCAGTTTACACACCATCTCCTCTTTACCTTTGACTTCATATCCTTCTAGCTGCTGCATATATAGCTCCTCCAAATCACTATGGATAAATGCGGTCTTTACATCTAAATGTCCTAAGTGCAAGTCTTATGCTACCACTATTCCAAGAATGATTCGATAGAAGTCATTTTTACTACAAGAGAAAAAATCTCATCAAAATCTATACCTTGTTTCTGTGCAAACCCCTTGACCACCAACCGGGCCTTATATATTTTCTTTCCTCCTTCTTCGTCTTGAACTTTGTACACCCACTTGTTCTGCAATGCTATTTTTCCTTCCGGTAGCTTCACCAAATCCCAAGTCTGGTTCTTCATGAGAGACTTATGCTCCTCATCCATGGCTTGCTCCCACTTCTTACTAGCATCTACCTGCATTGCTTCATCAAATCTCTTTGGCTCTCCACTATTAATGAGTAATAAATAATAAAGAGAAGGAGAAAAATGTTCGTGTTCTTTTCTTACCCTAAGAAGATCTCCTCACCGTAGGAGTTTGGGGTTCATGTTGAGTAGGTTCTGAACCGATTCATGGGTCACCGTCCCCATCCGGAAGATCCTATACCACCGCATATTCTTTCTTGGATTCTTCTCTGTTTTCCTGCAATTGTTTCTTATACATGACTTTCTCATTAAAGACCACATCCCTAGACCAAATGATTTTCTTGTCCTTAATACTCCAACATTTAAATCCAAATTCATCACCACCATAACCAATAAAAGTGAATTTTTCTGATTTATCCTCTAGCTTGGTCCTATCATCCTTGTCAATATGAACAAACACCTCACATCCAAAGACTCTAAGAAATGAGTAATCGAATTTCTTACCGTACCAAGCCTCCTCATGTATGCCTCCATCCAAGGCACTTGAGGGTCCTCTGTTTATCAAGTACACAACTGTGCTCACCGCTTCTACCCAAAAATAAAGAGGTAGTCCTGCATGTATCCTCATGCTCCTAGCATGTTCCATTATTGTTATGTTCATCCTTTCTGACACCCCATTCTCTGCAGGGTTCCTGAACTCTGCTTTTGCCTGCGGATTCCATTCTTAGAACAATAATCATCAAATTCATTATTGTAATACTCCCCTCCATTATCTGACCTGAGACATTTTAACTTAAGACCTGTTTCATTCTCTACCAAGGATTTCCATTTAACAAAAGTATCAAATACATCAGATTTGTTTCTAATACAATAAACCCAAACTTTCCTTGTTGCATCATCAATAAAAGTAACGTAATAACTTGAACCCCCAAGAGATGATACCTGAGCTAGCCCCCACACATCAAAATGTACCAGCTCTAACTTACTCTCTTTCTTCATAGGTCTAAGCTTGAGAAACCTTACTCGCTTATGTTTCCCATATATGTAGTTCTCACATAAATCCAAGTTTTTTTCTCGTATATCCAGGCAAATTCTTCTTTATGATGTCCATGCTCTTATGGCTTATATGACCAAGCCTATAGTGCCATAATGTTGTATCTCAGTATCCAAGCCACAAGATTACAATCATTAGTACTATCGGTGGTTAAATACAAGGTTCCAACCTTCTTACCTCTTACCACCACAAAAGCACCCTTAGTAACCTTCTAAGAGTCACCAGTAAATATCACAAGATAACCATCACTTCCCAATTGCTCACCGATATCAAATTTCTCCTTAATGTAGGCACATGTCTAACATCCTTCAATAGCCATGTATTCCCATTCTGCATCTTAACCTGAATAGAACCTTTTCCAACTATATTGCAAGGCTCATCATCACCAAGAAAAACATGCCCAAAATCCCCTTGAATATAATCAACAAAATAATGCCTATGTGGAGTAGCATGAAAAGAAGCCCCTGAATCTAAAACCCAAGATTTAGTAATATTATGTAAAGAAAGAATCAAAGCATCCTAGCATACATTACCCGATGCCACATTTGCCTCCTTGTTTTCTTCCCCGCTGTTTCTTCTTATCCTAAAGCTCCCAATAAATCCTTCTTTGCGTGCCTAGACTTTCCACAATTCCAAAATACAATCTTGCTCTTGGATTTTGACCTTGCCCGATCTTTTGATTTTCCACGCTTTCCTCTATTCTTTTGTATCCCTCTAGTTTCCACTATCAAATCATTCCCTGAAGTAGAAGATTCCCCAAAGCTTTTTCTTCACATTTCCTCGCTTAGAATCACCCCTATAATATCCTCAAACTTCAACTTTGAGTTAGTAGGAACCAACTTTCTTACTACCATTACCAGGGTATTCCAACTCTCAGGTAAAGAGCATAGAACTAATAAAGCCCTCACTTCTTCATCAAATTCTATTATAACCGAAGCTAGCATATTTACAACCGTATTAAAATCATTTAGATGATCTGCTCTTCGAACCATTCTCGACATCTTCATATTAAATAACTTTTTCATTAAAATTATCTTATCTTATTAGATGCAGAGGGTTTTTCATACAACTTCCCTAATGCATCCATAGGTTCTTTTGTAGTCTTTTCCTTTGAAACATTAAATAATACCAAAGATGCAAGACACACGGCCATTGTCCCAAGTGCCTTCTTATCCAGTAAATCCCATTCCGCATCTGTTATACTCGAGGGTTTGTTCACCTTCTTAGAAAGCGGAGTATAAAGATCCTTCTCGATAAAGGTAATCTTCCATCTACATCTTCCAAAGACTGAAATTCTATTCGTTGAATTTATCAACCCTAGATCTTCCATCATCTGTCATAGCTCCCACTCAAGCTAAAAACTTTCCTTGTGATTCAACACTTCAGCAAACCAAACCAGCTCTCGATACCAATTGTTAGGAATTAATAATATCTAATGCAGAATAATTCCTTAGAATCGTAATAATAAGAAGTATGAATAGAATTACGAAATGAAAAATGCACAACACGAAGACAATATCTAACGTGGTTCACCCAATGTGGACTAAATTCACCAAGAACACTTGCTTAGATTTTATTACAATCCAACAGCTCTTCATAATTACAATAACTGAGATCCTGTTTGGAGCTCGCTCAACAAACCCTCCCGAATTCACACACACTATTCACCTTCACAAAAACACTCACATAAAAATCCTATTATATGTCCATCTATTTATAAGTACATCAATAGGTAGCCGAAGAGGCGGTTTTACAAAACAATGGGTACCAAAACCATGGGCCCAAAAACA
This sequence comes from Taxus wallichiana var. yunnanensis, assembly GCA_018340775.1. Classification (NCBI taxonomy): domain Eukaryota; kingdom Viridiplantae; phylum Streptophyta; class Pinopsida; order Cupressales; family Taxaceae; genus Taxus; species Taxus wallichiana. The sequence goes on from CM031238.1 coordinate 141,841,384, forward strand.
GCCCATAACGGTTACCCATTACCCATGGGTTAATAAACCACCCATGAAAATTTGCTTTGGGGGCTTTGCCCCCGAACCCCCTTGACCCGCTCACCGGTGAGCGGGACCGCCGTAAAAATATTCGAGTGTAACACATGGAAGGTGTACCAAACTCTAACATGAAAACAAGCTCCATAAACATAACATATGGCATTAACATTGATATGACATACAATTATTATTCACAAAGTATTATATTACCGTATTTTTATTTTTGTCTTCCCCTAATGCATAAGAACAGATATTGAACATGGATGGGAACATCTCGAACTTCTCTATGTTTCGTTCAAGTGTGTTGCCATAACCACCCCTAGAGTGACGCATTGTAATACAAGATAAATTGAAACAGATGGTGCACGAACTATTTTATTCTTATTTTTCATTCATATTGAGATAATTATGCATAGTAAAACATTGTACACATTGAGAATTGTTTTTCATTCATATTCCTACAATAAAAAAAGTATGTCTACCACTACACAAAAAGAAAATACAATGTGCGTACATATATCATATTGCAATGTCATCCATGGCAAGTGCTAACAACGCTATCAATTCTTCGTTTATAGTGTCCCTAGACACTTGAAATACATCCAACCTACCTCTATTAACTTTTACATGCACATATGAACATTTCACAAAGTGAGATACAATCTCTAGCACTTGAACTTGAAGAACAAAAAGATTTACATTGGTATACACCATTCATTTGTTTCACAACAAGCATATCATGAGAAAACACACAAATTTTCCGAACTTCATGGCGTATTGCTTCCTCAAGACCCAATATCAAGGCCCTATACTCAACCTAGTGGACGGTCATAGTGGCATTTCCCACAATGGTACCTCTCTCTACTATCTTGTTGTCATCATGGTCATATAATATGAACGATGAACATGTAAGATTTTTTGAGGTATTCGACACTCCATGAATTTCCAATCTCCAAATGGCAACCATGTTTACCTTTACAATGGACAAACATATATCGTAAGCAACAATAATTTATTTTTTTCATATTGAACACTACAAATTTGACTTTTTCAATACAACCATCTATATTTTAACTTATGACAAGGCACTAAAACATTTGCTACTGAGATCATTCATTAATAATGATTTCATATTGAGATTCAGTGGAGTTAGTAGTATGTTTGGGGACATACACACTAAATGAGTTAGCATCATGTGTTTGTGAGGGACTTATTTTTGGGAAACATTGTATTAAAACATCATATTCCTTAAATTACTAAAACATCGTATTCCTTATATTACACTATTGGAATATATTTTGGATATCTCTTATTATAAAAAAAGGTTTATACATTAAGTGGGAGTATCTTAATCAAAATTTAATCCATTTTGTTCAACACTATCATATTATGTTAATCAATAAATAAAAGGGTAAGAGGGTCCCTCACCCTTTTCTATTAATATGAGAAAATAGAAGTTTACAAAAATATCATCTTTAAGGAAACCAGTCATGGAGAAAACTTTGCAATATATAGAAGCAACCTTTTATGTTGGGATTAAAAGCAGTTAAACCAAATCAATCCTTAAATTACTTTCAAACAAGGGATTATTGTGGAAGATATAGAAAATGTACAAGATGTAGAAACTACAAAAGATGGAAATTAAATCTTGTAAATCTCAAATAAGGAGTTCTCACCTAAATTAAAAGAGGTGAACAGGAGAAAAAATGCATCTTTTTGTGCTCCAAGTACATTCTTATCCTTAAAATTATTACTTTCCTTATAAATAATTCCATAATAGTGAGTCCTAATCCTTATGTAGAAAAAAAGTTCAAATTCATTTTCCAAAAAGTATCAAACACCCACCCTCTTACTATGTGACCTAAACACCATATCTCTAGAACCCTTCCCTTTTGAAGATTTTTTTCCTTTTTAACTAGACTCCACTCATTGGATTCAAATAAGTGTGAAGAGATTTCATTTAAGGAGGGGTTGTGAATATTTTCTTAAACGTTACCATTACACATTAACGTATCTATATTGACTTAATGTGTTACCAAAAGATATTTTTAACATAAATGAATTTAAAAAATCTAAACTTGTTATAAATTATATAAACATTAATAATTTTAAAAATATAATCAATTGTAACACATTTTAATAAAATGGAAAATATTGAAATTTGGAATCAATTCAAACTCCACATAATAAATACTATTTACCATTCATATTCCACATAATAAAAATTATTTCAATTCTTTATAAAAAATCAAAATGAATTGTATAAATAATTTCAAAATATCTAATTTTAATAATAATTTGAATTAATATGGAAAATTCAATTAAGTTATGGAGTGTTGCATTAGCGAAGAATGTGAATTAAGCAAAAATCGTGAAATTAGCGAAAATTGTGAAAATTGCGAAAAGGAAAAAGTTTGATTTTTCAAAAAATAAGGTGATGGCGGGCGATGGGGTTTTCACGCCAAGCACCGGGGTCCTCAGTGGTGTGAACAAGATCCCAATGGGAAACGTTAGGAGTAAATGCACTTGAGGCCTAGCTCGGGAATTAAAGGCGAAAAATGGCAGTGTCTGAATTGGTCAAACAATTTGGCGCTTGCTTGGTTGTTAAATCTTTGGTTTCCTTGTTAGGAGATTTGGTGTTGGATAACCTGGCTGTGGAAAAAAGTATGGTGCGGTAGTCCCCTCGAGGGAGTGCCTCAAGAGGTCCCTTTCAATCCGGGGCCCAGCTTGATTCTCGTTGAGTGAAGTGCTCGAAGGACTTCAAGGTCGGAGGAATCGATTTCAAAATTGTTGCGTAGAGTCTTCAACTTTCCCCCCCCCCCAAGGATGACTTTTCAGATTCTCGGGTGAAAAGGGTGATTTGTTGCAAGTTTTTTGGAGTGCACTTCTCTTGGAGGAGGATTTTAAGCTAGGTGGCATGGTTCTAGGGTATCAAAGCTAAACCAAGAGTCAACTTCCTTGCCAATGGTTTTTTCCTGTTGAATCTAGTGTATAAAGAAGGACCTTGGTTCATGAATTCCTCTAGCCTGTACTTTCACCCTTGGTCTCCAAATTTTGATCCCTGGAAGGAAAAAATCTCCAGGGCCCCGCTTTGGTTAAGCATTCATGGTTTTCCTTTGGACTTCCACAAATGGTCTGTACTAAAGCCAATTGCTAACTCTTTGGGGATCTTCGTGCCCATTCAAAATCCTTCCTTGAATTTTTGGAGGAAAGGCTCGGTGCATCTCTGTGTGGATATGGATCTGACTTCCCTTTGTTGTCATCTTTGTACCTCCAAACTAAATCTGGCCCTAAGTGCTTTGCCATTGAGTATGAGGGTCTGAATGCAAAGTGCTTTTATTGCAGGGAGTAGTTGGGACATTTGAGTAAGGCATGCTCTTTGAAATTGGCTAAGGATTCCAAGGAGATGGATTCCCAGAAGGTTGCTTCTAAGGTGGAGGGGCTGGTTGAGAGTGATTTGGATCCCCCTTGGTGGGTGATTTATCCCCTCTTTCTTTGCTAAAAGAAACTGAAGAGGTGCATAAGAATTCCTGGGGAGCTAATCTCCCTAATTAAAGAAGGGTTCGAGCAAGGGCAAGCGGATTCTTTGAACTCGCTTCAATCTTGGCTTTCGGATAAAGTCGAGGAAAAAAAGCTTCAGTCCCTTTTAGGTGGTGGCATTTTGGAGGAAGGGGAATTTGAGCCGATATGCTGGTATCGCTTTAGTTCCCTCAAAATTGGCATCTGTCCCAAGAGGGGTCAAGGAGGTCATTTTTGGTTCAAAGTAGGAGAGGCAGAAAATCTAAGCAAGAATTGGCACTGAAGGAAGTGGATGTGGGGAAACAAAGTGTCCTAAACTTTTCCAAAGTTGTGTCTAGGAAGGCAATTTCCCTTCCCTCTCCTAAATGAAAATTCTCTCTTGGAATATCAGGGTCTTAATACCCCTGAAAAACAATGCTTGTTCAAGCGTTATCTTTTTTCTTCGGAGGTGAGCGTGGTGTTGCTTCAAGAAACCAAGATGGTTGTTGTAGAGGAAAATGAGCTTTGAGGGGTTCTCAAGGGCTGGAATTATTTCTTTTCGGATGCCTCTTGGGCCTCAGGGGGTTTGGGCTATTGAGAATGGAGCTTAATTACTTCACAAGAAATTTTCTTTTACATGTTACTCGGTTGAAAGAACTAACATCGGTCAGTGGTGTAACCGACGCTCGGTCGACCCAGTCGAGTCAGAAGTAACCGGTGTCGGCCAAGCAAGAATTAGCGAGGGTTACCTGTGCGACACAATTTTTTGTTTCGATTTAAAATTAGAATAAATCAATTATTTTAAAGATGATTTATTGATTGTAAAAGTAAATTTAAGTTACCCAATATAGATATATATAGATATATATATATATATATATATATATATATATATATATATGCATGTATGCATTATATGAGGGTAAGTAAGAAGAAGAGAATATAAATAGCAATTGTTTTGCATGTAAGTTTTCTTGGTGAGAAATAAAGAGTAGTTGAGTGAGGGAAAAACATTGAACATCCTATGAGGTGTTGGAAGATCAGATCTTCATTGTATTTCCTCTGTAAAGCACTGAATAATAATAATGGTTATTTCTTAGTGGACGTAGCCCACATTGGGTGAACCACGTTAAATCTGGTGTAATATTTCTCTTGTTTATTTTATCTTCTAGTTATTTCCGCATTCATTGCTTGTATGATTGCTCTGATTATAGATTTGTACAAAACTGTTAATTGGTTTAACCCCAACAAATGGTATCAGAGCTTTGTTTGAGGGTTTTGTGTGTTGACAGATTTACTCATAGAGGGTTTTCTGATTGAGTGGAAGCTACAACAATGGCAAAAGAAAACAAATACAAGGTAGAGAAATTTGACGGTCGTAATTATCAATTATGGAAGATGCAGATTGAGAATTATTTGTATCAAAGATATTTATATTTACCGTTAGATGAGAATTCTAGACCTACGAAGATAACTGATGAAGAATGGAAGATTATTGATAGAAAGGCTTTAGGATCTATAAGATTGAGCCTAACATCATCTCAGTGGCTTCCAATATTACGAAGCGGCTTCTACAAAGAGAGTTAATGAAATCTCTTGCTAATTTATATGAAAAACCTAGTGCTTTGAATACGCTTTATTTGATGAAGAAACTATTTATTTCTAAGATGCATGAAGGTGAATCTACATCTAGTCATTTGAATGATTTCCAATCTATTGTGAATCAGTTAAAATCAGTTGCAATACCATTTGATGATGAAGTAAGAGCACTTTTATTCTTATGTTCTTTGCCTGATAGTTGGGATAACTTGGTAATGGTTGTTAGTAACACAACATTTGCTAATAATATTTTGAAGTTTGATGATGTGGTTAGTATAATCTTGAATGAAAAAATTCGTAGGAAGAGTACAGAGGAATCATCATATGGAAATGCTTTGAATGTAGAAAGCAAAGGGGGAAGAAGGAGAGATCCAAGAGTAAAAGTAATGGGAAATCAAAGTCAAGGGATAGCATATCTAAATCCAAAAGTAAGGGAATTACTTGTTGGAAATGTGGAAAGAAAGGACAAGCAAAGAAATATTGTTGGTTAAATGATAAAGAGAACCAACAACTTAAAAGGTAAAGAAGTAAATCTTGCTACATTAGAGGTAATACAAGATGCTCTTATTTTTCTTTATATAATAGAATTGAATCATGAGTTTTAGATTCAAGAGCTTCTTTCCATGCAACCAATAATAAGGGTTATTTCAGAATTATGTTTAGGAAAATTTTGGGCATGTTTATTTGGGTGATGATGAACCTTGCAAAGATATCGGTAAAGGGAAGTTCATCTAAAATTGCAAAATGGAAATACATGGGTATTGAAAGATTTGAGGCATGTGCCAAGCCTCAAGAGAAATCTTATTTCTGCAAGGCAACTAGGTGAATCTAATTGCATGGTTACTTTTACATGAGACTCTTGGAAAGTCACCAAGGGTGATTTTGTTTTGGTAAGAGGTAAGAAGGTAGGAATGTTATATTTATCTACCTGTATTACTAATTCTTTTTCTACATTATCTACTTAAGATTCATATGCATGCATGTGGCATAATCGGTTGGGTCATATGAGCCAAAAAGGAATGCAGATCTTAAAGGCTAAGGGTAAGTTATTAGATTTGAAATATTTAGATCTTGATTTTTGTGAGAATTGTATCTTTGGAAAGAAAAGAGAGTGAGATTTATCAATGTTAGTGCAACTAAGAAGGATCAACAATTGGAGCTTGTACACTCAGATGTGTGGGGACTAGCTCAAGTAGCTTCTCATGGAGGATCCTAGTATTATGTTACTTTCATTGATGATGCTACAAGAAAGGTATGGGTTTATTGTATTAAACGTAAATCTGATGTTTTTGAGACTTTTAAAATATGGAAAGCCCTTATTGAGAATGAATCAAATTCTAAGTTAAAGTGCCTTAGATTTGACAATGGTGGTGAATACTATAGCAAGGCTTTCAATGATTATTGTTTAGTGAATGGGATACGTAGAGAAAGAATGGTTCCAAGAACACCATAGGATAATGGTGTTACAAAAAGAATGAACAGTCAATCATGGAACGTGCTAGAAGTATGAGAATACATTATGGACTGCCCTTACAGTTTTGGGTGGAAGTAGTCGATACAGCGGTTTATTTGATTAACTGCGGGCCTTCAAGTTCACTAGATGGAGGAATACCAAATGAAGCTTGGACTGGAAAAGAGGTATCTTTCTTTTCTTAAAGTTTTTGGTTCAGAAGCTTTTGTGCATGTTGATAAGGAAAATAGGAAAAAGTTGGATGTAAAATCCAAGAGATGCACTTTCATTGGTTATGGATCTGGTGATTTCGGTTTCCGTTTTTGGGATTTAGATAATTCTAAAATCATTAGGAGTGGTGATGTTGAATGGAATGAAAAGAGAATGTACAAGGATCACTTTTGGTAGCCAAGGATGAACCAGTTGAGAAGTTTGTGAATGAAAATGAACTCTCGGATTTAAAAGTATTACCTACATGGTTACATAGTAACCGGTGTCGGTTTACCCCGACCGCATCAATCAACAGAACTCTATCGGTTACAGAAAGAGCCAAACTAGCATTGATTAACGTAACCAATGTCGATTCTGGGTGACCGACGTCGGTCACTATCAGATTTGGATACAAATGTCCAAGAGGTCTAGATTGAGCCTCTGGTACCCTAAACTCTGTGAGAAGGTCACAAAGGGTAAGTAAACCTCTAGAAATATTTACACCTTTATTTTATTTATTATTGACTGATAATGGTGAACCAGAGAGCTTTGAAGAAGCAATGCAGATAAGACCCACATCTAGTGGGAGCATGGCATGGATGAGGAGATGGACTCCTTGGAACATAACCAATTTGGATTTGGTTAAGTTACCAATAGGTAAGAGAACATTTTAGAACAAGTGGGTTTACAGGATCAAGGAAGAAGAGGGTGGACATAAAAGATACAAGGCAAGGCTTGTAGTAAAGGGATTTACACATGAAAGCAGTATTGACTTTGGTGAAATATTTTCTCCTATTTTTAAGATGACTTATATTCGTACTTTATTGAGCTTAGTTGTAGTAGAAGATTTGCATTTAGAGAAACTAGATGTGAAGACGAATTTCCTTCATGGTGATTTGGATGAAGATATTTATATGCAAATGACCATTTGGTTATGAAGTCAAGGGTAAGGAGAAACTTGTGTGCAAATTGAAAAAGAGCCTATATGGGCTCAAGCAAGCTCCAAGGCAATGGTATTTGAGATTTGACAGTTTTATGCATGAGCATGGTTATATGAGATGTGAATCTGACCATTGTGTTTATTTTAAAAAGCTTGAAAATGGGAGCTATGTTATTTTGTTACTGTATGTGGATGATATGTTGATTGCAGGATCTAGTATGCAGGACATTGGTAAACTTAAAGAAAGGTTAGCTCACACATTTGTAATGAAGGATTTGGGAGCTACAAAGAAAATCCTTGGCATGCAAATTCACCGAGATAGGAAAAACAAGAAGTTGTATTTGTCTCAGGAGGCTTATATCAATAAGGTGTTGGAAAGGTTTAATATGTAAAAATCAAAACCTGTTGGTACACCTATGGCTGGACACTTCAAATTGAGCAAAGATCAGTGTCCTTCATCACACAAGGAGGTTGAGTACATGGCACATGTTCCCTATGCTTCAGCAGTAGGAAGTCTTATGTATGTCATGGTTTGTACTAGACCAGACATTGCACAGGAAGTGGGAGTTGTGAGCAGGTTTATGGCTAATCCAGGTAAAGAACATTGGAAATCAGTCCAATGGATTCTCAGGTATTTGAGAGGGACATCCGACATGGATTTATGCTATGGAGGGTCAAATACTTCTTTACGTGGCTATGTTGATTTAGATATGGCTGGAGATTTGGATGACAGGAGGAGCACCACTGGATATATTTTCACAGTAGGTGGAACGACAATTAGCTAGATTTTGAGATTACAAAGGTTGTGGCTTTGTCTACTACAAAGACAGAGTATGTTACAACTACAGAAGCTAGCAAAGAGATTATATGGATGAGAAGGTTAGTGGAAGAGATGGGTAAGGAGCAAGTGATTTACGATTATATAGTGATAGTCGATCGCGATTCATTTGGCAAAGAACTCAACATTTCATTCTAGAATGAAACATATTCAGTTGAGGTATCACTTCATACGTCATAGGTGTTGGAGGATGGACAACTAAAGTTAGAGAAAATCCATATGGATGAGAACCTTGCAAATATGCTAACGAAGCCATTGGTAAGGGAGAAGTTGGAGCTTCACTCCACTTCTGTTGGTCTTCGAGTTTAAGACTTGAAGAGGAAGAAACGGGCCAAGGAAAAGGAACCAAGGATGGTGATGCATAGTACAGTGCAACAATTAATCTCCAAGTGGGAGATTGTTGAGAATGGAACTTAATTGCTTCACAAGAAACTTTATTTTACATGTTACTGGTTCTGACAATAACCGGCGTTGGTCAGGGTGTAACCAATGTCGGTCGATCTAGGTTAGGAAGTGATCAAGGCGTGGCCAAGCAAGAACTAAAGGATGGTTACCTATGCGACATAGATTTTGTTTTTGATGAAAATTAGAATAAATAAATTATTTTAAAGATGATTTATTGATTGTAAAAGAAAATTTAAGTTACCCAAAATAGATATATATGCATGTATGCATTGTATGAGGGTAAGTAAGAAGAAGAGAATATAAATAGCAATTTTTTTGCATGTAAGTTTTCTTGGTGAGAAAGAAAGAGTAGCTGAGTGAGGGAAAAGCATTAAACATCCTGTGAGGTGTTGGAAGACAGTAGATCTTCATTGTATTTCCTCTATAAAGCACTAAATAATAATATTGGTCATTTCTTGGTGGACGTAGCCCACACTGGGTGAACCACGTTAAATCTAGTGTAATATTTCTCTTGTTTATTTTATCTTCTGGTTATTTCTACATTCATTGCTTGTATGATTTCTCTGATTATAGATCTGTACAACACTATTATATGGTTTAACCCAACATGGTCTTCTAGTGGAAGGAGTGTCAGGTGCAGGTTGATCTTATCTCCTAGAATTTCAGTTGGCAGTTAGGATGGGTCTACCCTAAGCATTCTCAATCGGTCTTCTACCTCTTCAATGTGTATGGTCCAAATAGCATAATTGGAAAAAGAGAGGTTTGGAAGAATATCTCTAGGTCTTTGCTCCTTTAGAAGAACATTTGCTCCTTCTTGGAGGTGACTTCAATGTCTATTACCTCGGAGAAGGATAAGAAAGGTGGTCTTATAAGGAATCGACAGTCCCAAGTAGATTTTTGTTCCTTCATCTCTGATAACTCTCTTCTTGATATTGAGCCCAAGCAAGGGTGGTTCACCTAGAGCAATCGCAGGAAGGGCTTCAATAATATTGCTGAGAGGCTTGATAGGTTCTTAGCTAGACCCAAGTGGTCTCTGAATAATGTTGTTTTAGAATGCTCGGTTTTTCCCTAGTCTGGCTCAGATCACTTTCTAGTTTCCCTCTCAATTAATATCAACTTTTCCCCTCATAAATCCCCTTTTAAGTTTGAGCTTATGTGGTTGAGGGATGCTTCTCTAGAAAATAACATAAAGCAGTGGTGGAATTCCTATAAGATTGAAGGATCAAAGATGTTTGTGCTTGCTCAAAAACTTAAATTTCTCAAAGGGGACCTGAGGAATTGGAATAAGTTTTGTTTTAAAAATATTTTCCAAGAAAAGGCTAGAGTGGAAGCGGAGTTGAAAACTCTGAATGAGAAAAATTTTGTTTCCGGCATGGGGGAGGTGGAGTTTCTTTAGGAGAAGTCTTTATTGGCCGAGCTTGGTGAGTTGCTTCTGAGAGAGGAAGAATACTAGAAACAAAAATCAAGGGAATAATGGCTCAAGGGAGGGTACATAAATTCAAATTTCTTTCATTCATTCATTAAAGCTAAACAAAACTTGAATTTCATCTCCAAAATAAGTAATAGTGATGGTATTTCCCTCTCTGATCAAAAACAAATTTCAAACGAAGGGGTTCGAGTTCTTCACCTCCCTTCGTGGTGATATCACATCCTTTGAATCAGAACAATCCTCTTTCCTTGATAATATTCCAACTTTGATCACTGATGCTCAAAATGAGGCCCTTCTTAAGCCTTTTTCTATGAGTGAAGTGGAGAAAGTGGTGTTTTCCATGGCCAAGAATAAAGCTTCGGGCTCGGATGGTTTTCAAAGGATTTCTTTCGAAATTTTGGAACATCATTGGTTATGATGTTTGGGCGGCTATGGAAGAATCTCGCAGATCTAGATCTGTGCTTAAATCACTGAATTACACCTTTATAAGTCTTTTTCCGAAATTGTCTCAGCCTTCTTCATTCGTGGATTTTAGGCCGGTTTCCTTGTGCAATACTTCATACAAAATCATCTCGAAAGCCATTGCTTCCAGACTCAAAGGGTTGTTGGATCCTCTTGTTTCTCCAGAGCAAACTGGGTTTATGTCGGGGAGGTTGATTTTTTATGGTATTTTTCTTTCTCATGAACTTATTCATTCTCTCTCTAAGTATGTTGCTAAAACTGGATATCAGCAAGGCCTTTGATAAGATCAATTGGCATTTTCTAATTAGGGTGCTTAGGAAGTTTGGTTTTTCGGAACAATTTTGCAACTGGGTGTTTAGCTGCATCATTGGGCCTTCTTTCTCTGTGTTAATCAATGGTAATGTTGAAGGTTTCTTTGAAGGAAATCGGGGTCTAAGACAGGGGACCCTCTATCCTCCTTTCTATACATTTTAGTGGCAGATTCTCTGAGTAGGGCCATTTGCAATAAAATTTGGGAAGGCAAATTACAGGGATTGAGAATTACGGAGGGGGTGAATCCTATCTCACATCAACAATTCGCAGATGACACATTCTTGTTTGGAAAAGCTAGTATTCAGGAGGACAGAGAATTGAAGGGGTTATTGGATACATACGCAATCGTTGTTAGACAAGAGGTTAGCCTTGTTAAATCCTTCATCTTCTTTTTTAATGTTCCCCCTCCTCTGGAGGCTAGAATTTTAAGAATTTTTGGTTTCAAAAAGGCTCCCTTCCAGTCAAATATCTTGGTGTGCCCCTGTTTGGTGGCTCAGTGGGCCTCGATGTGGAATGATCTCCTTTCTTCGGTTAATTCAAAGCTAAATTCTTAGAAAGGGAAATGGTTATCACTGGCTGGGAGATTGGTTCTCATCAAATATGTTCTCAGTGCCTCCCCTTATACATGCTTTCCATTCTGAAAATCCCCAAAGGTGTTCTAGCAAAGCTTATTGGGATCATGAGAAGGTTCCTTTGGCAAGGATCCTCTGCGGAAAGGAAAATCCCTTTGATTAGCTGGGAAACTTTTTCTAAACCCAAAGAATTGGGCGGGGTTGGAATCCTCAATTTGGGTCTTCAAAACTTGGCCCTAGGTGCCAAGCTGGTCTGGAATCTCCTCATGAAACTGTTGAGTCTTTACAGTCAAGTGGTGGAAAAAAATATCTGGGGGCTCATCTTCTAGAATTTATTCTCTGTATAGCTAACCCTCCTCGTGGTTCTCATATATGGAATTTCTTGGTGGAATGTAGAGAATTTTTTTGTATAATGCGGCCCGGAAAGTTGAAAAAGGTGACATGGTGTTATTTTGGGATGATCCTTGGAATGGTTTTCCGTGCTTGGGGATAACCCTGAGTTTGGGGAAATCAAGAGGATTTTGGTGGAGGAATGGGGTCCATTTGTTTCCAACTATGGGCTAACTCGAAAATACCCCTACATTGATGGAATGGAAAAGTATTGAACACTTGAATATCTCAATGGAAACTAAGGCTAGTTTCCATTCGGCCCTACAGAATGACAACTTATGATTTCCAGGGGTAAAGATGAAATTGTTTGGACAACGGCCTCTTCTAGGAAATATTCCCCAAACTGTGGTTACAAATTGTTGCATGTTGGGCAAGATGCAAGATAATATGATCTGGAATTCTTGTTGGTCCTCCTCTTGCCCTCCTAAAGCTGGCCTTTTTGCCTAGATGGCTTTTAAAGGCAAAATACTTACTCAGGAAAGAAGGAAAAGATATGGGTTTCATGGGCCCTCAATGTTCTTTATGTGTGCGAAGCATGAGGAGGATCATGACCACCTATTGCTACATTGCCCCTTCATAATGGAATGTTGGAGTTGGTTGTGTGCCAGGCTCAATCTTCCCTGGGTCCAACCTTATACCCTTCCCCTGTTAATCTTCATATTGGCACTCTCTCCTCGATTTGGTTGTGTAGTATCATGCTTCTCCTCTGCACATCTGGTGGGAGCGTAACAAGAGAATCTTTAGAGAGGAAAATAACTATGTGGAAAGGGTCATTCTCAGGTTGGAATGGGCTATTTCTGAGGTGGTTTCTGCTAATTGGTCTCGCTTTCACCACTTCTCCAATTTTGACAGGGAAATCAAGCAGCGGTGGCCAAAAATCATGAAACTCGGGGTGGGTGCTCAACATCATGTGATTTCTTCTACCTTTCTTCAAAGGTTGGCTAGATGGTATCCTCCTATCTTAGGGTTCCATAAGCTAAACTTTGACAGAACTGGTCAGAGGTAATCCAGGCGCCTTGGGTGTTGGTTGCATTATAAGAAATGAAAGGGGCCTATTGGTGGGAACAAATTCCTTCAAACTCAGGGATGGCACATGTAATTCAACAAAACTCCAGGCTTTGAGCAAGGGACTAGAATTAGCGGCCTCCTTGAAGGTGGAAAAATTGGAAATTGAAGGGGATTCGTTAGTAATTGTGAATGCAATCATTAAAAGGAAAGCTTTGTCTTGGAAATTGGACCTAGGAATCAAAAAGGTCCTTTGGCAACTCGGGAAATTCAGTGCCTGGAACATTAAGCACGTGTTTCGGGAAGGTAATCATTGCGTGGACAAGCTGGCAAATGCGGGGATCAAGAAAGCACAATTGGAGAAAGTGGCCTTCAATGCCAAAGCATGGGAAGGATTGGAGATATTGGTTTTACACGAGGCGGCATTAAGTGTTTCCGCCACCTAATTGTGCACTTGTGTGAAGCGTTCGGTCTATTTAAAGTTGATGTCAAGGGTCTCTCCTTGCATTTGTTTCCTTCCTTTTTCTTTTCTATGGCTTCCCTACATCTTCCGCATATTGCCTTGAGTTGTGAATTGCGTGAGATGGCATTTCAGTCCAAGATTACGATAAATGATCAAGAGGATTTTTAGATTTCCTACGTGGAAGAGATGGAAGCCATCAAAGCCATCTTGGGTGGTGATTTCCTATTTGTAGAAGGATGGCCACACGTCAACAGTGGTGTCGCCTCTGTGTTTGTGGAAAACTCGTTGATTATTCGTCCTTCAAAGTCAGATGTGGTGAATTTGGCTTTGCATTGGCTTTGACCTATGTTATGTGGAAATCTGGCCTCTAAAGTGGCAAACTACTACTTGGCATTTTGGGTCAGGAGGATTCACTACAAGGTGCGTCGAGGGTGGATGTGGGTGTCTTCAAAGAACTTGAAAAGAGGTTTGGCATTCTATTGGCTTTCACTGAGCGGCTAGTGGTGTACGCCCGGGACCGTGTTGTTAATCGTGTCTGCCTCGTGCTCCCCAATGTGCAAGCCCTTAGTGCTCTGCTGGAACCTGTCCCATCTGGGTGAGTTGAGTTTCAGTTGTTTGCGGAGGGGGCATATGATTTTCTTTGGCTGGGTTGGGTGAATGATGAAGTCGATGATGCAGTTGAAGGTAGAGCTGGAAGAAGAAGATTGCTTGGGTCGGGTGTCTCTAGCCTCAAGTGTTGCTGTCTCATTGGAGACTGGGGAGTAATTCCCCTCTTATTAAGTATTATAGCTATAGTGTAATTTGAATAGTGTTGGTTTATGTTCGTGTATATCCAACTGTTTTTTTGGGGGATTTTGTTGTTTTGGCTTTGAACTTTCGAGGCTTGGCTTTGAACTTTCAACCCGCTTTAACTATAAAATAATAATAATAATTTGAATTAATACTAATTAAAAGTACATATTTAATATTTATGCTCATGTGAATCAAAAGTATCTTCTAATTACAAAATGAAAGACAAATTAAATTACAATCAACATTTTTCATAATTTGAATATTTATATAGGTTTTTTTAAAACATGTCGAAAGTTTTTAGTACAAAACATAGAAAAACATTAACTATTTTTTCTTGTTTTTAGTAGCAAACTTGGAGTTGCTTCCTTGTGCAATATTTTTGCACAATTTTTAGGATCTGTTATCGGTTTCAAACTTTCTTTCGGAACTCCCATCTTCTTCAGCTTATGTGGAGGCTCATATTTCTGTGCATCCTCCATCGTGTCATATGTCAATCCATATCCTCGTGAATGGGACCCTATGGTGCGGAATTTGGATAGGTAGATAACAAATGTTTTCAAAAAATTGAGTTGAGCCTTAACCATCGCTACAATTTCTGGTTTAGGCGTCGACTCTGCCTACAATGATCTACATTCACAAAAAATGTGCACCTCCTAAATGCTTCCTCCCTATGGAATTTGGGAGTTGTTATAGTTATCCCAACGAGATCGGGAGGAATGAAGCTCCTAGTATTCATTTTCACTGAACAAAAAAGAAACTAAATACAACACCACACATGCAAAAAAGAAACATACAATTAATGTTAGTATGTTATATGACAAAACTAATATACATCATCTAATATGAAAAACATATGAAAAGGAAAACACAATTTCAGAAAAACTATCCAAGACAAATTGATGTATGAATAATTTCTCTTCGACAGGCGGCTTTAAAAACCTCTGCGCAACACAGTCTACCACCCAACTATGGGTGTATCGATGCGACAACATCCTAAGGGGCAAGCCCTTCAACACACAACGATTCCTGGATTTGCAAGAGGCACTTTCCCCATATACCGAAATGAGAGTGAGAGTATGACAACAGAGATTTTTGTTGCTTCAACTTACATCATACATTCACAACCTTACAATTACCAAAATATAACAAATAATAAAAAAACTATATACAAATTATCTACACATTAGCATTATTTACAAATATAATGAATACAGAAAAATCAAACTTACTCTAATGTTATTCCATTTAACACAACTAAGAGAAATGAAATTATGAAAAAGATCACTCAATTATATTATGAAATTATGAAATGTTTAACTTTAATTTTATTATGAAAAAATTAATCATTAAAACTAATAACATAATTGCAATATTTTCAGCTGAATTATCATATAATTTCATCTTATGCTAAGAATTTATACTTTTCATAATTCAATTAAGTAAATATTAAAAAAATTAAAACTAGCAATCGTACGTGAAATGTACGATGGAAACGCCGAAAGGGATCTTCTAGAGGATTCATATTAGAGGGAGAGAAACAACTGGAAAGGAAGATGAGTGAAGAAGAAGGGGTTAGAGGGTGGAGAAGTGCGAGGGTGGGGATATCATAAATGAGAATCAATGTGAAACCGAATTGTATAAATAAGACACAACTTTTATGTCAATCGTCTAATTAGTCATGGGATGTTGTCTTTGACAATGTAGAAACATTGTAAATAGTAATTTGTCAATGTAAGAAGAGACAAAACTTTTTTTTGGAAGTGAAATTTGTTTGTATAGCAGTAGGATTTTAAATAGCGAAAATTCTATATAGTGAGCAGTTTTTATGATAGAAATATTGGAGGCCACGAAGGAAATTATTATGGCCTCATGTGCAGGACGGAGTTTTTATTGATCAAGAATTTATGGTCCATGGTTATATGAATAAGAATGTGGGCCATGACAGAGAAAATAATGCAAAGAAGAAAAGGGAAAGGGGAAATACCATTTGACAGTTTGGGAAAGATAAGGCCAGGGTCTTATGGAGCCCATATTTTAAGGTAGGGGACTATGACTGGGTCTATAGGGGCCTATCACTGAAGGATGTGAAAATACGTCCAACACGACTAGTGTGACAACAAGATAGTTTCCCCCCTTTATATTATTTGGAGTGTGTCTTCAACGTAATTGTAATGCTTCAACATTCAATAAAAATAAAAAATAAATAAAATGATTATTTACTCACACCTAATACTTGTTAGGTACACATAGGTGTGTGTCAAATTTAACCTATTGATAGGCCTTGGGCAACCACGTGGTCGTCAACTTATTTTAAAATGTTTATATGGTATTTTTGTCGTGATCACTGACTACTTTATCATTATCCTAATTTTGAGAAGTCCATCTACCTTATTTATTGCAACAATATCCCTATTCAACAGGAAAGTCAGGGGGATTGGATCTCCCAAATAAAATAATAGGCATCGCTAATTTATTGACAATGATACAGTGGATTCAAAAGTAAGACAACCAACAAACCAAATTTTGTTACAAACAAATATAAATTGATGATAAAAATGTGGAATTATGAGAATTTTCAAACAATCAATCACAATGACCAACAATATTAATGGTAATACTGATGAATGATATGAAATTGACAAGACTCTAAAGTAAGACTGGCTACAAAGAGAAATTAACGATCATGATAAACTAATAAGGGCAATGATGACAACTGTCGAATGAGAGGCGGAATTACTAGAGTTGAAATATATGCCTGCTCACAAACAAATAATAGTATAATAATGTTGAAATTCATAATGATAACCAAGCACATGCTTAAAGGGAAAAGAGAAAAATAATGTAGTTGGGAAGATTTTAAGTGCAAGATTGCTAATGAAAAAAGGTGAAACTGTGAAATGAGGATGAAGTAGAATGTGGTTGTCTTCGGGCATTGCAAATATGAGGATGGAGACTTCTTTATGTTCCTACGAATTTGGATCCAAAAGATGAACAAGAAGAATTTGTTTTCTGATCTTTCACACGAGTCTTCCTTAGGGTTGGTTGGCATCATACAACCGTAATTGAAACATTAGAAATGTAAGCATTGGCATTGCAATAATATAATTGAATATTTTTGTGCCCCGCAAGAGGATTCCGATTTGGCTGTCATGGTTTATACCTGTGACCAAAAATTTTTGGATCCTCCTCGGCAAACCGATGGCATGCCTATTTGAGAGGTAACAATAACCATTAAGGCAACCACATGACGCCTTCTAACCATTCGAACCAATGCTCACCGCCAGTTACGCTATCTCTGCTTACAAGTTCACGTGGACCATTTTCCGACAACCAAAAATTTTCGTATCCTCCTCGATGAACGAATGGCATGCCTATTTGAGAGGTAACAATAACCATCAAGGTAACCACATGACACCTTCCAACCATTGTGACCGATGCTCACTACTAGTTACGCTATCTCCGCTTGTGAGTTCACATAGACCATTTGAGCGTGTCAATGCAAGCTTCTAATGATTCATGGAGGATCAACGAAGGAGTTGGACTATATAATCTCATAGCCTCTCTCACCACACACTGAAGGTATTCCATGCTTTCGAGATTAGAGTCTCCTATTTTCCCACGAATGCCCACCACTAACCGAATTTTTCATACAATTTATTTGCTACCATGGGGTATTTAATCCATTGATATGCCTACACTCAACATGTTCCTTTGTTATATTTTCCATAATCAACTCATTGAATGAATTCTATATTATGTGCACTAAAATTTGATATCAAACATCAACCACTATTGTATCCCATGTGCCCATGTAAAATCCTGCAATGGGCTCATATATATAGTAAGCCTTGCACACAAGGAATCAAATGCCCTGCCTTGGACTCCTTCCCAAATGTCGACAGGACAATATCGCTGATAGAATGCTACGCCGCAAGTTTGGCAATGCCCTCGGCTCCCTTCTATTTCATCACCAACTTGTTAGTAAAATACCCGAGTTGAGATCATATTCAATATTAACATAATCTCGGCATTCCAACCAATAATTAATGGAGGTTGCACATAAAAACGAAGCAAGAAAAACCTGCAACATATTAGGTGGTATCTTGATGCGGCAGTGGCACACCCTCAACTCTAGATTAGCGATCACTTTTCCCACCCATTTATCAAAAATAAATCGAGAAATGAAGGTCCATGATGCAGTGCATCGTTGCCAAATTTTTATATGGGTTTATTTCTATTTGCGCTTCATCTATTTATGTCGAAAGGTGTGTCTACAATGGAGAAAGCCCAGGGGGTCTGACACGGATGACGACAGCGAGGGCTGAGATCGTTTGGTCGATGAAGTATGTCCAATCTTCCACCATACACATGTTTTGTTGTGGTTTGTTTGTGAATTGAGAAGGTTTTTCTAAGAAAACGATCAATCTGAAAAACAATTGCGCGTTCCCTGTGTGGCCCGGAATTGCTTCATGGAACACGCATGAATACGACATACCTGTCGGATTCCGACCGCTGCTAAAATCCGGAGATTCATATTCAATCGCCTTCAACATGTCGTGGCAAGGAATCATCTGGGGAAGGCACGGATGCATCTTCAATCGATCAGAACAAGGCCATTGCTATTCTGGCGACTACGGAGGCAAACTGTGGTGTGAAAAAGCATCGGCTCAACAGAAAATTTTAACCCCAATTACACAGGCTGTATTTATGAATGGGTCATGTTCGGTTGATCTGTAGGCAGGATATAACCTACCTATTTCTGTCACTCCTTCGACTGTAAAAAATTGTGGATCACAGAGCTGCAGTGCTTATGTGGGTGCCGTTTGTCCCAGAAATTTACAGGTGAAAAGGAAAGCTCAAATAATTGGGTGTAAAGGTGAATGCAATGCATATATGCGAACATGCAGTCCGCCAGATTTTTCCTCTGCATTTCAGAAGGCATGTCCGCATGTTTTTCCATTTGAAGAGAAAGTATGGTGCTTTTCCAGCAATTCATACACCCTTACTTTCTGTCCCAAACATCAACCCTGAAACAGAGGTTTGTAAAAAAATTGGAGAGCCGGTTTCCCAAATATTTTTCTAATGTGATTGCAGTATTCTCGAGTTTATCATTATTATTCTATAATAAAAATGTATCTTCCAACTTGGATTAGCATTGAAACCCGTGATAGAAAACGAGAATTTTTAATTTTTACGCCAAAAGGCATGTTCTAAGTTAGAAAGCCTGAGGGGCTCTGACACGACGACGACAACGAGGGCCGAGATCATTTGGTCGATGAAGTACGTCCAATCTTCCACCGTACATGTGTCACTGCCAAATGGTATGCAAGTTGAGGTTTTTACTGGAACAGGTAATTTCGGTCAAACTCATACCTTCTTTTCACTCCGGAGGGTAGCTTGGTTAAACTGTGGCCATTATAAATTTGTGAGATCCTTGACTCTTCGAAGAGGAAAACGCGTAGGGCGTTGCAGAGAAGTGAATGTCGTCTTGAAATTTTTCAGTGAAATTTTCAGATATTGCACTGAATACATCACATGCAGTGCAGTCTCTCACAACGTCTTCAAGATCTCCTCCATTGTAAATCCTACACCAAGTTTCCATTAACCCCATAAAAATAAATATATGGAACTAAATTTGTTGTTTCATCTGTTTCCATTGATGGCGGTTTTCCTGAACTACTTCCGCGTAGGCCATGAGCATGTGCACGAGACGGACGTCGATTCCTATGAATCCGCGCCCATCACCATGGGACGGTCCGTGAGAGGAACCCGTCTGCGCTCGCTTTTTTTCCCTCCGTCTGCTTGTGGTGATCATCTTGCGGTTGGGGCTGCGGCTGTACCTATTATTTCAAGGAAGGAGTTGCTCGAGCTTGGGATCACCACAGTCGAAGGAGGCGATGGCTCATCACGAGAAACCAACGCCTGATGCTGATGCTTTGATGCCGTTGTTGTTGCACCCTATCACACCTCTCGGCCAGCTCTACATTGGGATGGGATCGACCAAAGTCTGCATTGGTTTGAGTTTGCAACAAATGTGATTCATGCATTATACAGTGAGTATAGATTGGCACATAGGTAGATGCTCTCATTATTAATGTGAATTTATGTACTTATATTGAAGTATATATACAGTGAGTATATATTGACTTGTGAGTTTAACACAACTCACAAATGAATGTGCTCATTGTGTATACTCTTCACGCATGTTGTTAATGTCAATTTCTATAGACTTTAACTTGTGTACACATATTTAAGTATATATAAATTGAGTATATATTAATTCGTGAGTTTATGTATATATGCAACATACATGGGGGTTCAGGTTGTCGCATGGCGTAGGAGAAGGGACTGTTGTTGTGTTCGAGATTGTGATGACATTTGGCCTAGTCTACAATGTCTATGCCACAACCCTTGATCCCAAGAAGGGGGATTTAGCCACAATTGGTCCCATCGCCATTGGGCTTATTGTTAGTGCAAACATTTTAGCTAGAGGGCCATTTTCACGAAGCATTTGGCCTCTACTCGGTTAATTTGGGCATGAATTTAAAAACTACATTAAACTTAAAATATTGATAATGGCGCAGACGATGAGGATAAATCTAAACTATCTTAAAATTTTAATACGCTAGAAAATGCAAAACGCTCCACCCCATTTTTTGCATTTACTCGCTTGAGAATTTTTTACTTGGACTCATCAATCTGGGGTTTTCGAGCAGAAGTGGAGGTCATCGCGGGCTCTGCATCTTGCTGCTGCTCGAAAGACTATGGTGAAGATGTCAGAAATGGTGGCAGAGGCATGCAGTCCACAAATATTGGCCTTTGAGTGGGTTTATGCATTTGAACGGGTCTTGGCAATTACACTTTGAGAACGAACTCTGGAGCTTACACATTGAGCTTGATGAATGTTTTGGCGATTGCACTATGGGAACGAACTCACGAGCTTTTGCATTAAACTAGTTGAACGACGAGTTATTTTCAAGAACAACTAACGATGATGATGTATTTCCTAGGTTTGGATTTAAATATTCGAAGCTTTTCGACAGTGCATCGGCTTTCTCATTTAGGGTTTTTTTTTTTAACATTCTCTATGGATTTCCTTAGGGGAAATGATTACATAACCTGATTGCGTTGTAAATGCATTGATGGTTTGCATGCATGCTTTTAGTTTCTCCTCGGACCCCATGCCCAAAATTCTCATGCTTTTCTAGATCGCAAAAGGGGTGATGAACTTGCAAAAAAAGATAAATTTAGGGAAAGATAATGAAGAGTGAGCAACAAAACAAATTACCTCAGCATTGTCACATCCAATGCTTGTTTAATGGTGAGCTCCAGGCATTTGATTTCTGAACATCCAAAATCCACCCGAAGCTCGAGCATTCACATATTGTGGAAAGAGAAATGAAGAAGAATATGTTTGAGGTGGAGCGGCGTGGCAGGTTAAAAGAGGGAAAGAAAAAAGAGGAGAAAAGGCTTCAAGGTGATGCAAAGAATAAAAAAACACGAAATTAAAGAAATCGTGTAGTTTCTGACAGTTACACATATTGATAGCAATTGAGTAGCTTGAGGGGCAATGTATTTGAAATCATGCATGAATCACACTTGGATTATAATAGTTGTGTGTTGATATGATTTTGGGTTTATCTATGTTTGAGTAGCTTATACTGCTCTACGTCATCACCAACCATGCACTCATTGAAGTCGTCATATGGTTTTGTGACAAATATGCATTAGACCAACATCAATGTTTATGTTTTGATTATATGGAAGTTTCCAAGCTAGCATTGGTTTCCTTACCTATCACCTCGAATCATGTGTAAAATCAATTCCTTAACTCGCCAACACGTTCACCTAAATCTGGAGTTAAATCTATTATTTTCCATCTTGGGTTGGTACCTCCATAGAAGCTCTAATAGTTGCAACCATATTTTGTTGTTATTGTTCTTGATTCTTATATTTTTATAGACTTGCATTGTACGTGTTCATCTCGACATCAATTAATAAACCCATGTAAGAGGTCACATTTGTAATATACAAGTCCATTCACTGTGACTCAATTTCATTCTAAATTTTGGTCGTAACATTATTTGTGATTTTTAATAGGTTTTAGTTTCATGTAAATTGGTGGTAGAAGTAGAGTTTAGTTTTATTTAATTTTTTAAGCTTTTCGACAGGGCATTTTCTTCCTTAATCAGGGTTTTGTCTAAAAAAAATCTTCATGGATTTCCTCAGAGCAACGATTACATCACCTGATTGTGTTGTAAATGCATTGATGTTTTGCATGGACACTTTGAGTTTCTTTTTGGACCCCATGCCAAGAGTTCTTCAGCTTTTCAAGAGATCTGAAGGAGCGATGAACCTGCAAAAAAAGATTAATTCAAGGAAATAGATTGAAGAGTGAGTAGCAAAGAAAATTACCTGAGCAATGTCGCATCAAAGGCCTTTTTAATGGTGGACTTTAGGCCTCTTATTTATGAACATCCCAAATCCACAAAACTCAAGCATGCACATATTGTGGGACAAAAACGAAGAATAGGATGCTTGAGGTGGAGTGGTGAGGAAGTTAAAAGAGGGCAAGAAAAAGGAGGAGAAAAACCGTCAAAGTGATGCACAAAAGAAAAAGAAACTAGAAATTAAAAAAATCATGTATTTTCCCAACAAACTACACATATTGATAGCAAGAATCGAGTAGCTTGGGAGGCCATGTATTTATAATCTTGCATGAATCACTCTTGGCTTATAATAGTTGTGTCTTGATATGATTGTGGGTTTATCTATGTCTGAGTAGCTTATATTGCTCCACGTCATCACCCAACATGTAATCACTAAAGTCTACATATGATTACGTGAAAAATACATGCATTAGACCAACATCATTGTCTACGTTTTGATTTTATGGAAGTATCCAAGTTAGCGTTGGTTTCCTTACCTACCAACTCGAATCCTGTGTAAAATCAATTCCTGAACTCACCAACATGTTCACCTTAATTCGATTCAAATCTATTATTTTCCATCTTAGGTTGCTATCTCCATGGAAGCTCTAACAGTTGCAACCATATTTTTTTGTTACCCTTTTGAATCTTCTATTTTAACAAACTTGCATTGTATGTGTTCATCTCGACATTGATTAATCAACCCATGTAAAACTTCGCAGTTGTAATATATACAAGTCCATTCACTATGACTCATTTTCATTCTAAATCTTGGTTGAAACATTTTTTGTAATTTTTAATAGGTTTTATTTTCATGTAAATTGGTGATCGAAGTAGTGTTTAATTTTAGTCTAATTTTTATAGCTTTATAAACTCAAATAGACGATCTTCGTTTTATTGATATTTATTCATCTTCTTAGTAAATATATACATGTGTGTGTGTAAAAAAGTATTATTTTATTGGGGTATAGTCCCTCCCAAAAACTATTTGCCAATAATAAAAAAACTATTATTTAATAATAGCTTGTAGCTATATTAGATAAGTTTCTCACGTTTGTCATTTAGTCATGCAGTCAATGCGTGTCTTATACAGTTTAAATGTTAAATATAGAGTTGTCAATGTTGTTATTGTTTTATGAGAGTCATAACTCAAAACAAAATTAATTGTAAAAGGAACAATTGAATCAACAATCAAATTAATTTTATGGCCTTTGAGTACTCATTTCTCTGAACACCGAGCATACTGACTCATGATAGGCTAATTATGGTTCAATTACAACACAAACTTCTTCTCTGCATCAACCAAAATGACATGCTCTCTACAAATTTGTGGGGTGAAACATGTCTTTTAAATGGTGCTATTGGTTCTATCCTTGAGATTGTTTGCACCATTTCATTTCGCCCGCCTAGTTTGCCTTCATTCATCATCGTCAAATTTGATCCATACACGGGGGCCCAATTGGATATGGAAAACCCTTCCCATGTTCAAATTCCACCAATTTCTAGAGGTGCACGGGGGCAATGACCACTTAAAATAGCTTGGGCATTCTCAATCCATAAATCTGAAGGGCTTACTTTGCGGAGACCCATTGCTGACATTAGGGGTGGGTTTACCTTCCCATCTCTATCAAGAGTTCCCTCCATATTCACCCTTCCAATTTAACCCCCTTTTTCATTCAACCGCTATGAAAAAAATGTCTTCAACATCTCTTCCTTAATTCAATTGTTCATTTTACAATTAATTTTGTTTTGAGTTATGACTCTCAAAAACAATAACAATTTTATGGCCTTTGAGTACTCATTTCTCTGAACACCGAGCATACTGACTCATGATAGACTAATTATGGTTCAATTACAACACAAACTTCTTCTCTGCGTCAACCAAAACGACATGCTCTCTACAAATTTGTGGGGTGAAACATGTCTTTTAAATGGTGTTATTGGTTCTATCCTCGAGATTGTTTGCACCATTTCGTTTCGCCCGCCTAGTTTGCCTTCATTCATCATCGTCAAATTTGATCCATACACGGGGGCCCAATTGGATACGGAAAACCCTTCCCATGTTCAAATTCCACCAATTTCTAGAGGTGCACGGGGGCAATGACCACTTAAAATAGCTTGGGCATTCTCAATCCATAAATCTGAAGGGCTTACTTTGCGGAGACCCATTGCTGACATTAGGGGTGGGTTTACCTTCCCATCTCTATCAAGAGTTCCCTCCATATCCACCCTTCTAATTTAACCCCCTTTTTCATTCAACCTCTATGAAAAAAATGTCTTCGATATCTCTTCCTTAATTACACATACAAGAAAAATTCCGACTTCATTCCCTATGCTTCACACTCCCCTCTTAATCCCCAATGGGGCTTCCCTTTCAAATTGCTCCACTTCTTCTGCAATATAGATATTTTCTTCCACACCAGTTTCCACTACTTCGTAGTTTTTCATTTTCCTCCTCCAAATATCATATTGTTTTGTTGTCTGTTTCGGTTTCCTTTTCCACTCGCTAATATTTTGCTTTCGGCGTTAACATCGCACACCTCACGTGCAATTGCTAGTGTTATCTGTTAGTGGAATAATGTAGACATCTGCTAATTCCAGGTCCTGGATAGTCGTCGACCAATTTGATCCTGCCCACGTTTTTAAATCGACCCTGCACACGGACCTAAATATGTTGACAGACATAAACAAAAGCGGGCCGTTGGATTAAGACGTTGACGTACGTCATTCAAAGAACCGTCAAATGTATAAACCTGTCAGATTTTCTGTCAAATTTTGCAAGGCTATTCTCATTGTAAAGAACGCCTTCAACGTAATAATTTTACAGATATCCAAAAGATGTAAACTGTCACCAAATTTAGAATTGATAGGCCTGCGTCCAATTTAAATTGGGGTGTAACGTTTATAAGGTTGGCAAAAACTCAAAGGTCAAGGAATCATGAGACCCAGAAGTTACAGTACACAAGTTACAACTGCTACTTGATGATCGGATGCCTCAGGATCTCTAGGGAAGCCATATCCGAAGGCAGTGGTGAGCCGATAGATAATGAATAAACTCGCCACATGATTATCCAGTGACCGCAGCAACAATGGTGTGGTTTGAATATGTGCATATATGTCTCTTTGCTGTTTGAATGTGACCATCTATCCTTTTATGTATATACACACACATGAAACAACTTATGAAAAAAAAATCTATGGTATATGCCAATGAAAGAAACTATGCAAAGAATCAGGGCTGGCCTTCTAGAATTTTTTTAAACAAAATTTTCAAATAAAAAATTATGTATTTGAATGTGAATTAAAGGTTGCAGAACTGTACCTTTACTGATCTACAGAGCTGAGGGACATTTTGAATATGAGAGAGAACACTGTTAGAAATCATCCTAGAAATGCCAATAGATTGAAGCTCACCATTCTTATCATGCATGACATACACACCAGTAACTGATGGAAGCTTCTCGGCTAGGTGTCTTGGGTTCTCTTCAAGTGGAATTGCCTCGGTCTTTGCAAGCTTGTTCATTGCACAAACTATTGTATTGCCCTGCATCTTGCCACTGTTTTTTCTGTTGCTCCATGTTTTTTTACAAAGCTGGGATGACTGAGAACTGCCTAATATGGTAAAATGTTTATGTGGGTGTTTATGTGAAAGCACATGGACTGTAGAAGCGCATGAATATAACATAGGGTGTGAGGCTTGATGACATCGATATTATTCAGTGCGTAGAGAATGTAATACACGATCACAAGTCATGGATCTGTTTCCTTACATTCGGCCAATTCAAAACCAAGGAAATAATTAAGAGAAACATTAAGAACTTCATATTCTTACATCGACCATATAATCAAGTTTCTCTCTCCCTCTCTCTCTCTCTTCGCAGGGTACAGAGCTCAACAAAAATAGCGATGACACAGGCTAGAAGGCAGTGTTAAACAGACTGACAGCAACAAAAAAACACTATATCCTTGATAAAATCTTCGACTCATTTGTCAGAATGTCCAAGCTGGCTCCATTCAAGATTGTATTCACACATTAAATAGGGAGAGGACCCAGTCCCTGTGCATTACTCAATACCCGGGAAGGTAGTTGTGAATTTAGCACCTAACAATTGAAAATTAAAATTCCAAAAATCAAATGAAAAGTTATTAGTGTTAATATATAAATTTACCATTTCTATGCAACTTGAGGACCCCTATTGTTACATTATATAATCTCAAATTTTAAAAAAGTGACTTCCAACAATATAAATACTAAAGAATAGATGTTATCTAAAATATGTAAGACATATTTATATCAGGTGTAAATGTAGAACCAACATGTCAACATCATTTCAATCACTAGTGATATTATTAAAATTGAAAAACCCATTTACAAGTTTGAAAAGATCAAATCATCTTTATCAAAGGTACTTGCATTAACATAAATAGAAGATTTGTTTTTAAATATTAAGTACAAAATCTATTGCAATAGAAGCATAAATTAATTATTTTCAAATACATATCCCCAAACAAACATCCCCCTTATAGCCACTTTCCATCCCAACTTCTGTAATAATTGCACATTGACAAAAAAAAAATACATACCCTTGTAAGGCTCAAGAAACTGATTAAAAATGCATTTAATGGAAAAAACATATTCAAATTTAGCCGTTGGATTTAAAATCTCATGATTCAAAATACAATTTGACCCTTGGATTAAAAATCTCAAAATTCAATCCACAACTAGCCATCTCAACCAATCACAAATAAGCACCAAAAAAACACTTCAAACTTTCTTATAAATTCATTTCATCAATCCAAATTTCACATTTTATTTCTTTGCTTGAATTTGCTGCTGAATGAAAATCTCTACAAGTATTGTTCAACTCAACACTGCAAATATTTGTTGCTGAACCGAAGTCTCTACAAGTACTTTTTCAACTCAACACTGCAAGTATTTGCTGCTGAACTGAAATTTCTGCAAGTATTTTTCAATTTGCAAATTGAAAGTTTTGTTATTATTATATTTATGTTTAAGTTATGTATATACACACACTGTCAGTCTCCAAGTATACACAATATACATATATGAAGTGGGTTTACTTTGAGAATGTCAATCTGTATATACACACAGAAACATTCTAAAAGTATACTCAGTATTCAGGCATGAAGTGGGTTTACTTTGAGAATGTCAGTGTATGTGTGTGAATACACACATAAAGACACTAACATTATGAAAGTAAACCCACTTCATACCTGAATACTGATATTTACAGAGCACCATTTATAACTTGCATGTTTGATTTATGTAATGTAAAATTCAAGCTACTAACCATTATAAACTCAATAACATCTTTTCGTATGCTAATAGATGTAGAAGTGAAGTATATAGAGGGCTGTAATGTAAATATGTTTGTAAATAAAACATGTTTTTGAGCTCTTATTTAAGACACTACATTTATAGCCTACACCTCAACTATCACCTGAAAACTCTCACCTTTGAAGTAAGCATAGAGTGGATCATGTACATTTTCATCAAATGGTTTTACTTTCTAGTAGAGTGGAACGTATAATCAAGAGATGGTGGAATATTATTGAAATATCAAATTTCCATTGCATTGTGTTAACCATACTATATTCCAATGTTATTTCTATAAGTTTCATTGATTTGACTCAATTCTTCGTGTAAATTTGTAGGTTGTAGTTTCCATCATGAGGAGAAAACCACTTAAGAGAGCAAGGCCTGCAAGTTCTAAAAAAAGGGGAGCAATATTTCCACCAAGTGAAGCAGAAGAAGATGCCATTTCTATGCCAACACCTCAAGCTCCAAATGTCCAAGTTATGAGAGGGACTTCGACCAAAAAAATCAGAATAAGAAGAGATTGGGATGAATCCACCATGAAGAATGCTATGAAGGATGTTGAAGAAAATGGATCCTCTGTAAATGCAAATTTGCTATTAAAGTGGGGTTTATCAAAGAAGCACACTTGCTTCTTGGATTATGGGTACCACCACCACCAAGAGAAAGGGGCCACTAACAATTCTTACTCAAGAGGAAGAACTTGAGTTGGGGCAATGGTGTTATGAAATGGCTGACTTGGGTCATGGAGTAGAAATCATACAACTTAAAGCATATGTGGCTTCAATTTGTGAAACTAGGTCCACCCCTTTCACAGATGGCATGCCAGTAAGTCATGGTGGGCTGGGTTCAAAAAAGGCACCCACAAATCAAATTGAGAACAACAAGGGCTTGATAGGATAGAGCATTATGTCTAAGGCCCACAATTGTCAATTCTTTTTACTTGAATTTGTCTAATATTTATAAGGCTAACACATATGGCCCAAGTAGAATATGGAATTGTGATGAAACAGGTTTACAAGCAGGAAGGAATTGTGGTATGAGAGTGCTTGCTAGAAGGGGTAGTAGAAGTGTCCCATACATCATCCCAAAGAGTAGGGAGTGGATTACCATATTGTGTTGTGTGAATGTTGTTGGACAAAGCATTCCTGGTTTCTATCTTTTCAAGGGGAAGAAACAATTACAAAATTACATTGTAGGTTGTGAACCTGGAGCTTGCATGGCAGCACAACCTCATGCATGGATGACTAAGGAGTTGTTCATGAAATGGCTACATCACTTTGCAACATCTATACCTGGTGGTGTCTCTCCAAGCAATAGGCATTTACTTATATTTGATGGTCATGGTTCTCATGTCGCTTTAGGAACAATTCAAGAGGCAAGGAGTTTGGGGATAGATTTGTTGACATTACCAACACACACTTCTCATAAATTGCAGCCATTGGATGTGAGTGTATTTGCTCCATTCAAAACTTACTTCAAAGAGGAGAGGCGCAAATGGACATTGCAAAAACATGGGATAGATGTCAACAGAGCAGAATTAGCTACATTGGGGAGTAAGGCGTTCCGAAGGGCCCTTTCCCCTGAAAACATTAAAGCAGGATTCAAGAGAACAGGGATATGGCCTCTAAATCCAAATGCCTTGGATGAAGACATGGGACCTAGTAGAGCATTTGACACATCTGTTCATGATGAATCTTATGCAGCAGAAAACATGATGAGCCTATCTAGATCTGATTTGGAGGTGCCAAGTAATGAGAAGGAAAATATAGATGATGAGATTGTTGTTTAACACACAACCAAATCAAGAATTGGATGATCAACATATTCAAATTAACCCCGTTGCCTCTGTTCATCAACAATCGACCATTGAAATTGGAGGGTGCCAATTTGATGAGTCATTAACTTTGCCAACCCAAGATAGCCCCCTAATTGGATGAAAGAAGTTGCTCTTAATCTTGGTGTCAACATAAACTGCAGTGATGAAGATGTCAGCCTGTCTATGCCCTCAGAACCAACACTACTTAATGAGTCTGAATTGGTCCACTACTATGTGAACACTCAAGTTGACAAAGAGAATGATGCAACACTAGAGACAGATGAAGTGGAGGTTACAAGGGAAATTCATGATGAAGCTTTTGAGAGAAACAAAGATCAAAGGACTCTTTCTAAATTCTTGAAACTCCCAATGGAAAGGGTCAAGCAGTCATCAAGGTCAATTTCTGATGTTGTAGTAAGATTGAGTAGGGAATCTCAACTCATCACTACTGATCAGTACATGGAGTTACTCATGGAGAAAGAGAAAAGGAAGAAAGAAATTGTAGAATTGAAGGAAAGAAAAAGAGAACAAATGCTAGAGAGAGCAACAGAGAGAATTGTTGAAAGAGAATGAAAAGATAAGGAAAAGTTAGAAAAAGAATTCCTAAAGCAAACAAAAGAGCAGCAAAGGTTGAAGCAAAGGACAAGAAAGGGAGATAAAGAAAGAGCAAGCAAGGATCCAAAGGACCAAGAAAGAAAGGAAAAAGAGTTTGAAAGGCAAAAAGGGAGTTGGAAAGGCGGAGACTGAGCACTTCACTTAATTCTTTGCCTGAACAACACCCATTGCTAAGGGATTTGTTGGGTATCCATTGTCCTCAATATCTTTCAATCAATAATGTTTCAGCCGGGGTAAATGATTCTCCTAATACCAATCTATTTTCAACAATAGTTGTGCAGGATGTCAACGTGAGCCAACAACTATCAACATGCATCAAGCCCACTTCTAGTTTCACCATTGAGTCATCAACACTCTTTCCTGGATTTTTGTAGTAGAAGACACTATGTCTTTGGACCGTAGAACAACAATATTTTTTTGATAGTTATATGGTTCAAGGATGTTCTTGACATATACCAAATATATCGGCTTTAATATGTTTTGCAATAATGTATGACCTATGCTCTTATATGGAAACTTGTTTCAGTTATGTAAAGACTCTATAGAAGTTAACTGCAAAGTAAGGAATGGTTTGTGCTTTGAACTCATGCTCTTCCTGCATGTTATTTTCTTGTTCATGACAGTAACATGAGGTAATGAAACTAATAGACATTACAGTCTGAGTGGCAATTTACTTCAAATAGAATTAAAACTAACATAATTGATAAAGGCAGAAGTATTAATCAAATACAATGTTTCTTTCATTGCCTTAGTGAGGAAAGTAACCTCACCTTAAAGCTAGATTTTGTTCATATCCACATCCCTGCAAATGTAATAAAAATATTGCAAACTACAAAAGTTAAACTTTCAAAACTAGAATTGAGTTGTAAGAGACAAATTTTCTAGCAACAAATTGATGTGTTGATAAACACAATAAAGCTAGCATTGCCGTGTGCCATTACCCATTTGCACTGTAAATGAGAAACTACATGCAACAAATTCTAGATTGCACTTTCTCCTCCATCGTCTACTCAAGAATATGCAAATAAAAAAAACAACAGTTCATTGAAACTAGACAAACCAACAACGGGCATTCTACCATGCAAAAATCGGTTCATTGAAACCAGTCTCAAAGTTTCTTTCATTGCCTTAGTGAGGTAACTAACCTCACCTTCAATTTCCGATTTCATTTGTGTCCAGATCCCTGCAAATGCAATAAAAAATAATGTTGAAATAAATATTAAAAAAACTGAAATTCGGAATTGAGTTATCAGGGACAAATTTTCTAGCAACAAAATGATGTGTTTATAAACACAATGGAGTTAACATTGTTGTGTGCTATTACCCATCTGCTCTATCACTGAGAAATTGCACCCAACAAATAGTAGATCCGCCTTTCTCCTCCATCATCCAAACTTGCACATGCTGTAGAAAACAAAACTAAATTTCATAATGAAACCACACAATCCGATGACTGGCACTCTACCATGTTTTACACCGTATAATGTTAAAGGCAATTGAATGCCATCTGTTTAATTTTCGGGCTGCTTGCGTGTTTGAATAGGGGAAGGTACCATTATGTCTGCCCCAGAAAATCTCATGTAATCGCACAGCTGTATGTATTAAATGGTATTTGAATGCACATCTACTGGCGGAGGCATGTATGTCGGTGGAGTAGGTGGTCACTAAGATTAGATTGAATTATTTTCCTTCATAGTAAAAAAAACCAATTAAAAATCTGGCCGTTGAATGTCAATCTGTGAAAATAAATTGTCCAAAGAAAATTGGTGACATGGCGCAGCTACATAAGTGTTTTGGGCAATTTTATTTTAATGAAATTCTTGTTGTTACGTGGATTTAGGCACCTATTCATTTGAGTCCACAGGGATTGGGTCCTCTCCCCTAGCAAAAGAAATGACATGAAAGGTTGTATGGAGGGGATACAACACGGACCATGCCGAAATACTCGACAGAGGAAATCATAGTGTACGCTAAGTAGTGACCGATGGTAAGCGTGGACTACCGTTGGGAGATGGGACATAGTTTGTACCATTCAATTTGATGTTCACATACGACAACTAGCAAAACCTCTGATTTATGATTCATGTCATATTTTGCAAGGCTCTTCTCACTTATAAGAACGCCTTCGGCGTAATAAATAAGATGTAATTAGTAAATTCCTTTTATGTATATGTGTAATAAAATAACTCATTATACTACCCCAATTTTAAACCAAAAAAATATCTAATCAAACAAATTGAAAGAGATGATTGTTAACACATTAGTAGTCTCAAGAAAACTTGAATCATTTTATTTTTTTGTTAATTTAGTTAGCATTTAACGATAAAATGAAATCTCCAAACTTTGTTTATTCAATCTAATTTATTTTTTTATGAACCAGTCTCTAATAATATATTTGTGTCATTCTATAGTTTGTAGAATAAAATTCTTCATGTGGATTTGGGATTTTGGTGTGCGGGGTAAATGTTAATCACTAAATATTAATAAACTAACCAAACCTAGGCATATAGCCATACCTAATATAAACATGTTTAATATCAAAAGATATTATAAAACATAAGAAGTTTATAGTGTACAACATATGAAATATATATGTTGTAAATAACATCAATAATTAAACTGTATGACATTACTACTAAATAATATTTACAAACATAGATGAGTTCATCTTATTGAGACAATCGTGTATGATAAGAAAGAAGAAATAGTTGAAATTTTCGTTGTTGAAAAACAAAATGCATTTTTCAACATTTTTCAAAAACAAATCCCTATCAAGTTTATGACATGTCGTCCCTAGGATCAACATATGCTAAACATACTAAATTAAATAAGATCAAAAACTGCCATACTAAACTAGACAAACGTTAAAATTTGGAATCTACCATACTGATGTGTAGAATCTGCAAGTGTTTTAGAAATTAAGTTGTTTTTAACCTTTCCTAGGATTTCAAGTCTTAAACCATCCTTAATCATGGTTTAGTCATCTTGGAGTTGATGTATAACCACCTTTCTTAGGATAAAAGAGAGGAATTCGAATAAAAACAGTTAGAGAAGGAGGTTGTAGGGAGTTTTTGATTGATCTTAACCAAGGAGTAAACCATTCTAGGTTAGTTCTACCATGGTGGAGGGTAGTAAGTTTAAACCCTAACTACCATGTTTCTTACTTTATGAATGAAGGAATTTGAATTGTAGAGGGAGTGAGAGGTTGTGTGAGTGTAAGGAAGTAAAAAGGAGAGTGTATTCTCTGTTAGAGACCTTAATGGCTCTTTGGAGCTTGTCATTTCATGAAAGATCAATACAAGCTTCTTTATAATCTGATAAAATTGTGTTCAATGATCTTGTGTACTATATATAATGAATGCTTATGAAATGTGATGCGAAACTCATTGAAATGAACTGTATGCAGTGATTGTAATTTGTATGAAGTTGAGAAACTTAGCCATATAGGAGAAACTACAGTGAAAGATTTTTTTTGGTGGGCATTTGGTGTATAAGTCTGGTAAGACATTTGTTTTTGACATGAAGACCTCCTTTTGAATGAGTCTAGGCATTTTGAGAAATTAATAGCTGGAAGGAATGGGAGATAGGACTTGTATAATGAGGTATCTATGGTCCTTTTGATGTCCCTGACTTGGGGCAAAGTAATCAACGTTTGGAAGTTTAATTATGTGCTTAAATTATGACTCGAGAGATACACAGTTCATAAATGCATGAATTGGTATGGTTGCAAAGATCTAACTAGGAATGCATGAGGTATCTTAAGTTGTATTAAATATTAAAGAAGGGGAAAGAGTCATAAAAGAACATCAAGGACTTTGTCTAATAATCAAAACTATGAAGAATGCCCTGTCTTGGACTGAGAAAAATCCCACATAGAGTTCTGAGACCAAGTACGTTAAACTAGTTCAAGGATGAGCAATTAAACCTCCTTCTAAATATTCAAAGAGATATCAAGATTTATAGGTTCCCAATCAGTGAAGAATCAATGCCTGCAAGAGAATGAAACTATGTAATCTGATAAAACTAGGCCAACTCTGTTCTGAGACAAGAAACTGAGATAAATGACATACTAGAACATTTGAAGATCAAAATACCACAGTGGAAGGAAAGGTTAGATAAATGAAACTACAATACCATGCATGACACTCAGAAGGATAGGGTTTAGAGTATAAAGGATGTTGAAACCCTATGCATAGTTTAAACTGTTAAACACAATCATAATAGTATGCTAATCTGTTATCACTTTGAATACTACACCTTTGTGTTTTCACAAGTGCATATACTTGAACTCACGGTGTGATTGGATAACATGGGTACTATCTCCAAGTTGTGGGACTTGCTACTTGAGATAGACCTCTAGAGAAAGTTGGTTCTTGCTCCTAAACTACCTGCCACAATCTACTCTAATGCAGGGTAAACTAACTGTTCTAATCTAACTTTCCAAGGGACCAAGGAGAGAGAATGCATAAAATGAAAGCCTACACTAAAGCGGTGATACACCAGAAAAGGAGGGTGTGAGAGTAGTCTTCCAATGTGTGAGATACAGAAGCAAAGTGCACACTAGAAGGGGTGATGACAGTTCTCCATAATCTAGCAAAATGCATTCACAACAACATTTCAAACATACACAATGATAATGGATCCCTGTAAGAACATAAAAATAGACACAATATTCTTGTAATCAAGGTTGAAGGGGCAAGAAGAATGCAAGAAAACACAGCAGGGGAAGATGCATCCACAAACTTATATTTTATTGCTTCCTGATATGCACAGTTCAATCGATTACAAAGATAAGGGCTGGATCACCATGCAAGGAGTCCACTACAAGGGCCTGTAGCACATTGGCTTCACAAAGTAATTTTGAGCGTAGCTTTGCTACAAAAACTACCCCTTTACAATGAGCCCAACACTCCAATTTATAGGAAAATGAGAAGAGAGAGAGAAGGGGAAAATGGAAATCCTAAATCTATCCTTCAACCACTTGTAAGAGGCATTAAATGGAGTGAAATGATTGTGTGTTACTTGAAAAAGGCTCCCCATACTGTCCCAGGTGCTGCAACAGAGAAAGAATGATGACCATGCCTCTTAATTGCACTCCCAACTACCAAATAAAACACTGTTATGAACCCGGCCACGTTTTATGAAAAATCCCCACCGATTTCTCATCAAATCTGGAATTTCTTGATTGTTGTGCATCGAGCTTGGATCCACGATTCCAACGGTACCAATTTTGTGCGATTTTGTTGAGAAATGCAAAATTTATGGCCTTCTGAGTGCGGGCAGCTATTTTGGGTCTAGCAAGCATTTTCTGTCATTTGACGGGAAAGAGCATTAATTGACTTGAGCTGAATATGTTTCTTTTATTTAAATATATCTACTCTCATTAAAATTAAGAAATCTAGTTTTTGTGGCGTAGAGGACATCATGCTTGTTCCAAAAGTCCAATTTTGTGTCGAGTCAAAAGGTATGGCCGTTTGAAGTTTCAGGGAAGTCAAACGTTGACTTTTCCTCTGAGTTGCGGATATTGGGGCAAAATCGGGTCCGGGTGTCCCAGGACACATTCTTCCGCATCGAACGATTCGGGCTTCCTTGTCCCCTTTTGCGGCTTTTTCGCCTTTGTGCGTCCTGTGCCTCCCGCGCGTACTTTTGTCTCGATCGTCCCAGACGAAAATCTCCGCACCGCCCACACCGATTGGTGACTTACAGGCCGAAATCGGGCCGATTCGCGTCCCATGCGTCCCGATGTCCCAACTGTCCCACGGACCGCCTGGGACAAAAGTTCCGACTTAGCCAATTTTCTTTGTATTTTGGCCCCAAACTTGGTACGACGAACCTCGGTACGACCCGCACTGGTACGATCCGCACCCTTCAGACCCACAATGCTTTAAAACAATCCTGCGACCTTATTTTTTGCATTTTTCCATTTTTTCTAACTCGTTGGGATTTTTTCTTGGATGGGAGAGTTAGAGAGAAGCCGAAGGGGCCCCAAAAACATGATTTCGGGCCTTGAATCAATCTACTTGCTCGGGACTGAAGAATTTGATGCATGTTATCAAAATTACCTTGAGGGGTGAATTTTGGATTACACTAACCATGTGAAGGAATAGGGTTTAGAGCATCATTTTGTCAAACAGTTTCCCAAAAGCTACGAATTTCTCCAAGGCATTTTGTCAAATAGTTTCCCTACCTCTAACCGAGACAAATCACAAACAGATGCAACATGGTTTTGTACATATTACAAAACAAATAATGAATGCAAAAGTCAAATGGATGCAACACACAAATTCGTAGCCTTGGTATATGCCTTCATTTACTAGTCAAACAGATGCAACAACACAAGAAGAAGGGAATATGGATATGGCACTCACTGTAGAAAAATGGAGAAAACTAATGTGTACTCTCTCGCAACTCGTTCCTCGACTTCGACCTCCGCAAACAAAGTGAAAATCACTCACCTTTTGGAATACAAGTGAAAAAGCCCTGTATTACACCCCCTAAATGCACAAAGAAACCCGTGAATGAAGCTCCTTATATGTTGCGTGTGTGTGCCCTGCCTCGTTTTCTTATGATGGCTTGTGCAAATGTGGCAGGGGCATGATTCACAGGTATGGGGATGATTCATTGGCGCGGGGCACAAAGATCCATAATTCAAAATCACCACGTCTACCAAAACACGTCGATTGCCACGTCAAAATGTTGTAGGCCCTTTGATGATTGGATGACCGTGCATCACATCATGATTTCCGACAGAACGGTCCTTTACGAGACGATGGCTATGGCAACACATCACGACATGGACAAATCACCCACATGCATAGATGCATTTTGGGTTGAGAAATAGCCGCTTGCAATTACTAGTTATAAACCTAATAATCTAACCCTCCACACTCATTTATTAAAAGTTTTTCACAGGAAGCGAGAAGGATCAGCAAAAACAGCTGCTCGAGCCAATAACCCTATAAATACTAGATCAGTGGTATTCGCCTCAAGTATTGATTCTAGTTATACTATGGGTGTGGGTCGGGCTTTTTAATTTGAAGCTTTGCGTTTTCGAATCCGTGCCTTTGAAATCGAAGTTATCGCACTGTTATCACTCGTAAATCCTTGATTCGGGAATACGAATTGAACTATGTGAGACTTATACGGGCGAAATATTTAATCAGGGTTTCGTTCGGAACAAATACTCCACAAAAACTGTGGAAGTGTTGCCTTGGCGCGGAGATTTTGATCAATTAAGCAGCCCAGACTATATCTGCTGCTGACGCCACGGGCTTCACAATGAAAAATAATCAGTATCATGCTTAACAAAACCCTAGCCAAAATTTTATATCTGAATTTGCGTTGGTGAGGCTCAGGCTGAATAATTATTAGATGCCCAAGTTTGGAACCTCGCTGTATGGGGAAATTTCTCAAATGGGCTAAAGAACAACCCGAGGATTGCAGCTAATTGCGGGGGATTTATTTCATCAATTTGATCTCACCTCTGCATACCGGACATGAGGGTTTTCCTACCCAACAAGTTTAGTGGAGCTTAACAGTTCCCAATTTGTAAAGGTGGGGAAATGTAGCTAATAAATAACCCAATTTGGGAGGAGGAGAAGGTCGCTTCAATCGGAAGGGAGGTCAAATCAGATATAACCTACTTACCAGACAAGTAAGATAAATCCGTGCCTTTTTTGTTCATATTGTTCCGTTAAAATGCTTAATCTAGAAGTAATTTAGCTAGAGCAACTAGTATTTCCTTCTTTCTGTAGGGTATATCTTGTATTATTGGCTACCTTTGAATTTGCTTCGACCACATTCTTGTGTGGGGTTAGGTTGGGCTTCATTTTTAAGATTTTAAATCCGTGTCATGCTCAAGTTACTGTTTTGAACCAGCATCACGTGAGATGTATGTTATCCATATTGAGTCCTGAGACTGAAGCTGGGCAGAAAGCCAGAAATTTTGGTGCATTGAATATGAAAACTGAAAAAAAAAGCTGTGTTTATTCTTTAAGATTGAAATCTAATTCTTTCACGGTACAGATAATTAAGAGAACTATTCTGAGAAGTTAAAATATCTAAGGTAGTACGGCATTGCACCCTTTCAAGAAAGCTAGTCTCGACAGACTATTTTATAAAACAAAATAGTTCCAACGCTCCCCAAACTCATGTACAAGTATGTTTATATTCTTCTAAAGCAATTATTAGCCGTTTGTTTATTTATTTTTATTTTCTTTATTTTATTCTTTAATTCGTTACACCACAATTTCATTAAACCCAGGTCACAGCCCCTATTCATTACACTGCCATCTAATTAAACCCAGGTCACATCCCTTATTCGTTATGCTACAATCTCATTAAACCTGGATCGCATAAACTGGAATGTACCCTTATTTGTTACACCACAATCTCAGCTAACCTTGGCCTGATGGACTGTACCCATGTTTGATACACCTTAATCTCTTGAAACTTGGGTCACTTTGGAATGTACACTTATTTGTTACAACTTACACGAAAATCTTGTCACTTGCCTGCCAGTTTTATGTGCTACCTTATAGCAGTGAGACGGATTTAAACCTTAGTTGTGCTCTTATCAGTGTCCTCCGCTATGGTTCCACTGCAACCCATTGGATAAGCTACAACAACATTCACTGAGACAGAAATAACAAGTCTACATTTTCTTAATTATTATTTTTAACTTGAAAGTCATTTCTATGTTTTTTTATAAAGGAGAAATTCTTTTTTTATTACTTGATGGAACAAATAAGTA
Organism: Taxus wallichiana var. yunnanensis; assembly: GCA_018340775.1. NCBI lineage: Eukaryota > Viridiplantae > Streptophyta > Pinopsida > Cupressales > Taxaceae > Taxus > Taxus wallichiana. The sequence continues at coordinate 141,880,732 of CM031238.1, forward strand.
CATGATTGGGTTAATTGTAATACTACACTCGCAAAAATTATGAGACATGGGTGACTTATAAGACATTACATATCCCAAAAGCTTTGCCAATGAGGAAAGCAGCTAGAGGGTGAAAAACTTAAAGTGGTGGATTATAGTTATATTTCTTTTCCCTACTAACAAATGTTTGTGCGGCTTGTGTGCTAAGTGAGTCCCCTTGCCTTGTTAATATTGCCAATAATACATGAGGCAAAAGTTAATTAGTGTAGTGACTACTCATGGAGGTCATCTTGCGATCACTGATATACAATTAAAATCGCACAAAAATTATTAATCTAATTAAATTATCAAACTGCTCGACTAAGCCTTCAATTACTCAACACAAATACATGATTTAGTTGTAATTGGGTTAATCCCACATCGATATAAATTATGAGACAAGGATGACATATAAGACATTACATGTTCCAAAAGCTTTGCCAATGGTAAAGAGGCTAGCGGGCGAGAAGCCCAAAGGGTAGATTACATTTACTATTCCTTCCTCTTATGTTGTTTGTGTGTTAAATGGGTCCTCTTGCCTTGTGGTTATCATGAAACAGAAAAATACATGAAGGAAAAATGTTGTTAAGGTAATGGTTGTTCATAGAGGTCAGCCTAAGATGAATTAAACACAACTAGTAAATTGCCACAAAACTACTAATCTAAAAAAATTGATTGTGGAAGGCTCTAATTACTTTTCATAAGCTAGAAAGAAAGAAAGAGCAATTATATTAATGTCCTTAAATGACCAAAAGTAGGTCAACGGGATTTGAAAATAAATCCAATTACAATAGGAAGTGCTAGGGTAACAAGACCCTAGCATTGAAGATTAACTAAAAGAATAAAAGCACTGAAAATAAATGATAAAGTAAACCCAAAGCAGTAAAGTCCCAACCCATGTGATTAAGGTACCAATACAGATAGCCATGTGGGGTACCAAGAACCCCCAAAGAGCAGGTGTTGATGAAAGTCGGAAAGACTCGATGGCAGCCCTTTAAACATCTCTGACCTTGCCTAGGACAGAGGAATCAATTGTGTCATTGTCTACTACAGTGAAAGAGTCGATGCAAGATCTGATTATGCTCATCGGGAAGTGTATAGGGTTGAGGGGGCTAGACTAGGTAATCGTAGGAGGAATTAAAACACTCCTCTAGATTCTCTCCTTACATCCAAGGCCGCAGAAACTTGTAATATGTGCCTGTCCCCGCAGCCTGGGAAGTGGTCGAGAATATCTACGATTAAAGTAATTAGATTTTCACAGTCCATAAGGCTTATGCAAACTTTTGCAAAAACTGCGGAAAAGATATTTCAAGCAATGTTTTGGATAAAGCAGATGATGGATTTCAGAGTGTGATCCAAAACATTGATTTAAACATCTTCTACACAGTTTTTTCCAGAAGTTGTTTGCATAAGATCTACAATGCCTAGGAGCAGATCCCTATCGCCGAGAGATATTGTGTTGGGGAACGTTGGTAGTAGGGCAATGCAGAGACGAGCACCATCTTAATGATCTCCCCCACTCAATGTGTGAAGCAACACCATCCAAAGGGCGCTTAATGCCACCAACATCCGTGATGGGCTGAAAGAAAGAGGCAATTATCCTGAGGCCTCTAGGGTCTCCCAGTAGGGACCTGCATCAAAGAGTGACAACCTCCCAAAGAAAAAGAGCTTGGCATTATTTGTTCGGTACCAAAAAGAAAGTTGACGGCGAATCAATTGAGTATTTGTAAATGCAATGGTATCTCCCCGGATCTCAAAATAAATAGGGCATTTGAAAATGGAGTGCTCCTTACTCTTAGTCTCCACCTCCCTAAATTAATTACATCAAACTTCCAACATGATGACATGGAAAGCCTAGTCCTAATAAATTTAGACAAAGTAATATGTGAATCTATAACTCAAGAGCCATTGGCTTGACATCTTTATGGAAACAATTGATTAAATTCTTGCAAGCAAATTCAACTCCTGCTTGAAAAGTCTCATTGTTTAATTTGTCTGTCAAGAGACATGCAATACCAAGGAATAACTGTAAATAGAATGCACAATTTTTGTTTAGCCTTTCTTCCATAACAAACAAAATAGCTTTACTGTTTTTGGCATTGTGTTTATTTTGGTTGTGGTAAGCGGTAAGAGGTATTTTGTCGAAGACCTATGCTTGAATGTGGCAGGATTTTTCATGAAATTCCTTTCATAATAGAAATGGTTTGCAAATTACTGATACAAGATTATGGGTCTGATCAATAATAACGTATAGATGGTTAACCAATGAAGAATACCGGCAAGTTTATAGTAAAATATCACTCAAAGATACCTCGAGTAAAATATACAGGCAACCCATCTTTCAATATCCTGCAGCCAGATGCATACTTGATTTTTATTCAAACTACAACTTGAATTCTATCCAAAGTTACTCAAAGAAGTGGAACAGATGCTGAATAGAGCTTAGGGTTCACACTTGCCATATAAAATTGACCAAATCTTAACATACGGAAGAAAGAGGTGTTGAACAAGTGCAATACTATGAAAAAGCCTGAAAGTTCACAATATTTAACTGCCGAGTATCTAATTGAAGCCTAAGCTAATTCACTTTAGATACTTGAAATATGGTGACACAAGCACCATGTCATGTTCAGTACTGACAAATATGACCAAAGCAGTCTTTAGTATGCAAACTTGGAGGACAAACAGTTAACTGTGGATGATCTTGTTGCTGCTGATCTTCTGCAGAAATAAAGCCTTTTAAAGAATCTGATCGCACAAAATTGCCTCTTGGAACCGATAAGGTCACTGATCTACTTAATATTTGGTAGATTATTCGGAGATAAAAACTGTATCTTGCTATAGTAGTCCAAATAGAAGTATTTGGTGGTGAACAAAGTCAGATTATCCTTCTGTTTGAGGCTTATAGCTGACTACGCTTCTAACCCACTATAAGGAACTTTCTTGACAAAGAACTTGATTAATAGTTGTTATCTGATGAAGAAACTACCCATTTAACATATCAGCATCTGAGAGAACCCCAAATGGTACAGGTTAGCCAATAAGACTCACCATATCTACCGATATGGATCACCTAAGTAACAATAAACTAACATAGTATTCCATAAGCAATGCATTAGGCATGGAATCAGGATTTAGGTCATATTCTTGAAGAACTGAGTGTGAACTTACATTCATGTGTTTGCTGCAGTCACAGACGTCTCTGATTTTCAATCCATGCAATAGTACTTCTCCTTCAAGCTCTGGACTATAGAAAGGAATAAGGACAAGGCCACGCCAAGGCTTTTTATGAGTATCTGCAAGGACGAACCTAAAGATTGAAGGCACAGTTGTGTAACTATATGTGAAGGTTGATAACAGAAATGAAATGAATTGTTCATTTTCTGGAAAATACTCTATTATTTGCTTGGCACTACTGGAAAGTGGTTGGTAGATAGGATCAACAGACCTCTTAAAGTATAACTTTTGGGGCATGCAAAATATAACACAGATAATTAGGAAATCTGGGAGGGTAGATTTGGGGCATTCCTTTGCACACAACCAAATTGAGGAACCAATGTGACCAAGCAGCAAGACAACATTCAACCTTTTAAAATAAGGGCAGCCAATCATCAATATGATGTCGTCAAAGTACAAGAGGAATCCTAAATAACTGGAAAAAAATTCTTGGGTAATAGAAGATACGCGCAATAGCTGAGTGACAGAAAATACAGGGCCTAAGGAACAAAACCAACAAGAGGTTTGGATTTATTCAAATTTATTAATGCACCTTAGGTAGTTCCAAACAAGGTTCGTATACTCAGACTGGGCAAAAACCTGGCAAATAAAATAAATATACTAATACAGATATGTTAAATAAATCTATCCGGAAAATGGCGAGAGATATTAATCTCGAGGCCCTTATCTTGGATTTTTAGCATACCACAATTATTAATAACTTCATTGCGAACTCCAAAAAAAAGGCTCCAAACTCCACTGCATAGCTAAAATATTATGATTTTTCAATTGACTTGACCCCCAAAAGGAAAAACTTCTTAATGACAGTCAAATAGATGTCAAATTTAAGGTCGGGAGTAAAATTGAACACACTCGGGGACATTACCCTCAACCATTTTAGAAACCTCTCGGATTGATAGATTCATAAAATAAACTTAAATAACATGTTCATTATTTTTGAAAAGCATAAGAATCGAATTCAGACAATGTATGTGTCTATTTTATATCAGATTTAGAAAAACAAGAGTACAACGCACATCATAATATCACGGCAGCTTAAAAATCCTTCAAATACGATGACGATCACTCCACAGTAGCTGAAACATTGTTGATTTTTTTTAAATGGTTTTTTTCCCTGCTGGCTGACAAGTTTCTGCACAGGACTTGTGAGTACCCATGAGTTTTTCAGGGAAAAAATTGGTGACCCCCAGAAACTCGTCTGTGCAAGTAACTTGCAGAGCCAAAAAATTTGCGAGGCAAGTCACGCATGAAATTGCGAGTTTTAAGACTATGGTTCTAAATATCATCAGACCTCATTGCTAACAACTAGCCTCATCTAAGATGCCTGATCAAGAAAATCCTTCAATCAAATTTTTTCTGATAAGAAGCACCTACACCTTGTGCAATAGGGCAACCGAATAAGGCCAATATCCCTTATCAATCCAACAGACCTAGAATTGCCATACAATAAACGATATGAAGACATGGTAACTGTAAACATCCTTGCCAGGCTCGCCGGGAAGTAGAAAAATAGCAATGAGTAACATTATTAATAAGGGTGAAACAAGAAAGGTGTCAGGAAAACATCCCTTTTATTACGCATGGATATGCCTTATCCATATCAATATTAAAGAACATCACTGGCCGTTTTGAAGTGTTTCCAGACTGTAATTTCTTCACAGAAACTACAATATTATCAAGGGTTTTCCTGTGAGGTGCAAAGGCATTTTGATGTTTGGGCATTACTTTGTCTTTGCAAGGAGATGACTAATGCGCAGGGCCTTTACGATAGTCTTGTAGCTGCTTCAATTTTTTATATCTTATTGCTGATAAGATTTAGTGGTATGCATAATAAATGTGGAATCAATAGAAGGAACGACTACTTCTGTTACGCAGATCTCTTCCACCACAAATTATAAGAGATAAACAGTCCTATCCTTGAGAACCAGCACTAACTAAAGTCTAAAACTCTACTTTGTACTGGTGAAACCTGATACGAGTCTGGGTGTGATTGGCCAATGGATTCGTTTCGGCTATGTTAGGGATTATCCACCTATGCCCGGGTTCTGCTGCTGAAAAATCAGGCATACCCGAGGTGAGCTCACAGGTTTTTCATTTTTTATTCTAATAATGATGTTAATCTTGGTGTTGATCTCTCAATGAAGAGCAATATGATGATCAATACTATTTTTGATTTAATACTTAATATTTATCACAACATTTGGTATTCAGTTAGCATTATCAATTTATCAGTAGTGTTGTCGTGGTTATTTTGTTTATAACTTTATTCTATGCATATTGTATGCCAATATGGTTAATTCTTGTTTATGAGGCTAGAATATTTAGTTTTTTTGTTTATTCGCCATACCCAAACACGTACTGAAAACAAACCAATAACTTAGCTATAACAGTTGATGGAAAAACTGGCTGGGCTTGAGTTTATTCATCAGCAGAATTACTAATGTCCTTGTGAATAAGTTCTAATGAAGCCGGCTCTTACACTGCATGGTTGAGCTAAGTTTGATAGGGCCTGGGGCAAAATAAAAAAACTAGCTCAATCCCATTCAATGGCATACCCTTGTTACTGCCAGAGATCTTCATAAAATTCTGTAATTATTTCCTTCTTAGAATAGAAAGCTAGGTATGAATCTATGATCTCTATGCAAAATTCTGCCATTGAAGCCATGTTTGCTCTTATTTTTATTATTGAAAAGATACTTCATATATTCACAAAAACCTGTACAGAGACCAGGTATACTCAAAATTTACAGTCTCTTCCTCAAGGAAACAAAGAAAGAGATAAAATCAGAATAATCATTAGGATCAAACAATTTGGCTTCCTTGATCAGAAGATACCGTTCGCCAACAGCTGCATGTGAATGTCTTCTTTACACAACAAAAAAATCATACAAAGAGCTAACATCATTCACAAAAACATACTTGCATCAGAGTTTCCAAATAATAAACATAGCTGAAATCCTCAAACAGTGCCAAATGCCCCTAAGAGGAGCCTGAATTATAGAACTGGAGTCCCCAAACACAACAGCATGCCAATGTAGGTTCCCCTGAAGGATAGCTTTTGTGACTCATCTGTACATGATTCCGGCATGACCTAGCAAAAGAACAGTCCCAGAATAAGTGTTTCACTGTCTCCAATCTGTGGCAGCACAAACAAAGGCTATCAAATATCCACTTTAAGCCAAAAATGCTTTAGTGGGAAGGTCTTGGTAGATCACTATCCTAGTGAATGCTTGGAGCTTGAAAGACACCTTCACTCACCACACCCTGTGTAACCGTTGCACCCATTTGCTCTCAGCATCAGAGGATATCCATCTCGCATTAAGAACTGGGCCAAGCTCCCGCCACTGATGAAGAATGGAATATGACCACGACCCCACCATCTAAGGTCTGACATCCTAGACCTTTCTTCAAAATCAAGTAACCCACTAGTGTCAAAATGTGGTAATGGCTGTGCATAGCTCCACTGCCAATCATGCCAAATGGGTCCCAATATATCAATATTCATTTTGAACAGATATTCTTGAGGGATAAGGTTCTCAATCTCCGTGATGGAAGGCTGATCAGCGGTGGAAAGAGCAAACTCGCAAGCTATAGAATGCCAATCCTTCCAAGAATGAGCCTTGCTATCCCATAAGTCTTTCCAGAGGATTTTTTTTTGTTACTCAACCTCCTGTCCTGAAAGTGAGGCTGATCCGCAATACAGGTGTCCTGTAGTTTACAATTCCAAAATGGTCTCTTGGCCAAATCCCACCCTGCACGGCTGCCTGACATTAACCAAGTTTGCAACTTTTCTTTAGGCCGACCAAATACTTCTAAGGATAAAGGTTGAGATTGAAAATGCCGAAGGTCAGAAATAATGTCACAAAGCCCAAAAGAGCCCCTAATCTTGCCAATATGTTGCACTGTGAGCAATCTATGCTCAACAAGACCTGCCATGGTGCAAAACGCTCCAAGCATTGAAACCACCCATTTAGCTGCAAGAATACACCCTTGCGTTGCCACATCAATCAACCCAAGCCCCTCCTCCTCGGGTATGGTGCAGACAACCCAAGGCACCATAGGAAGACCACGAGTTCCTCCATACTTAGCCCATAAATAGGACTGCAAGATTTTCTCTAACCGCCAGAACTGCGTCTTGCTAGGCAACCAACACAAAACATAATAAATATGAGAGGCCTGAAGAATTCTGCCTACCACAGTCAATTTTCCAGCCAATGGGAGATCCTTATCCCGTCAAAGAGAAGTTTATGCTCTAAGCACTGCTGACACCAATCCCACATGGCAACTGGGAGAGGCCAACTCCAAAGGGAATACCAAGATATCTCACAATAACACTAGGGTGAACAAAGGACCATTCAGAGGGAATCCAAGTAGGAGGTTTGTCCAACCCAACCAACCAAAAATCAGTTTTACGATCACTAACTACAGCCCCCTAGGCCTCACAAAAAACCAGCCAGACAATCTCCAACAGCAACCGACTCCAAATTATCTTGCACAGATAGGAACAAATTATCTGCAAAATGATTGTCAATCATCTCCGAACCATCGGGTAGAGAAATGCCCTGTAGACAACCCTGAGTGTGAGCAACTTCCAACAAGTACATGAAAGCATTAGCAGTGAACACATATAGATAAGGGGCGAGGGAACCCTTGTCTCATAGATCTATGAAGGAGAACACGGGGGGTGGAGTATTATTTACAAAAACAAAGGCAGAAGCACAACAGAAGAGGGTGTTCACAATCCCCACACAACATGGACCAAATCCTAAACAAGTCAGCATCTCAATAATGAATGACCAGTCAGTCTTGATCTTAAGCTTTGTCAAAATCAATCTTCAAGAAGAGAGTCTGATGTCTCGTGTCCCTGGCCCACTCCATGGCCTCCCAACTGAAATTACCGTATTCAAATTAAATCGTCCCTGAAATACCAGTTTGCTCCTTCCGAACAATCCTCTTGGCCACATCCTTCAGACGTAGACCAATTGCCTAGCCAGAATGTGATAGGATGCCATCCGCCAGAGTATCTTTGGAAACATTATTGGGAATCAACTTAATCAAATACTGATTGAGGGAATTAGTCAGACAACTTATGGAAAAGGATTCAGAGGCCAAGCAACAAAAGCCATCTCCATCAGTGTCCCATATAGCTTTGTAGAACTCACAAGGCAAACAATCTATCCTTGGGGATTTCCCATTTTGCATCGAGCGAAGAATGGCAAACAATTCTTGCTTTGTGAAGTCCCTGTTCAATTTATAACGGGCCCCAACAATTTTTGCGAGGAACCACCTGATAACATGAGTTCCTAGCTGCCACAACCAATTTTGAGATGGAGCAAGGAGAAAAAATGCTTTGAAAAAGCTGTTTGAACATTTCACGAATTTACTCCGGTTCTCTTCTAACGAGCCATTAACTTACAACTATTGCTTTCCTCTTTAAGAATTCAAAGAAGAATTTGGATCCCTCATCCCCCTTTTGAATCCAATGGAGGGGCACAAATCCGAGCTCCTCTAGCAATGCATTCCTCTTCTTTACGCATTATGACCTCTAGATGGGCTACCTCTTTCTTGCATAGAGATGTTGTGAAGATCCTCCTCTAGAAGTATGCAAGCCCCCTCAAGTTTCTGCTTGGCTTCCCGAAGCTTCTGTCGACGCCTGTGTGCTATCAAATGATCCCACCTCTCACAAATTTGACAGTTCTCTGAACAACAACCTCCCACCACAAAAGCCAACCTCTATCCCCATTAAGTCGAGGGATGAGGTTCTAGACACATGCATAAGAGTCCAAAAATCAAGGAAATCTAGGAGAGACATCTAGCTTGAACAAAGAAGAGGGCTTCAAATCCATCACTTGCCCAATTAAAATTGAAGGATGGCCAAATGGTCTGAGCCAGTAGCCTCAATCCAAACATCAACTGACTGCAAGCTCCCATTGAAAATAATATCATCCCATGGACCATACACACAATCCAACCTTGTCTGCACTCTATCTTTCCCCTGCTTGAAATTAGATTGAGTGCCCCAACTCCCAAAACCCAACTCTTTTACCCCAATCGAGGTCAAAGAGTTGATGAGAAGCCTTACATCTTGATCAAGAAAGCTTTTCCAAATCACTGACAACTGTACCAACACCACCACTTCAATCACCATTCGACTCAGCCATGTTAAAATCACCAACAACAATCCATTCCACATCAAGCAAGGAAGAAGCCATCCAATCCCAAAGTCGAAAGCACGATTCGAGCAAAGATTGAGAGCATAAACTGAACAAAATCCAAGTAATCTGCATTCAAGCAAGATGATAATCCAAACACATCTGTTGTCAGGATCACATCCATGCCCCATAAAAAAATTTAGCAAATAAGGAGAGATAACAAGAACCACTCCATTTCCTCCCTGAAATCGACCAGAAGACCAGAAGGGACCATTCCAACAGTAACTCGTGTGGTTACGAAGCTCAAAACTACTAGACTTGATTCCTTGCAGATAAACTAAAATTGGCTTGGCTTTCTGAAGAACTCACAAACAAATTGGCTTAGGGATTAGGATCATCATCCCCTTACGTTTCAACGTAGAAGAGAGCTTCATTCAAGGAAGAGAAGGTTGCCCAGTGAGTTGAATTTGTTACTGTTATTTTTAACGAATACATGATAAAAATGATATTTTTATTTGTTCAACATTTGTAATTGGAGGCTTGTTTACGCTTTATTTTTGAAATACCTGGACAAAATGGTAATTTTACTGCCTAATCATCCCATATAATTCTGGCCCAAACTTTCTGTCAAGTAATCAGATTGATTAACCTCATCTAGCTCTAGTTGAATCATTATACAATAGATATATACATGTGTGTATTTATGTATATAGATAGATACTGTGTCACAGAGTTTGCCAGTATCCAAAGTAAATATTTGGAATTCGGCGGTTTTCAAGAAAATCCAAGAAATTCATTAAAAACATTGTGAAATTGGTGCATTCAATCTTTTTTTGCTATTTTCATAGAACCCTGAAAATTGTCAACAATTTAGGGCATAAATCTTCAAATACTCTTTGAAAAAGTAGTTTCCATTTTCTTAGTGTCGGTCATGATTTAGGGCTTGCATTTTTTTAACAATCTCTATCTAGGTGTTTCTTCACAAATCACAACTACAATGAGCTGTCTTTAACTTTGATGAAAACTGTTATCTGTGGAATTGGACTGTAACTGAAGCAAAGTGAATGATGACTGACAAGTATCCTACATTCGGGAAAAAATTGTAAATGAAGTGAAGCGTATCCTTGTTGTGCCTCTGAAATGACTTGCGTGAATGTCTTGAACGTCCTGCTTAACTTGCAAACTGCCTGTTTGAAGCTTTATTGACCTGCGTGAAGCAGCTGAAGCTTATATGACTTGTGAAAGCTTGATTGAGCTGCCTGATCTGTTGCTATGTATTTTTTTAGTCTTTAAAGTTGAGAGTAATAGAAACTTGATTTACAGTCATATTAGGTATAGTCTTGCAACCTTTATCAGGTGATAGGTATGAGTCTTTAAGTATTTTTATATAGTCTCGAAAGTTTAGGGCATAAAAAGTCTTTAAGTATTTTTGTATTGCAATCTCGACTCTCGATTATTTTTGTTTTTGAATTTTGGCTATAAACTTTGGTTTATTAGTTTTTTTTATTTATTGATAAGGCGGGTTGAAGGGACCTGTTCCCTATTTACATAACACGGATGCCAAACCTCAGATATTCAGGAAAAAACAAGCAAAACATAACCAGGACAAACTGCCATACTAGCAAAAACTAGAGATTTATTCTATATTCTACTATCTAGACCAATACCATTTACTCCTCGGATTCGATCGAAACAGACAAACTAGCCTCCGGTGACACCCGACCCATATTAACCTCCAAGTTAGAATCCACATCGACAGCATTAGCATTCACCCAACCCCTCCGGAGAGATAATCATAGGCGCCACCAGCAGAATCCTCGGCGTCGACCACACCACCGGCGCGGCATAGGTACCGAGAGGCAAGCTAAGGGCTTTCAACTTAGGAAGCTTAATCCGAGGACGGCCCAAATTTACATGTCCCAAGCTACGGCAACCAGTTTCTCAAAGAAAGCCATCGAATCCCGAACCGCTTTTCCAAGTCCTTGAAGACATCAACATCCACAAAAAGAGAACCTTGCTCGCCAACACCGCTGCCCGTAACGCCAAACTGCTATTCGCCGCCTTAGAAGCGATTCCCACAAAAAGAGGGCCGAACCCAATGCAGCACTAAATTAATCTGCGTCCGCCTTCAAAGGAGGAAGAATAAGCAAGTTCTCCACGAAGATGTTGACCACGCCACTATTAGCCCTCGGCCAACCTTCCACCATCGAAAGTCTTCCCCCAAAACTAACTTTATTGCCACCAAATCCTCCGCGCAGAGATATTAAAGATTCTCTTCAAACGATTATCTGAAATTCCAGACCTAAAAGCCATCTCCCTCATTTCGCGAGCAATACGGGGGACTCTAGGAGGATCCTTCAAAAATAGAGTGCAAAACTTAGAAGAAACTGGCCAACTCCCACCTTAAGTAAACACAAAACCGCCACACAAGTGAGAAAAACGCGGCTGCATCCCCATTATGACACATCTCTCGAAACAATCATATCAAGGCCTTCCCAGTCATTGGAATTAAAGGCCACTTTTTCCAATTGAGTTTGATCGACCCCCATATTAGCCAACTAGTCGGCACAATGATTACCCTCTCTATACACGTGCCTAATGCTCTAGGATTTTAATTTTGATAATTGCCATATAATTTTTGAATACCTAAATCAAGCTTCCAAGACAGAGCCTTCCTATTAATGATGGCATTTATAATAACCATAGAATCACCTTCAATCTCCAGATATTCATTATTAAGAGAAGAAGCAAGGTCCGGACCTTTGCTAAGAGCTTGTAATTCAGCTGAATTACAAGTTCCATTCTTGAGCTTTTACGAGGCAGCCCCAAATACTTGACCCAAATCATTACGAATTAGACACCCCGCTCCGAAGCACTGGATTACCCCCGCCACCCCATCAAACTTGAGCTTGAAAAAACCTAAGGGGGAGACCATTTAACATTCTTCCGGACCGAAGAAGAGGGCAACGAAGATTTAAAGCACCATCTTTGGGTTTAACAATCTTGGGCCAATTTTTTTCAATCTCTCTCACAAAATTAGAGAATGGACAATTGTGGGACCAATTTGAAGACACTTGCCTCTAAGATTGCCCATTCCACAAAATTCCTTTCATCCTTGAAAATCCTTTTGTTCCTTTCCCGCCAAAGATGCCACAAAAGGAGCACTAAAGTGCATAACCAAATTGAGGAAAGAGCGCTAGGATGCAACTTTTTAGGCCAAGCCAACATAGCCTTGGGTAGGGAAACTTTGGTTTATTAGTATTATTCCTATGTACTTCGTTTAAAACTTAATTGCTAGGTAGTATTTAGGGTTTAGTATAACATTTTTAATTTTTTTAAATTAATTAGAATTTATGTAAAGTTAAAGCCTTTTATTTAATTTTACTAATTTAAGATTTTTAATTTTTTACTTGTTATTTTTTAACCAAAGATAAGTTAAAGGCTTTTACGAGCAATTATATATATATATATATATATATATATATATATATATATATCTGTGTGTGTACTACCTTTTTTATTAAAATATTGATTTCTATAATTCCAAATTATCAATGCTTTTTTCCCAAATTTTATCCTTGATGAACACAAATATGATCTTGGCGACTTAGGATAGATAGAGATATGTATATTCTCTATCATCATCTCCGCCTTTGTAGTTTAGGTATCAAATCCTTTTGGTGAACAAGTTTGGTAACCTTCCCCATAGGTAAAGGTAAATGTACCTTTTTAGGTCACCGCCAAGCAAAACACCAATTTGATTACAAGATCCTCCTTGTGGAATCCCGCAAGGATGTTGCTTTTCTAGATAACTTGTATATTTGTTCAAATTGGGTGTACATACCTTATCCAAAGAATTTTTATAGTACTTAATGAAATGGAACTTGTGCTGTGATCTCCTTTGTCCTTTTTAGGGTCCCTTAATGATCCGCAACACCAATGCTGCTAAGAATGAATGCAAACTCACGCATGTTGTGGCCGTATTTCACCAGGAAGTGAATAGCTTTCTTTTGTTGTTTGGTTGATGAGGATTTACAGTGGATCCCTCAACCTTGGGACACAAACTTGGACACAATCCTCAAGCATGTTCTGTTACTTACACATTCTTTTTGACCCACTTTAACTCAGCTGCCTTGATGTGAGAAGCGATACCATTGGTTTTTGGGATGAGATTTGAACCCATTGGACACCAATCACGGAGGGAATAGCTTTTAATAATACAGCAATGCAGTATTAAAACTGAAGGAAACACTCACTTGAGTTTTGTCCTTTAGTAAAAAAAGAACTCACCGAAAAACACTTGAAAATGATCAAAGATTGATTCATTTGAAAAACACAATAAGACAGTACAAAAATGGCCAAATAAAATTTTGTGGTCATGTAAATATTGTCCAATCAAGTTGCACATACAGTCCAGGGATATGAAAGGGGACCATCACAATCTGGCTCAACCAGATTGAAATGATTCTGGGCAAACTGGAAAACCAACCTGCATCAGCAGCGTGTGAGTGTATTTAGGGTAAGGATTCATCCTCATATGTTACAACAAAGTTACAATCACGAGTACAAACCAAATAAGTGAGATATATGTCAGCAAGAAGGGGGATGCCCATGAGGAGTGCCCCAAAAAAATGTTAAATCATGCTGTGCAGATGGAGGATATATTCCAACACATGTATATATTATAGTGATGTCCATGAATCATAAATTGGTGTGATATCCACTTATTGTAGTAGCTTCCTCTATCAAAATCCTTTCTTTGCTCAAGGATGAGTCGATTTCAAGGCAATCACTACATCTACTTTTTGCTCTTTGATGTAATCTAAGAATCATTGATGTTGGCCCCAGTGTGTCCTTCGCAGGGCAAAATCTGATGCTCTGGCCAAGTATTCCACAGAAATGGGCTTGCACTTGGCTGTTGAGCTAGTGTATCTAACATTGCAACCATTGCGAATCCAAATATAACCCTCACCAACTGAAAGCTTCATTAACATTATGACATGTTTCCAAAGTGGCAAATATAGATTGATTTTTAGTCAGGATTGGCCCATGGAGCTAGCATTTGCTGCCATTGTAGTACAAGTAGTTGGAAGTGTAGAAACCAACACAATGTACTATTGAGCCTTAGGAAGAAATAAACCCTTATGGCTGGCCAACTGCTGCTTGTTAAATAAATGACTAAACAAATGTAAAAAGATAACAAGGAAGGGTGTGAAAATGGAAAACAAAAACAATAAAACAATAAAAACATATCTTCAATCTAAGAATCCTCCTTGTTTCAAGCTCTTAATCTCTTTGCAATGAATGCTCACACGTATTGATGTATGAATACAAAAACAATGTATTTGGAACTTCGATTAATGGAGTTAAGTGTATTGTTTCTTGTTTTGCTTTTTGGTAAAATGAGAGGCAAGTGTTGTTTTCTGTTTTTTTGTTTTTCATAAATCAAAGTCAAAGTAATAATTTGAAAGAAGAAAAAGCTAAAAACCTGTGGGTTAGTCTCCGGGACTCCTCAGTTTAGCAACAGGAGGACTTAGGCGTACCTAAGGAGAAACCAGACAGCATGGCTGAGCCTTATGTGCCACAGTCATAATTCTTTTCATCCAGGGCATTGGATAAAAAAATATTTGTTTACCATAATCAATCAAGAAATGAAAGTTTGGTGTAATGCTATATTTATGGCATAAAAGTCATAAGGGGAAGCCATAGTTTAAGACCTTAGGTAGCTTTTTTGGACTTTTTTCTATTTACATTTTGGAATGTCTACATCCACATCAAAAAATTCCTAAATTTGTTTTTTCAGAAAGTAATAAACATTAATCTCATTCTCTCACGTGACTTGCTCTAATTAATAAACTTCAAATGCTGTTTTAAATATAGTGTTTTATGAATTTAAAAATAGACATGGGTAGTAGTAATAACTAATTTTTTCTTGTAAAAACCTAGTGTTGTGTATTCCATTCTAACTACACTACCCAAAGGCGTCAATGCATTCAAAAATCTCATTATATATGCCTTAGTAATTCTAACAATTCTATTAAAAACATAATCAAATATATTTATTTGTTCTATCTATTTATGACATCCATGTTTTGCCTTTCATTAGTTTTCTCTAGTCCATGTTTATGAGATTGGATGCTGAATAGTGGCAGAGAATATGAATAGACCTTCATTGTATTTGGAAGATGAATGGGAAGTTGTGAATGATGATGGTTTTGTATACAAGAGAAAGAAGAGGAAGCATGATTCCCCTCCACCAATACCGATCAAGGCTACTGCTTTTAAACGCAATGATGATCAGTATATCAAACAACGTCGCCAGACTAAAAAAGAGGCCCTGCTAAATCTCAAGGAAAAATATGTTAAAGAAATTAGAGATTGGGAATCTCTGTCTCAGATGTTGCAGAGGACGCCTCTTTCTGCTACCCCCTCCATGAAGGAACCTGCAACTTCACTAGCTCAGTCCCAGACTCAAACTGGGAACAGCTGCAAATATGTATTAAGGGAGCTCTTACTGGAGGTGCATACTCTGCTATCTACTCTGTTAAACCCCTTTTCTTTGATGTTTGGTTTAGTGTGTTTATGTTCTCAATTTCCTTGCACAGGTGGAAGCCCAAGAGGCCTTCATCCAACATGCAACAACTTTGTGCAATTTGGCTGAAAAGATGTGCGATGTACATGAGCAAGACCTCAAACAGCCCACTTTAGATTTGCCTATTTGGAAGACCACTGCAAATCTCGTATGCAATTTGTACTCATCTGATTCTGAGGACAACATTTAAATTTCTTTGCGATTACATGTAGTTAAAAATGCGTGAAGTGGGTTTCACTTTGACTGTAATTTACTAACAAGTTCCTGCTGTGTTTTCTTTCCTTATTGTATTGAATCTATTGATAACTTGCTGTACTCATGGAATCTCATTTCCCCTTATAAGGAAGGGAAACACTTCATTATGCTTTTGCTATTGATCTGCTTCCAATATTTATAACAATTTTGTTCTATGATCTACAATATCTGTTTTATGATTCCTCAATTTTAATGCATCCGTTTGTTGAAGAATATGTAAATTCCATTTGTTTGTACTCCAAAGGGTCTGTTGTCAATACGTATGATATAAACCTCTCCCATCCTGGATTAATTCCTAGTGACCATATAAAGCTCTACAAAAAGCTTCTACATAATTTCTTGCAGAGGGAACTTCATTCTTTTATTTTCCAGGCAGAAAGCGCACAATTGTATGAATGTAACTAGAAAATTGAGTTCGGGGAAGCTCTTATTGGCAGTTAGTAGACAGCAGCCAAATTTTATCGAGCATCTGCTTCATATTGCAAAATCTTTGCGATACAAATTTTGAAGGTTTCATAATGTCGAAGACAACATAGTTGAATGGTAGAATTGGAGTTTGAGGAGTCGGGAGTAAATAGTGTTATGCAGGGACACATCCTTCAGATTTTGGTGACATTCTGGATGTTCCGAATTTTTCAGGGACTTAGAGGGGACACACCCATTTTAATTTTAATTTAAAAAAAAATTCTGATGCTTTACTCTTAAAAAACTGTTTTTTTACCAAAAGCATTGAATTTTAATCTTAAAAGTACACTAAAAATATTAAATACAGTTTAAACCCTAAATTTTATTGAATAAAGTAAAAATAATGAAATATTATTTTAAAATAGCCGTCCCCAAAATATGGAATTTTTTTTGCTGTCCCCGAAACCCGGTCCCCGAGACTTATGTAACTATGGGAAAAAACAAGTTACCATGCTATTTTTTTAATATTTTGTTTTTAATACTGAAATATTTGTAAGTATTCAGTTATTTTATGGCACATGTGCCTTTATGAATATTCAATATGATTTTGAGATCATTTTCTGGCCAATTAATTGTTTTTAACTGAAGATATGTGGCTATTTTATTTTATGTTTCGGGTATCAGGGTCTAGAACATACACATACATGGTTTTCCTGAACTTTGTTTTGTTCTATACCGTAGTCCTATTTTTTTGCCCTTTTCTCCCACGGGTCGCATAAATGCTTTGTTTATAAATGTGGATGTGGCAAACAATAATGACATCTAAGTCTACTTGGTCTGACTAATTTACGTGGAATGGGTATGCCTGAACACAACAGCATGTAAAAGAAATTGACATCACAAAACGAAATTGTACGGTAGAACAAGGTGTTACGGAATTATTGATATGCTCCAGCATAAGTTTCAAGTTTCCACACATGGAAGAAGCTAAAATTACTTTTCCTCCGCACGGAGAAAAGTTGGGAATGATGGAATTCGATTCCACATAGTGCAGCCATAGATGTCCTTTTGAATGAATCCTAATCATTTGAAAATGCTTTAATTTCCTTAATTATTATTCACTACTTACAAAGATGAATTTCCAAGAACCCTAGGGAAAAACAAATGCTAATTATGTTGAAGGCATGGTTACGCGGGGACGCGTCCCCCCCCTTTTCAACACGTCCCAGGGCGTCCTGGGGACGCGGGGACGTGGGGGAAACGTTTCCCCCACGTTTCCTTTTTTGGCGGGAGAGGGCGAAACGCCCTGGGGACGGCGGAAGAGGGACAGAAACGTCCGGGGACGTTGGGGACCGCCCAGGGAAGGCGGGGGCGTCTGGGCGTCCACAGGGAAGGCGACTTCTACGTCTTTTTAAAAAAAAAAAAGCAGGACATTTAATAGATTAAAAGTTCTGGGGGCGTCTAGACGTCCCCCGCCGTCCCCCGCGGCTTCTACGTCTTTTTAAAAAAAAAACAGACTTTTAATAGATTAAAACACATTTTTTTTTATTGTATATGTCTAATAACATAAAAGTAACATTCCTAACCTAACCCTAACCCTAAAAGTGCTATTTTATGTTATAAATTTACAATATGGGCTCATTTCATATTCACACCAAGCAAGAGCAAGAGCAAGAACAAGAGGGAGCAAGAGGTATTTATAATTTTATTTGCTTACAATACATGTTAAAGTTTTTTTTTTTTTTAAAAAAATTTAGATTATATTTGCATTTGTTAGGGGCTGTTTTTTAGCATTTGCATCTACATTCACAATGTAATCATGCATATGCCATATAGTTTGTAGGATTTTTAAAAATGCATATTGCATAGGGTTTGGTTATACAAACTACAATGTAAATGGTTACGTTTTTTTTTTTAATTACATTTTTATTTCTAGTTTAAAATTTATATTATTTTTGCATTTTTTAGGGGTTGTTTTTTAGCATTTGCATCTACATTCATAATGCAATCATGCATATAGTTTGTGGGATTTAAAAAAATGCATCTTGCATAGGCCCTAGGGTTTGGTTGTAAAATTTAAAATTTAAATGGCTACGTTTTTTTTAAAATTAATTCATTACATAATCAATCAATCATATAGTTATGGTTGTTTTTAATTCATTGCAGCAATCATCACCATGAGTTCTTCTTCTGAGTATGAGTATGAATCAGAGCATGAATCAGAGCAGGAGAGGGTTGAACGGGAAGTTGAGATAGGTGGCCGTGGAAGAGTTGGTGATGCCACAATGGGGGAGAGTGAAGAAGGGGCACAAAATGTAGTGGCAACGGCAACTGGTAGTTCAGTTGGTAGTGCTACCAATTGCCCCTCTCAAATGTTGTCCAAATTTGCCATTGGACCATTTGATAAGAAGAAGCCATTGCAACAATTTGCCCAAATAATTGATAACCCCAAGTCTGGAGGGGGGAGCAAAGTATGGAAGTGCAACATATGTGCACTGACTTGGCATGGTAGTATCACTAGGACCAATGCACACTTGTTGCATCTTACAGGAAGGGGGGTTGGCACTTGTAAGGGTCTTTCACTAGAGCAGAGAGCTGAGATGGTGAGAATCTTCAATGGAAATACCACGGGCAACGTGCCAGAAGTTCGTGGTTCTACGGCTAATACTCCATTGAGCACTCATAGGACTGGCAAACTTACTAATACTCTGGCTGGTTCTAGTTTTGAAGTGTCAGAAGTGGAAAGCGAGAGGAAGACAAAGGCGTGGGGGCAGCCCCAAATTCAATTATTGACATGTTTGATTCAAAGGCAAGGGAAGAGGCAGATGATGCTATTGGGAAATTTTTCTATGCTGTTGGGATTCCATTTAATGCTGCTCGCTCTCCTTATTACAAGGAGGCTATGGCTAAGGTTGCAAAAGTAGGTACAAGTTATGTGCCTCCTGGAGACACAAAACTCAGGACAACAATCTTGGATAGAAACTATTCCAAGGTTAATGTATTGATGGAGGAGATGAAGGTGACATGGGTGTCACATGGATGCAGCATTATCATGGATGGGTGGACGGATATTAGACACCGTCCTCTCATCAATATTAGTCTCTTGCAAAATGGACCGTACTTCTTGAGAGCGATTGATTGTTACAGGAAGCGAAAATATGCTCGATTTGAGTTTCGGGTTTTGAAGGATGCCATTGAGGAGGTTGGACCTTCAAATGTTGTACATGTTATCACAGATGCGACTTATGTGCGCAGAGCAAAGATAGGAAGCTAGTGGAGCGGGAATATAGGCATATTTATTGGACTCCATGTTGTGTGCATGCCATGAACAATGCACCTTTGAAGACATAGGGAAGATTCGGTGGGTTAATCGGATAGTGGTCGATGCCGAGAGATGTGCGAGAGTTCATATGCAATCACCACACATCATTGGCACTTTTTGAAATTTTTCAAGAAGGAATTTTTGAATTCGATTGACACCCGCTTTGCATCCTATTTTATTTTGTTGGAGAGGATGTCCGAGGTTGCAGGAGCCCTGCAAATTATGATTATGACACAAGATTGGACTAGGTGGCGTGAGTCCAAGACGGATCAAGGGAAAAGAGTGAAGGAAGTGGTGTTGCGAGAAACATTTTGGGTTGATATGAAATACATCATATCAATTATAGCTCCGGTTGTAGTGTCATCAAATATGGGGATTCTAATGGCCCCAATCTTGGTGAGATCTACGAGTGCATTGATAGCATGCTTGGGCAAATGAAGGCGGCTATTCGGGTGAGGGACCCCACTTTGGAGTTACAGTAATGAACATATACAACCCCATTATTTAGCGGAGATGAGAGAAGTTGAACACTCCTCTTCATATGGTGCGTATGCACTAAATCCCAAATGGT
Source organism: Taxus wallichiana var. yunnanensis (assembly GCA_018340775.1). NCBI lineage: Eukaryota > Viridiplantae > Streptophyta > Pinopsida > Cupressales > Taxaceae > Taxus > Taxus wallichiana. The sequence continues at coordinate 141,901,284 of CM031238.1, forward strand.
ATGTGCGAGAGGCCGGGAGAGTTGTCCCATTGGATGATGATGAGGTGAAGAAGGGCCTTATGAAGGCTTTTAAAAAAATGTACACTCCACAAGAGGCTTCACATATCAGAATGGAGTGGCTTGACTTCACCGAACTCGATGGGTACAAAACATCGTGAAGACAGACGAGAGGGTAGCATTAGCACATGACAAACCGGTGAGTTGGTGGCGTGTATGGGCTTCCCGGGATTGCTGCGACCACTTGCCATTCGCCTCCTTTCCCAGGTTTCTAGCTCCTCTGCCTCTGAGAGGAACTGGTCTACGTATGGTTGGATACACTCTGTTAAGATGAATAGGCTTACCTCTGCGAGAGCGGAGAAGCTTGTAGTTTGTGCACAGTGATTTGCGTCTTATAGATCGAAGACACCCGAGTACAAACAGGACTTCGACATTACGGTGGGATGTAGATCCCGAGGAGCCGAGGCGGAGTTGAAGAGGACAACACATTGTGCAACGAGGATTGATTGGGCTTACCTTTGAGGACGAGGATGCTAGTACCAGCGAGGAGGAGTTCATGGATATTGCTTCAGATGGAGATTCTGATTTTTAGGCTGATACTTGTAGTTGTCCTCTTTTTTTGTAATATTGACAATATGAATAGACAATTGTTGGTGTATTTGGCTATGAGATTAATGATATGAATATTAGCTATTGTCACTTGATCAATCGTATTTTAGAATGGTTTTACTTTTATATTTTGTAATATTAAATATTAATATATTTGAAATTTCAAATTTCAGCTTGTCTCATATTCAAGAATCAAAATTCAAATATGTATTATGAATTTTCAATTTATGACATTAACATATTGATATTAGACTTTATAGTGTATTTGATGTTTATGAGTTCAAGTTTCACCTTATTTAAATCTCAAATGGTTTTATTTCAGCTTATTTATATAATTTAGTCACTATATCTTTTTATTTTAAATATTTATATATTTTTTAATCAGCCGTCCCCCCGCCGTCCCCAAAATTTAGAATTTTTTTCCGTCCCTGAAACCCCGTCCCCGTCCCGCCGTCCCGCCGTCCCGGGTAACATTGGTTGAAGGTGAAATATGATAACAATAACGGGTTTCGGTAAAGGCGAAATGGTGATAAATGTAAATGTCAAATCTTTTTCCTCAACAAAGAATGAGGACAAAATTTCTGAGCAGATTTTGTTTGGGTTGAAGGTTGGAAATAAGCATATCCTATTGATAAGTTTTCAATTTGTTGGTATCCATGCCTGGATAATCGATCTTTTTCGGCTTAGTGTCAAGGATTGAGGGGTATCCATTCCGTTAAATTCACATGGAATTTGAACTCAATGACAACCTCTTCGGTATCTCCGGGGATGTGTACCTTTGTGGATGATCAAACAATGCCCTTTATACCATCATCCATGCTTTATTGGACTCTGACCCATTATGGGAAATGTTGAAGCATTTTTTGAAAAAATTGGGGCAAGCTCCACTGTATAGAAAGGGAAGTGGCCTTTTGTGATGGGCATGACTATTATGACCAAGTATAGCTTCGATTGGTGCCCAACTACATGTGAATCTATAGATGGCTAGAGATATCGTCAAACAAGTCAATACCATTATGAGAAAAACTTATGTGGATATTCACAACTTGCATCTAGTAAATAAAGCCCTTTTGTTAAGCTTGTCGGAGGATCTATAAGAATCAAGATAAGAGGTGGAGAAAATCCTTTTCAAAAACTATATATATGATTTCTTTCACGAGGATTGGCCAAAAGGGTCATCAAATGAGGCACAAGATATCAACGAAGATCAAATCTTTTGGAAAACCAAAAATGGTAATAAGGTTAGACTTTTGGAAGTACTTGTGGGTTGAGAATTGTCCTCTTGGCTTGAGTCTAGACGGGATATCATGTACGTTGGCAGAATGATGTATACGCTAGACTCTAGACGCATACACTAGCATTTGGATGTGTACGCCTAGGTTTGAGCATGTATGTGCCTTTGTCATTTTTGTGTACGTTTGTACTTGGAAGTGACGTCAAAACACGGAAAATGACATAATCGATCTCAAAAAGCTCAAATTTTTGGATAGTTAGCTCAAAATTGACAAGAACCCATCTAAATTAGACCTATAAGCAAGACTCAACACATGTAAAGTTAGCAAAAATCATAAGAAATTCAACATTAATTCACACATGTGCATATCAAGGGTTAGTCAAAAATTGAAATAACAACAAAATTTGAACTACCATGCTAAGGGACTAAGGATCTGTCCCAATCGGGCGTGCCAAATGTGTATATGAATTAGTTAGCAATGCAAAGAGAATTAAAACTAACACCTAGTAGTCCTAAAACAAGGCTAAACTAAAATCTATGCACCATCATGCTTAGAGCTTGAACACGACTAATCTACTAACAACTTTGCATTACAACATGAATAAACATTCAAATTAACCTGTTAATCCATTAATATCTATCTCTATTGAATGTTAATCAAATGAAATGAACCTATGTAGATCCTTAGCAATCAAAAGGGTTGATTGTATGTTTGAATCCTATGGTTTCAAGAATAAAGTCTTATCAATTCATGGCTACAAGACCATTTGACATATCTCCATGACTTGAAACTTGGATTGATGATTGCGAAATGAAAATAGTTAGCTCTAATGGAAGAATGTTCTAAGATGATAAAATGGCTATAGCTTAGGCTCTATGCTCATTTAGGTGTAAAGGTGTAAGTAGAAAGGTTGGAGGAGGGTTCCTTTTATAACCCAATGGATAAAAGAAGCTTTGCATCCCTTTACATGTGGGATAATAGCAAGGTTGAGTTAGTTGGGGATGACCATGGTTGAAAGAGGGTTGAGTCAACCTTAGGAGAGTTTAGTTTGTCCTTTAGTGACTCATGGGGTTTGAGGGGATTTATTAATTAACCAAAGTGATTAATTAATAGGTGAGCAAGCTTATAGAAGTTTTTAGAAGAATAATTAGTATGATTTAGGGGATAAGAAGGGTTTAATCAAATAAATGATGATTTATTGATCTAATAGAAGATGAAACTTAATTAATTAAGAATAATTAATTAATTCGGTAGAAAGAGGTTTAATTAACTAAATGTCGTTTTTGTTGATAGAAGGGCCGATTAACTAGTGTAATGTAGTTAATTAACGATGATATAAGAGAAAATGTGTTATATTGACGATATGTCGTCAATTTGCGGAAATGGTATAATTAGCGCAATTTAAGTATTTAAATTGTTGGAGCTAAATTATAGGTGTCTACATTTGAGTTCTTGCCAACATGGGATGCCTTGAAAACAATGACGTGATCTTTGTGACTTCTAATGAGATAACCCACCCTAATTCTCTTTGGTTCACCTTGAAAGCCCCATCAAAGTTGAGTATACTCCACCTTTCCAGAGGCTTCTCCCATTCTTCTAGATATTTCTCGTTGTTTTTATTTTTTCCAATCATGATGTCACTCAACCTAATCATGGCCAATCTTTGAAAATCTCAATCTCATTTGTGGACATGATTTATGTGATGTGATGTTTCTAATGATACATGCCTAGAGAAAAAAGAGTTCACTATTTTAATTTTGAAAAATTTGTGAGTTTCTCTTGATTCAAAGCTTCCAACATATCATTGTTGGCACAACGTGTTAAATATCTCAACGGATATTTAGTGACACTAAACTTTTCGATTGAGCCGTTTACATTTTCATGTCTTTACCAACCATTCATTTGCACTTGAAACTTTCAATGAAATTATTCCATGTCTCAAATAGGGATATTCCAGAGGCAATTGAAAGCTTCGTTCACACTCTCACTTAGAGGACATGCTCGAGCTTGCTATGTCTTCTCTTAATGATGTTTTCCCAGATTTTTTCCCTTCAATACCAACCATAGGAACATTTTGGCTTTAGGTCGTGCATGACAATTTCATATCGACTTCCAATTATTTTATCCACTGATGACAAAACATTTCTACAACTATCTTGATTGTTGTTGGGTTGGGTATGTGCGTTTGTACTTATTTTCCGTTAGATGAGCTTGTTTCCTTCTCGTATTGCATTGCATTGTTGTATGTTGCGTGGAGTTGGTATTTTCAACAATGAGAAATTGTTCGTAGTATGGTTTTTCATGTCATTCTACCTTTTCGTATGCTTATATTTTTCATAGGGACCGATGACGTAGCTCTTATGGCGATATAATGATAAGAAATTGTTCTAATAAACAGTAATTTAGAGGCTAAACTCTTCTCTCCCTTCCTCCATTTTTTTCTCGCATCACTTTTCTCTCACCTATCTATCTCTCACCTTTTTGATCATTGATCGTCTTCCTTCATCACCCTATCGACACTCGAGGGGACATCTGTCCCTCCTACTAATTTTCTTCTATCCCCTCAAAATTTTCTTCCGTCTACTATCTTTGAAGTGGTGTCATTTATGCCACCCCAAAGAGGGGCAAATGTAGACAACTATAATTATTCCCAAGCAATTTAAATACTTAAATTGCGCTAATTATCCCCTTTCTCACAAATTGATGACATATCGAAAAAATGCTCATATTCCCTCTTATTGCCATTAATTAATTACTATACACTAATTGATTAAGTTGCTTTATCCAAATTCAACCTAATTAACGACCTTAGTTAATTATTCACCCCTTCTATCTAGACTAATTAATTATTATTAATTAATTAGCCTTTCATTTCATTTAACTAATAAATCAATATTTAATTGATTTAATCCCCTCCTAATAGCCTAAATCGTACTAATATTCCTCTAATTAGCTTCTATAAGCTTACATCTACCTATAAGTTAATCACCTTTGATTAATTAAAACACTCCCAAGTCCCATGACTTGCTAAGCATAAATTAAACCCTTCTAAAGTAAAGTTACCTTTAATAAAACAACTTTATTCATTCCTAATCATGTTTTATCTTTATCCCACATGCAAAGGGATGAAGTGTTTCCTTTATCCATTGGGCTATATAAGGAGCCCTCCTTCTACCTTTATACCTACACCTAAACTTCTTAAGAGAGCAAATGCAAAGCATATAGCAAAGAGACTAAGAGCTTGCATTTTGTCTTCTTGAGAGTTCATCATCTTGAAGAGTTAAGCCTCTTTCTTAAAGTGCTTAGGTCATATGAGAGGTGTCAAAAGGGTCTTGTGAGCCCAACTTTGGCTAACCCTTATTCCTAGGTTCTTGAAACATTAAAGACAACCATTTTTATAGCCATGGAGCCTACCCGGGTTCCTTCATTTATATGTTGTTAGAGAATAAAGGATTTTTAGATGTTTAAACATTGTTAGGTTAAAAGTTTTGTATTAATGAATGTTTAACATCTAACCCTTGGTTTAATTCTTATCATGATGGTGCTTAGTATGTTGTTTAATTCTTGCTAATTAAAACTATTTAGGTGTTAGTATTTTATTCACGTTTAACATTAGTTTAAAAACAACACATGCACACATTTGGCACGACAATGACCCTTTATAAAAGTAGCATGTAGAAACAAGACAGAACATGGGACGGGTGAAGAACCTCCACAATATGAAGAGGAAGAACCTTTAGAAGAAGAAACCACAATTCAACAATAGATTAGTAACCTAAGCCAACAACTAGCTTTGCTTACCTCCCATGTATACAGAAGGAAGCAAACAAGAATGTTCAAAAGTCGAAGCCTAAGGTTAAGATCAATGAACTCCATAGAGAAAACCAAGGAGAAGAAGACACAGGGTATCATCGCGTATACATCCCCGCTTCTCCCACTAGAGAACAATTACTCGCACAAGAGGTACAATCTATGAAAGCGACACTCGCGAGCCTACAAGAGAGCAATATAGGGAGCATTAGGAAATATCAATACGAAGAATTATGCCCCTATCCTTTTGACAAGACAATGACCCTTCAACTCTTTCCAAAAAAAATTGATATACCAAAGTTAGACAAATATAAAGGGAAAGGAGATCCATAGGATCATGTTAAAGATTTTTACATGGCATGTCAAGAGGTGTCTTATAGTGACAATTATCTCATCGACTTTTTCCAAGAGTCTCGGAGGCCAAGCCTTGGATTGGTTTACACGCTTACACGAGGATCAATTTTCACTTAGCTAGAATTCGCGAGAAAGGTTCGTACGTCACTTCTCGTCAACATAGAGAGTGATGTCACCATGACATATTTATGTGGCGCCAAGCAACGCCCTAATGAGACTTTCGCCAACTTCCTCTAACGGTGGAGAGGGATAGCTAGTCGCTTCCCTTGTGCTTTCCTTGAAAAACAACTGGTTAGTATTTTTGTTCCCAACCTCAACCTGGATATAACTTTCCACCTCCAAATGCATTGTGTTCACACTTTTGAGGAGGTTATTGAAAAAGGGTTCGAGATAGAAAAAACTCACATTGCCAAAGGCACCCTCAAAACCTATCTAGAGACAATCAAAATGTCAAACCCACGGAAAAGCCAAACGTCTTTAACAAAAACAAAAATGTGGTAGGAGATGGAATCACTGATTCCAAACGTGTTCAAATGGTCCAAACTGGTCAACCTTTTAAACTGACCAAAGGACCAATTCAACCACCACCAAAATGGAGAAAGTTCACCTCTCTTAATGAACCTTTGTCAGTTATACTAAAACAATTAGATGTGGCCCACATGATGACCTATGCTACTGTACGCACCATTTGACGACAACGCTCCAAAATCTTCATGGTACAAAGAGCATGAATATTGCAAAATGCATCGTGTCAAAGGACATAAGACAAACAAATGTCTGCGGCTTCGTCATTATATTCAGGACCTCATTGACAACGGGGAGATAGAGGTGGATAACCCAGGCAAAACACAAACACCTAACGAGAAAATGGGGATATATAAAGAGCCATTCCCCAACCATGATAAATCAGAGAAGTCAAAGCTGGATCGGGAGAGTCATCCCAAGGTTATAAAGCAGTGAATTATTTGTACACCAAAAGAGACAACAATCATTATGATTCGCTTATTGGATGTATTCGCTCTCCTACTGACCATGTCAACACCATCCGAATTAAGGAAAGGATTTGTGCTGTGGTAACAAGGCGTGCCCGCCTCGTAATTCTAGAACCTTCTCCGTCAACCCCACAAACCGGTAAATATAACCTTTTAGAATAACTTGAGAAGACGTCTGCTAAGATTTCGATCTTAGATCTTCTCAAGATATCCAATGTGCATAAAGACATTCTATACCAAACTCTTCAGGGGTCGGGAGTGCCTTTAGAAGTTGATCCTACGCACCTTCAAGCCACAGTGGCAAGCATCGTACCAAATGAACATATTTCCTTCAACCATAGGGAGATCCCTACTGAGAATCCAGCGCATAATCTTCCTTTATATATTGAGGTAGTTGTCACCCGCAGGAAGATCAAACTGGGTGCTTGTGGATAACGGATCTGGGTTGAACATTTGTACACTCAAGTTGGTTAAACAACTAGGACATACTGAGACAAATCTTGAGTCTAATATCATCACTATCACTGCATACGACAACGTGGAAAGGGAGTCAGCAGCACAATCACGCTGCCTATGGAGGTGGGTCCCACTTGCCATCAGACAAAGTTTCATGTCCTAGACTTGGAACTTCCGTATAATATGCTTCTAGGCCGACCATGGATTCATGCCATGCAAGCCGTACCATCAACATTTCATCAATGCATTAAATTGAAGCATGAGGGACACACCATTACAATACAAGGAGATTCAGAGCCCTTCGCTCATTGTAGAGCTCTCAATAGCTTTGCATGAAAGGGTACATATGCATGTCCCTCCGTAGATATAGTTGTCCCTCTCCAATCTGAGGCCATGGAATCCCGAGTGGATTCGGATTCTCTCAATTCTTGTGCTCATGGTGCGTCTACTTCAACATCTCCGTTTGATTCATGGGAAATGAAAATCCTTGAATATGGCTATGCGGGAGTATAATGTACAACAAGCGCTCTTGGTTTCGAGACCTCTCATTGTCACCCAAGACTAGAGGTAGACCCAACTACCGCTTGAAGACCTAGGAAGGAACACACTATTGGGTCATTCTTCCCCAAGGCTTGTTAGCCGAGGAAAAATTGCTTGATCCACCTGCAGCTTGGGTCCCAGAGGATACTCAACCATCCTGTTATCGAACCCCGAAATATGAAGAATCTAGTAAAATGATGTACTCTATGGGCTACAAGGGCCTAGGATATGGAAGAAATGAATAAGGACAGAGGGAGCTAGTGCCTCTGCCACATTTCAAAACAGAAAGATATGGCATTGGGATTCGCCCTTATGGAGCACACCCCAATGATCAAGATGCTACTTGTTCTGAACGTGAGGATAGCTCTGACTATCTAGCAGTGATACGGATTCCCATTGTAGCCAATATGAGGATCTGGCCTCCACAAACCTTTTCATGAACAACGTTGTCCTAACCATAACCCCCATGAACCAACCCTTGACCTTGTGTACCCTTCCCTTGTTGAATGGGACCAACAATGTCACATGTCACTAGATTTATTCGAGAATGACGAAGCTATCGCAGAGTTCATGGGCATAAGGGATACAATTCCCATTGGAGATCACAAGAAAGGTTTTTATCGACTTAGATACATGTGCCTACTTTGACGAGGAGGCTGAACTTCATGGTCAAAAAAACTTAAAGAAAAGCAAGGGAAAAAGTTCCAACGTAAAGCCTCGGCAAAAATCTGGTCGACAAACAAATAAAATAAATCAAAGGACAAACAAAGTGACCATGCCAAGGATGAAAATCTCGTAGAGACATCCTTGGATGAAGATATCAACCTACCTCCTGATCCTACGCTTATAGAGGACTTATAAAAATTACTAGTTGAAGAAACCATTGATGTGAATATTGGTACAGAAGAAGATCCCAAGATAGTAAAATTGGGAGCATCACTCTCGGCTAGAGAACAAAAGACATTCACTATGTTGTTGCGAGAGTTTATAGATGTGTTTGCATGGTCTTACAAAGACATGCCCGGCTTAGATCCAACTTTGGTCGTGCACAACCTAGTTGTGCACGCAGACGCTAAGCCTATCAAATAGAAACTCTGAAAGATGCACCCAAGAGTGGCCTTACTGGTTAAAGAAGAGCTGGAAAGATTGTTTGGCGTGCAAGATTCATCAGGCCTATTGATTATTCTGAATGGATATCGAACATTGTTCCTGTCCAGAAAAAGCCTGTCGGTATCCGAATCTGCACGGATTTTAGGGACATTAATAAGGCTTGTCCTAAAGATGATTTTCCGTTGCCAAATGTTGACATGATTGTCGACTCAAGAAGCGAGAATACGAAATGCCATCTCTCATGGATGGTTTTTCAAGATATAACCAAATCAAGATAGCTAAAGAAGACTGGCACAAAACAACTTTTACGACTCCTTGGGGTACCTTACATTATCGGGGGATGCCATTTGGCCTAAAAATGCAGGGAGCTACTTACCAAGTGGTAATGACAGTACTTTTTCATGATATGATTCATGATATCATAGAGGACTACGTGGATGACATCCAGGAAAGTCCAAAACAAGGGAGGATCACCCTGTCATTTTGCGACATCTTTGAATGCCTGTGTGAATACAACGTCAGGCTGAATCCAAAGAAGTGTGTCTTCGGTGTATTATCAGGAAAACTATTAGGCTTCATTGTATCAAGACGAGGTATTGAGGTAGACCTTGCTAAAGTGTCTGCTATTACTAAAATGCCTCCACCTAAGAATATCAAACAAGCTACTTGCAATTTACGGGAAAAATTCAAGCCATTTCTTTGCTTCATCTCCCAGCTTGTAGATAAGTGTCACTCATTCACCCACTTGCTTAAAAAGGATGTCGCTTTCATCTGGGGACCTGAGCAACAACAAGCCTTTGCTCTGCTTAAACAATACTTGGCTAATCCGCTTGTCCTCATGCCTCCATATTTCCGCTTCGCAATTTGCTATTGGAGTGTTGCTCGCCCAATACGACCTTGGCCATAAGGAAAAAGCGATGTATTATCTGAGTCGCACCCTCATCGCCTATGAGCTCAATTATCCTCAAATTGAGAAAGCTTGCTTGGCTGTTGTTTTTACTTTTCAAAAACTTCGCCATTACCTATTGAATACTAAAACCAAGTTAATATCCAAGGTTGACCCACTCAAGTAATTATTATGCTAAACCCGCCCTCACAGGTAGAATGACTAATTGGATTATTCTACTCAGTGAGTTTGACATAGAATTTGTACTTCAGAAATCGGTTAAAGGACAAGTACTTGCTGACCAGCTAGCGGAAGCACCTTTGCAAGGCACAGAACCTTTGAATATGGATTTGCCAGATGCCTCCTTGCTCTACATTGAAGAATCTTTGTATGCCAGATACATTTTGACGGATCCTTTACATTTCATGGTTCAGGTGCAGGAGTAGTCCTTATTACTCCTTCTGGTGATCCTATACCGCAGGAGCTTTTCGCCTGGGCTTCCCTTGCACGAACAATATTGCGGAGTATGAGGCACTTATTGCAGGAATGAAGCTAGCTATCAAGTGGAATATTCATCATGTCAAGGTTGTGGGTGATTCGCAGTTAATTATCAAACATGTTAATGATGAATATAAGGTCAAGGATGACAAGCTCATACCTTACAAAAGCTAGTGGAAACTCTAAAGGAGTACTTTGTGTGCATTACATTTGAACAAATCCCTAGAGCGCAGAACAAATCGGTAGATGCCATGGCGACAGTGGGTTCTATGCTTCGTATTCCACTAGGGAATAATGACATGCCATTCTTTGTAAAAATCTACGCCAACCTGCGTATGACATGCTAGAATCTTTCTGGCTTGTGATGTTGTTGGTCCTAATTCCCGTGGTACGAACCCATCTTTACCTATCTTAAGGACAACACGTTCCCTCCCGATATCTCTCGTTCTGAAAAGCAAATCTTGATTCGCCAAATAGCCTGTTACACTCTTTTAAGAGGTACACTATATTGTCATGGCTACGATGGGAATCTGTTACGTTGTCTGGATGTGACGGAGTCAATCCAAGCAATCAAAGAAGTACATGAGGGGGTGTGGAGCACATACAAACGAAATGGTCTTAGCTAAGAAATTGTTAAGAGTAGGCTACTATTGGCCTACCATGGAAACTAATTGTTGTAATTATGTCAGGAAATGTGTACTTTGCCAAAAGTATGGAAACTTCATTCATGCTCCATCGCAACCATTGCAACCTATCACTACCCCATGGCCATTCTCCAAGTGGGGACTTGACTTGATAGGAAAACTTACTCCTACTTCATTTGATGGTCATACACACATCATCATGGCCACATAATACTTTACAAAATGGGTGGAGGTTGTCCCTTTAACCTATGTAATTGGAGCCCAAATTTCTAAGTTTATCATGAATCATATCATTTGTCGATATGACATTCCCGTAGCCATCGTTACAGATAATGGGAAGTCATTTAAGAACAAAACTGTAAAAGGTCTTTGTCAACGGTTCCAAATCAGGGTAAAATGGTCTACGCCATATTACCCTCAAGGTAATGGATAGGTTGAAGCCACAAACAAGACTTTGGTAAGGAAAACGGAGAAGATGGTCAGCAAAACAGGTCGTAATTGACACTTACAAACTCTCTGGGCTTACAGAACCTCCATTTGTACTCCTACGGGTGCAACGCCATATTCTCTGGTGTTTGGGACAGAATCTATCATCCCCTTAGAGATTGAACTTCCTTCCTTAAGAATCTCTCTTAGGGACTATTTGGATAAAGATGAGGATTACTGGGTAGCAAGATTGGTTGAATTGGAGCTCCTAGATGAGAGACACATTCACGCTCTTAATCACCTAAAAGTGTATCAAAACAGAGTCTCCAAAAACTACAACAAGAGAATCATCCCTCGTCAGTTTGAGGTTGGTGATTTAGTCATGAAGGAGAACCAGTTCAACACCAGAGCGGAATGAGAAAAGAAAGGGAAGTTCGAATCACATTGGTTGGGACCCTATGTTATAGTCGCCAAGTATGGCACAGGGGCATACAAACTTGTTCACCCCAATGGTGATGAGCTCTGGGAGCCCATGAACACTATGCATCTTAAGCGGTTCTATGCTTAAACATGTGCGGGAGGGTCAAAAAAGTAAATTTAAAAAAAAAAAATGGTAAAATGATCAAAAATACAAAAAAATAAAAAAGAGAACAAGAAAAAGATAAAACAGACGTCCACTAGTGAAAACCACCCAATTGTGGCACTTTGGACAAGTCCTTGGGTGAAAACCAGTTTTCGGCGCCTCGGGAAGATTCGTTGTTCCCAAGCATCTTACACCTAGAGGGTAGTTTTCCTTGGCCTAGCCTTAGTTCTACCTTCGAGATTCCTTGTGAGCCCCATCCTATCAGGCCTTGATCCGGCTTTGTCTTCTTTTGGTTGTCTGTGAGGGGTATGGTTTTTCGCTATTTCCCATCTCACGCCCAGGGGGCACTTCAACGACTTCACCTTCTTGTCCATAAGCGCGTGACTTTTGCCCTTGTATATTCCCCATCTAACGCTGAGGCATCCACGCTTTCTTGGTTACTGTCCATAGCTCGAAAAATTGTTAGAAAACAATACAAAATTGTTTCACAAAAATGCAAAAACAATAGAAAATTGTTTGAAACACCAAAAACAATAGAAAATTGTTGCCTGAAAACAAATCTTACAAAAACATTTACTTACATTTACTTGCATTGTTTTGTATCTGGCTTTGCTTGTTGCTTGTATAGTTGTTTTGTGTTTTTGCTTCTTGGGTTGTTTGTTGCTTAGGCGTACTTTGTTAAGGTTCATCTCTTCTTGCTTAGATTAGATTTATTCTTGCTTATGCATGTGGATCATGATGTAATGTGTTAATTCATTGTGTTCTTTCTTAGCATTTGGTTGTGTTTATTGCATGCTAATGAATCATAGGGAATCATGGTGTATTATGTTGTTTCCTTGTATTCTTTGTTAAGCATTTGATTGTGTTTATTGCATGTGCATTGTTTTGTTATCATTACCATCATTATCATCACATCTAACATCATCTATACATCATATATAAACAAAATGCTAAGTTTTACATCATGCATGTATGCTAAGCTAATCATCACATATCGTATCATCAATGGGGGCAAGAGGGGTTGCGCATGATCAAAAATCTATCCCCCCGGCACCAATATCATCATATCATCCCGTCCATATACATCTACAGTAACACATGAGACATGCATTTGATACATTCTACAAGATCACATCATCTAGAAATAAAAGCACATGTATACATCAAACATCAAGATAACATACATGCAAGTACAAAATCAGACAACATCATAACACATCCATAAGTGCTGAATCAACACATGCAATATGCAATGGGATTCAACATAGAGTAATTTCTGATAAAGGGTATTTTACATCATAGAATTATGCCCACTCGTGTCACATGCATCAGGACACAAAAACAATAAAGTGCATCATCTCATAAACATGTGTATCTGAGCCCAAAAAGTAATCCTCTATATACATGTGTGTCATATACATCTATATCAACAAAAATGGATATACATCGGTACTCTATATCAAAAATGCCTTCAGTTGAGGCGTACAAAGATGATACATCAAAAATGTCCACATATCTATACAAGTATAAACTATCCAGATCGGTACTCAAAATGATACATCATAGATACAAAGTGCCATAAAAAAGGGGCATGCATCAGAAAGAATCAAGCCTTCATCACGAGGCATCATCAAAATACAAGTATACAAGGCTATACATCAAAATTGGCCTTCATAAGAGGCGTGAATACAAATAATCTGTACAACAAAAATGTGGAGCTCAACTGCAGCTCTCGCCCTCGCCAGGGCTCCCAGGTCATCACTTGGCTGATAGAACAATGGAGGTTGAGATGGTCCTAGTCCGGCCGGCTGTTCTGGAATGGGCTGTCTCACTGATCTCAGATTGGCCTGATCTCCGTGACCAAGAGCTGTCACACTCGACCCTTCTTTGTCGAGGTAGTACCACTCATCAAGCTTTCTGGGGGACTACCCTGTAATAGGCAGTCCTGTAAAATAGAGCCTCGCCACCAAGCCTCGTAGCATCATGTATCAAATCAGCATCTCTGGAGGCGAGGGCTACAGAACGGCTGCATCACGCTGCCTTATCACTCGGCCTAAATCGGCCTCGGCTCGTCTCTCAGAGAGAAGCAGGCGTCTCGGTCTCTATCTACATAGCGATCTGCAGCTCGACGCAGGCCTGATCCCTCTATGCAAGAAGTGCTTGTGACCGTGCGTATACATGATCTCTCTGCGTAACAACCATCCGCACCTGGGTCTGGGACTGATGAAGAAGGCTCAATATCTGAGCCCCCTGGGCAGCAATCTCTCATATCTGCCTCTGCCATGCCACTCTGCCATCCCTTGGGCCAGCTTGGGCCCGAGCCTGATCTCACTCTGAAAGTAATGTAACAATATGGGCCCGGGCCTCATCACGCTCTGTTGTGGTGGTCACACACCAGCCTCGGGCCTCATCCTCTCTGCTCTCGCTGTATCTCTCTCTCTCGGCCTAGGGCCTCTTGTAATTCTTGCTGCATCGTGGCTATTATTTGTGCCACCGGGCCGGGGGAGGTTGTCATGCCTCGGGATGGTCCCCGAGGTGCTTGAAGGAGGACCGGCCCTACTCTGGACCCTTGCTCTCGCTAGCTGAATTGGGGCTGTCTTGGGCCTGCGGCCTTAGTCCATGTGCACTGTGCGGCACCCTGCCCATCATGAGGTATGCCATCAAAAGGATCCTTTGGATCCGGCCCCACTGCTCTCGCTCTGCGCTCTGAACCATGCCATATCTCTATAGGTGGACGAGCACCTGCTGCCCAGGCCTCCTCTGGAATGGTGAGACACTGAGGTAATACAGTGGCATACCAAGTTGTGTACTCCGCTGTGGTCCCTGGATCCCACACTGTCGTCTTTGGGTCCCATTCTGGGACCACTGTGTAAAACTCGCCTATCTCGGGCCACCGGAATGTGCGGCCCCATAATCTGCCTCTCTCTCGAATCTTTGCGTGCATACCAAATGTTCATTGTGGGACCCAGATTTCGCTGCTGCCAGCTGCACTTTTAACTCGAGCTTCGATATAGCTCTATGATGTAGCTGTGACTGCCAATGATATAGTGCTCTACTGAGCACACGCTGAGCTCTGTGGCATCCTCTGGCCACTGGAAATGTCTGTATGGCCGCTAGATAACATCTATCGCTGGCAGCTCGTCAAACTCTCGCCTATATCTGAATAGGCTGCCAAGGTGGCCGCGTATATCACCACCTGCTGCTACCCATGCCATGTATGATGGCTCCTCTGGGTCTTGGACACGTAAAGTGCCCATGGGGCATCCAATGGCAATATGGTCCCATGACCATATCTGTAACAAAGAGGCTAGACCCACGATCTTCTGACCGTGGTATGTGATCAAATGTAAATCCCAGTATAGGTGGGCCAGTATGCACTACCCCCATAGTATCTCTCGCCACTGAAGATGCCATGAACCAAGGGTAATAGTCCTCTCGGGAACGACGTCCCTATCTTATCAGTGAGTAAGAACCCATTGATAAGAGACATGATGTAGAGAGGCCCCCGATGCAGTGTGGGGTTGGAAATGCACTCGTGAAGAGCTATAGTCATACCATCATGCGGTATGTCATCCACATCAAACAGAGATCACCGCAGCCAATTGCTCGGATCAGCCTGCATCGATCTCGATGCACTCAATCAAGGTACCTAGGATCGGCACGCGTAGGTTCCGCCATACGTCCTCAAGGGTCATAGTCATCTCCCTTATAGGCGATCGAAGCAATAACTCTCGCTATGCCATCGCTCGACTAGCGCAGTCAGTAAACCATGATCTAGTGTAATGGAGGGCATCTAAGACACGGGCCTAGCCCCACTGCCTTGATAAGTATCGCCATGGCTCGCCGGTCGCATTGGCGCATACTTCCCTCTAGCTCTGCTTATTATCGGGTGTGCCGCTCCCGCGTGCTGTAAAACCGACAATCATCTCGTAAAATACCAAATCACTCGTCAGTTACTAACATTTCTTCCAAAAATCTTTCTACCCTTTTAGGGTTAACCCAAAAATCCTAAAAATTCTTCTAAGTGTCATGTTTTTGACACTTTCCTATCTTTTCTCTGCTGTCTAGGGCACCTGCACGCCCTTTTGGGCGTGTGCACCTCATTTTTGGTGCTTGCTTGCAAGCGCGTATATGTTTCTAGTGCTTGCGCCTCATTTGGGTGCTTGCGCGCCCTTTTTGGCATATGCGCCACACATTTGGTGCTTGCGCTTGCGCGCGTATGTTCCTAGGTGTGTGTACCTGCCTTTTCGTGTTTGCGTCACATTTTTCATGTGTGCGCCTCATTTCCCGTGTGTATGTGTGCACGCACATGTGTTGTGTGTGCGCGTGCGCGTGCGTGTGTGCATTTCATACTTGCGGCGTGTGTGCTTTGCGCATGCGCCCCCCCCGACACCCGCACTCGCCTCCGCGCAGTGCGCCCGCGCGACTTCCTAGGGTTAGATGCCAAATTTTAAAGCATTAATGACCGAAATAAATGTGTAAGGGTTCGATACTCACGAAGGGGCCATTTTCTACGAGCATTTGGGTACCCTCAAGCTTCTGCGTCTGCGCGCCTCACTCTGTCTTGTGCGATCACCATTGTCCTCGTCACTATTAGAGCCTCACAAAAAAAATTCTAAACAGCTCGGTTAAAATGAATTGGTCGCGATGTTTTTACCCCCTAGGTGGGGTATATTAACCCATTTTCACCGCCGTGATGGCATGGAGGCCCGTCTCGAGCGCCGTTTTCTCCCACATTCACCGTGGAATAATTATTTTTATTAAAAAAATATTTTTCTCTTATTTTTCATCGTATTGGGTCATTTTTTTTGCTGTCTGATACCCCTTTCTTCTCCCTCGGACAATTTTATTGCTCCTAGGTGATTTTTCTTCTTATCCACACTCGTAAATAATTATTTTTAAAAATAATTATTTTTTATTAATTTTTCCACTAAACAAGGATATTTTTGTCGCTTGTTTCTTCTTTCTTCCACCTAGGGCACTTTTTGTTGCCCCTAGGCCCTTCGTTCTATTTCTTCTCTTTTCTTCTATTGTCCATCACATTTTAGAAAACAAAAAAATAAAAACAATATATATGTCAAAAATAAAAAAACAGGGCAATTTTTTCACAAAATCCTAAAAAGTAAAAAACCTACAAAATTGGTAACTTGCTTATTACGGTTGAAATTTGTGTCTTGCGCATGATATTTTCTCCATATCCTGCTGGTTTGTCTCACATCTTCCCTGATTAATACGACTTGTAGATCACCAGATTTGCAACCATT
Source organism: Taxus wallichiana var. yunnanensis (assembly GCA_018340775.1). NCBI lineage: Eukaryota > Viridiplantae > Streptophyta > Pinopsida > Cupressales > Taxaceae > Taxus > Taxus wallichiana. Next base: position 141,918,688 of record CM031238.1, read on the forward strand.
CATAAAGCTAACTGCTTGCTTCATCTGTACTTTGGGGCACGTTTGTTGCATGGTTCTGTTTCGTTGCGCACAAACGCTTCTCTTGGACCCATGTCCATTATCGTTCCCCCTTGCATGTAATCTTGCTCGGGGCATCATTTTTAACCCTTGTCGTCAATCACAAACTTGTAGATCGATAACAAAACATTTGTACAACAGTCTTGATCATTGTTGGGTTGGGTATGTGCGTTCGTACTTGTTTTCTCTGTTAGATGAGCTTGTTTCCTTCTCGTATTGCATTGCATTGTTGTATGTTGCGTGGAGTTGGTATTTTTAGCAATGGGAAATTATTCATACTATAGCTTTTCATGTCATTCTACCTTTGTCGTATGCTTATATTTTTCATAGGGACCGATGACGTAGCTCTTAATAAACAACAGACTAGAGCTAAGCTCTTCTCTCCCTTCCTCCATTTTTTCTCGCATCACTTTCCTCTCACCTATCTCTCACCTTTTTCGATTATCGATCATCTTCCTTCATCACCCTATCGACACTCGAGGGGCATCTCTCCCTCCTAATTTTTCTTCTATCCCCTCAAAATTTTCTTCCGTCTACTATCTTTGAAGTGGCATCACGTACGCCACCCCAAAGAGGGGCAAATGTAGACACCTATAATTATGCCCAAACAATTTAAATACTTAAATTACGTTAATTATCCCCTTTCTTGCAAATCGACAACATATAGACAAAAGCACTCATATTCCCTCTTATTATTGTCGTTAATTAATTACAATACGCTAATTGATTAAGTCACCTATCCATTAACAACCTAATTAACGACCTTCATTAATTATTCACCCTTCTATCTAGACTAATTAATTATTATTAATTAATTATCCCTTTCACTTCATTTAACTAATAAATCATTATTTAATTGATTTAATCCCCTCTAATAGCCTTGAATCGTGCTAATATTCCTCTAATTAGCTTCTATAAGCTTACATCTACCTATTAGTTAATCACCTTTAATTAATTAAAACACCCCCCAACTCCCATGACTTGCTAAGCATAAATTAAACCCTTCTAAAGTAAGGTTACCTTTAATAAAACAACCTTATCCATTCCTAATCATGTTTTACCTTTATCCCACATGCAAAGGGATGAAGTGTTTCCTTTATCCATTGGGCTATATAAGGAGCCCTCCTTCTACCTTTATACCTACACCTAAACTTCTTAAGAGAGCAAATGCAAAGCATATAGCAAAGAGACTAAGAGCTTGCATTTTGTCTTCTTGAGAGTTCATCATCTTGAAGAGTTAAGCCTCTTTCTTAAAGTGCTTAGGTCATATGGGAGGTGTCAAAAGGGTCTTGTAGCCCAACTTTGACTAGCCCTCATTCCTAGGTTCTTGGAACATTAAGGACAACCATTTTTGATAGCCATGGAGCCTACCTAGGTTCCTTCATTTATATGTTGTTAGAGAATAGAGGATTTTTAGATGTTTAAACATTGTTAGGTTCAAAGTTTTGTATTAATGAATGTTTAACATCTAACCCTTGTTTAATTCTTATCATGATGGTGCTTAGTATGTTGTTTAATTCTTGCTAATTAAGACTATTTAGGTGTTAGTCTTTTATTCACATTTAGCATTAGTTTAAAAACAACACATGCACACGAACTTGTTGCGAAGAAATTATGGATATATTTTTTGACACTAGCCAATCTCGTCATCGCAATCACTTCCATATCCTTCCATCAAACCAACAGTGGTTCTTAATCCCTTGTCAAACAAGAGAGCTGAAATAAGTTTTCAGAAAGCAAAAGAATCAAAATCAATAATTCAAAAAGAAAAAGCTAAAAACAAAAACAAATTGATAGATAACTCTCTTTTGGGGTATTTCCAATATCTCTATCAGGGCTATTGACACATGACTGATAAAGAGAGTAATGTTGTGATTAGAATCAAATGCATCTCCGTCGGGGCTATAGATGCTTGGTGCAGGCAATGAGCAATGTACGACTCTCCTTCCACCCTCCATTCACAAATCGCCTTTCAAAATCAATCATTCTTACACTTTGGCTAGTATCTTGACTCGCTGTCTATCAACTCTTTATTTCAAGAGGTAATTCATTTCCACATGCACACATGAGATCTTGATGAGTAAACATGATTAGTATGTTACCAAGTGTTGTTTTTGGACCTTGTTCAAACTCTTGCTTTAGCACATGTCTTGTCTCAAGATTTGTGCCTTGGGCTAATCACTTTTTCATCGACCGCCTTCTCAATCTTTTCATAACATCCTCTGTTCTTCGAAATCGTTTAGAACATCCATGTGTATAGGATGGCCTTTTTGCTATGTTTGTGGACACCTTTGTCCCCCTTTAATAAATCAATCGCCCACTTCCTTTCTATCATGTGTTTCTTGGCTAGCTTACGCTGGGGGCATCCTTTCCCCTCATGATTGAACCTATTTTATATTGGCCTTGATCCCCCTCAACGCGCGTGAAGATTTTTCCTTTGAATACTCCCACCTAATCGCTGGGGAATTTTCACATCTTCACTTTCTTGCACATACACGTGACATTCTCCTTTGTACATCCCATCTATCGTTGGGGGCATCCACGCTTCTTTTTCTTCCTGTACATAGTTTCAAAAAACTTTCAAAAACACAAAAACATTTGTATAAACTTTCAAAATTCCAAAAACATTCAAATATGTCCAAAAATAAAAAAACATTCAAATATGTTTCTAAAAATAAAAACAATAAAAATCATCCTACAAAACATCACTCTTTGGTTCTCGCTTGTTCTTGTGCGCGACTCGCAGATCATCTTGATCTACCTCCATCAACAAAGTTGGTTTGCTTACTATGTCTGTACTCTGGGGCACAACGAATTGCTTGGTACTGTTTCATAGTGCATGATTGCTTTTCATAGGACCCAAGTGTCCTCCGTTATTCCCCTTGCATGTATCCTTGCTTGGGGCACCATCTTTTAACCCTTGTCGTTAATTCACACAGGTCAAAATCAAAGCTTGATAACAAAAACATTGCATTATGTTTCTTTGTTAGGTTAGCTTGTTTACTTTCTTGTATTACATTGCATTATGTATGTTGCGGGAGTTAGACATCTTTTACTTTCTTGAAACCTTGGGATTCAAACATACAATCAACCCTTTTGATTGCTAAGGATCTACATAGGTTCATTTTATTAACATTCAATAGAGATAGAGATTAATGGATTAACATGTTAGTTTGAATGTTTATTCATGTTGTAATACAAAGATGTTAGTAGATTAGTCGTGTTCAAGTTCTAAGCATGATGGGGCATAGATTTTAGTTTAGCCTTGTTTGAGGACTACTAGGTGTTAGTTATAATTCTCTTTGCATTGCTAACTAATTCATGTACACATCAAATAACATGGTAAATGGGGCAAATATGATATTTGGTCTTATTGCGATGATTCAATGGGGAATTGATAAGTTGATAGTTAAGGATGATTCTAGAATCATCATAAATGGAGGGATAAGTGGAAAGATGAGCAATTGGAGAATGAAGAGCATCATCAAAGAAGTTTGGAAGCTTAGTGGGAGCTTCACGTATATTAAGTTTCGACTTTGTTATAGAAATTACAACAAGGTGGTGTAATTGTAAATTACAAGGTTTCTTGCAAGGATAAAACCATAATTGATACCCAAAAGGACATGGAGTAGAAATAGGTGTTCAAGAATCTTTTCGAGATTATCCATTTGGATAACAAAATGGAGAAAAAGGGGACTAATATTTAAACACGAATGATCATGTTAGGTGTTCAAATTAGTTTTTCTACTCAACACACTATTGTATTAAGTGCAAAATTGCCAATTTTTAAGTCAAAATTGTATGAGAAATTGTTTTCTTTTTGCCATGTTTTTTTAGAAAATTGCATCATTTTTGGTAGCACAAAAATGAAGTGACTATACCTTTTCATTTGCGTCACTTTTGCACCATTATAGTGCCATATTTTATGGTGCAAAAATGATGCAACTCCCATTCAAAAATTAAAAATTTTGTTTATGGATATTAAATATAATTTATATTTTATTACATTAGGTATTTGTGGGTTTATATATAAAAAGTAATAATACCGATGTAAAAATGGAATATTTAAAATAGTCGAATATTATAGATGATAAAAGACAATATTTCAATTCCAATTGTTTCTATACAATAATGCAAAACATTACAATTCCCAAAGAGTACTAAAATATCGCTTCCAAATTACAAATAAAATACATATAGAGTTGCATCTTAAATCTTGTAGTGATCATCATACTCCTAATTCTCATGTCGCTCTTGATCTTGACCTTGATCCTCCTCATCGTAGTCATCACCTTTCTTGTCCTCATTATCCCGTCCCTTCCTTATCCTCTCATTTATTTGACCTATAAATACATAATAATAATTTATTTTACAAGTGTTTATTTATAATTTATAATTTACATAACCCATAACCATTTATATAACATGTCTTACCAGCAAAAAAAGTGATAATCATGGACCACTTGGTGAAGGCATGTATGTCCCACCCTATGTTTTTAGTGTTGCACAAATTTTCTATATTGTGCATTTTTCAGTAGTGTCCTTCCTGCAATTTTTTTATATCATAAAATTAAATATATTATTAATGTATAAAAATTATATAAATAAAAAGATACAAGTGTAAGTGACTCAACATTTAGTTCTTTCTAGACGAGGAGGAAAAATTTAAAAACACGTATACAACTTAAATATATATTGAAATCATTAAAAGTTGTTTAACAAACTTCCTTAATGAACTATGGTGAATTTTCGAGCCATTTTCTAGGTGGGTTTGTATTTTCCTCGTGATATGGTGAAGTTGTTTGTGTTTGATTGTGGTGTCCCCAAAGATTTCACTTAGAAATCTTGGGATACCCCTTTAAAATTTTTGCAGATTTGCTCTAGAATTCTCCAGAAGGTTGCAAAGGTTGCTTGGAAGCAGTTGGAGGAATACCCATTTGCCCAAAATGTCTTGAAGTTCCTAAAAAGCTAAGTACTTACTCTGTTAAGTAATCGGGTTTCTCAAATTACTTTACTTCAAAGTTGTAGTAAGTCGTCATCTAAAACCCGATTTGCACTACTTCACATCTGGCGGGTTTTCATAGTTGCTTTACTCCTTAAAGTAATTAAGCAATGCTGCTCAAAATTCCGATTTCCTTCTTTGTGTTAAAATGAAGTTACTTTACTTCTAAAAGTAACTAAGTAAATCAGTTGCGGAATCCCACAAAGAAGGAAAAAGAAGAGAAGTTGTTTTACTTCTACAAGCAATAAGTAATGGGGGTCAAAATCCCGCAATACAAAGAGAAATTGCTTTACTTTTACAAGTAATAAGTAATGAGGGGTCGAATTCGCGCAAAGAAAGTGAATTTTGACAACTTATTTTGGCCATAACTTTTGCTCGGTGCTCCATTTTTCAAGATCTTGGACTTTCTGAAAAGCTCTTGACATCCTCTATGCAATGAAATCATGAAAATCAGTTTTTGGTTGGAGTAAGTGGGAGAAAAATGGAAAAAAATCTCCAACACATTAATGAGAAGTAATAAGTAATGGGGTCAAAATCCCGCAATACAAAGGAAATTTCAACTCATTACTTCATTGAAGTAATAAGTAAAGCAATTGCTAAATCCCGCATACAAAGGAAATTTTAACAACTCATTACTTCATTGAAGTAATAAGTAAAATAGTTGCTAAATCCCACAATACAAAGGAAATTTCAACAACTCATTACTTCATTGAAGTAATAAGTAAAGCAGTTGCTAAAACCCGAAATACAAAGGAAAATAGTAATAGGGGGTCAAAAACGCGATTGGTCATAACTTTTGACCAGGTGCTCCATTTTTCGAGTTCTTGGACTTTCGGAAAGCTCTTGATGTCCTCTACGCCATGGAATCATGAAAATCAGATTTAGATGGGGTGAAGTTGGTGAAAATGGTAAAAATACTTAGAAGAATAATAAGGTTTTCAACAACTTATTTCATTAGAGTAATAAGTGAAGTAGTTGTGGAAACTTGCAATACATTGGAAAGTAGTAATAGGGGTCAAAAACACGATTGACCATAACTTTTGCTTTGGTTCTCCGTTTTCGAGATCTTGGACTTTCCGAAAAGCTCTCAACCTCCTCTACACCATGGAATCATGAAAAACAATTTTTGGTGTGAGTAGATAAAAGAAAAAGTGAAAAATGCTCCCAACATAAAATGAGCAGTTCTAGGCAACAATGCTTCCGAATTTAATGCAGTATGGGAAGTTTTCTTCGTTTGCAAAAAAAGGAAAAACAAGACCGAGGTTCTACAACTGGAATATCTTCTTCATTTCTCTTCTTCTTCTTCTTCTTCTTTCTCATTTCTCGGACAATGTAATGAAGTAATTGGGTTTATTTGTAAAACTTAAGTAATTCAATTAAAAGCCATTACTTCGAGTTATTTGAAAAATTCAATTACTTAGTAATAACTGACACTACATGTAAAGTAGTTGATTTTGCTTTAAATTGTAGAACATTTGAATATCATGCGTGCCAAGAAAAGAGAGATTCAAGGAGACAAATTCTCAACTACCGCAAATTTGTAGCTAGAACGTGTGGAAGGCACAATTAATTTCTCATATTTGTATCTTCTTTCTAGATGCTATAAATAGAGAGAGAAGCCTACGGGCTCAAAGATGGAACTTTTTGGCAACTAGTTATTGTAATTTTATGCAAGAATTTAAAGATCTCAAACTTTGTGTTGAGATTCTCAAATTTTCTGTGTAACTTGGCTGGAATCGAATAAGGTGGAATTTTGAAGAACTTTTTGTCTGAGAAGTCTCGTTGTGCATTTCGTGAGGATTTTATGGTAAACTTTGTGTTACTTAAAATCTAAATCTGGATTAATTTCTTTTTCATTTTCTTAAATTATGACATTTTTATTAAGTGTTTATTTATTCTGTATGGCTGCAATAAGCTCTATAATCTACTTATTGTGAAGTACTTTTCCCTTTCCTCGTTTCTCGCTATAATTCTCGTATTTTCATTTATCTTCTTTCTGCACTCTTCCCAAAACACAATCACATTTGTTGTAAAATTGCCAAGTTATGGTTCATGAGCTTTGCAATTAAAGTAATACCTGGAAAATAATTAGAATAAATAAATACCTTACACGTGAGCTTCATTGTTAAATGAAGGGGATTTATCCCATGATTGCCTAGGTTTATGTGCATAAAATCTAGCCAACATATTGTCATTATGGTAAAATTATATTTAATAAGAATGTAGAATTTCAATGCTTTAGTTATATTATACAATGCCAATTCCAATGGTAGTACCACGATATTCATATCTTCAACTATTGCGCAGCCTACATTTGCAATAAAGACTCGCTATGCTCTTAAAAATGCCATGGAAATATATTTAAAAACAAATTACTACAAGAATTAGGAAAATAGATTTGCAAGCTTCCATGGCTACCTTCACCATTGCAATGCCTCACATGACTCCCATAGACATGTGACCATGTTTCATGGTTTCCTTTACCATTACAATGCCTCATTATCTTCTCGACCACAATGAATAAAATTATAACTACTTTGAGCAACTTAAAACCAAATTTTGAAAAGAAAACCCTAAATTTTAGACGTAATGAAAAATAATAAATGTGAAATCGACCCTATTCGTGACACTATTTACACTTTATATAGCGTAATGCTATGCTTGTTATCAAACCACTATGGAGCAACATCCCCAATTTTCATATTAGGGGTGGTATTTCATTTAACCTTATCCTGCATCCATTGCTAAAAATGTAAGGTTGGTTCATTACAAAGAACACACTCTTCAATCCAAAAGTCAGCAAACACATTTTAAATATCTTTTAAACAATGACATTGCAAAATAGAGTTATAGTTTCCATTTAGGAATAAAAGGCAAGGAAAAGCTATCCCTCTCTCTGATTTAGCCTCCTCTTTTTCCCCTCTTGGTTATTGTCGAACACTACCCTCGGAGGATGGATCCACATTTGAAGGATATCTCATTATCCACTACATTCTTGTCACACAGACAAACCGACCCTTTCACCTTTTAGATTTAAGTAACTATTAATAGCTTTAGTTTTAGATTATCGTTTAAGTCAATACTTTAACAATTAAAAATATTTCATCGACTATCTATGAATCTTACTAGAGCTACATCTGTGATGTAAGTTTTCTTTTCCTTTAATATAATATAAGATGCACTTAAAAACTAAGTTTGAAGGAATTTAAGCTAAATAAAAAGTTGGTTATTCAAAAGTAAATGGAAAATCAACACAATTCTTCAAGAAATAAAAAATAAAATTATATTAATACTCACAAATTATCGGGGATAACATAACATATTATAGTAAATAGTGATAATAAGATAAAAAATCGACAAAAGAAGAAACACAGATAATAAGTTGAAAATGAACCCAAAACTAATGATTTGAGCAAGGGAAAAATAATGCAAGAAATGGTGTGGATTCATGGAATAAATATGCATTGTTCAATATGGTAGTTTTTTCCTCGCTTGTTGTTAGCCCTAAAATAAATACAATTACAAGTTTCTAATATTGATGGATCCTCAAATTAATTACATGAGAACACGTATTGGGCAAGTAGATTCTCTTCCCCATAAATTTAAAATTTCTTCACGTTAATATTTTCAATGTGTGTTTTTGGTGTCCGCATACCATGATTAGTAAAAGAAGTTTGTTGATAATTTAAATTATATAGGGTCTACACAATTTATCCTAAGTTTTTATATTTTAACTTAGGGCTTACATAACTACTCCTAGTATTTGTATATTTTATCATAAGGTTTATATTTGTACTCCTAGGTTTTTACAATTGATGTTAGGGTTTTTATAAATTATGTTAGGCTTTTATCATAGGGTTTATATTTACACATGCATGAGAAGGAGGAGGAGAAAATTTCAAAATGCTCAATAAGATTGGATTTTATTGGTCTCATATCATTTTGATGTTCTCACAAACTTTCAAAGAATGTATTACTTCGCTCATATTTGGAAAAATAAACATATGATTGTATAGTGGATGGTATAAATAAGGGTGGACATCTACATGCATTGGAAGTAGGATGGAAAGAACATTTCTAAGGACTCAACAAGTATAATCTTGTTGGTGTTATATTATTTCAACGTTCTCACAAGAACTTTAAAGAATGTGTTAACTCATATTTGGTAACTCTAAAATTGAAGATCCATGTGTCTCTGCTTCACGCAATAATTACATATAGCATTATGTCAACTTGTAAAATCAATGGTAGATTGAATCATATACCTCCAATGAGTTTCTCTTGTAAATGACAACCTTTGGAAATACATGATGAATTTGGATGTATTCTATGAAAGAGATAAGTTTCATGAGGTCTCCACTTGTAACATGAATAAAAAATTGGAATATAGGAGGATGTTCTATGTTGTATAATGAGTACTAAGATTGTCTCATCGAAGATGATAATGTGATCCTCTTTGTTTTGTTAATATTGTTTCCACACGAAGATGAACATCAATGTGTGTGAATTTCAAGTTGTTGATATTTGTTTCCTATAAAACGTTTCCACTAAAACGTTTCCATGTAAAGAAATGTTTGTTTTTACTACATCTTATCCAATGTTCATGCTTACTATTACAATAACTCATATTTAAGGCTCACCAACAATTTGTACTATCTTAAATGTACAAAAGTCCATATTTGAGGCCCAATTATGCTTTTTGTTGCATTGAATGTTGTCATTTAGGTTACTTTTGATAGTACTTACTACTTTTCAATGTAGATATTAGTATCTTTTACCATTTTGAGTTTGTTTGGTGACCATAAATTTATCTCTCGCACATCATTATAGTTCTCCCAATACATTTTCACCATTGCCTCTAGATGGGAGCTCTCTTATTTTCTTAAATTTTATGATTTCAAATAGGTATTTGACTGAAAATAATTCCACCATATGTGAGGCCATTGATGAATAGGCCATATGTCCTTTTTCATTTTTGGAAATGTGACTATTCTTTCATCTTTTACGCACTAGAAAATTATCTGGTTTGAATGTAGGTGCAATAGGATTCAACAAATCATCTTGATGTTAATAAGAACATAATCAAGAATACAATGGTCAAAATTTAAAGTGGGAAGCTATTTAGCATTTTTACATGCTCTCATGTGTTAAAGACATGCTTGTCAATCCTATTCAACGGAAACACACTAGTTATTTAGTCTCAACGTAAAAGTGACCATGTTTCTTGATGTGTAGAAGGTAAGAAGAATCCTAAATCTCTCTCTATAACCATGAATAACATGGTGATCACCCTCATTCAATTGGAAAACAATATGGAAAAGATTATGGGCGAGTGAATGCTCTAGAGAACATTCTAGATATGGTTATCAAGTGTGGAAAAGAACATGCCAATTTGAAATAAAACATTGAAATGTTGGAATGGATGTGAAAGGAGAACAAAACCAAAAACTTGAAGTGTTGATTAACCTTGATATAACCCAAAAGAAGCTCTATATCATCCAAACATGGCCCAAGAAAACTAGTGATTAAGCTAGTGTAATTGGTTGTGTATTTGATTATCAAACTGTACATTGTATACACCATTACAATTCAAACTAAACTTTGTAAGCTTCTTGGTTATTTAATCTAAATACCTAAAATTAAAAATATTAAAAACACTTGCATAAATTGCAATAATGGAGCACTATGGCACATTCCTTTTGGCCAAACTTTTATTAACAAAACAAATGCTAAATTTAGGAAATACATCTCAACTTGCAAAACAAGCTAGACTCAAAATAGAACCACTAATTATAGTAAAACACTTCTAAACTAATTTTGGATATCCAGTTAACTTAAAAATAGACTCATGCAATCCATGAATAAAGTCAACATGTAAGATGTTTTTTAGGAATAAAATTATACAAACTAGGCATGCATTCAAAGCCTAATTATATAGCTTTCTTCTAAAGAATGTGCCTTGAGGTCCCTAAAATATAAGGAGTAGTCATAAACTTAACATATTTATAGTTATCTTAGCTAAAAAAATTTCTCTCACCTCTTTGGGTATGACTACACAAGAACATGTACTTATTCGAAACGCGGCCAATGTCGGTCTATTTTTAGTTTTTTCCAACTATTTTTAGGAAATCATTGAAAATAACTTATTTGGTCCTAATTGAATAAAAAACACATGAATGAAATAAATAAGTCCTAAAACATCCTAAAAATACTTATTTTTAGAGTATTTTAAAAAATAGAAATGATCTAAATTTAGCATAATTTCAAATGCCAAAATTGGTATTATTCCCAACATCCCCCTTTAATGTAAACGACACAAATTCCAATCATCTGCTTGATTCTTCCATGTGTGTGCTTCATCAATCCTTTGGTGAGTATATCAACAATTTGTATTCAATGACAAAATATTTATCATTGACCAAGTCTCTGATAAAGTGATGCTTGAGCTCAATGTGTTTGGTTCTAGCATGGAAAACTAGATTCTTGGACAATTGTATTGCCCCAATGTTATCACAAAATATATATGTAGGATCAAGTTGAGACTCTTTGAAATCAACTAAGAGTATCCTCAACCACATTCTCTATGTGCAAGATGATGTAAGGGCTGCATATTCAAATTCAGTAGAGGATAATGCAACAATAACTTGTTTCTTTGACGTTCAATAAACCAAACCACTTCCCAATGTGAAGCGATAACCTGAAGTATAACTCCTGTCATCAAGAGAACCTTTCCAATATAAATATAAGTATCCAATTAGAAATAATGAATCTATTGGTCTAAATTGAATACCATGATCATAAGTCCCTTTCACATATTTAAAAATTCTTTTCACAACTTACATGTGTTTGAGTGAAGGCTTGCCCATGAATCTAAAAACTAGTGAAACCCCATAAGTGATATCAAGTCTAGTCATAGTGAGATACATAAAACCTCCCACCATGTGTCTAAAAGTCTTCTTATCAACTAATGGGTTGCCATCCTCTCTCATTAGTTTTTCTCCACTTGCAATTGAAGTATTTGTAGCCGTACAATCTTGAAGATTGAACTTCAACAACATATATTGGGCATACTTTTTTTTCCAAATAAATATTTCCTCTTTCTTTTGATGGACCTCCATACCAAGAAAGTACTTCATAATTCCAAGATCACTCATCTCAAATTTTGATTTCATATCTTTCTTGAAACTATACATCTCCATAGAGCTACCTGTGAAGATCAAATCATTTACATAGAAGCAAACACGCAGAACATTAGAATTGAATGTTTTTATATTAAGATTTGGCTCATTTAGACTTCTTACAAATCATTGTGTCAAAAACCAATTATCAATTCTTGAGTACCAAGCTCTTGGAGCTTGTTTGAGCCCATAAAAATCCTTCTTCAACATGTATACCCAAAATTCTTTACCCTTTACCTCAAAACCTTGTGGTTGCTCCACATACACTTCTTCTTCAATCACTCCATTTAGAACTACACTATTTACATAAATTTTATGTATTTTACAACATTTATGAAAATCAACTGAAAACATTAGTATTATAGTATATTTCTTTACAATAGGAGCATAAGTCTTCTCATAATCAACACCAAAAGTTTGTGCAAAGCCTTTTACAACAAGTCTAGCTTTTAACTTATCAATTGTACCATCACTATTTACTTTGGTCTTATACACCCACTTGGTACCAGTGAAATTATTATCAAAAAGAGAATGAATAAGTGTCTAATTATAATTCCTCTCAATGGAATCCATCTCAAGTTTCATAGCATCAACCCACTCTTTCCTTTGACTAGCTTCTTCAAAACTTCTAGGTTCACTAGCCATAGAAGACAATGCAAACATAGTATTTTCATCATATGCATCATCAAATAAATTACCTTGTTGAGATTGCAACCTTGTAATACTTCTCTCATAATTCTGATCCAACATTTGATTTGCTGGATGTGGATTCAACAACCGCTTGTGCTTACTTGGAGTTGTTGCAAATGGATGACTAGTCTCTTGTAAAGAGCTAGTATTGTTTCTTGTAGCATTGAAAACTTGTGTAGGAATTTGTAAGTCCTCAAAATATTCTTCAAGGAGATTCCACTTCACTTATGAACCTCTTAGCTACATGATCAATATCAACATACATCTCATTATAAAAAAAATTACAATCTCTTGAAACAACTGAAGTTTTACTAGTAGGATTATATAACTTGTATGTTTTCTTTCATCACTATAACCAATAAAAATATGAGATACACTCTTAGGATCCAATTTTTTCCTCTTTTTATCAAGAACATGAACAAAAACTAAACAACCAAATACCTTTAAATGAGATACATATAGTTTTGAACCATACCAAGCCTCATAAGGTGTCTTGTCTTTGATTGTCATTGTAGGACTCTTGTTTATGATGTAAACTACAATTTTTTCCACTTCAACGCAAAAACATCTTTCCATGCTTATTTTCCAACATATTCCTTGCTAATTCCATGATGAAATTATTCTTTCTTTCATCCACACCATTTTGTTGTGGTGTGTAAGGAGCTGTTAACTACCTCTTGATGCCTTGTGAAGAAAAAAACTTAGAAAATTCATTAGAGAAAAATTCTCCACCTCTATCTATTCTTAGGGTTTTGATGGAATGCCCACTTTATTTTTAAACCAAAGATTTGAAATTTCTAAAAATTGAAAAATCTTCACTCTTATCTTTTAACATAAAAACCCACATAAACCTTGTAGCATCATCAATGAAAGAAATGAAATACAAATTCTTACCAATACTTCTGCAAGACATTGGTCCACACAAATATGAATGGATTAACTCCAAAGGTTTTTCTATCTTCTATTTTTGATAGGGAAGGAATCCCTATGATGTTTCCCAATAATACATGACTTGCATGCAACATCCTTCTTTGAATCTAGCTTGGGAAGACCTCTTACCATACCCTTTGTGTCAAGAATATGCAAACTTTTAAAACTAATATGACCATATCTTGAATGCCACAACATGTTAACATCCTTAATGGTAGAGAGAAAAGTACCTCTATTAATAAAATTGATCCTTATTGGAAAATTATATTCTTTTTTTAACGTAGGATTTTCAGTCAATCTATTTTTAGATTTCTTATCAAAAATTGAACAAACTCCATCTTCAAAAAGTAGTTTAAAACCCTTTTCAACTAGTTTTCCAACATTGATCAAATTATGATTCAAACTTGGAGAAAAATACACATAATTAATTTCACTCTTACCTTTACTTGAGTTTATTTTCATGTTTCCCTTTCCTTCATTTGAATGGATTTTACATCCCCTAAATTCACTTGACTTTTGAAGGTATCATCTAGCATGCTAAAACCCTCTTTCTGACTTGTCATGTGATTTGAGCAACTGGATCAAGAAACCACATATTCTTGGCATCCTCTTTTCCCACATTTCATGTGAGACAATAATTTTTGTCATTTTTAATCTATCTTTGTTTAACTTTGAGTGTCTTCTTCTCACCCTCTTAATGAACTTGATTCATTGCTGCCAATTTCTTGTAATGTTTTAAAAAGTATCTAAGTTTTTTTACAATAATGAAAAATAAAGAATTTCTTACTCTTCCTTGTGAAATTTTCTTGTTCTTTCCCCTTTGAATTAGATTTCTTTGAATTTTCTGATTATTTAGTGTCTTTTTCCCTTGGCTTTGAAATTCTAGCCTTGGTTTCAAGTACATGCTCTAGATTTCCTGCATATATATTCATCTTATCCTCATGGGACAAAAGAGAACCTACTAATTCATCAACACTTGTAGTGTTCATGTCCTTACACTCTTCAAGAGTGATCACAATATGCAGATCATCTTGGTGTCAAAGATCTCAAAATATTTCTAACAATCATTTTATCTTCAATGGTTTCTCCATAAACTCTCATTCTATGAACCATATCATTTACCCTTATGCAAAAATCTCCTACACCTTCACTTTATGACATTCTTAAATTTTCAAAATTCATTTTGAGGGTTTAGATTTTTCTTCTCTTACCTTAATAGAGCCTTGATATGAAGTCTCCAAGGTATCCCATGCTTCATGATAATTTTTGTAGCCAACAATTCTTGGGTAGATGCTAGGATCTATAACACTTTAAAGATAAAAGAAGGCTTGAGCATATGCCTTCTCTTCATCCTTTTTCACTCTCTTCTAATCTTGAGAGAGAACATTTCAATCAACAAGTGGTTGATACTCATTGAAAATATTGTCTCAAACTCCCTTCCAAACAAGAATTCTCTTCAACTGATCCCTCCAATACTAAAAGTTGTCTCCTTTAAAAATATGGATATTCATAGAAGCGGAATGTGAAGTCATTGTTTGTAGAACACAGGCTCTAATAGGAAATGAAAATGGTTGGAATGAATGTGAAAGGAGAACAAAACCAACAACTTGAAGTGTCGATCAACCTATGATATAACCCAAAATGAATCTCCATATCAACCAAACAAGGCCTAGGAAAACTAGTGATTAAGCTAGTGTAATTGCTTGTGTACTTGATGATCAAATTGTGCACTATATGCACCACTGAACTTAAAAATAAGCTTTGTAAGATTTATGGTTATTAAATCTGAATACCTGAAATAAAAAATCATTAAAAAACTTGCACAAATTGTAATAATAGAGCACCATGTCACCTTCCTTTTGGCCATGTTTTTATTAACACAAAAAAGCTAAATTTAGGAATTACAACTCAACTTGCAAAACAAGTTAAACTCAAAATAGAATCACTAATAATAGTAAAAAACTTCTAAACTAATTTTAAACTTTTAGTTTAGTTAAAAATAGACTCATGCTATCCATAAAGAAATTCAACACGCAAGAAGTTTTTCTAGGAATAAAACTATGTAAGTTAGGCACACATTCAAAGCCTAATTATAGCTTTCTCCTAAAAATGCACCTCAAGGTCCCTAAAATATAGGTATTGCCATAAAATTAGCATATTTATAGTTATATTAACTTAGAAAGTGTCTCCCACCTCTTTGGGGATGACTACACAAGAATTTGTACTTATCCGAAAATTGATAGTTGACAATCTATTTTTATCTTTTTAAAGCTTTTAAAAGAAATAAATGAAAATAACTTATTTGGTCCTAATTGACTAAACAAACACATGAATGAAATAAATAAGTCATAAAACATCCTAAAAGTCTATTTTTAGAGTATTTTAAAAAATAGAAATTATCTAAATTTAATAGAATTTCAAATGCCAAAATTGGCATCATTCCCAACATTTGTTTTATGATTTGCATTATGTGAGTAAGTGTATTACACTGTTTGTCTTTGGAGTGATTTCTATAGAATGTATGAGTTTCCTCATGCTATATCTATTTACTTAGTCTATTATTAACGAAAAACATATCATTAGCAATTTTTTAAAAAAGATAACAATATTGGGAAATCAAAATTAAATTCTCCTTCACGCACAAACTATGGGATGCATATAAATATCCAAAACAAAATTTGAAAAAACACTTCAAAAAGTGAATCAGTGTTGCAACTAGCAATTACATAATCAAATTTCATTCACTCTTCAAATAAATTAGAAAATATGCCCCCAATTATGTGTTGCATTGCTATAAAACTCCTCAACAACCTAAGTCATAAGTAACTCTTAAGGATTATGATACAAACAATCTTTAGTTTGTTTTTGTTTAATGTTGAAGGATAAGAGACAATGTAAATTTTTGACATAGAACTCATATATATTTAGCAATGCTTTTCAAAGTATAAAATACAAAGATACCATGAAGTTTCATTTTTGCCTAATTATAGGTGTTTATGTACTCATGTTTGTTGTAAGATATTATCAATGAAAAATCATTGAACTCCAATATTTATAGAACTTTGAAGTTAGAGATAGAAAACACACAATACGAGAGTGGTAGCTCTCTAATGGACATAGACCATTTTGAGATATTTTGTAGTAGTAAGGGAAAAAGACACATCTATCAAAATTTTTACCCAAGATGGATGACATATAGTGGTTTCTTTATGTGAAAATGGCAAAGGATGACAATAAAGAAACTCTAGTGCTATGTGATTAGGGAGAGGCATAAATTAAAACAAGAAGTTGGAAATCTATATGGCATGGTAACAGTGGGATCTCATTTATCAACTTGATCAATAGATTGAGGGTGACTATTTAACAATAGTCTATAGTCTATATATGAATGGATAGATGGATGGCGATGCCTTAATTTCCTGTAAAGTTGCGATGAAGATATATAATATGTAAAGTATATAAAAATCTCTTGAGAATGCATTTTGAGGAGGTTGAAGACCTGATATCTTTATGCTATTCTCTACCCTATTTGGGAGGATTTATTTATTATATAAGTAGTTAGGAACCCCCTATTGAATATATTTAGGAGTCGCCAACATAGATAAAATGCATTCAATTGTAATGAAACCTTGAAAACCCTAGTCCAAGTCATAAATTAATCCCAAATAAAATCTTGATGAATTTTTATAAAAGTTGATTTTATACAAAAATGCTAAATTTCCTACATACTAAAAAAATATTGCTTTTGCCACTTACTTGCAAGATTCAAGAATAAAATGAGGATGTTTGCACATCTATTAACCTTTTGAAAGAATGTAGAGGCCTATTTGGTAACTACATTCCTAAGTCAAAATTTACAAAACATAATGATGCAAGCGAAAGGATAATCTTGGAGTTTGTAACTTGACATCATTGAATGAACTTGTCATTACCATATTTTATAAGTCTCATGCTCAAAAGGATTTCAAATACTGATTTCTTAGTTTAAAATTTCATCTAACAAATACAACCCTATACCAAATCATAGAATGCCCTCACTATATAAGAATATCTAAGTAGAGATTTGGTGAATTTGAAAATGCCAAGAATAGTATGGTAATTATCCTTAATCAACACATGCATAATAAATTAGTTGTTTATTTACAAAACTATAGGAGTGGCCAACATATAATCCCATACTACCATTTATAAACCAAAATCCTGAAGGTTTTTATATTTGCAATATCATTTTTAGTCTCGTAAATTACGTTCATTAATTACTCTATTAATTACACATGGAGAAGAACATATCAATGGAGCAAATCGATCACCCCGAATATAGGCATGAAATCCTTTGTAACTTAGAGCATAATGATAAAGGACAACATTGTTGACAATGTGTTATCTCATGCGAGTAAGTTTCCCTTCATCTTTATGAGGGTACATGAGGAGAAAACATATACTAACAACCCACTTTCGATATGTATTTCTTGAAAATTATGCCCTTTAATCACACAATGAATCTTGAAATGATGCAACAATCAATGCATCCAAGATCTTGGAAGCGAGAATTGTCTCACTTAGAAAATGTCAAAAACACAATGCTAGAAGAAATGCATAAAATGATGTGCAAATCAGTAAAGCAAAAACAATAGATTTTATCTTCATAAAATTCCTTTCCAAGAAAAAAATCACTTTCACAAATTCATATAAGATGGGTTTTTACAAAATCACCAGTTCTCAAGTGAGGACACTCTTATTTCACATAAACTATCAAATACACAAAAGAGTGACAAAAACATCACAAAATATGTAAAAGTGGTATTTTAAACCTAAAACATCCCAACATTTTAAGTGGTATTTTAAAACTATTCAAAGTGAACCAATATGAATTAGATATACATTACAAAACTAACCACTATTGTGGAACACATAATATGTCACAATCAAGCCATCCATGTGCACATGTGTAAAATGGTCAAGAAAGGGAGGTTTATCTTGCAATATCAAGTTCAAAATAGTTTAAGAAATAGAGATATTGAAATATGCAATAATCACCACATAAAGGAACAATCCAATAATAAAACTAGCGAAACAAAACATACCAATTGAGTATTGTTTTAGTAAAAGTGAGAAACATGATCAAAACCATCTTTTCCAGGAAACATATAGCTAAATAACACTATATTACCAAATTTGTAATGAACCATTACACCAAAACCTCGAGGCGTTAGTGAAATCCACACATGAGGATCATAACATCCCACTACGCTTACGTAGCCCGGACCCCGAGATAGATTTGCGCCCGTATAGCGGGACCACACCCTACCCTATACGAACCCCGGTGAACACTGCAATGCCGATGTAGCTACCGTGCTGGGACTCAAACCTAGGTGGTCGCTCTGATACCAAATGTAATGAACTGTTACACCAAAACCTTGAGGCGTTAGTGAAATTCATACATAAGGATCATAACATCCCACCACGCTTCGTAGCCCAAACCCGAGGCTAGATTTGCGCCCGTATATCGGGAACACACCACGCCCTATACGAGCCACAGGTGAACACCGCAATCTTTGGCGTAGCTACTATGCCGGACTCGAACTGGTGGTCGCTCACGATACCAAATGTAACAAACCATTACACCAAAACCTCGAGGTGTTAGTGAAATCTGCACATGAGGATCATAACAAAATTCCTATGCATATACAAAATATTATATATACATGAAGACCTCTTCATAATTATACAATTCAAATTACACTTCCACTAAATTGCAAGAGCTTATTGAAATACTTTTACTTTTTCTTCATATATCTTTTCAAACATCACTCAAATAAAAAGTAGAATAATGTGGCATATTTCTTTCATGAAAAATGTGAAGCTCACAATTCACCATTTTGTAAGTTGTAACAACATTTCAACAACATAGTGTAATCAACAAAACACCCATTATAAGAGAACACCAACACTTTTATCGGCTATAAAAGAACAATCATCAAATTTTTTTCACTGCCATACATAACCAAAGTTCCAATTTATATAGAGAATTGGCATGCCATATTATTATCATAAAGATCAATCATGCCTTCATACTTTTTCCAACTACAAAATTGCACACTTCCCATGTACACATTTTAAGAACAAAACAAAGTATTTTAAGTAACAATATAATGTAGAAGGCATGTTATATACAAAAGATACCAAAAAAACCTGAGATTCAATGTTTTCAAACAATATCACATCTTTTCTAGTAATGTATGAACAAATGCTTCAACTTTTGATATATGAACAAATGTATAGAATAGCAAGCTGAAATTGTAGTAGTTACTCGTAACCTAC
The DNA here is from genome assembly GCA_018340775.1 of Taxus wallichiana var. yunnanensis. Lineage (NCBI taxonomy): Eukaryota > Viridiplantae > Streptophyta > Pinopsida > Cupressales > Taxaceae > Taxus > Taxus wallichiana. Next base: position 141,938,866 of record CM031238.1, read on the forward strand.
AAAGTGTAATTTTCACAATTAGATATATAAACTATGTGATTTGAAGCGCATATACAAGAAAAAATAAAACAAAAAATTCAATATAAAAGTTACATAGTTGTACACATTCCAAAAAATCATCAGTTTTGATTGACAACCAATTCAAAAATTGGATCAAGAAATTCAATGCAACAAAGAGCACTCGTGGCAATACAGACAAGAAAGGAAATAAACTATACATAATTTAATTCAAATGGAGGTTTTTCAGAGGCTTCAAATTGTCATGGCTTATGCAAGACCTTAAGCATTCATGCATTTGAAACCGTGTCATTTTATTTTTATAGGAAACATGCATTGCATTTCTTACTCCGAGGTTATTTTGAAGTCTATCTTTTTGTTTAGTTTTTCTCGCTAGGTCCCTTGCTCCATGGGAAACATGAAAGACAAAAGGAAACAATATAATACCGTGACAATCAATTATTATACTAAGAACAAATGAAAAAATTCACAAGATGTACTTTCCACTACAATTTACTATTTCACAAGCTGCAACAACACAAACTAATCAAGAAAATGTTCATTACTAGAACAAAACACAACATATTTCTTTGGCTACGAATTCCACTTATCAGTTTTAACCCTCCATACATAATATACATCAATAACCAACTATCCAAGTTTACAAGGGAAATTTGCAAAATATATTATTACCATAAAGACAACTCATGTCTTCATACTTTCTCTAGCAACAATATTGTACACTTTTTCCTGAACACGCATAAGGAAACAAATAAAACATTGTAAGTGACAATATAATGTGAAAGGAATGCCATATACAAAAGATACAAAAAAACACCGGGAATTTTTACATTTTCAAATCATTTCAAACAATTTCCAGTATAAATCCTACTTGATGCTTTAACTTTAGATACATGAACAAATACATAAAAGAGTAACTGAATGAGCTGGCTGCTGGATCACATGCTGAAAAATATTAGATAGGATAAAAGGGATGAAGGGCGTTGGAATGAGAAAATTTGAACGAAAATTACGGTTTGAAATATAAAATTAAATAAGTGGGAAGAAATATTTCAAATTCTATTCAGTGGATATAAAATATAAACCTGTTGCAAAAGAAGAAACAAGTAAATATTCTAAATATTTTTTTCCACAAAAATATTTTTGACAAGAAATATTAATTAAGAACAAGACATACTAAAGTATTAACAAATTGAAAATAAAAACCATTCAGACAATCAATGTAATCCAACTAAGAGATAGGTTTCACAGAAACAAAATTGGGTATAGATTTAAAACGTGCATTTTCAGAAAACCCTTAGCTATGAAATGAGACAGATCCCTCACACTTATTCCCTTTTCCACCATGTACTCCAGCTATAATACAAAATTGTGAGATTACTCTTTCAAAATCTAAGATGTTTTGCATCATGGACTATCAATAAACATTGGATTCTATCGAGTTAAGATTTTCTAGATTCTTCCTGAACATGAGTTACATGTTTTAGGTTCCAGTTGTTAACGACCTCCAATTTTTTTTTTTCCACTTAATGATATTTATAGCATTTTTAATCTTCCTTTTGGCGAGCTAGGATCCACTTCACTGAGCATGTTTCTTTATTGGATTCATTTTTACCTTTTCAAATACTGGAAGCACACCATGGATCAAAACGATCAACAAAACATATCAATTAAGTATTGTTTTAGTTAAATAGAGAAATATGATCACAGCCATTTTTCCATAGGTAACCTGTAGATAATTAACACTACCTTTACACCTCTATGTATATGAAATACTATATATACCTAAAAACCTCCTATGCATAATTATACAATTTAAATTACACTTCCACTAAATGTGAAGAGATTATTGAAATACTTTAATTGGTTAGCTTCAAATTTCTTTCACACATCACTCTACTAAAAAGTAGAATAATGTGACATATTAAATTTATGAAAAAAATATGAAGCTCACAATTCACTATTCTACAAGTTGCAACAACATCCTATAATTTAACAATACAACATAATCAACAAAGTGTCCATTATTAGAACACAACATAACTTTTTTGTGGAGGTATAAAAGTCCAATCATCATTATTTTTCAACCACCATACATAACCAAAGATCCAATTTTATAAGGAAAATTAGCATGCCATGTTATTACCATAAAAATAACTCCTACTTTCATACTTTTTCCAACTCGAAGATTGCGCACTTCCCTTATAAACACATAAGGAAACCAAAAAAACATTGTAAGTGACAATATAATATAGGAGGCATGCTATAAACATAAGAAACAAAAAAAAAAACATCAAAAATTCAATATTCTCAAACATTTTCACGTCATTTCCAATATAAACCTAGTAATTGCTTTAACTTCGATATATGACCAACTATTTAAGATAGTAAGTTGAAAATGTAGTAGTTACTTGTAACTTGCAAAACATAACCTTCACAACCAAATATATAAACCATCGATTTAAAGCACACCCCTAAGAAAAGAAAAAAAAATCAATATAAAAATAGAGTTGTACATAGTCTACAAAATTATTAGTTCTTATCAAAGAACTAGTTAAAAAATTGGACCAAGAAGTTCAATGCAACAAAGAGCACTCCCGACAATACAAATAAGAAAAGAACGCAATTATACAAAATGTAATTCAAATGGAGGTTTGTCGGAGGATTCACATTATCATGGCATATGCAAACCTTAAACATTCACACATAATATAATTTGAAACCGTATCATTTTATTTTTATAGGAAACATGTATTGTATTTCTTATTATGAGGTTATTTTCAAGTCTATCTTTCTATGTCTAGTTTTTCTCTCTAGGTCCTTAGCTCTATGGGAAACATGAATGGACAACAATAGACAATAAAATACAATGACAATAAATTCTTGTGCTTGAAGCACACCAATAATTTCACAATATCTACTTGCCACCACACTTTAATACTTGTACAATTCACTTTTTCACAAACCACACCAACATCTTGCAAGTCAAATACACAAAGTAACCAGGAAAATGTTCATTACTAGAACATTGCACAACATATTTATTTGGATACAAATTCCACTTATCATTTTTTTCTCTCCATAATTTTGTCATCCTAAATGTTTAGCATGCAAAATTTAAAATTTTAGTCATGATAACCAAGCCCACCACTTGAAATCCCTTTCCGGTCATTATGAACCCTTCCTCCAGTCAGGTCTATCAACTCATACAACCCCTTCAAGTCTCTGTAATCGTCATTATGGATGAGAATAACATGCTAACATGGATTTAAAGTGTGTTTCATGTGTAGGGAGGTAGATCCAAGTGAATTTCATGAAGCTACTGAGCTTTGAGGTGGAAAAGTACTCCTAGAAGCACTAAAATGGTTATTTTTAGCCATATTACAACAAAAACATCCTCGAGAAGCTACCTATAGTGGTTCAACCCATATGGAGGTTGTGTAGGGGATAAATGAAGAGATCCATGGTAGTTTCAAGGAAATATGTTGAGGCATGTGGTGTTAGGATCCATTTGAGCAAGACTGGGTTACTACGGGTACATGGAATGTAAGTTTCATCGAAGAAAGTGATCTTGTTCTGAAGGTTCTGGAGTTGTGGGAGGAGTTAGGATCTAAAAATATAGTCAACATAAATTTATCAGATTCCTCTACATGGTAAAGGTATCGATTTTAATTGTAAGCCTCACTATTCTCCATGGTAGTCAGGTCATTGTTGTTTCTTCTTTGTGCCAAAAGGGTGAGTGGGACTAAAAATAAAAATTTCAATAAGAATCAGGTCATAAAAATGGTGGGAATGGATTTAGTGGGTGTTTTGGAGTCAAAATAATATAAGGTTTGACCATGAAACTCCAATTTTACTCCTAGGGCGGAAAAGGCATTCCCATGTTCTAATTTCATGTTGACATGAAGTGAGTGGCACACATTTTGAATTTAGATATCCCTTGTCCCTTTTCCCTTGGTGCAAGGGGATAGTGGGGACAAAAAGATGTACCCCTTGTGGAATAATATATTTCTTCACTTAAGTGACATCCCAGTGTCTTTAGAACAACTTACAAACTTGTTTTAGACCAATTTTGTGCCTCCTCAAATGACAAAGGCTAAGCGTGACACATATTTCAACATTTTTTTATCACTTATACCTTGTCTAAAAATACAAGGGAAATTTGGCACACAACATTGTGCCCCATTCATCCAACTAGCCCCAGTCACATGAAGAACCCCATCTTAGCTCCCAGGAGCCTGTTTTTAGCCCCTACATCTATCTCACTTGCTCCCACATGGTGACACTTGTCACAATCTCATGAAAAGTGCATTTTAGTGTCCCCATTGTCCCCTCACCTCAACTTTCCCCTATTTTCATGGGTATAACTCACCCTCTAACCCTCGATTGAATCAGGTTAAGCCATGTTGGGTTAATGGTGAGTTAAAGTGCTAAAATCAAGAAAAGGTTAAAACTCCAACACTTAGCCATTTTTGAATATTTTAATGTGATGTTTTCCCCTCCCAAACACCAAATACGTGATTTTATGCTGCTAAACTTTTCCAAAAACTCCATGCATGAAAATGAAGATTTTCTCATAACTAAAAACCACGCATCGAATCTCATGAAATTTTAATATCACCTTCCTTGCAAAAACACCTTTCTTTTAGTACTAATCTTGCCTCCATTGATGGTATGGATATTTTTAATGGCCAAAACAAAAATTCAGCCATAAAACTTTCCTTTTCAGATCTACAAAAATATTGCAATTAAAAACCCTTGAAATTTGGAGCAAAGCATCCCAAAGTGAAAACAAAACTTTTGAGACACTTTCTAAGTCACCATTACCCCTTTCATGTTAAGAGCACTCAAAAGAGATAATTTAAGAAATTTTCTAAAAATAGACATCTGGGGTAGGACTTGCTAAAAATAGTAAGTGTTGAGATTTTGGTAAAATTGTTCATATCCATCCATCTCCCGTCCATTTCACTAACTTTCATCACCATGAAGTTAAAATACTCAGGTTTAGAGCCAATTTCCACATTAAACACTGAGTATCCCAATGTAGGTGATAATGATGTGACAAACATGGATCTAGAGGACCTAAAAACAAGGATGCTAAGATAACCACGTGAAGATGTGGAGGAAAATATATTTTCAAGTGGGATATTCATAGCTGGAGGACATCCATTGTCTATTTAAATCATAGATCTTGTCCTAGCTTGTGCCCGACATTATGACCCAAATTCGAGGAAAATTCATGCGTATGATAATTCATTGTTGGCAATTCTCAATCCAAAGGGTATCTGCCTATAAATTCCCAATGATAAAAATATGATGATCGTCACTAGGGAATTTTCCTATCAATAATGGGAATGAACAAATTAATGTTTTCAAGGTTTGTGATTAGATCATGGCTCAAATAGGAAAGGAAGTCCCCATGGATTCCCAAAGCTTGGTCTCGAGGTGAATTCCATGAGGCATACTCAAATGCAATAGTTTTTTTGAGATGGGTGATGCAAAAGAGAATACAAAATAATTCCAATACTAGATGACTCAATTAATCCTAGTGGTCATATAAGGAGATCAGATGATTGATTGTGGACAAATTATAAGTAAGAATATTCACCAATAGTTGTTGTAGTTTCCTACCTCTAAGAATTTCACAATGAATTCTCGCATACACGGGGCTTTTCCAAGGTCTCTCTTCTACACCAAATGTGCCAAAAAGTCTCCAACATATGAGAAATATCCATAACTTACATATCAAGAGAGTAACTCTCACTTCTCGAGGGTGAATGATGCATTCACCATGTATGTCATAAGGTTACTTGAAGGTAATCATGAGTAGAGAATTTCACCTCAAACATCTATGTTAATTTAAAGATATGGAAGTTACTTCATCCAGTTCCCCACATTCACCTATATTATATTTAGAGGATTTGATCCCATACATCACAGTTACCAAGGTACCCAGTGTGACAAGATCATCATGATTGAGTTGTGCAAGTAGTTTTCTTGCTTTCACACCAAGTATAAAATCATGAAGAAGAAGGGTGTATCTTTCCCTATCTCCATGGGGATATATTTATGAAAGAATGTAATGGATGTAGTGAAAATTGAAGCATCCTTCGTAGCCTTCAATCTACATTTGTATGTATCTTGAGCAAACTTTGATAGTAAGAAGAACACTAATAATTTCCATTTGCTAGGTTTACAACATATTCCATAGATTAAAGACTATTGGGATAACTGCAATGATGATTTTGAGGTTAGAAGGTGGGACTACACGAGGATGAATGTAAATCAAATGAGGTATTTCAAGTTTGAATGGTTTGTAGAAGGGCTGAATGATGATGGATTAGATCTATTTGATGATGAGTATTGACAGTTTAATCATCTTCCCTTCCTCCCACTCCATGTAACATCCAAGAATTTGGAGATATGAAAGAAAGAACCATGACAATGATTCAAGTATTAAAGGATTGATTCAACTAGAAGATGGCCTTATTAATTGAATTAGGTGGTATTTTAGATCCATGCAAACAAGAATCTATCACCTCTCCTCTGAGGGCACTGATAGGGTCACAAAGTCTTCTCATTCAGAGGGTATTCTAAAAGGAAGTTTGTGGAGATAAAGTGCACTGAAGTTATTCCCCCTAAGAGGATTCATAAAAAGAAAAATTAAAAGGAATCCTATTGAGCCACTTGAGCTGGGATAAATTGACCCATCTCAATCTCCTAATCATCCTCAAGATCTAGGTCTTTCCTCGGAGGCAGCTAAGTCATCCCATCTCAATGAAGATTTAGTTTCATATCAAACACTCGAGATTTCCTCTATGATTGATATTATGCACTTGCTAGTTGAGACTTTCCCATGGGTGTAAGAGCTAATTGTATGAGAATCAAGAAGGGTGCAATAGGAAATGACACCTAACTTTGAGGCCTTTATACACACCCAAAATTACACAGTGTTACATTTACGGATACGGTAAAGTATCCAATGATGAAAGAATCCTTATCCAAAACAATTATGAGATCCATATCCTCTCTACGCACATTTAACATGATTATTTTATCTTACCTTTCATATTTATAAGTCTTTTAGCTTTCGTGCCTTTGTAAATTGATTTTCACCCCTTTTTCTTCATGTTTTTATCTTAAGTCACGCAACCGCCGGTCTGCATACTCTTATCGATTTGTCTCTTTTGATCCAAGAGTTCAAACTGCGCATATTTTGAATGCGTGTTTCAATTTCATGAGTCATTTTCTTGCATGTTTCTTGATCGTTTCGCTTGATTTTTGGCTTGATGAGTTTGTATTGGAGTCTTCTTCTCAGTTTACTATCTTTATAATTTTAACTCCCTCTTTTCTTGATGATTTGACACTTCTTGATTGTCATGTGTTCTAGAATTTTTCTTCCTCACATTTCTATTAAAACCAAATTTTTACCTGGATGATGGGTTGGATATTTATGGTTTATATTGCACTGTTATGTTTCCAAAATCCTGTTGAGAATTACATAGAGAAAAAATTACATTACTATGTTCCTTCCCAATCTTACATTTCTGACAAGTTTGTTTGCAACCAACCAACTCCAACATTTTCTCGATTCCTTGCAAATCAATAAACTACAACCATTTCTTTTGTTCATCTTGTTAGAGATCACAAGCTAACTGGGGGTGAATCAGTTACACAAATTATATCTCAATTTTAGTTATTAATACCACTTATGCATATAATTTTTCCAACGCGAAGGAGGTCCACCTTTTATCTAGATTCAACCCAAATCCCTTCATTTAATTCAAACTGCAATGGTCACATATGACCTAAGAGGGTCGTCCATTTCCTTTCGTAAAAATATTCAATTGACCCATTTAATTGATTTCTATATCATGGGTCGGCTTGTAATTCTAGAATCTTCAATCTAAAAATGATTTAATGAATTTTCGGTACTATGTCGGCTCCAATGGATTTCTTCTACTTATCGTGACTTAGATTTGTGTTCCGTGGCTCTCCTCTGTTATATGCGGCCTTTTATGCTCTTTTAGTCTTCCGTGACATTTTCTAGTCTTTTGCGGTATTCCTAATGTCCTATGGTAATTCTTCTTGTCCAACGCCTTTCCATGGATTTTTCTAAGTCCACGACAATATCCCTTTTACTTGCGGCTTTTGTAGTCTTCTGCGGTTTCCATAGTTTTATGCGCTTTTTCCTTTTATTCAGCATTTTGATTCTAACTTCCTTATACTAGCGGATTTTCCTTTACCTACACAACTCTTCCATTACATTTGTGGATTCATTAATCTCACGCACGACTTGTCCTTTGACTCCTTCTACTTTAGTAGCTTCATCCTTTACACGTGACACTTACTAAGCTTCTACTAGACTTCTGCAACTTCTTCTATAGCTCTGCAGTTTCTCTAAGTCTTCGGTGGGTGCTTCAAGGGTTCGTCGGCTATCTCCTCATATCCACAGGTTTGCAAAAAAATGGTTGAGTCCCTTATTACGCATCCTGAAGCCTTTATGATTTGACACTACCAATCAACCTTCATCTTTCTCACTTGCTCACTTTACCAATTAATCATTTTTCTAATAATATCGCTTGTCATCAAATAATTTTGCCATTAATGCAACTTGAAATCAATGGAAAATAATATGAAAATGAAAAATATTCAACAATCTTCCCCTTTGTCATTGATGGCAACACCTTAACATTTTAATGCCACAGAAACCTACAAATTTTTTTATGGAAAAATAATTCTTGCATACCTAGTTTCGTATCTCCCCCTTTCTATATGGTTGGCTAGTTTCTGATAGCAACATTTCTCCCCCTTTGATAATAATGACAAAGGGCCAAATGTTTTGTATGAAGCTAAGTATGCTGGAAAGCTAGATACATCATGTTCTTACCTTACAAAGCTTCCCCTAGGCTTATGCTTCGATCAATGTATTCGGTGTGTTTGCGACAATGTTTCCCTTGAGTGATGATATTAATTGCTAAGATAAGATACCATATTAACTACCCCTCACAAAAAATAGGTTGGCACTGATTAGGAGCTGATATTTCATGAAAATGCTCCCTTTCCTGTTCTACACATTTTCTAGTTGTTGGCGGGATCAGGAATGACCTCCAATTCATTTCTTAAATGCTCAAATGTTGTTTTTGGAAGCAGATTTTTCATTATATTTGCAATTTATTCTTTAATGCTCACATACTCAAGACTAATTTTCATGTCATTTACTTTTTCCCTCAAGAAATGATATCTAAGTGGAATATGCTTCATCCAAAGAAATTAAGTGTAACACATTGCAACAACTATATACTTTGCCTCACATGTTGAGAGTTCCACTGATGATTGCTTCTTGCTCAACCAAGATACTAAACAATTTCCAACAAATAATGCTCCGCCACTTGTACTCTTCATGTCATCAACACTTCTTGCCCAATCTACATCTGTATATGCTTTCATGTTGAAGTCACTACTTTTGGGATACCGATTCCATAATCAATTGTTCCCATGAGATATCTCAAATTCTCTTTACTACCTTAAAGTGTGTTTCCTTGGATCTTCTTGAAATATTCCAACTAAGCCCACTACTTGCATAATGTCTAGTCTTGATACTATGGAGTAGAGTAGACTTCCTATCATAGATCTATACAAGGTTTTGTCTACTTTTGGTGAGTTTTCATCTTTTCTCAACTTGCATCCCACTTCCATTGGTGTACCTATAGGTTTGCAATATTCCATCCTAAACCTTTTCAACATTTATTTTATATATTTGGATTGGGATATGAAAATACCTTGATTTGATTGATTGATTTGTAGTCCCAGGAAGAATGAGAGATCTCCAAGCATAGACATTTCAAACTCTTTTCTCATTACATCAGAAAACTCATGAGTCATTTTATCATGATCTCCTCCAAATATGATATCATCCACATAGACTATGACAATGAGTAGATGATTACCTTCCTCTTTGATGTAGAGATTGCTGTCAGCAACACCTTTTCTGAAACCTTGCTCAATGAGATATTTGTCTAGCCTGTTGTACCAAGCTCTAGGAGCTTGTTTTAATCCATACAAAGCCTTTTTCAACCTGCACACATAATCTTTATCATTTTTTAAAGAAAAACCATCAAGTTGTTCAATATATACCTCTTCATTTAAGTAGCCATTGAGGAATGTTGATTTAACATCCATCTGAAACACTATGATTTTCTTGTGAGCCGAGTATGCCAAAAAGTATTATAGCTTCCATTCTTGCTTCAGGTGTAAATTTTTCCTCAAAGTCAATTCCTTCCATCTGTGCATATCCCTTACATACAAGTATTTCCTTGTTTCTTGTCACTTCTCCTTTCTCATTTAGTTTGTTTCTAAATACCCATTTAGTTCCAATCACATTTTTATCCTTAGGTCTTGGAACAAGTTCCCAATTTTCTATCTGATCTAGTTCTTCATTCATGGTGTCTACCCAATGTTGATCCTTGCATGCTTCTGCAACACTTTTAGGTTCTACCATTGACATGAGTGTTATATATTCATAGTTCTTCTGTTCTCTTAGTCTTCTTCTTGTGAGAATGTTGCCTTCTCTATTTCCAATGATATGATTTGAGGGATGATCCCTCTTAACTTGTCTTGAGGGTGCCTTAGTGTCTGGTCTTTCTTCTACTTCTTCTACTTCTACACATGGTCTCTCCATTTCTTCATCATCTTCTTGTTCTTCATGAGTGCCGCAATGCTTTGAGTGTTGGACTTGGGAGATTCATCTACCTTTACATTTGTGCTTTCAACAATTTTCTGTAACCTCTTATTGTAGCATCTGTAAGCCGTGCTGACTGCTAAGTAACCCAGAAATATACCTTCATCACTTCTAGAGTCAAACTTACCTAGATTTTCTTCATCTCTTTTGATGTAACATTTGCTTCCAAAAACTCTTATGTGTTTCACATTTGTAGGCATGTTCTTCCACAGTTCATAAGGTGTCTTGTCACTGTTTACCCTCAATTGTGCTATGTTTAAGATGTAGATCTGTTATGTATACCGCTTCACTCCAATATCTATCTAGAAGCTTAGATTCATTCAAAATTGTTCTCGTTATTTATTTTATAGTCCTGTTATTTCTTTCAACCAATCCATTATGCTGAGGTGTCCTTGTGGTTGAGAATTGTCTTCTAATTCCATGTTCTTCACAAAACTCATCGAACTCATTGGACCAAAACTCTCCACCTCTATCTGATCTTAAACATTTGATCTTTTTGTTCTTCTCATTCTCCACCAGTGCTTTGAATTTTTTGAATATGTCCAAGGCTTCTAATTTTTCTTCAAACACGCTACCCATGTCATTTTGGTGCAATCATCTATTCGCAACATGAAATATACCTCACCTTATATACTTTAAATTCTGGTAGGTCCACATAGATTTGTATGAATTAACTCCAGGTCTGGTTGTGGAGTGTTCCTTTGATTTGAATGATCTCCTTGTTTTCTTACCATGCAAACATGCTTTGCAAAGTGTATCTGCATGTTTTTCAATCTTTGGCATATTCCTTACACAACCTTTAGCACTTAGTTTTACAATATTTTCAAAACTTATGTGTCCCAATCTTTTGTGCCACATCCAACTATCATCAATTCTACTTGTGAAGCATTTATCTTTGTTTATTTCATTTAGAACATACATATTATTCTTGGTCCTCTTAGCCTTTGCAACTTTCTTCCCTATTTTGCAATTTATAATATCACAGCCTTTATCATGGAATATCACATTATATCCTCTCTTGCACATTTGACTCACACTTAACAGATTATGTTTGAGTCCTTCAACATATAACACATTCTCTAGTAATTGTTTTGCCATTGTCTAGACTCAAGGTTCCTTTTCCAACTATGTTTGTTGAGTTATTATCACCAAATCTAATAGCTCCTGATGCATTATTTGATAGAGTGATGAATTTACTTTTGTCACCTGTCATGTGACTAGAACATCCACTATCTAGGTACCATATTTTATCTTCATTTTACACATGAAATGCAATTTGCACTATTGAACAAGACTCTTTCCTCTCATTCACATCTTTCTTTACAACATATATCCAGTTCTGATTAGGAGGTTCTTGCTTACGTCTTTGGTGCCTCATTTCTTTTGTGATAATTGTGGTTGACAACCTTATAGTTCAATCTGGTGTATGATGGACCATAATTTCTTCTATATCCTTTAGATAACTTTCTACACTTAGCAACCTTATGTCCAAAATGATTACATGAATAACAATAACCATAGAAAGAATGTGTGTACTGTTATTTAAATAACTCTCCTAGTTATTTAGATAAATTATATTTTCATTCTAGATTTGATGTTTAACATTTTAGGTTGCGTGCACTCAAGCTTGCTCACTTGGCATTATTTACGTGGCTATAATTATTCTGCATACCCCGTATCGCTTGGTTCCTTTCTTTTGTTCCCTTATTCACCCTTGAGCACCTTCCTACTTCTCCCTTTACATTTTGATGTCTCCTTCCATCTCCCCTTGCGCACTCCTTGCCCGCTCCTATGCGAGACTTGCCTTCCAAATCAGCTAAGTCCTTGGTCTTCCTCTTGCACGCTTACATACACCCTGTTTTGTCATGTGCACTCTTTTCTTTCTGCCACTGCATGCCCTCCTTCGATTGAATGCCCATGTTCCCTGCTTCCATACTTTCCTTCTGCAAGTATGCCTTTCTCCGCACGTGCACCCACGTGCGCACCTTCCCTTTGTTTCCCATCCGTGCCTTGCACCTTCTTCTCACACCAATAAAATATTCCACATCATCTATCACACTCGAGTGTGCTACACACAACCTATCAAAGCGGGCCAACAAGGAACTGAATCTAAACAACCAATAGGTGCATGACATGTGACAGAAAAGACAAAACAAATGAATAGTTAGCCGATTTCTTTAGTCAATTCACGCGTGCCATGTGTCTTACGTGCCCAAGCAGATCGACATCTTCGATAGCTGTATCTTTTGCTACGAGCTCCAATTGGCCCGTGCTTGGACTTATTAGAGAGCTACTAACACAAGATACATGTTAGACTATTCAAATTCAAATGTAGGCAGGATTTTTAGGTAGAAAATAGGGAAACATCTCTCAGCTCATCAATACACACATCTAATCGACCTCAACCACTAGATTTATTCAGATCTTGCCTTCTTCCTTCTTCTACACACCAAACAGACATGGGGAAGTGCATCTGCAACTTTGCAGGTGGATTTGTAGGAATTTATCACTAGTTGTTGGTGGTTGAATATTTGAATCCAAGTTTCCCTCTCTTTCTCCTTCTCTTCTCTCCTTCTTCTTTTATAAATAGCAGAGTTTTGCTTTGTAAAAAGATCCTCTCCTGTTGTAACGACACCATGCCAAAATAGTGGCCGACTTCCCATAGGTCTCAGACCTTGGCATGGTATCTGTAATGTATTCTTACCTCCTACCATGAATGTAACTAATTGTGCATCCCTTAAGCAATAAAATCATATTTTGTGGAACTCTTGTCTTCCCTTTCTCATTTTCATTGCATCTCACCTTTTGCTATATTTTCTCGGTATGTTGTGTGTACTCTGTACTTGTAGTGCCCATGTTCATGTGTTGCATGTGCTAGAATGCCGAGCCCACGTGTTGATCTCGGTAGGCGTCATCCGCCCTCTTCGCCGCGCCCTCTCTGTTTCCTTCACCACTCATGGAGAGAGATCAACCCTTTATTTATAGTGTTATCACCTTCCTTAGCTTAGGATTTCCCATTTCTACACATACTTTTTATCCTTGGTCCCTTAACATGTTTAGTCTAGGATTTTCTTTCGGTACTAGTAGTAATAGTAGTGTTAGAGATAGGTAGAGGAACCGACCTTCTCTGGAGATCCGTCCCAAGCACGCAAGGTCCCATAACTTGGGGATAGTTCCATTGTTGTCTCAAACACCTTGGCCCTTCCAAGATCTGAGACATGGGTGCACGTTTGAGAGACCATCAATTTTCGGCATGCCCGGTGGGATAGACTGAAGAGCTTTACATCTTCATCTCAAAACGTTCAATGTGTTATTGCTGATATCCAATATTTGGAGGCATTTTAACCACATTTGATGACTCCACTAATCCAAACACACCCATTATCTCTTGTGATGACTCATGTAACTCTGAATGGGAAGAGGAGATCGTATGTGTTCTTGTTCTAGAAGAAAAGAAGTTAGTCTTAGAGGGCACGCTCCTAAAGGAGACCGTTATTTGTAGAGGAAGAACCATGCACACCTAAAATTTGTGTGCCCCATCCTACAAGCAGTCTCCTTCAGGAGGAAAGTCTACAAGAAAATCCCATATGTAGGATTGAGCTTCAAAGTAATGGGCAAATCACAAGGATCCGACTATACCCTATCAGATATTTGGATATCCTAGAGCCAAAGAAAGAGTTGACACTTTGGTCATGCTCATTTCAGAGCATGAGGTAGAGCTTCAACGTGCCAAAGGTCAGCAGCAGCACCTCCCAGATCCAAGCGTAGAACAAATCTAGGAGGTGTATATTTTATTTGTTGATACTTTGAGGAGGGTGAAACACCATCTACAAGGTGGTTTTTCACTCTTGTTTCTGACCATTTCCAGCGCCAAATCAATTACATGGTCACAATTTTTGAGGAAGGGAAGCTACTTCTCCTTCATGTTGTAGGTTTTACTTGAGTGCCCTTGCCTCTAGTTAGAGTGGGTAGTTTAGGTTTGATTTCAATAACACAAGTGCTTGTGCACACTCTGCATGTTCCCTTTGGGACATGTATGATTTTTATTTTTGTACATAGTGTTGTGCTACTACTCCGGTGTGCTCCCTCTAGTGCCTTTCCTTTCTTGTTGCACCCGTGTGCCCCTTTTGTTGCTTCTTGGGATGATAGTTCAATTTTGGGAGAGGTAATTCCAATGGTCGATCATAGCTTTCAATCTTAGCAATACAATTCGAAAAATATTCATATGAGAGAAATGGTTCGGTTCGAGTTAAGACAAGATTTACAGCAAGTGACTCCAAGGTATTTGTCAAGTTACAAATCAGATCTTCAAGTTTAGGGCTTGACTCCATGCCCAATGGAATTCTTAGGGTACTAGATCTCTTCATCTAGTAGGCAAATGGTCCCCGAAAGTCACCAATTTTTTTATCCAAATAAACCTCCTAGTTATTTGGATACCTTATATTTTCATTATAACTCTGATGTTTCATATTTTAGGTTGTGCGCACTCAAGCTTGCTCACTTGGCATTATTTATGTGGCTGCAATTATTCCGCGCGTCCCCACATGCCTTGGTTCCTTGCTTTTGTTCCTTTACGCACCTTGAGCACATTCTTGCTTCTCCCTTTGCATTTTGTTATCTCCTTCCATATCCCCTCACACATTCCTTGTGTGCTACTCTACAAACTTTCCTTTTAAATCAAATAAGTCCCTAGTCTTCCTCTTGTACGCTTGTATATACCTTGTTCTATCGCGCATCCTCTTTTATTTCTGCCACCACGTGCCTTCCTTCTATTGAATGCCCACGCACCCTGCTTTTATACTTTCCTTCTGCAAGTATACCTTCCTCCTGCGTGCCCACCCACACATACGCCTTCCCTTTGTTTCCCATCCATGCCTTATGCCTTCTTCTCGCGCTAGTCAAATGTGCCACGTCATCTATCAGAATTGAGTGTGATACACATAGCATATCAAAGCGTGCCAACATGGCGTCAAATCTAGACAACCAACTAGTGTGTGACACGTGGTAGAAAAGACAAAACAAATGAAAATTTAGCTGATTTCTTCAGTCAATCCACGCGCGCCACATGTTCTATGAACCCAGGTGACTTTGACATCTTCCAATAGCTGTATCTTCTGCTACAGAGATCCGATCGTTGCGCGCTTGGACTTGTCAGTGAGCTACTTGACACAAGATACATGTTGGACTATTCAAATTCAAATGTAGGTGGGATTTAGTACGTGGAAAATAGGGAAACATATCTCATCTCATCAATGCACACATCTAATCGACCTAAACCACCGATTTCTTTAGATCTTTCCTTCTTCCTTCTTCTACATGCCAAACAGACATGGGGAAGTGCATTTGATAACCTTGCAGGTAGATTTGTAGTCATTTATTGTTGGTTGTTGGTGGTTGAAGATTTGAATACGAGTTTCCCTCTCTTTCTCCTTCTCTTCTCTCCTTCTTCTATAAATAGTAGAGTTTTACTTTGTAAAAAGGATCCCTCTCTGTTGTAACAACACCATGCCAAAATGGTGGCTGACTTCCCATGGGTCTCAAACCTTGACATGGTCTCTATAATGTATTCTCTCCTCCTGCCGTGAATGTAACTGATGGTTGCATCCCTTAAGGAATAAAATCATATTTTTTGGAACTCTTGTATTCCCTTTCTTGTTTTCATTACATCTCGCCACTTTGTTATATTTTATGGTATGTTGTGCGTACTCTTGTACTTGTAGTGCCCATGTTCATGTGTTGTGTATGATGGAATGTAGAGCCCACGTGTTGAGCTGTGGTGTGCATCGTCCACCCTCTTCTCATGTGCCCTCTTTGTTTCCTTTGCCAATCGTGGAGAGAGATCGACTCTTTCTTTCTAGCGTTGTCACCTTCCTTAGCTTAGGATTTCCTCTTTCTACACATCCTTCTATCCTTGGTCCTTGGCATGTTTATTCTAGGATTTTATTTCGCTATTAGTAGTAGCGCTAGCATTAGAGATAGGTAGAGGAACCAAACTTCCTCGAGAGATCCGTCCCAAGTGCACAAGGTTCCACAACTTGGGATGGTTCCATTGTTGTCTCAAACACCTTGACCCTTCCAAGATCAAAGACGCATGTGCACACTTGAGAGACCAACAATTTTTGGCACATATGGTAGGACAAATGAAGATCTTTACATCTTCATCTCAACAAGTTTGATGTGTTTTGCTGAGATCCAGCCTTTGGAGGCATTTTTCAACACATCTAGATGACTCCATTGATCCAAACACACCCATTATCTCATGTGAAGACAATTTTTCTGAATTCCTTCTTCCATTCATTTATTCCTTTTCCATTGGTCCACCTTCCCCTTTTGAAGTCGTGCAATCATGGCTTATTTCCTTCATCGTGAATTATCATTTGCAGTAGCATAGCTATTTTTCTCCATCCACACAATTTCAAAATCCTCCTCTAAATCAGTTTTATAAGCCCCATTATCCTGAAAATGCATATAACCACTTTTTTAACCAAAATATTTATGAAGAACATGTTTATGCAAATGATGGTGGAAAATCCATAGAAGAAACTGATTTTAAGAGGCAGGTTCAAAATATGGAGATGGACATGATGTAGCTCAGAGTTAAATGCTCCATAAAGGTAGCTAAAGTTGGCTACAATGTCCCTTGTCCATGGGTCGGCCCTATACTAGGATGGTTAAGAGCCCAACAAAGCTACACTTTATCACCGAGATGCTGCCTAGACTATAGAGTGGGTGGAAGAAATGGAGGCTTAAAAACCTAGCACACAACAACCCATCAATGGGGAAACCATGTACTTCCATCATACAACCCTCCCACTCCTCTCGCAACAACTTACATCATCTCAGTCCGATGTGCATGTTCCCAGCTTGCGCACTTCCCCATTGAGAATTCCCTTCCATCCTCAAACCTTTACTTTTCTTCCATCTCTCCTTCCATGCACACCTCTATTCCTTCAAGGTGCGCGTGCCTTTTATCCCTTCTGCGCCCATTCTTCCACCTTCTTCGAGTCCCCTCTATCTATCTCATACCATGAATGAACAACCCCATACTAATGTGCCTCTCCAAACTAATGTCATCATTTTCGACTATTGCGAGAATAGTTAAAGAATGACATGACTCATGCGACTCCAAATGGGAAGAGGAGATCATATGGGTTCTTGTTCTAGAAGAAAATAAGTTAGTCTTAGAGGGAACACTCTGAAGGATACTCGCTTATTTGTAGATGCGAACCATGCGCACCTCACCTTTGTGTGCCCCATTCTACAAGCACTCTCCTTCAGGAGGAAAGTCTGCAAGAAAATCCCATATGTGGGATTGAGCTTCAAAGTAATGGGAAAATCACAAGGATCAGACTATGCCCAATCAAATATCTAGCTAGCCTAGAGCCAAAGATAGAGTTACCACTGGTCATGCTCATTTCAGAGCATGAGGTAGAGCTTCAACATGCTAAAGGTTAGAACCGAGCTTCTCAAATACAAGTGCGTAAAAAACTAGAGGTGTATATTTTGTTTGTTGATACTTTGAGGAGGGTGAAACACCATCTGCAAGGTGGTTTTTCACTCTTATTTTTGACCATGTCTAGTGCCAAATCAATTACATGGTCGTAATTTGTGAGGAAGGGAAGCTACTTCTCCTTCTTGTTGCAAGTTTTACTTGAGCGCCCCTTGCCTCTGGTTAGATTAGGTAGTTTAGGTTTTCTTTCAGTAACACAAGTGCTTGTACACACTCTGCATGTTCCCTTTGGGACATGTATGATTTTTAGTTTTATACATAGTGTTGTGCTCTGCTCCGACATGCTCCCTTAGGCACCTTTCTTTCTTATTGTACCCACACGCCCCTTTTGTTGCTTCCTGGGATGACAGCTTCAATTTTGCGAGAGGTAGTTCCAACGGTCGATAGCTTTCACTCTTATCAACCCAATTCTGAAAATCTTCATATGAGAGAAATGGTTCGGTTCGAGTTCGATAATACTTCAAGTGACTCCATAATATTTGTCAATTTGTAGATCGGATATTCAAGTTTAGTGCTTGAATCCATGTCTAATGGACTTCTAAGGCTACTGGTCTCTTCATCTTGTAGGCAAATGGCCCTCAAAATTTGCCATAATTTTTATCCAAATAAATCTCCTAGTTATTTAGATAACTTATATTATCATTCTGACTCTGATGTTTCAAATTTCAGGTTGCATGCACTCAAGATTGCTCACTTGGCATTATTTATGTGGTTGTAATTCATTCACATGCCCCGCATGCCTTGGTTCCTTGATTTTATTCCTCTATGCACCATTGATCACATTCCCGCTTCTCCCTTTGTATTCTTTTGTCTCCTTCCATCTCCCCTTGCGTACTCCTTACGCACTCTTCTCCAGATTTGCCTTCCAAATCGGCTAAGTCTCCGATCTTCCTCTTGCATGCTTACACACACCCTGTTCTCTTGTGTGACCTCTTTTATTTCTGCCATCACGTGCCCTCCTTTAGTTGAATGCTCACACACCCTACTTCCATACTTTCCTTCTGCAAGTATGCCTACCTCTGTTCGTACACCAACGTGTGCGCCTTCCCTCTGCTTCCCATCCACACCTTACACCTTCTTCTGAGCTAGTCAAATGTGCCATGTCATCTATCAGACTTGAGTGTGCTACACACAACCTATCAAAGCGCACCAATGGGGAACCGAATCTAGACAACCAACTGGTGCATGACACATGGCATAAAAGAAAAAATAAATGAATAGTTAGCTTATTTATTCAGGTCAATCCACGTGCGCCACGTTTCCTATGTGCCTAGGCAGCTTTGACATCTTCCGACAACCGTATCTTCTCGCTCAGAGCTCGATCGGTGTGTGCACCTAGACTTGTTAGAGAGCTACTGACACAAGCTACACGTTGGACTATTCAAATTTAACTGTAGGTGGGATTTGTCAAGTAGAAAATAGGGAAACATCTCTTAGCTCATCAATGCACACATATAATCGACCTCAACCACTAGATTTCTTCAAATCTTGCCTTCTTCCTTCTTCTACACACCAAACAGACATGGGGAAGCACATCCGATGACCTTTGCAAGTGGGGTTTTAGGAATTTATTTCTGGTTATTGGTGGTTGAAGATTTGAATATGAGTTTCCCTCTCTTTCTCCTTCTCTTCTCTCCTTCTTCTATAAATAGTAGAGTCATGCTTTGTAAAAAGGATCCTCTCTTTTGTAACGACACCATGCCAAAATGGTGGCCGAATTCCCACGGGTATTGACCTTGGCATGGTCTCTCGTAATGTATTCTCACCGCTTGTCATGAATGTAACTGAATGTGTGTCCCTTAAGCAATAAAATTGTATTTTGTGGAACTCTTGTCTTCCCTTTTTTTTTTTCATTACATCTCACCTCTCTCGTTATATTTTCGGTATATTGTGTGTACTCCTGTACTTACAAAGTGCCCATATTCATGTGTTGAGCATGTTAGAACGTCAATCCCACGTGTTTATTTGTGGCACGCACCATCCTCCCTCTTCTCTCGTGCCCTCTATGTTTCCTTCGCCGCTCGTGGAGAGATATTGACCCTTTCTTTCTGGCACTATCACCTTCCTTAGCTTAGGATTTCCCTTTTCTACACATCCTTCTATCCCTAGTCCCTTGGCATGTTTAGTCTAGGATTTTCTTTCAGCATTAGGAGTATTAGTAGTGTTAGAGATAGGTAGAGGAATTGGCCTTCTCTCGAGATCCTTCCTAAGCACAAAAGGTCCTGAACTTGGGGACGGTTCCATTTTTGTCTCAAACACCTTGGCCCTTCCAATATCTCGAGACGTGGGTGCACGTTTGAGAGACCAACATGTACCTCATGGTGTATGTAATTCTAGGAGAAATAGTCCTTCTCCGGCGGTTTTGATGACTTTGTTATTTGCAATAGAAGAATTTCTTGGTGTTGATGTAGTTTTGATCTACTTCTTCTTTGATTCAGCTCCTTTGCTTTCTTCCCTGAAACCAAGTCCATATTTATCATGCATATCATGCTGACTACTAAGTATGTCATTTAAGACATTAGATCCCTTTATAAATTCTCATACATTAATAGCTTGTTGTTTATTTGTTGCATCTCGGTCTTGAGTTTATCTAGTTCGATTATAGTCTTATGCACTCGTTCTCCTTTGATTTGTAAGTCTGAGAAATCTTGTCTAGTTGAGTCTCAAGCTCTTTGAGCTCATTAGCCTCTTCTTCTTCTTTTAGAGTTTGTCTTTCCTCAAAGATTCAGATTTTTTCTTCATAGTCTTTTAATGTGCATCTCATCTTTTGATTTTTCTTTCTACATAGTCTCAATTCTTCAAGAGCACTTATCAGTTCAACTTCTAGATTCACTTTTTCTTCTTCTTCATCAGAGTCTTCATATTCAACTACATTCTTTCCTCTTGAACTACCTTCTTCAGGGGCATCCATGGCCATAAACAAGCATTAAGTCATAGCTTCATCATTCTCATCTTCGGACATGTCTGAGTTTCCTGAATCTGATTCACTTGACTTCTCTTCTGTGTATAAATTATTCTTTTCTTTGAAGTACTTCTTCTTACCATCTTTCTTTTTGTGATTCTTATTTTTCTGGTTGTGTCTGTGATTGTCTTCTTCATGTTCAAACTAGTTTTCTCTATCCTTATTTGGGAATTTATTTACAAAATGACCTACTTGTCCACATTCAAAACATTTGAAAGGAAGTTTGCCTTTGTACTTACCTGAGCCTCTTTTCAGTCTTCTAACGAACATGGCTTCAATATTTTCATCATCTATTTCTTTCTCTGAATCTAATTCTTCTTCTTCTTGCTTGGACTGGGTCTCTTTCTTGGTGATTTTTGATCCAATAGTCCTCATCTCATATGCTTTGAAAAGATACTTTGTAGTTCATCCATTGTCAGAGTCTTCATATCTTTGGCTTCTTCCATGTAGCCGAGACCTTCACATCATACTTAGTTCAAAGATCTCAAAACTTTCTGGACTATAGTAGATTCTTCTAGTTTTTCACCTAGGCCTCGATTATATTGATTACTTCATCTACCCTCTACATATAAGTTGCAATAGTCTCATCTTCCTTCATCTTTAAGCTCTCAAACTGATATTTTTAAGTTTGAAGTTTGGCTAACTTTACCTTGTCATCTCCTTCATAAATATTTTGAATCTTGGTCTATATTTCTTTGGCGGTGGTGCAGTGCATTACCTTTACAAACTCTATTTTATTCAAACCACACAATATAGTGTTCATAACTCTTGAGTTGCATTCATAGTTTTTTTGTCTCAGTATCGAGGTGATAGGCATGGATGGAGGATTGTATCCTTTCTCAACACATTCCCAAATATCAAATCCAAGTGACATAAGATATGTCTTCATCCTTATTTTTAGAGTGCATAATTCGTTCCAGTGAAGAGTGGTGATCTTGACACAGATAATCCACCTTGTTCTTGATTCACTGCCATGCTTGTGAATAAAGGATCTCCTTGAAGATGTTAAGCTTCTACTAGAAGGACTCACTCTGATACCAATTGTTAGAGATCACAAGCTAACTGAGAGGGGGTGAATTAGTTACACAAATTATATCTCAATTTTAATTATTAATACCACTTATACATCTAATTTCTCTAATGTGAAGGAGGTTGGTTTTTTTATCTGGATTCGACCTAAATCCCTTCATTTAATTCAAACCGCAATGGTCACATATGACCCAAGAGGGTCGGCCATTTCCTTTTGTAAAAATATTCAATTGATCAATTTAATTAATTTCTATTTCATGGTTCAACTTGTACTTCTAGAATCTTCAATCCAAAAATGATTTCATTCTTTTCGGTGCTATGTCGGCTCCGGTAGATTTCTTTCTCTCTTTGCAGCAGACATGGGACAATATGGGGAGCCTTTTGCAAGTAATATATAATGATTTTACTCCATTTAATGCCTCGTACAAGTGGTTGAAGGACATATTTCGGGATTTCCATTTTCCCTTCTCTTTCTCTTCTCATTTCTTCTATAAATTGGAGTGTTGGGCTCATTGTAAGGGGAGGAGTTTTGTAGCAAAGCTCTCAAATTTCTTTGTGAAGCCAATGTGTTGCAGGCCCTTGTTGTGGACTCCTTGCATGGTGATCCAAGCCCTTATCTTGTAATAGATTGAACTGCATATCATGAAGCAATAAAATATAAGTTTGTGGATATATCTTCCCCTGCTATGTTTTCTTTCATTCTTTTTGCCCCTTCAACCTTGATTACAAGAATATTGTGTCTATTATTATGTTCTTGCAGGGATCCATTATCATTGTGTATGTTCGAGGTAATTTTGTGAATGCATTTTGCTAGATTGTGGAGAACTGTCATCACCCCTTCTAGTGTGCACTTTGCTTCTGCATCTCACGCATTTGAAAACTACTCTCACACCCTCCTTTTCTGGTGTATCACCGCTTTAGTGTAGGATTTCATTTTATGCATTCTCTCTCCCTGGTCCCTTGGAAGTTTAGATTAGAATAGTTAGTTTCCCCTGCATTAGAGTAGATTGTGGCAGGTAGTTTAGGAGAAAGAACCAGCTTTCTCTGGAGGTCTATCTCAAGTAGCAAGTCCCACAACTTGGAGATAGTACCCATGTTATCCAATCACACCGTAAGTTCAAGTATATGCACTTATGGAAACATAAGGGTGTTGTGATTCGGTGATAATAGTCTGTATGTATGAGTGATTATGTAATAAAGAGAGATGTTGATGAAGCATGTAATGAGAAGATGAAATGAGGTTATTATTGTAACTTATCCCTCAATAGTCATGTAATAACTGCAAGAACACGAGTGTGTCATCAATAAATGATGATGCAAATGTATCAAGAGGTGTGTAAAAATTCTTAGAGAATATTAGTATGAAGCGTCAAGTGTATGAGATGATATTGAAATTGGATAGAAATGCAAGGGGGAGAAGCTATGATGCCCCCAAGTATGTAAGTGATGGATATCTAGTCAAATATGCTAAGTGGATCAATGTAAGGAGTAATTTCCTTAATAAAAGTGATGGGACACTGAGGTGGTAATGTTAGAGGAGCCTTGAGTGGTGGAAGTCAAAAGAGGTTAACTAGATTTTGGTAGTTTTGCATAGTGAGTGGTTGCTTATTTACCGTAGATGACTTGAGAGGTGGAGGAGTTGTATTGATCTTTAGAGGAGGTGTTGGACTAAGTTTTAATGGAGTTTGCTTAGGTGGCATTTGATTTTCCATAGAAGGAATGCGAGAAGTAATGGCATGATGTTCATTAGACATAGACAAATCAGATTTAGGAACCCATTGGGATGTAACGATTGTAGATGGGCATGTAGGAGAATATTGTGCAGCGAATGAGATAAATCCTTGACGCTCAAGATGCTTGATTCTTCGTTGTAAAGCATAGCAATAATTTTCATTATGTCCATTGATTCAATGATAATTGCAATATGGATGGCCTTGATATTTTTCCAGTTGGTAAGGAGGATAACCTTGAGTAGACGGTAAAGTGAGCAATTAATGCCTTAGGAGCTTAGTTAGAATGCCATGTTGTTTAGTATTGTGAGAAAAGGTGAGAGGCTCTGGTAATGGTATGAATTGAGGCTCACTGATATGAGCACATGTAGCATACATAGAATGAATATGAGATGTAGAAGGAGAAAAAACATGAGCCTAAGAAACATCCTTAAGATGTTGGATTTCAGATTTAAGAGAAGTAATCATGGATTTTGTAGCCTAAATTTTTTCTTGAAATAAATAATATAAAGCTTGAATTGAGTCCAACATTGATTGATTAGATGGAGGATCACGAAGACTAGGGTCATTAGATAGATGATATAAAATATCACTTGCTTGATGTGGTGGCATATTGCTAGAGAGATATATGGTGTCTAAGTCTTTTTCGAACAACTTGGAAATTAGGATGTATTTGAATTAAATCATATAAAGAAATTTGAGAAACTTTAGGAGCCATGATAAAAAAATTTATGTGCCAATGAAGGATCCGAAAGATAGATCACGAGTGGGGTTCACTAAAATGATTAAGCTAAAATGTAAATATATGAGCCTAATTTGATGTTATTGTAGCAGTAAAATAAATATGCAATATAATACAGAAATTAACCAAAGAAAACTAAGCAATAAAATGTGAAACCCTAGTTGCAAAGAGGAGAAGAAGGTACTTAGATGAATTGCAACAAATTCTAAATTATATTGAAGTGTGGTCCAGATGAACAGCAGTGGTGGGAGTGTCATAAAAAAATGTGAAAATGCAAATCTGGATAGATAGGATGGATTGGGGTACCTAGAGAGGGACAGGGGCACCCACATGCATCTTAGGCATGTTTTTAGGCACCCGAGTCTGACGAAAAGCTCAGAAATCTCATCTGGGTGGTCATAAGATGTTTATTGTTAGTTACATTTGGTCACTCTAAGGTCGCACCAAAATTTCCGAGGTTGATGGAAACTGCAATGAAGTACGAACACAGAAAAACCTCAAATAGACATCAAATCCTAAAAAGAAAGATGCAAAATGAGGGGTCGAAATTTCCTTAACTATAAAAAGATTAAGCTAAAATGTAATTTTATATGCCTAATATGAATGCAATATTGTAGTAAATGAATAATAAATTAAGTACAACAATACACTCAAGCAAACTAAGAAATGAAATGTAAAAACCCTAAGTGCAAAGAGAGGGGAGAAAGTCTTAGCTGATTTCTAGAGTTACGGAGAATTTATAAAGTTGGAGAGTAGGAAAATATGAAGCATTGATGCCTAACTAGAGCTTAGAAAATGTAGAACTTGAGGAACAGGCTAGACTGGGGCACTGCAGGGATAGGGGCGCTTGTTGGTGCCCTAGGTCTATTTTTGGTGCCTAGGTCTACGAAAATGCTCGAGAAAACCCTCTTTGAGGTGTCACAAGGTATTTTCCTTTAGTATCCTTTGAACACTCTAAGGTCATTGGAAACTTGCAATGAAGAATGAACCTGTAAAACCCTCAAATAAACATCAAATCCCAAAAAGAAAGATGCAGAATGAGGATTCCAACTATCCTCAACTATCACAATAGTGAAATTAGGACCGAGTGATGATGCACTATATCTCAGAACCAATGTAGTTGTGTGTGTGTGTGTGTGTGTGTGTGGAATTATGCCCTAGGTTTCTCTTGTGCATGTCACACTTGGATAACGAGCAAGTAGCTAGATGTAGAATGTAGTAAATGTGTGCATGGAATAGAATGAACTTCCCTCCTATGAAGTGTGATGCAAAAAACCAACCCTTATGTCCCTTGTGATGGAGCTAGATGGATGTAATGGAGCTCTTAAATGCCTTGATGGATGTAACCTTAGGTGGTGATAGCTAATGCTTAGTGCTTGGTCCTTTATTATGATCACATAACTTTATATTTATATGATTCCCTTGCTTGAATTTTATAATTAACCCCGAAAATGCTCGACTACCAAAAATATAAGATGCTCAAATGAATAGAAAGGACCCAAAAAGTGTGAGTAATGTAAAAGAGGACGGGGTGACCAAAGGGGACGAGGGAACTGCACTGCGTCGTTTGGCTGGTGCTAGTGTCTAGGATGACAAATCTTTGAAGAGTAAAAAGGTAGATTGAGAAAATAAGGGTGCAAGACTTAAAGTAACAACATAAAGAAAATAAAGGTTTCCAAAGACATGGGTTAATTAATACTCTTCTTACTTAGGAATCATATGAATAATAGTATGTAATCAAGAATAAATAATTACCCAAAGTACGTGAATTTGTTTCTACATTTTCCCCACTTTATGTTAGTGAGCGGAAAGCTCGGTGTAGACACCCAAAATTGGGATGACACCCTTTAGGCCCCCTTTTATTACATACCCCCTTACCATGACCCCTTTCACACATTTTTATTAATCTAATTACCTATATTAGATTAATTATCACCTCACATCTCCTCTTCACCTTGGACCCCTTCCAATGGAATTTAACTAACTGATACTAGGTCATCACTCCTAACATTGAGTCATCACTTCACTTAACTAACTAAGACTTCTTCTAAACCTAATATTAATTACCAATGACCTCTTCCATTAATTTCCTATGTTTAAATGTGAACCAAGACTCCTAGCCCATAATCAATTCTAAACCCACACCAAAAAGGGGAAGAAATAGACTATTTTTGACAAAATTGACTATTTCTCCCTAAGCTGATGCATGTTATTCCTCACCGGTGTCGGTCAAGAAACGCCATCGGTTCCTTTAAATAAGTGTTTTCAACTCTTTTCCCAGCTACTTGATGGGGATTCCTTTGGTTGGCTTTTGGATTATTCATTTGCATTGTTGCATTCAACTAAGCATCCAATGATCAAACACAACACCAGAGCATTCAAGTTCTTCACCAAAAACCAACCTTGTGCACCATAGCCTCAGATCATTCACATAGGGAAACACTTAGTATCCATTGCTTTGCGGCACTAGATCTAGACATGTTTCTCCTCTCGAGCACCCATAAAATACCATCACTGTCAATCTCATATAAGTATTCTTAACCAGGTCATTAGTTTCATTAGCTTTGGTTTTGAATATTTTATTTGCTTGTGATCACCTCCTTCCTCTCCCGAATACATTCTGTAGCCCCTCTACCCAACACCCTGCCAATCTGAACCTCCCTGCCTTTCCAACCACCTCTTTCACCCCTACCAAGCCTTCACCTAAATCCAAAGACCCTACCTAAGCCTTCCCAACACTTTGTGCAATCACGAGATCCCAAGCAAACCCCTTTTCACTTTTGGCGCCCAATTTCCCTATTATGATATATTAGCTAACGAGATCCTGGCTATAACTAGTTACTGAAGCATCGATTCTCCTGATCGACATCGGTCTCTGTATCTGACATTTTCCCTTAGACCACCAAGCTTAGTTTCTCACCCAAAACCTCTCAAAAAATCCCACAACTTCACCTAGACCTCTATAATACCCTCTGCTACACCTGCAGACCCTGTCAACCAATCACCCTTTCTAGATTTGATCTTATATTCATTATTTAGATTAGATTTAGAGTATTGTATTTGTGTGAGATACCCAAATCATATAACTACAGTAGGACCTTCTATTTCATGTTATTTATCTACATTAATTTGTATTAAGATGTGGATTGACAACCTTTGAGGAAGCACCTCACTTCTTGGATCTAGCACATGCTAGGAAATCCACCGACCTATGCTATTAACTCTATTTTGTGGTCTTCCTTTACTTCTCATATAGTCATTCCTAGACAAAATGAGTGCTCTACAATCAAATTAGTCTTCAAAAATAGTGCGCAACCTCTTCACGACCTCTAGGTATTCCTTACGTACCTTACCTTTACCTTTTAAATCATTTTTCCATACGGTAATCCTATGTGGTGAAACATTTTGGCATGCCCGGTGGGACCCTCATCATTTGTGGGTTTGTTATATTCATTTAGGATTGCATTTCTGATTGTTTCCTTTCTAAAATCTTCACTAAATCTCTCCTTGGTAACATTATTTCTTCTATTTTCTCTAAAAGTCACATTTCATTTGGTGCAAATTAAAATGAATCATTCTTTCTTCTTTCTTGCTTGCATTAGTGAAAGTCATACTCTATTCCTATTCACTATTACTTTCATCCAATATCAATCTTTTGATTTGGGTTTAAAATTTTGCATTGCATCTTGTGTATTATTGCATTTATCACGGATAGTCTAATTAGCAATCAAATATAACGAAGGTTATGACTGGTTGATGATTGGGTAATTAAGCATAGTCCACTTTTGCTCACACTTTTCCAAGTCACTCAAAAAAACAACACATTTCTCAAACATTCCCCAAATCCCAGGAAGAACCTATCAAGGATTTCAACACCCATTGATAATGGGCCCCCACCAATGTTCTGCAGTACGGATTATTATATCGAGAGCTCGGACCTCATATACCGAAAGGTATATTGAGGATTCCCCCACCAAACAATTCCTAAAACCATCCATAGTTAGCTTCGAGGTACCTTGTATCCATTCCTTTCTATATATTCACAATTAGTCCTAAGGCTTAAGCCATCAAAACACTAAAATTTTATTTCTAGGATAACATATTTATTAGATTTTTCTTATTGGATTTGTGAATTTCTTTCTTGTCTTCTGCTATTTGAGGTGTGAGATCGTATTTCATCACTTTTCTTTATTTTTCACACTTTTCCATCATAATCAGTTAATTTTTGTTCTTTGAGTGTGTTAGATTAGAATTGATATACACAACCCAGTTCTCAGCTTCTTTTGACAAAATATTTCTTAGAAATTTCAAATTTCTTAAGTTTATATCTAATTTGACCTATTGGCATCGATCCAACAACCGACATCGGTTAGTCTACCTACTTGGCATCATTTCAGCAATTGACATCGGTCTCTATGTGTTTTTGGTTTTACAAAAATAGTCAGCTAATTTCACCTTTCATACATTTTCCAAAAAAATTTTCTGAGTTTCTATCATTTTTACAGAGCCCAAAGTACCTATTTTCCATCCTTCCATATGGGTTAGACTTGTCAACATGTGCGATCTCTTGATTTTCATACGAGTTATATACCTTTACCTTCTATCCCTTCACCACCTTCTATTTTTTCTCTCGATGAAATTTAATTCTCCTGTGAACGTACCTATAGGTGATGAGGAATTCACTAGATTCCTTAATCATAATAGCAAGGCCTTGCAACACTATCTTTCTACTTCTTCCACCCATGACTCATCAAGTCAACCCCTTTATGGAATGTCCACTTCCATGCCCGCCATTTCTACCATCTCTGTGCCATATCAGGGAATGCTAATGTACCCACCTAAACTACTCTAGTGTTGCCTACTCCCATTTTACAACAACCTACTTCTCACGTAACCTCTGCATCCTTGAAATCTTATCTCCTACCAAAATTTGCAGTACCCATATCCACTACCCCTATTATATCATCATCAACATCTTATGTACCTATTCCTACACAATCGCTAGTCAGTTGCATTGAGATCTTCCACTCCATTTCAGAATTTGGTGGTTTCTATTCCCAAAAATCTTCCACCCATTGCCATGATAATATTTCCACAAGTTCCTCCTACTTACACCTTACCTCAAATGCAACCCATTACCTCATTTGCATATTCAAGTATATTCCCTCCTTGTCCACTTTGCTTCCTACATACCTACATCTCAATTCACATACTCAAACAACCACATATCGGTATGCACTTTATGACCCATTCATCTTATCAAGCCCCATACACCTCAAGGGGCATCCCTCAATCAAACCTCACAGCGGATCTCATTAAAATGATGATGGATAAAATGCAGATGACTAAGGCGTCGCTTCTAGGTCTCGTCATGTCTTAACATATGATGATATTTGTAACAAACCCATCCATCCCTCTATACCTATTCATCCATATCCTACGTAATGGGAGCTACCTAAATTCAACCGCTTCAACAGTAAGGAGGACCCACAACAAAACTTGTGTTCATTTAGACATGCTTGTTACCTAATAGGCCATGATGATGCCTTGCTCCTTCGTACCTTTCCCATGTTCTTGTCGAGACTCATCTTAGACATGTACAATGCTTTTCCTAAGCACTCAATCTTTTCCTTTAATCAATTGGCATATAACTTTCTTGATCACTTTTTGATAAACATTTCTAAAAAGGTCTCTATCAAAATTTATATTCTATTCATCAATATGATGACGAGTCTATTGCTGATTTTGTTGCATGGTGGCGAAGCCTAATCAATGAACTTTCCTTCTCTCTCCGTAGCCTTGAGCTCATAGAGTTGTTTATGAGAGCATGTGCTATACACATTTCCTCAACTCTTCAGAATCAAAATTTTCATATGTTTGAAGAGGCTTTTACCATGGCTAGGAATCTTGAGATCCACACCCTCAAAGAATACAAACTAAAACTACATAATAAAATGGTCGCCTTGAAATCAAACGAGTCTTATTCCAAACCACCCAACAACCATCCCAAGTAAAAATGATCTCGCTAACATGGTAGTTATAAAATCTATCCCTTCTCATCATGTCAATCAACCTAAACCTCCTTTTAATATCTCACCAAAGTGCAAAATTTTCAATATCGGTATGAACAAAAGAGTTACAATCCCATTGGGGAGCTTTATTCTTCCCTATTGGAAAAGTTGTTAAAGGTTGGATCCATCACTCTTTCTCCCATCAAACCAGATATTGGTTTTGATCCTTCTCACCCCACACTGATTAGTATAAATAAAATGAATTCTGTAATTACCACCACGTAAAAGGACATAGTGACGCAAATTACAAAACCTTTAAAAACATTGTGCAAGTAATGTTAGAAAATGGTTATCTTATCCTTTACAACCCTTACGTGCTTGCTAATGCAAACTTGGACATTTTTGAAAATATTTTCCTAACCATGCCCCTTCATCAACTCACACTAGTGAGATGTCTAAAGAAGAAACCAATGTACATGTGGTTCATGCAATCTTCAATACAACATCTAATCCTTCTATCCAATATCCTCCTATAACATCTATTGAGGAAATATTTACATGAACTCCTCTACCCATAGAGGAGCCCACCTCACTTGTTCCTTTACCCATAGAGGAACCCACCTCACCTGTTCCTTTACCCATGGAGGAACCCACCTTAATTTTTCCTTTACCCATAGAGGATCCCACCTTATCATCCTCTCTACTCATAGAAGAGTTTGCATTTGCCTCTTTTCCTTCTCCTCAACCCATAAAGGAACCAATTTTATCTACTTTTCCTATTTGTGATACCTCTCTAAAGGGATTCAAATATCCCATCACTCTTCTTATCTCACTTTTACCCACCGAGTCGGGGCTAAGACCTTCCCTATCTCACGGGCCTCAAAGCTCTTTATGAGATTTAAAACTAATTCATCATCCTCTTCATCTACTCTAAAACCGTTATCTTGTTTGGTTGACCACTTGGAGTATGTAGATTACACTACCTTCAGGGATGCCTTAGAATCCCCATTTCGCACAAATGTAGATGTCCTCCCTTGATACCTCGACCATATATCCAAATATCTTCAAAGTGACTAAGGATATTATGCCTGAACCAGTGGTATTAGCCCCTTCTTCATCAACACCCCCTTCACTCAGACCTCCATCTATTCAAAAGCTACTACCACCTTAGGGGTTTTACCAGTACCAAGTCTTTTACACCCCTTTGTGAAGTTAGACTTATCAACTTCTTCACCACCAATCAAAAAAATTACTCTGACACCTAAAAGGAAGACCCAACCTCTTAGGCATTGTACCTGAGTATCCCCCACACCTTCTCACTCACTTTCACCTTCACCTCTGCCATCGATATTGGGCCCACATCCTTCAACCTTGGTTAACCTACCCCTTTACTAAGGAAAACCCAAAGTGTGACAACCTATACCCTTTCCTTCACCTCTCGTTCTTCCCACACCTTCTTCACTACCTTTACCCTCACTCTTACCAACACCCACACTTTCACCTTGGCTTACTCAGATACCTACACCTTCGAGTCTCCTTCGCTCTACCATGTTGTTCCTCTTGCCTTTACCCAAGAAGGCACAACCTAAACCCAAACCTTCACTACCTACCAAAAAATTAGTTACACCAACGCAATATCTCACCTCACCCTCCTCACAAAGGTCACCTACCCCTTCACCCAAGACAACCTTGATCTCTCATTATGATCCTTTGGTAGGATCCTACTCTAACATCCTTTCTTAGTTTTTAGAGACATATTCTATATCACTTATTCCTATCAATCCTTATGATCCTCTTAGACCTAACTAGTAGTGTCGATGACACAAAAATTTTCGCTTATCATTTCTCACTAGGGCATGATGTTACGAGTTATAAGGCCCTTAAAAAAAATTCTCCTTCAACTTTTTGATTTCGATGGTCTCTTCAAAGAATATGATCTATTGGAGGAGGATTCCATTCTTTCTTTACCCGTTGCCACACAACCTAGCCCCAAACCCATTCTACAACCTTTTCCTTCACATCCACCTAGGGATAAAGGTAAGCCTAAACAACCCTATTTTCCTCCTCCTATCTTTGAAATTAACATGGTGTGTGTAGCCACTCGGTCACAACATGTGAAAGACAAAGGAAAGGAAAAATTTGGTAACCCTTCTAGTTCACCTTCACCTACAATTTCACTTGCACCTCCCCCCAAGATAACCATCCTTGGGTCGGAACCACCTACTTCTTTTGGGGTTACACATTGTTCAATGATCAAACAACTTCACCAGTCCCCATTGAATATGTCTTTATATGACTTGATTCAAATTTTTGATTCACATCATTAGGCTCTTATTGAGGTTCCACCCAAAAACCTTCATCTATCGCCACCCTCATTACCCCTCATTAGATTGATTCCATTAATTTATCTAAATCAAATATTTCCTCTTCCCAACCTCGATGATCTTGATACCACTCTTTTCATCTCCACTTACATTAATGATATTTGTGTTAAACACATTATGATTGATGGGGACACTAGTATCAACATCATTTATTCTCATGCCTATGAAAAATAGGCATACCACCTAATTATATGTGTAGTAACCCCGTCATGCTTCGATATTTTAAAGATGCCATGACCACTACTCTTAGCATCATTGTCCTCCACATCCGTGTGGGTCCCTAAAATATTCCTTAACTCTTCTATGTTCTTGAAGGAGAGTTCTAGTTTAACATATTTTTAGGTCATCCTGGATTTGCGCCATGGCTTGTGTGCCTTCCACCCTTCACTTAGTCCTCAAATTTTAATACGAAGGGGAACATTAGGGAAGATAACTCCCCTTTAAAACCTATAATATGACTTATAGTCCAAATGATGTCCTAATCCCAATTAAGGCATCGACCACATCTACCACTTCATCCATTTCACCTCCCTCATCTAGCTCACCTATTGACCCTTCTATTCCACCTATAGACACAAATATTGCACATTAGATAATATTTAACCCATCTTATACTACTATTTATAAGGTTCTCAAGTGTACAAAGTACCAATTAATCCAACCTTTTTGTCATATTTTTCTCTATGGTTTTACTTCGAAACATGTCATCCCACATATTTACTATTACCTATCCACCCATTTTACAACTTCCCTGATATTCTATCCTTGATTCTCGGTGCCCTTCCCACCTTGAGGCGCCTCGGGGTGCCTCGGTCCCACCCTGGTTGTCCCTCTCTATTTTTAACCTATTTTTCTCCTTTTTGGGTCACTTAAAGCCATTGGTCTCCTTTATCTTTTCCTCAGTCGTTATTGTCAGGATTAATTCTGAAATTAAACTTAAGATCCCTATAAATATAAATCTTATAAGACCATAATGGGGGTTCTAGGACATGAAATCCTATCACTAATATCACTCCATCTAGGGTTATATCCATTGCACCATTTTACATCCACATAGCACCATACATTCAAGATAGGAATTATGAATCATACAAACTATTAGAGGAGGGATTCTATACATTCTATTTTACTATTTACATCTTCTATAACTACCATAGCTTGCTATTTCACAAAGTGTAACTGGCATGAGAGAAACTAGGGCACGTCATGCACACACTCACCAAAAATAAATCAAGGCTCGTAATGTAGTGCGGTGCTCAGTGATAATTCCACCATTTTGGTAGATGAGGTCAGTTCGAACCCTTCTTCTTCTTCTTCATGTGTAGGGTGTCATCCAGTTCTTCCAACAAATATAGTGTGACAGACAGCATGACATGGTTTTTAGACCTAGTTGTGACATTGCAAAAATAGTTCATGACTTCCTGCATATTTCACAATGCCAAGAATCTAGACTAGGCTGCCCCAAGACAATCCTAGGCACTTGTGTCACTTCGAATAGTGTAGATCTACCCCTCATATGATCCTTGAGTGATCATGTACACAACTGAGTTCTAGTTCTAGATCTCGCAACAACTGCGATAGTACTCCATTTAATTAGCTAAGTCATTTCCCTTTTCCCTCTTGTATATTAGGGTTTTGATTTCACTTAGAATAGTTTTTCTACATTCATTTCATACTACTTTAGTTTATTTACAGTGTTTTAGTCCTCCTATTTAGATTAACACTAGAACCCTAAATCTCCCTTTAGGTTTAGGTATCATTTTTATTAATCACCATCCTCTATTGATACCCCATCTTCTCGGGATTCATATAACTCATCTATACATACTACTCAAGTACCAACCTTAGATCCCTTGGTAGGAATTTTTCAATGCCTTTCACTCGAGAATACCCTCCTAAACATTGACACATTCCTTACTCCTCCGGAGTATGGAAAATTACACCAACACCCATGTTACGATCATTGTGTAGGAGAGGTCATAGCATATGGCCCTCCCCACCTTCGCATCAACCTAAACTATGGGGGAATTGGCGGTTCCTCTTATTCTATTGAACCTACCTTCTAAACAAGACCTTTTTCATCCGACTTTTCCTACCTCACCAAATGCAACTTCAAACTTACTTTCCTTCACCGTTGCGCTAGAAAGGCTTTGGATTTGGTTGTTACAAACAAGTTCATCACATCATCATATTGTGCACCACTAGGAAACATAGTGACCATTGTGGTATTGTATTTTCTAAGAAACCTCCTCCAAAGAAATCCTGAATCACCCTCGTAGAAGATGAAAAACATTCCCCACCTTCCCCACCTATCATGTCGCCTTCTCCCACATAGTCTATAGATCTCGAATCCATTCCGCCTAATTTTTTTTTCATGAATACCATCTCCTTAGGAAATATGATCTATCAATGTGATGGCGAGGTTCCCTCTTCCCTTCCTCTTCTTTATCTTGACATGTTGGATGATGATACGCCTTCTATAAATGTCCTTCAATGACAAGATGATGATTATATTCAACCTATTTAGGTGCAGAGGATTCTTATATTCAAATGTCATTACCATCTGACATGAAAACCTTGTTGAATAAATCCACCATAGAAATCAGCATTCACACTTAGAATGACCCACAAATTCTAAAGATAGTCCAATCTTTAGACTCTGCGAACAAGAATCTTTCACCTCTTTTCTTCGTGATCATAACAACACATTTTCTTGGTCTTATAGTGATATGCTAGGTATTGACCCTAATATCATGCTTCACAATATCATAACTAACCCTGATGCCAAACCCATGAAACAGAAGCTGCGTAAAATGCATCCTAATATTACTCTTCTTGTGAAAGAAGAACTCCAATGCCTTCTCTTTATTTGCTTCATCCTACCTATTGACTATCCACAATGGATCTCTACCTTTGTTTTTGTCATGAAAACAACCGAGGGACTTCACATCTGCACCGAATTTGGTGACCTTAACCTTTCCTATCCAAAAGATAACTTTCCTCTACCAAGCATTGACCAACTAGTTGATCTTACAACCGGCCATGAGATGCTATCTCTTATGGATTGGTTTTGGGTTATAATAAAATATTACTCACTCTAGAAGATCAACACAAAACTACCTTCATCACCCCTTGGGGGACCTTTTGCTATTGTGTCATGCCCTTTGGATTGAAAAACACTGGTGCTACTATCCAGCATGCTATGACTTACATCTTCCATGACATCATGCACGACATATTGGAAGACTATGTCGATGACCTTCTTGGTAAGTCCAAGCATCGTGCCAAACACCTGACCATTCTTAAAGTTATCTTTGACCACCTTATCCAATATTGTGTTTTCCTTCAACCAAAGAAGTGCATTTTTGTAGTTCTCTTAGGTAAGATCCTTAGTTTCATCATCTCTTTGTGGGGTATCAAAGTTGATCTCACTAAGATCAAGGAAATTCTTGACATGCCTCCACTATTAACTTGCAAAGAAATTCATAGCTTACAAGAAAAATTACAATCCATCTGACACTTCATCTCTCAAATTTTAGACCAATGTCAATTGTTTCACCATCTCCTTAAAAAGGATGTTTCTTTCCATTGGAATGATGCATGTCAAAAATCCTTCAAGCATTGAAAAATAACTTCTTCACCCTCCTCTACTCATCCCACCTAAAGATGATCAACCTTTTTACCTTTACATTTCTGCTACTGACCATTCCTTGGGTGTCATGCTCGCTCATCGTGATGAGAAACACAGGAACAAGCAGTTTATTACATAATCCATACTCTTCTAGACTACGAAACTCGGTACACTCATGCTAAAAATATTTTCTTAGCCCTAGTCTTCATGGCCACCAAACTTCACCACTACCTTCTTAATCACAAAATGTTTTTCATTACCAACACTAACCCTCTTCATTACATGTATGCCAAACCTTACCAAAACCAATGCACCACTCGTTGGCTCATGATTCTTGCAGACTTGGAGTTGGATTTCATTCATCAAAATTCTTTCAAAGGACAAACCATCGCGGATCAACTTGTAGATGCTCCTCTTCCTGGGAATCACTCATCAAATTTCGATTTTATTGACAAATCTATTGCCATCCTCTTTAATGATGATATTGTTTATCAAATGAAATTATTCTTTGATGGATCTAAATGTCACCATGGGGGAGGTACGAGGGTCATCCTCATTCCTCTTGATGGTGAGGCTATACCACTATCCTTTAAACTAGATTTGGACTACACAAATAACATAGCCGAGTATGAAGATCTTGTGTTAGGTCTTCAAATTTCCATTTCCCTAGATGTTAAATCCATTAACATCTTTGGTGACTCTCAAATGGTTGTGAACCAAATCAATGGTTCATACTAGTGTCGTAGAAATGATATTCGAAAGTATAAACATCATGTCCACCTACTTTTGACCACGTTTGATCACTACATCATTTAATCCACTTCGTGATCCACTAAAAATTCACAAATACCATGGCTTGTCTTACTTCTCAAATACCTTACTCACCTTCGACTCAAAAATAGTTGTCACAATAAAATGGTTATAGTCACCTTCTTATATTATCCCCGACGTTAATTTTGTGGGTAACACTGATACTAACCCACACAACATTTGGTATAAGTAGTTTTCTAACTACCTCTCCCTTTCAATACTACTGGATCTCATGCGCAATGTACAACAAGACTTCCTAAAAATTCTCTCATTACATCATCATGGGAAGTCTTCTCTAGAAATGTGGATTTGATGGTATCCTCCTATGGTGCCTCACTAGTTTTAAAATCCCGTACACCATCAAAGAAATTCATGATGGGATTTGTGGGGGACATTTTAGTGGCCTTGTTATTACAAAGTGTATCCTTTGACTCGTATACTCTTGGCTAACCCTTAACCAATATTTTTGTGACTATGTAAGACATTGTTTGAAGTGTCATCAGCATGTTAATCTTCATCATACTCCTAGTCACACCTTACAAGTCACTGTCGATACTTTTTCCTTTTCTCGGTGGGGTTGGATCTCATTAGGAGCTTAACCCTAATTCCTCGTAACGTCATCATTGGATCATCATGGAAACTCTATATTAGACTAAATGGGTGTAGGTCATCCCTCTCATTTCTACCAAAGCCGAAAAATAGTCAAATTTTTCAACCACCATATCATTTTTGCTTTGGTGTTCCTCATCGCCGATAATGAAAAACAATTAAAAAAAAACCTTTACCTATTGTGTGAAAAATTTGGTATTGAACTGAGTTTCTCTTCACCATATTACCTAAGAAAATTGTCAAGCCGAATCTTCTAAAAAACTCTCACCAAAATTCTTATGAAAGTGGTTGATGACATTGGTAAGGATTGGCACACACACATTCCTTTCACCTTATGGGCTTATCATACCAGCATTCACACCTCTACCACTACCACACCTTTCTCTTTGGTCTATGATACAGAGGCCATCCTAACTATCAAATTCCAAATTCCATATGTCCATAAATCTCTTCAAGATATCCTCTCTCGATGATGCTTTTCACGAAGAATGTTTTGCACAACTTAATCTATTGGACGAACGTCATTTAAATGCTCTAGAACACCTCAAAATATACCAAAAGCGCATTAAAAGTGCCCATGAAAAACACATTTGAGAATGAAAATTTAATATTTACAATCTTGTCCTGAAGGAAAATCAACATGTAACCAAAATGGAGAAAAGTAAATGAGGTAATTTTGCTCCTAATTGGCTTGGACCTTATATTATTACCCATACCTATGGATCAGGAACTTATCGTTTATCTTCTCTTGAGGGTAAACCTGAACCTAAGCCCCTTAATGCCTTGTATCTTCTATTGCTCTATTGTTGAATAAATTACTACATCACTTTATGTCTCATATATGCTCATCCCTTGAGAAAACCTTTCCTTCCACCTACCTATTCTAAGGACCAATGATTCAAATTTTTTTGTGATTATCCGTTACCATTCAACCTTATCTTTAATATGAGTACCATGAATGTACTCATGGCATGATTCACATGGATAATTTTCATCCTTTTTTAGGATGGAATCCTATGGTTGTTCATTACTTGAAGCCCCTATTTCCTAGATAACTTTTTCGTGATATGGTTTTTCCTCCATAAAAGAGGCTTATACTCCTTTATAGTCTTGTCCATGAGTACAAGTCCAAAATAAAACAAAAAGTTTGGGATAACAAAAATTATACTCCTTGAGTCAAAATTCTCAAAAATAGATGATTTCATCAAATGAACATCTATGTCTCTCTATTGCTACTATAAGTACACTAATCCCTCAAAGTAAAACTATAAAAAGCTAGCAACATGTTGTATTAATCTATCCTAGTTACAAATTTTTTTATCTTGGAGCTTCCTGCATCAATCAACTTCACGAAGAACTCAAGGAGACACTATAATTCATCCCAAATATAGAATTCCCCTATCAATCGAGTCTATGAATGAAAAAGAAAAATGCATTTGAAAAAATCAAGAAAAATACAAACTTTTAGTCATGGAATTTCCTATACTGGTTCTGGGTATCTTGCAGAAGGGGCATGTTGTCCCATAACAAGGTTACTCTAGACAAACCACTCCACCCTACCCTATTTTATTTTCTCTTTTATACTCAAGGGACGTGGCACTCATGCCACACTTTGTAATCATGCAACTTCTTTCAACCATAGACTTATTTATCATGAAATGTCTCAAGGGGTTTATGTTCAAAAGCTTATTGGGTATGGCCATTATGGTGCTTGAAAACTATGGAGCATTTTTCTTCTTCTCAATTCCCCTCTATTTACTTGTTACTTCTTCAACATGATGAGACCATCGACATCAGATATCTTGGTTCTATTCTCATCTCAACCATACCTATACCCATCATCAAGTTCCCATAATACCATCATACCTTGGAAATTAAATCAAATAACATCTACCTCACCCAATCTTACCCAACTTACCTTCACACAACCAATATTACCCAATCCTACCCTACTTACCTACCACCATCTTATTCTTCCCTATCTTATGGGAGAACTACATCATCTTGAGGCCCCTTTTGTAAGGGCTATGTAGGCAGCACTCCGAAGGCATGGGGTCTTCGAAGGTTAGCTCGGCCATTATTTTCCCCTCCTACGTGATCTTTTTGACTTTTCCTATCTTACCTATCCACTCTCCCACCCCATAACTAGTTTCCATAATATCAATACATTGGAAATTAAACCAAACCTAATCCATACATCACTATGCCTACATCTAATTTCTATAACATCAATACACTGGAAATTTAAACCAAACCAGACCAAACATCATCAACCATGCCTACATCTAATTCCATAACATCAATTTATTGGAAATGTAACAAAAACCAAAATCATACAACAACCATACATACATCTAATTTCCATAACATCAATACATTGGAAATTTAAACCAAACCAAACCAAAACATCATTAACCATGCCTACATATAATTTCCATAACATCGATACATTGGAAATTTAAACTAAACCAAACCAAAAATCATCAAACATGTCGACATCTAGTTTCCATAATATCCATACATTAGAAATTAAACCTAAACCAAATCATACATCATCACTATGTCTACACATCTAATTTCCATGATAACAATACAATGGAAATAAAACCAAAACACAACATCATCAATCATACCCATATCTCATTTTCATGATAACAATACAATGGAAATTAAACCAAACAACACAGATATAAATATCATCATCTATATACTAGAAATTTTGTGTGTCAATACACTGTATACATAGATATAACTAAGTCTCTCAAAAACTCTCATGTACAACTTGCTTATTCGGCACATAGGCTGGTATATATAAGTCATAAATCAAACATAAAAAACAATCTCCATCATCTCATCATCCCTCGGAGGGCTCGACACCTCTTTCACTCTCTCCCGTACCCTCACCCGGCCTCTATCTCTGTACACTATTCACCTCCTACTAGCCATTTCTATGAGTACAAAGGCTCCCTAAACTACCGAAACTATGGGTCCGTGAGTTGGACCTTTGAATAGCTTCTTGTTGTGCTTTGTAGGTCACATAACTAACAATACGAAACCAATCTCTACAATCTAATCCTCATAACATCTAGCCTTAGCCATAACCTTTCTGTATCGGTCCATTGATATTACTTGTGGTGGTGACATACCTCTACTACCTATCTATCCCTATACTTGTACTGTGGCTATGGACCTGTCTTAATACCTATAAATGTAATGATAGAAGTTGTCCCCGTATTGTGTCCCATCATGTGCCCTCAAAGGTGAAGGAGGGGAAACCATGTGTCCCCATGTCGTCACTAACATGTGCCTGTGATGCCACTAATCGTGTCTATAATTTGGCCACATGTGCTTGTAAAGAACTCACCTAGGCTTGTAATCCTATAACTTATACCCATAACATGTCTCTCTCACTAAGAACATTGGCCAAATTAGTCTGTCTTGGTCTAGCTGGTGCTTCCTGTAACTATACTATCCACTACTTCACGTACCCATCTGTGCACCCAAATCATCTATCGTCTCATCCACTACATGATCCTCCACTCCTGCTAGTGGTGTCGGATATGGAAGAGGTAATGAAATCTCCACATCATCTCGATGGTACTATGGGAATGACAGGGGCACACCCTATTGTAAGCCAAACTATCGTCTGACCCAATCTATGGGTATGCACTCATGCTCCTTGGTCCTGCACCCATGGATCAATCTTAGAAGCTGTATACCCTCCAAATCCTCCTCCATGCTTGTGAACTCTGGATACGTGAGGTATGGTCTCCATAAAATCTCTAATGGTGATAGGCTATCTAGTACCCTCCAGATAATATGTTTTATCCCGAGTCACCCCATCCACCATCGTCTACTCTCTAATCTGAAGCCACCACCTATATCCCGCCATGTATACACCTACCTCCCACACCTATCATGTTAGACAAAGCATAAAGGCATATAATGTGCTCATATGCCCAACAATGTAATATATAGGTACAACATGCAGAGATTGTACCACCGTATCCTCCCGTAAGCCCACAACTCCAAGTATAAGTCCACCAAGTATGCTGATTCACATGCAAAATAAACCTTATCAAACACCATGTCCTCTAGGACTCCCATCAAGGCCCATGGAAACCTCCCACCCTCTAAGTCCTGGAGGGTTAAAAATTGATTCCAACCATCATCAAACCGATAGACGAGTCTCATGTGGATGCACCACATACATCACACCATAACTAAGACTCGTACTATGATATGTCAACTTTGCCATGGATAACTCAAACACCATAGCCATATGATCCACCACATCTAAAGATGACACCTGATATAGTGGCTCCCAATGATCGGAAGCCACAGAATCTTGTATACATCCTCTAAGGTGATAGTCATCTCTCCTATCAAAATATGGAAGGTGTTGGTAGCCGGTCCCATTTATCGATGAGGGCTACCATCATACTATGGTCTCGAGAAATCTGCATGTACCTCCTCACCTCGCTTAGCCTACCTACTTGTCACTCCTCATCTGAAATGGTAGGTCTCATCTATACTAACAAGGGTGGAAGTCGGTCCCTCGTAGTCATCTTTTTCCTGGCCTGCATCATCAAACACCCACACAATTTCATCATTTTACCTTTCGACTTTCTATTCAAAACTTGACCTTTCCTAATGTTTTCTATTCCTTACCTAGACCATTTACCGTTACCCAACCTACTTAACAAAACAATATTATTCCATGTACTATGGGAGAACTACATCATCCCGAGGCCCCTTTTGCAAGAGCTATGTAGGAAACATGCCAAGACATGGGGTCTTTGGAGGTTAGCTCCGCCATTATTTTCCCCTTCATTCCACTATTTTCCCCCTTTTTTCGATCTACCCTCCCACTTGTTCACCTATTACCATACCCAACCCCATACCTCCCATAATCATCCTATTTCACCTAAGCCCCTTTCTTAAGACTTATTTCCCCCCAACCAGCCTAAACCTATCTTCAACATTCAATATCAACATTTTCTAACACTTTGTCATTTCATAGAACAACCAAGATCGGGTCACCCTACCGATGTTGGTATCCTTCTATAGTCATTGTTGGTTCATCAACCGATTCCACTGATAACCAATCGACGTGAGCTATTGGTTCGGCACCAAGGCCAAACCCCATGTCCCTCAATGAATAAAATTGACAAAAACACCTAATTTACCCACCCAAATCCCTTAAAACTTTCCCTAAGTTTCTTTTAACCCATAATTAGTCTAATTCCACCCTTCCCCAACCCGATTTCACCCCAATTTCAATTAAATTTCACAAAACTATTTTTTTAATTCTTCATTGCTTATTCTTCATCAAAACCAAGATCAAGCTTGAGATGTACCTCTACTCGCCAACACCTCCATGTTGGGATCTCTGGAGCCTACACTGGAGCACCCCTTGATCCTTCCCTTACCTTTGCCATATCAAATAGCTCTCCAATCTCTCAAAAATCAAACTCAATCATGTGGTTATAAGAAGGCCCTCGAACTCACTCCTCCAACCACTAATCTCTCACCAAATCACTCCTATGAGCCTATCTATCATTTTCCTCACAAATATGCTCTCCAAAAATTGTTTTCACCTTAAAAAATGCTCAAATGAATTACATTTAGGTGTTTTTTCATTTTTAACTCATTATTTTAGTGAGCGATGTCGATCTGGTCATGCCCTAGGTGACCAAAGAAATCACATTACCGACATCGGTTCCTCTCAAGTAACATTGGTCACCCTACATATAACCAAATATGCTTTATTTTCCCTAATCTTTGTTGTTGATTTCCATTTTATTGCTGCCACAACCCTAAAACATCCCTACAGTGCTCATAAACAACCTCACCACCTTAACATTTACGTTCACCTAGGCCTTACCCATGACCTTACCTAATTACCTTTGCTAACCCAGCCTTGCCTATATGACAATCAAACTCGCTTTCGCTTCTACCATGTGATAATGCTACCTGTGTTGTGGTGGCATACCAAACTTTCCTTGCCTTAATTTTTGTCATTTATCTCGACCAAACCAAACCTTTTAGTGTTTTGGAACACACCTATACCCATTCCTACACCTAGCCTCTTTATTTTTCCAGATCACATCTTATACCTTGGATAGTTGGACCACATCACCCTTATCTGGATAAAATATCGACCTTTGAAGAGTTCAAATTTGTGTTCTCTTCAATGTGGTGCCTTGTTGCATTCAGATCATTTGTGTGCATTCATTTG
This sequence comes from Taxus wallichiana var. yunnanensis, assembly GCA_018340775.1. Classification (NCBI taxonomy): domain Eukaryota; kingdom Viridiplantae; phylum Streptophyta; class Pinopsida; order Cupressales; family Taxaceae; genus Taxus; species Taxus wallichiana. The sequence goes on from CM031238.1 coordinate 141,983,284, forward strand.
TCTCCACCTTTAGATCACCCTATAATCATCATTTCCCACACCTTCACATACCCTATTAATCATCACCTAATACCTTATCAAACCCATCACCGATTATTCCTTCCACTACATCGCCTCATTTGAAGGGGATAACTTCCACCCATATATAGGACATCCACTTCTTATTTTTGTTGTCATTGCTCATTAGTATAAGATACGCAACAAAAAGGGGAAAATGTAGACACCCAAAATTAGGACGACACCCTCTAGGTCCCCTTTTATTACATACCCCCTTACCATGACCCCTTTCACATATTTTTATTAATCTAATTACCTATATTAGATTAATTGTCACCTCACCTCTCCACCTCACCTTGGACCCATTCCAAGGGCATTTAACTAATTGAGACTAGGTCATCACTCCTAACATTGAGTCATCACTTCACTTAACTAAGACTTATTCTAAACCTAATATTAATTTGCAACTACCTCTTCCATCTATTTCTTGTGTGTTTAAACATGAACCAAGACTCCTAGCCCATAATCAATTTTGGACCCACGCTAAAATGGGGAAGAAACATGCTATTTTTTGAAAAATGACTATTTCTCCCTAACCAACACCAGCTTATTACTCGGTCGGCACTATCGAGGAACCGACATTGGTTCCTTTAAATAAGCATTTTCAACTCTTTGCTCGGCTTCTTGGTGGGGATTCCTTTGGTTGGATTTTTTATTATTAATTTGTATCCTTACATTTGATTGAGCATCCGATGATTAAAAACACCAGAGCATTCACGTTCTTTACCAACAACTAACCTCGTGCTCCATAACCTCATATCATTCACATAGGGAATCAATCGATCTCCATTGTTGTGACACTGGATGTGGACCTTTTCTCCTCTCGATCACCCATTAATTACCATCACCTATCAATATTAGATAAGTATTCTTAACGAGGTCATTGGTTTCATTAGATTTTTTTGTAAACCTTTTATTTTCTTTTGATCACCTCCTTCCTCCCTCAAATACATTTTGTAGCCCCTCTAGCCAACACCCTACCAATATGAACCTTCCTACCTTTCTAAACACCTTTTTAACCCCTGTTGAGCCTTCATCTAAATCCTAAAACCCTACCTAAGTGTTCCCAACAATCTTTTCAATCACAGAGCCTAAGCTAACCCCTTTTAACCTTTGGCACCCAATTTCCCCTACTATGGTCGGTTATCAAACCGATCATGACTATAACCAATTCTTGGTATTGGTTCCCCGACCAAATTGGTCTTTGTGTTTGACATTTTCCTCACACCAACAAGCTTATTTCCTCACCCAAAACCTCTCAAAACATCCCAAAACTTCACCTGCCTCTATAATACTCTCTTTGTCATACATCATAGACCATGTCAACCAACTGCCCTTTCTAGATTTGATCTTATATTTGTTATTTAGATTAGATTTAGAGTATTGTATTTGTGTGAGATACCCAAATCATATAACTACAGTAGGACCTTCTATTTCATGTTATTTATCTATTTTATTTGTATTAAGACAAGGATTGATAGCCTTCAAGGAATCAGCTCACTTCCCGGATCTAGCACACACTAGGAAATCCACCGCCTATGTTATTATCTATATTTTGTGGTCTTTCTTTGCTTCTCAGGTAGTCATTCCCAAACAAAAAGGACTGATCTACAATCATATTGGTCTTCAACAATGATGAGTAACCTCTTCGTGACCTCTAGACATTCCTTATGTACCTTACCTTTACCTTTTAAATCATTTTGTCATACGATACTCTTATGTGGTGAAAAACTTGGTGACATAAAGTAGATAGAGATGTGTACCGATAATTATGTAGATCGATGATGTAAGCATACCGAGGGATAAGACAAATATTGGAGTGATAGAAAATGTGAAGCATGGATGCTAAGGAGGAGAAAGTGCAAAAACGTGATGAGAATGAACCTAGGGCGGAAACACATGTGTAGACATCATGATGTACCTATTTTTGATGTTGATGTTGATGCTAATGTGTGTGATGTTTTCTACCACTTCCCATGCGGATGGACCTGAAAAAGAGAAGCTAAAGAAGTAGTCAAATACACATGTATATGATCAAAATATGTAAAAACAAGTGTGTAAGGAAAGTATGTAAAAAGTTTGAAAGTGTGAAAATGAATATGTGCACCTCCGTGATGAGAAAAATAGTGTAGAAAGGATATTTTAGATGATGTTAATGCACGTGTTTTTGGGCAATCTCACACAAATGAAAATGGAAGAAGTGTAGGGAGAATAGTTTGGTGTCATCCCCAATCCTTTAACTATTTCCCACAATGTAGAACACCACTACAGATGGTGTGTATAAACGCATGTGCTAAGGACCATATGACCTGTAAAACTTGTTGTGTGTGGAGTTATATAAAGTATGTTGAACTACCACCATCGTGTAATTACTCCTTGGTTTGAGACATCCAAGAAATGCCCCTGTGCTAAGGACCCAAGTATGATTATGAGCCCTGTATAAAACTGAAAATTATGTTGTATCCGTAACGTGTTGTGTTTTTTTATAATGTTGTATGAGGTGACTCATTCAAACAAATGATTCCCCCCTCATTTGGGGTGCATGAAACATCACTCAAGGAGTATGTTGTCTAAAAGAGGACCAAAGGTTGTTCTCAATTCATGCCCTTCGTGGGGAGGGAATGTGCTTGGTAGAAACCAAGGCACACACAAACAAGTGGCTAGGAGATGATCATTATTACAGAAAATAAAAACATGCATGTATAAGAAAAAATGTAAGCTAAGTAGACAATGTGTAAGCTAAGATGCAAGTAAACACGCAAGAAGAAAATGTAGACCCTAAAAAGTGCGTTGTAAACATGGGACATCACTCATGATGTTGTAAGATAGTCAAGGCCATAATGGCCACAAGAAATCAGAGAACAAACAAGACATAGGGAAAAGCCCCCAAAAATGATAAACAAAGGCAAAAATGTAATGCATAATCATGGAGGCAAGTAGCCGTGCATAACAAATGTTGCATGGAAAGCACCCGTTAGCATGTTAGAAAGATAAAAAGTATGTTAAAGCGTGCATAATCCAATAAAATGGTGTGTTATGAAAAAAATGAAACAAGATCATTTTTAGTGTATGAAAGTGGATGCCCCCAAGATCCTCTTTAGGATTGGTAACAGGTACTACACTAAGCATCCATGTTGTGTGTAATATATTTTTATAATCTGTGATCACAACTAGAAAGGCAAGTGAACGTGTATGTGTGTATGATAGAGATAATGATAGATAATATGTCTATCTAACATGTGTAATAGAGTGTGCATGTAACAAGTAAATATAAGAAAGAATATATGCAATAAATATATTTAATATGTTGCAGATGAGATGGAAGGGAATGCAGAGTGAATTATAGGAGTGGCATGCCCTCGAGTGGATGTGTATGTATGAAATGAGGTTCATTTATTAATATCCCATCATCAGTCAAGAATGAATCATAAACAAGAGTACATCATCGAAATGGTTTGAATATGTTTTATCATGTGTTAGAAAGAGTTTGATGAATAGAGCATGGAGTTTTTATTGTAGAATGATGATGTGTAGATGATATTGAATGTGACATATGGATGAATAATCATGAATTTTTAGAATGAGGTGATGATTTATCCTAAAGCGTATATCACTAGATGGGTGAGTAAGATGCCATAAAGCGTATATCATGAGATGAATGAATAGGAAGGCTAGAAAGGGGTGATGATTTATCATAAAACATATATCATGATAAGTGTGAAGAAGATACTAGCTAGGAATTTTGCATGGTAAGAGGATTGAATGATTAAATGTGTGAGTTTGATGAGGTCCATTTGATATGTATACCCTCAACAGTCAAGTGTGAACCATAGCACAAGAGTGCGTCACCGGGAAATGATGATACAAATGTATCAAGAGGTTTGTAATAATTCTTAGAGAAGATTAGTCACTAAGAACAAAATGTCAAGTGCATGAGATGATATTGACATTTGATAGCAATGCCGGGGGCTATAATGTCCCCAAGTATGTAAGTGATGGAGGTCTAGTCAAAATACACTAAGTGGATCAATGTAAGGAGTATTTTCCTTAACAAAAGTGATGGGACATGTTGATGTTAAATTTTCTAAGCTAATTAAAAGAAACTAACACCTAGTAGTTTCAAAGAAAAGCTAAATCTACCATTAACATTATGATTAGAGCTTAAAGGAAACTAGCTATTTTGCATAAACATGAATTAAATCACCTAATGTTAACCATTCCTACTTTATTAATGTATGATTACTTCTAAACATGAGCCTCTTTAGATCATGAGTAATCAAATCTATGTGTTTGATCTCCAAATAGAGGGAAGGATCTCACTAAGAAATGGCTACAAGGCCAAGCTTGGATCTTCCTTTCTACTCAACAATGGTAGAATGGATGTAAAGATGAAGTAGTTATTCCAAAATAATGGAGAAGGCTCTTATCATATGTCTTATATGAAATACTAGCAAAATTATGGTGTAAGGTGTGAAGGATGTAGGAGGGTCCTTTATATACATTTCCTATTTGGGAGAAGCTTGAATCCTAATGAATGTGGGATAAAGGATAAAGTAGATTTAGACTTGTTAAGCTTGATTAGTGGAATAAAAAGTCATTAGAAACTCATGGGAGTTGGGGGTGCTTTAATTAATCAACTAGAATTAATTAATAGGATATATTAAGATTTTTAGGCTATTTGGAAGTGATTTAGGAGGAATTTGAAAGAGGGATTAAGCCAATCAAAGGGAGTATTGATTAAATACATTGTTAAAAATGCTTAATTAACTCATAATAGTTAATTAATCAATTGGAAGAGGATTATAACTAATGAAGTGTCGTTAATTGGCATCTGGAATGTGATAAAGGCTAGTTAATTAACGAAGTGTTGTTAATTGACCAAAATAGAGGGAAACATTAGTTAATTAGTGGAAAATAACTAATTATAATGGAAATGATAGGAAAGAGGATAGTTAGTACAATTTTAGCAATAAAATTACGTAAGCAGATTTTAGGTGTCTACACGACGCCGAGGTGGTAATGTCATAGGATTATTGAGCGATGGAAGTTGAAAGAGGTTAACTAGATTTTGGTGGTCTTGCATAGTGAGTGGTTTCTTATTTACCATAGATGACTTGAGTGGAGGCCATGTTGAACTAAGCTTTAGAGGAGGTTTCTTAGATTGACTTGGTAATGTTGTAGATAAATTGAGTGGAGAAGTAGCACCATCCGTAAGAGGAGGTTGAGTGGGTTGAATAGGAGGAAATTGAGTGGTTGAAGAAGGCACCTTAGAAGTGATAACATGATGCTCATTAGACGTAGAAGGAGTAGATTTAGGAGCCCATTTGGATGTAGCATTTGTAGATGGGCATGCAACATAATTTTGTGCAACAAATGAGATAAATCCTTGACGCTCAAGATGCTTGATTCTTCATTGTAAAGCATTTAAATAATTTTCATTATGTCTGTTTATTTGATGATGATTACAATATAGGTGATCGTGATATTTCTCAAGTCGGTAAGGAGGATAGCCTTGAGTAGATGGAAAGTGATCAATTTATGACTAAAGAGCTCCATAAGAATGTCATGTCATTTAGTATTGTGACCAAAGGTGATAGATTTTGGTAATGGAAATACTTTAGGTTCACTAATATGAGCACATGTAGAAGACATATAATTAAGATGTGATGTAGAAGGATAAACAACATGATCTTGAGAAGCATTCTTAAGATGTTGGATTTCATATTGTAGAGATATAATCGTTGATTCCATAGCCTGAAATTTGTAGTAAAATAGAGAATGATAATATTGAATTGAATCCAATATGGGTTGATTGGATGGAGGATCATGAATACTAGGGTCTTCATATATACGATTGAAGATAGGAATTATTTTGTGTGGCGGTGTATCCTTAGGAAGATATATGGTGTCTAAAGTTTTTTACAGGACAACTTGGCAATTGGGATGCATCTTAAGTAAATCAAACAAATAAATTTGAGGAATTTTAGGAGCCATGATAGAAAAAATGATGTGCTAAAGAAGGATCTGAATGACTGATCACGAGTGGGGTTCACCAAAATGATTAAGCTAAAATGTAATTTTATATGCCTAATCTAAATGCAAGATTACGAAAAGGAATAATAAATTATGTAAAACACTCAAGAAAACTAAGTAATGAAATGTAAAAACCATAAGTGCAAAGAGAGGGTAGAAAGGCTTAGTTGATTCACATAGTTCTAAAGAACGCATAGAGTTCGAGAACAGGAAAATACGAAAAACTGATTGTCACACTTGAGCTTAGAAAATGTATAACTAGAGGAACATGCTAGACCAAGGCACTGGAGAGGGACAAGGGAACCCTAGGCTTTTTTTTTGGTGCTTGGGTCTATAGAAATGCTCAGAAAACCTCCTTTGAGGTATCACAAGGTGTTTTCATTTAGTCTCATTTGATTTCTCTAAGGTCACACTAAAATTGTCGAGGCCACTGAAACCTATAATGAAGAATGAACCTACAAAACCCTTAATTAAACATCAAATACCAAAAATAAAAATACAAAATGAGGGGTCAAACTATCCTCAAATGTCACAATGGTGTACTTACCACTAAGCATTACACTACATCTCAGTCCCAATGTAGCTCTATGTGTATGTGTAGAATTTTGCCATAGGTTTCTCTTGTGTATGTCGCACTTGGATAGCAAACAGTAGCTAGATGCAAAATGTAGTAAATGTGTGCATGGAATATAATGAACTTCCTCCTATGAAGTGTGATGCAAAAAGAATCCTTTATGTCCTTGTGATGGAGCTAGATGGATTAAATGGAGCTCTTAGATGCCTTGATGATGCAACCTTAGGTGGTGATAGCTAATTCTTAGTTCTTGATCATTTATTATGATCACATAACTTTATATTTAGATTATTCCCTTGCTTGAATTTCATAATTAACCTCGAAAATTTTGACTACTAAATAGATAATATTCTTAAATGGCTAGCAAGGACCCGAAATTGTGAGTAAATTACAAAGGTGATAGAGGCACTCAAAGGGGACGAGGGTGCTCACATATTGGCTTGGCGTTGGTCTCTGGATGAAAAATTTCTAAGAGTAAAAAGGCATATTGAGAAAATAAAGGTGCAAGACTGAAAATAACAATAAAAAGAAAACAAAAGTGGCCAAAGACATGGGTTAATTAGCACTCTTCTTACTTAGGAATCATATGAATAGTAGTATGTAATCAAGACTAGATAATTACCCAAAGTGTGTGATTTTGTGTCTACACACAATGGTGAACTTACGACTGAGTTTTGCACTACATCTCAGACCCAATGTAGTTCTCTATGTGTGTGTGTGTGTGTGTGTGTGTGTGTGTGTGTGTGTGTGCAAAATTGTGCCCTAGGTGGCTCTTGTGCATGTCACACTTGATAAAGAGAATAATAAATAGATGTAAATAAATGTTATAGATGTGTGCATGGAATAAAATGAACTTCCCTCTTATGAAGTGTATGTAGAAGAACCATCCCTTGTGTCCCTTTTGATGGTGCTAGATGGATGTAATGGAGCTCTTAGATGCCTTTATGGATGCAAACTTAGGTGGTGATAGCTAATGATTAGTGCTTGGTCATTTGTTATGATCACATAAATTTATATTTATATGATTCCCTTGCTTCAATTTCATAATTAACTCTAAAAAATTTTACTACCAAAAATATAAGATGCTCAAATGACTAGAAATGACCCAAAAAGTGTGAGTAAATTACAAAGGGGATAGGGGCACCTAGAGGGGACGAGTGCACTTGGCGTTGACATCTTGGATGGGTGCTAGTGTCCAAGATGATAAATACCAAATATTAAAAAGGAAGATTGAGAAAGTAAGGGCATAAGACCAAAATTGGTAATAGATAGAAAATAAAGGTGGCCAAAGACATGGGTTGATTAGTACTTTTCTTACTTAAGAATCACATGAATAGTAGTATGCAACTATGACTAAATGGATACACAAAGTGCGTGATTTTGTGTCTACATAGGAAAGGATTTCATCCTGAATAATTTTCACATAATCCATTACGAGTGATTTCTTCATCATCAGAAGCTTCTTCATCTGTACATTGATCAATTCTCTTTTCTTCTCTCTCTACATTCTAATTCTTTCTTTACGGGAATGTACTTTTGGATATCTCATCTTATTCACTTAATCGACCTTTTAATTTTGCATTGTAAAATTTCTTTTTCATAAATAAGAAAAGAACTTATTTTTATTCCTACAAGAATATGAAAGGTCACAAGTGGTAGGAATATGAAAAGTTGTTTGTAGGGAGATGAAGAGACACTTTGTAAGGCTATATATTGGGATGGATTCTCCATTCCAAAGGGTTAGATTTTGTTCTCCTACTAATACAAGAAAGAATCTATTTTATTCTATCTCCTTGTTTATGTTCTTCTACTTCCTACTTTCTAACTATGAAAGCTTTGTAATCTTAGAAAACCAAGAAAGAACTTTGTTTATTTGAGGAATAAATCAATAGAACTTTGTGTATTTGATTTTTAATCTTGTTATTTCTTAGATAATTGATTCTATTCCTATTGAATGTGGACCTACTCGGTTAATGTTTGTGAAATTTTCAAGTGCCTACTCACAACCTTAATCCTTTCCCTAATCTCCTATTACCCTTTACCTATTTTCAAGAATTCCACCCTTGTATTTCATATAAGAAATTTGCCACGGGTTTAGTGGAGTACTCTTATTTGATTCCTAGCCTAATAAAAACCCACATCTTCTATTATTTCATGCATTCAATAAATGGGATCATCCTCATTCCCAAGAGGAGGGACTTAGTCCCGAAAATTGACAAAAACTACTAATTTGTCTTGCGAAAAATTATTTCCCTAACACATACATACATAACCAACTATTGAATTTTATAAGGAAAATTTGCAAAATATATTATTTCCATAAAGACACTCATGTCTTCCTACTTTTTAGTAGTAACAATATTGTACTCTTTCCTTGAACACACATCAAGAAACAAATAAAATATTGTAAGTGGCAATATAACATGAAAGGAACACTATATAGATAATTTATTATAGGTTAAAGAGAGGTTCCCAACTGGGTTCTCAAATATAGGGATCCAATCTAATACCATCCGCACTATGTAAATACAAAGTGCTCAAAGTGAGCGCTAATGTCGTAATTCTAGAGGATAGTAACCCTTACCCTATGATAGCTATATGTTTCCAAGGCCTACAACTAAGATAAAGATAGGTATCCTATTAGATTCAAAAATAAAGGAGGTAACGAAGAGGTAGATAAAGGCAAGGGGCATAGTAGTAATAAGATAAAGTGATAGATCAAAATAAACATACATATACTCTATTCTATAACAATGAATGACCAACATACAACAAGTATCGTAAAATAAGAGAGTTATGGATACTTACCTGTAGCATGTGTACGAATGTTGATCATAATCCTCTTAAGAGATAAAAACATCTAGAGAGAATATATATGGGTGGAGAAGGGGAAATATCAACAAGAAGATATCTGGTCCTAACTCACTATGGTGACTCAAATGCATCAAAGGTAAGCTCCAAGACTCAAAATTCATTGAGTAAGGTATGAAATAGTGTGAATAAGATAAATGTGAGTGTAAAAAAGTGATAGAAAGTAATTTATATTGATTTTAAGTGGTGGTTTTAACAAGAAAGCATAAGGGTATATATACCCAACGCCATCACCCATGGGAGATGGTGTTAACTATGAAAAACAAAAATAAACGTCATTTCTCATTGTCCTTCGGGAATTCTTAAATTCAAATGGTGAAAACATGAGGAATGGAGGCCGAAGGTAAAGAATGGTAATTTATGAAGGTCTAGATTGACCGAAAGTAGGGATAATAATGCATAATAAGAAGAAATAGGTAGAAATTATTATCATGCTAAAGGCCTATCATGAAAAATTGAAAATTTTAATCATGACAACTAATCCCACCATTTTAAAATCTCTCTCTTGGTCATTATGAACCCTTCCTCCGACTAGACCATCAGCTAACACATCCCCTTTGGGTCACTATCATCCTCATTCTGGAAAATAAGAAAGTTCTAATATGGTTTTCAAGTGTAGGGGAATGGTTCTAAGTTTATTTCATAGTGAGACTGAGCTCCGAGGTGGAATAGTGCTCTCCATAGCATTAATTTATTAAATTGGCTATTTTTAGCCATATTGTAGCATGAGGACAATCCACGAAAGTTGATTGGAAAGTATAAACCCATTTGGGATATTTTAAGGAGATAAATGAAGTGATCCAAGGAAGTTTAGGGAAAATATGTGAAGGAAAATGATGTCGGGAACAATTCAAGAAAATTCAGTTATCTCGTGCACATGGAATGAAGGATTCAATGGAGAAAATCACCTTGTTATGAAGATCCTTGGATTTATGGGAGGAGTTATAATCTCAAAAAAATATTCAATGGAAATATCTTGGAGTCCCCTACATGATGGATACATTAATTTTTATCCTTGACCTCACTACTCTCCATGGTAGTTTGAGTCATTGTTGTTGCCCCTTCATACCGAAAGTGTGACTGGGGAATAAATCAATTTAAAAACTGAATCAAGCCTTGAAAATGGTTAGAATTAAATTATTTGGTGTTTTGGGGTCAAAAACATATAAGGTTTCACCTCCAAACATTAATTTTTTCTCCCGAGGCAAAAAACGTGACTTCTATGTTCTAATTTTGTGTTGGGATGATGCCATCAAAATAACTTAAAGGCTTGAACACAATTTTTCACAATGTATGTCCCTCATCTTGTACCTTTGTGAAAATGGACAATTTGGATACAAATGTGCACTCCCCTATGAGAGTTTCACTTTCTTCACTTATAAGTTGTAACTTGTGACCTAGGCAAATAAAAACATGAAATTTGGCCTCCTTTTCATGATTCTTACCCCCTTAGTGTATTTTTCAAGGATGTGTGTCATTTTTCCCTTGTATCTTAGTGTAATGGGATATAGGTGACACACAATTGTGTTCCCCCTATATGTTGGTTTTTTTCGTCACTTAAAGTGAAAAACTTTGGTGCTAAGAAGAGTTTAAAACATGCAAACTTGTCCTCTAACTCAAAATTGTCCCCCTCTTAATGTTGATTTTTTAAGATTTTGGTGTCCCCTTTCTTTGTACCAAGTTGAAGAGGGATGTGAGGGAAAAATTTTTCACTCCACCTATCCTAGTCAGCCCCTAGACACATGCAGAACCACAATGGAGCCCCAAAATGCTTGTTTTCAACCTCCTACATTTCACTCTCATGAAGCCACAAGATGAAACTTGGCATGATTTGGTGCAAGGTGCATGTTTTTATCCCTATTGTCCCCTTTCCCCTCTTGTACCCTATTTTTTAGGGTGAAAATCCACATCAATCCCGTATTAACCATGGTTAAGCCTGTTGAGTGTTAAACATGAGTTTGAATGCAAAAAAGTGAGTGAAATGTTTAAAATCCATACTTACCCATTTTTTAAATTTCAAATGCATATTTTCCCTCCCAAGATCACTCTCATTGTTGTTATACTACAAGAAATGTGTCTGATACCTCATATACCAAAAATGGAAAGTTGCTCATAGTTTACAAACCCCTCACTAGATTTCCATGAAATTTTAACATCAGCCCCTTCTCAAAAGAACCATTCAAATACTTCCAAAATTGTATCCAATGGTGGTATACATTATTTTTAATGCCAAAATGAAATTTCCATTTATAGAAACGTATTTTCATATCTACGAAATTCTAGAGATTAAAAATCTCTCAAAACTGGAGCAAAACATCCATGTGAAAAAATATTTTGTTTGAGACCAGTCTCATTCCATTATGACACTTGGAAATCCCACTTCTAAAATTGTCTCAGTATATAGTAATCCCTAGAAATATTTCATTTCTAGAGTTGGCTTCATTCTTTTCGCATCGGAAACACTCAAAAGTGTTAAATTGAGACAATTACTAAAAAATGACTCCCTGAATTAGACTTGCTAAAAATAGCAGGTGTTAGGATTGCATTCAAATTCCTCATACTCAGTCATATCTAGTTCATTTCACTTCCCTTCATCACAATGGATCTCAAACACTTAGGTTTGGAGGAAATTTCAACTTCAAACATTGAGTATCCTAATGTGAGTGACAATGAATTTATAAACATGCAACTTGAAGACTTGAGAACAAGGATGATGAGTAAATATCATGCAGATGCAATGATAATACATTCTCAATGGGTATTCAAAATTGACAATGACATATTTTCAATGTTTTGTAGTTATACCATGGTTCAAATAGTAAAGGAATCCCTTGCAAGCTCCCAAAACATTACTCTCAAGGTTAATTCTATATGGCATACTTGGATGTAAGAAAATGGATGATTTAACTCATCCTAGGAGTCACAAAAGGGGATCAACATGGTTGAATTATTCAGGTATTTTTCATAGGTTCATTCATTAAAAATATTGTGGCATCACTTAATCGGGGATTTGGGGTGTGTTCCCACCTCACGGGTCAAGGAAGTTGCAGATCACAATATTTTAATATAGCGAGAAAGATAAGGAAAATAACTCCATTCTTGAATCATTCTCTCAAAATACATTAGAAGTAGGTCCTTCATCAAAAAAATATTCCTCATCTCCAGATGTTAACTTCTCTCTCCTATTCCTTCTCTCTCTACATTTTATTTCTTCATCAAGAATGTACTTTTTGAATCTTTTGTCCTACACTTATACAACCTTGTAATTGTGTATTGTGAAAGTCCCTTTTTCAAAAATAAGAAAAGGAATTAATTTAATTCCTAAAGAAAAACGAAAGGTCACAAGTGGTGGGAGGATGAAAAGTCACATAGATGAAGAAGCTATAAATTGGGATGGCCTCTCCATTTCGAAATGGGTTTGCATTTGTTGATTGCTATTAATTATTGGCATTTGTTTCAATACGTAAGCAATAAGCTGCTATGTTCATCTGTATCCTTGCATATGTTTTTCTGTTCACTCTACTTTCTAACTTCACAAGCTTTTTAATATTAAACAACCAAGAAAGAACTTTGTGTCTTTGATTAATGAATCCATAGAACCGTGTGTCTATGATTTATTAGCTTGTTATTTTTTACATAGCTGATTTCTTCCTATTTAATGTGTACCTACTATGGTTAACGTTGGTGATAATTTGCAAGTGCCTACTCACAATATTAACACCCTCTCTCCACTTTTCTACTTCCCATTACCTATTTCCAAATAAATTCCCCTTGTAGAGAGTGTCATAAACACTTTGCCACATTTTTAGTAGAGCATGCCTATTTGATCCCCGACCTAAAAACCACCCACATTTTCATTTAGTCTTTTCATTCAATAAATAGGAGCCTCTCCCTACCCAAGAAAGAGGGGCCTAGCCCCATGATCATTGGTGAAAACCAATAATATGTCCTTCAAAAAATTATTCCACCAACAGTTTTTGGTGACTCCACTGGGGAACATTTTTCCCTTGTGCACCATATAAAAATCTCTAAAAATCCAAAAACATTGTGTGCACACACATAAACCAAAAATAATATCTTAATGTTTGAGAGACTTGTTGAACTCTTATTGAAAATATACATTATTTATGATTTCATCCTTATCTAACATTCTAAGTAAAACTAACGAAGGGAGATTCACTAGAGAAGACCAAGCAAATGACACTCTAGTATTTCACAATCTTGCATTTGAGTTGCAGGAACAATCTGATTTCATACTTGCTCCCATATGATTTCCAAGACAAGCACTTGATTATTCACCTATTAGTTCAATCACATCTCCACTCTCCCTTAACCATTGAGCACTCTTGCTTCGAAATGGTTGCACATGTACCTTGGGGTCAAAACACCAGTCTGCTAGCATTGGCTCCTCCACTTCATGAATTACCAAAATGATATGTTAGAGATCTAAATTGCACCTCTGCTATGAATCATGAAGGATTCAAAATTTTGAGGTAACATGGGACTATCTCCAAATGTGGGACTTGCGGCTTGAGACAGACCTTCGTGAGAAGGCAGGATTCATCATTCCGTGGATTAGGAAAACATGCACAATAGAACCTACTTCTAATGCTAAACTATTCCTACATTTAATCCTAATCTAAAACATCCAAGGAACTAGGGAAAGAGAGATGCAAGAAATATTGAAACTAAGATAAAAGTGTCGGTGATAGCATTGTTTCACTAGCGAATAGTGTGTGTACGTAAGAGTAAAAAAAATAAGGTAAGGGTGAGGAGGAATACCTGCGAGTGAAATTGGAAGGTAGAGTGCACGTGTTCTGATTTATCAATCCAATGTTGATTGCAAGAACTTCCTTTTTTCTAGGAGGAACTACCTATGAATACAAACAAGACCACAAAAGGAATATTAAACAATATATGTTAGTGGATTGCCTAGCGTATGCTAGATCCGAGAAGTGTAGTACTTCCTAGATGGTGTCAATCCACTGTTTAAAACAACTTAATGCAAGAAATAATATGAACCAATAATGTCCTATTGTAGTTGATATGATTTAGGTATCTCATTCAAGTACAATAAACAAATCTAATCTAACAGGCTAGGTTATGATCAGATCTAAAAGTCAGACAGGTAAATAAAATGGTTGGGACAGTTAGGGTCAAGCTTTAGGTGATTTGGGTTGTTTGGGTGAAAGGTATGAGGTTGTTGTTATAGGAAGCTCTATCGATATAGAGACCGGTGTCGGTAGGGTCAGGCTAGTAGAAACTTAGTGAAGGTGGATTTTGGTGGTTCTCTGGGATTGCCCAGGGAATGGATAGATAATGGGAGGTAGATGACAATGTTGGGGGTAGTCATAGGTGTCTAGAGTCAGGTATGGGAGGCTGGGAGGTTGTAGGTGGTTGGGTAAAGGGATTTATAGGGAGGTGAGAGGTGATGGGATGTAAGGGAAACTAGAACTCTCCAACAGATATGAAGAAACTAATCTAAATAAATATGGGAAGGTGCATATCTAAAGGTACTTACTGGTGTTTACAGACCTGGTGGTTGGATGGAGGTGATGGTTGATCCATGGAACCGGTGATCAGTGTCGTGGCTATACTTCCTGGAATGTTACCATGAATGTTTTCCTTTCATATCAGTGCTTGGTGTTGGTTCAGGGTGTCCGGGTGTGCCGAGCGGTGCGGTGCGTGCCTGCATGCAAATCTCTCTTCTCCAAAACTTCAATAATTCTTCCAACCTCTCAAAAAAGGTTACCAAAATGAATATATGGTAACCGACAATGGTTTAGGGTGAATAACATCAGTTTAGGGTTGACCGGCGTTGGTTAAGGCGGGAAATCCTAGGTTTACTAAAAATGACAGATCTTGGAAATCTTTTTGGCCAACTCTATCTATTCTCACGGATCAAAACAGAATGTTGCACTTAGATAAGTGGGAATTTGGTTAGAGGAAGAATAGGCATGTGATTTTAGGGTTGAACTAAGTCTTAGTTAATTAAGGTAGGTAGGACTAAGTCTTAGTTAGTTATGGTGAGTGAATATTGAGTCCTAGTAAAAGGGAAACATGCTAAGAATAGGTTTATGATGAGGTGTCTAGGTGAGGTGGAAATTAGTTTAATTAAGGTAATTAAATAATGAATATTGTGAGCATGGGCCTTAATTTAATTGTGGGTAATTAAATTAATATACATGTGGGGTAAAGGGGAGTGTGGCTTGAATTTGGTGTCTATAAGCACCACTAAGAAGGTGGAACTTTCCCAACTCCAAATGACACAGATATAAGTTTGCATAACTAGGATTATGAAGATGCACACAATTCTAAAGAAAATAAGTGAAAGAATGCAAAACATAAAAATGGCGGAGATATTCACAGCAAACATAGATTATTTGAGGGAAAGAGGGAAACCACACATGTATTGATTTATCCTTTACAGTTTATATATAGAGATGAGGAAAGAAAAACTCCATTGGTGTGTTACAGAGGTCAAAGAATTTTTTTTTGAGTTTCACATAGAATATCTTGAAAATATGCTAAGAAAGAAAATGGAGAATAAACCCTACAAAGTAAACAAGCACTTGCATTTATAAAATTTCATGGAATATATAAGGAGGGGAAGGAGAAAGGAGAAAGGACTATTGAGTTGGAATCTGTCCCCTAAAAACATATTGGAAAAACATGGCCACCATGATTTCTTGTAGAGTTTGCTTGTAGTACATGCATGGAATCTATAAAAAGAGAGTTAAAAAACATGAGACGGCCTCTTGATTCTATCACATGCCATCATATTTATAGGGAAGGATGTCATGCTTTATTAAATTTTGGTTGTTGGGGTGGTTGATTATCTAATTTGGAATTTGATGCAGCTTTGAGAATTTTTGTGGTTATAATCTTTTTAAGATCTCTCGTGTCTTCCATCATTCCTTTCAATTTTTCTCCCTCTGCGGACCCACGTGACTTTCATACTTACCTTCCATGATGCATGAAAATACTTCACAATACCTGCAAAAATTAATTTCAATGATCCACAACTTTTGACCCAACAAACAGTTTCTTTTGTTTCATGTATTTTATACTTAGCTTATTTCTCTAATTTCCCATGGATTTGTAAATTTGTGGTAGTCTAGATTCACTTCGACCCATGAGGAACTGAGTTTCCTAGTGTTGCAAATGTATAATAACTTCCATGGAACACTAACATTACCAATTTATGCCTAAGTCTCATGTTTCTCATTCCTTTGTTTTGTGGGTTAGGAGAACTCATGGAATTCTCCACTCCTACGTTCCATGAAAGACCGAATTAGTGTCCCAAGGATTTTCTAGAGCACAACAATTAAGTACCTTTTATGAGTTATTCAAAATTACCTAGAGTATTTTATGAGTTATTCAAAAGTACCTAGAGTATAATTTTGGACAACAATTTGATGACCTCTAGGGGGCATATTTTTGTTATATGATGAATACAAGCTTCCTTGAAACATCCATTAGTCATGAAGTCGAGCATAACCTTGAAGAAACTAATTTCATTATGAAAAAATTGTCTCTTGAATCTACAATAACTTAATATATAAATGAAGATGATATTATGGATTTGAAAGAATGTACCTTGAAATATACTCCAACTACCTAATTTTTCCATGGGATTGGCTCTGTGATGACCCGTGTATGACTACTAGTGGCTCCAAAACCTATGTACAAAAGGGAAGATCATATATAATCAAATTGAAACATGTAGAGATTGAAATTTTTTATTAAAAACAAATATGATTACCACAAGGATTGAGAACATGCACTCACTCAGTGATCAATACACAACAAAAGGAAGGAACCTCCAACAACAAATAAATACAACTAATATCTATAAGATGCAATCCGATGTAACTTAATGGGAGTGTTTGAGATAAATACCATTGACTCGGATTTGTAATATGTCTCCATAAATATTAAACAACTCAAAGGATTTGGATTATTTGCAAGACGTGATGATTTATGGCCCACTCCAAAGTGCATCAAACTTAGAATGCTTCCCTCGTTTATCACTATTTGCATCCCACTTAAGGACTAGATCACGTCTATGAAATCGGTTACCTAGCCTTCTTGTCAAATCACTACTTGGTTAATCTTTAAAGTTATTCCAGATTGATCATGCTAGATTACCTCAATTCTTCGATTTTAATGACTTTCACCATTTTGATCTCTCTTTGACCGCACCTTCAAATTCCAATTATTGAGCTAACTCAAATGAAGGTAATGCAAGTGATAATGGGAGCCTAACTTATCTACCATACATAAGGACAAATTAAAAATTGCCAATTACTTTATTTGGAGTGATTATATCATCCCAAATATAATTATTTACTTTAGTGCTCCATTACCTTTGATTGACCTCCACAGTCCTCTTCATGATCTTGATCATGTTCTTATTAGTCGATTCCGTTGAACCATCACCTTGCATATGGTAGTTGGAGGAAGTTTTGAAATACACTCCATATCTAAGAGCCCAATCAGAGATATTGGATACTAAAAATATCTTAGCATTATCAAAGATGATGGTTTGAGGAATCCCAAACCTTATTACAATATCCTCCAAGAAATCAAGGATGATTGATTTAGTATCCTCCTTGAGTGGTATAGCCTCTATCCACCTGGTGAAGTAATCTATTTTTGTTAAGACTTGTCTCTAAACAAAACTTGAAGGGCGATTAATCATACCTATGAAATCAAGTACCCACTGAAAAAAAGGTTCATATGCCCGAATAGGATGAAGGGGAAAGGTCGTCATCCTTTTCTTACCAATGAAGAAGGAACATTCTTTACATTTCTTGACCCATTAGTGTGCATCTATAGACACCAAAATTAGGTCACAACCCTCTAAGCCCCTTCCAATTAATTAATTTGACATACACCTAACTATGACCCCTCATCTTATCGTTATGAATTTAATGACCTAAATTAAGTTAACTTCTACGACCATTGACCTCTTCCAAGCATATTAATTAGCCTAGAACAAGTCCCTACTTCCCTTAACTAACTAGGACTTAATCTAAACCTAACCATAATGACCTATCATTCCTCTAACCAACTTCCCACTCCATTTAGCATAATTCCATGCTCTTGACTGGAATCAACTCTCAATCACCCAAAATTGGGAAGAAAAAGGCTATTTTAAGTAAGTATGACGTTTTTTCCTAACCGACCCCGGTTATTCCTCGGTTAGCACCACACCTAATCGACGTTAGTTACCTTAAATAGGATTTCCTAAATCTTTGTTCGGAGTTCTCAATTTGGCTTCCTAAATATTGTGACCTTGCATTCTTACTCTCAAGCATTTCAATGATATTTCCACATACCATAGACCCTTACAAAATTTAGAAACCACACAAGTTATCAACAAATTAATCCAAAGCTCCAGTGCACTCACAGGGAAGCATAGTGCCTTCATGATGTTGTTGTATTCATTCGAGACTAATTTCTCTTGTAACCATCACCGCCTCCTGCCATTTATGTCCATTTCATAAGTAAGTATTTTTCTTCTTTGTCATTGGTTTTAGTAGATTGTTTGTTTATAAATTATCTACTTCTTTCCAACTTCCGTCGTACTCTAGATCTCTCCCACAACACCTCCATCCAACCATCTACCCAAAGAACCTTCATACCTTACCCGAACCCTCATTTTATCACCTCTCGAGTCTTTTTAAAATCCCATGACCTCATATGAGCATCCCTCACTCTTTTTGCAATAAGAAAGAGTGTCAAACCTCCCATTTTAATATTTTTACTCAATTAATTACCCCTACCAACATCGGTCACTTACAAGTAGTCGACATCGGTCACCTAACCAATACCGGTCTCTGTGACTGGTAATATCCTCCCAACCAGCAAGCTAATAACTTCTTCCCAACAACCCAGAACCCCACCAAATCTTTCCCAAACCTTATTTATAGCCTCTGTAATACCTGTAAGTCTAGACCAACCCAACAACCCTCTGAATTCAATCATAATTGTCCTGTTGATTGATTTACTTATTGTGTTTTATATGAGATTCCTAAATCATATTAACTACAATAGGATCTACTTGTTTATGCTATTTCCTTTCTTTAAATTGTTAAAAACAGTGGATTGATAACCTTTCTAGGGAGTTACACACTTCCTGGAACTAGCATATGTTAGGTAGTCCATTGTCATATGTTGTTTAATATTCTTTGGTGGTATTTTGTTATTTCTACAGGTCGTTCCTCCTAGCGAAAGGGAATCCCTTCACAATCAGCTTAGTTAACATTAGACAGTGCTTAACCTTCTTCGACTATCACAGTATTCCTCCTTGCCTTTACCTCTTATATGTTTTATCTCTACTTTTCGGTGAAACATTTTGGCATGCCCGATGGGACCGTTTTGTGGGTTATTTTCATTGTTCATATAGGGTGCATTTGTGTGTTTCTTTCTTTCCTAAAAAAATCACACTAAATCTCTCTCTGGTAAATCTTCTTTTCTTTCTATTTGTTTAAAATAAATTTGTTATTTGGTGTTTAAAAATAGCACTTCTTATTTTCTTCTGTATTACATTTATTGAAAGATAATTCCTCTTCCTGTTCTCCTTTTGCTACATCAAATATCATTTTCGATTTGGGTTTAAAATATGTGCATTTCATCCTTTGAGTGCTGCATTAGATCACATAGATTTAATTAGCAATCACATGGTGGAGGTCATGACCACTTGGTGATTGGATTAGATTAAGCGTAGTTCACATTTTTGCACACACTCCCAAGCCAAACCACTTACACAATTTACACATTTCTTAAACATTTCCCTTCTAAGAAGAAGCCATCAAGGATTTAACAACCCATTGATGGTGTACCTCACCTAGTGTTCTCGCTGGTTTATCATATCAGAGCTCGGACCTCACATACCAAAAGGTATATCAAGGAAAATTTAGCCAAAAATAACCTTTGAGACCATCCATAGATTGCTTATAGGGCACCTTCATTATCTAAAAACTCTATTTCATTCATAGTTATTTTAAAAGGCATAAGCCACTAAACACTAAAATATGACACCTAGGATTTACGTGTTTTGCTAGTTTTTGCTTGATTGAATTGCATTTTGAGTTGTGAGGATGATTCATCACTTTTTCTTTTCTTTCACACTCCACAATCAATGCAAAGGTGACATCGGTCTTCTTTCCTAACCAGAACTAGTTACCCGATTGGTATCGGTCTTTATGTTTTTATTTTTATCAGAAACAAGAACCTATTTATATCCTCCAAATTCTTCCCATCTTCTGTTTATGTGTTTCTATAGCATTTTCAGAGCCCAGACCACCTATTTTTCCACCATTCACATGATTTTGACTTGCCAACAAGCCAATTTCCTAGTTTTTCATGTCATTCGTCAGGGAATTACCTCATATCCCATCACCACCTTCTATTTCTTCACCCATGGACCCCACTTCTTCTACCACTATACCCATAGGTGACAAGGAATTCATGAAATTCCTTGATCATAATACCATAGCCTTGCAGTATTACCTCGCCCATTCTTCCACCCACGACTTGTCAAGTCATCCCCATATTCAGAATGCCTACCTCCATTTCTCCAACTCTCTCCGCCACTTCTCAGATCAGCCAACACTAGTGTAGTATTATCCACTCCCACCTCATAGCCCATAATTTCTCAAATCATCCCTACATCTTCGATATTTGTCGCACCTATGAAATCTATCACACCTTTGGTGTCTATCACCCCTTTGACATCCACCTCACCATCATCTATAACTCTTAGTGTAGGGATACCCACATCATCAAGCACCTCATGTACCCATTTCTTCTTAGCCACCAGTCGCTTTGGCATCTCATACCCCCTTCTAGAACTTGGTCCTTTCCATACCCCAAAATTTTCCACCTATTTATATGAGGGTATTCACACAAGTTCCTCCCACCTACACCCTACCTCAAAACCGCACATCGCATCTAATTTTTACTCGGGCTACATGCCTTTGTCATATATTCCCTCTTAGATACCCCCATCATAATTTTCTTATTTGGCACCACCATACACTTTGGTGTGTTGTCTATGACTTATCTACCTCAGCCACCCCCTTATACCGTGGGGACGTTCCTTAATAGAATACTACAATTGATCTTATAAATATGATGATGGATAACATGTAGACCCTTAAAGCATTTGTTTCAGCTCTCACAATGCCTAAGTTTAATCAATTTAATAGCAATGAAGATCCACAACAACATTCACGATTGTTCAAACATGTATATTTCTTGATCATTCACAATGATGCCTTGCTCCTTAGGACTTTTCCCATGTCCTTGATAGGACCTACTCTAGATTGGTATAGTGTTCTACCTAAGCACTCAATCTTCTCCTTCAATCAGTTGGCACAAGCCTTCCTTGATCACTTCTCCATCAATATCGTTAAGAATGTCTCCATGAATGACTTATATTCTATTCACCAATACGAGGATAAATCTATCCCAAATTTTGTCACACATTGGCAGGGCCTCATTAATCAGCTCACCTTTCAACTTCCATAAACCGAGCTGATAGAGTTGTTCACTAGGGATTGTGCTAGACACATCTCCCCAAATCTTCGAGTAAAAACATTTTAAACATTTGATCATGAGGTTCATGCCATCTTTAACACAGTACTATCCCTTCGCTCGGTTTCTGCCATCCCATCTATTGAGGAAATTCTTTCACAAACTTCTCTACCCACGGAGGATCCTCTTTCACTTACTTCTATACGCATGGAGGATCCTACCTCACCCACTCCTTTACCCACGGAGGAGCTGACCTTACCCACTGTTTTACCTACCAAACAACCTACCTCACCCTCTGCTTCATCTACGAGAGAAGTTTACCCCACTTACCCCTTCACCAATCGATGAGCCCTCTCTACCCATTATTATACCTATAGAAGAGCCTACCTTATCCTCTTCTCTACCTAAGGAAGACTCTACACCACCTAACTTGCTCCCTTCTTGACCCATAGAGGATCCATTCTCATCTTCTCTTCTTATTGGCGATAACTCCCCAATGACCTTCAAAGAGCCTGTCAACTTGCTTACATCACTTCTACCTACCGAGTTTAAAGCCAAAACTTCCTGTCTCACAGACCTTAGAATTCTTCATAGGGATTACCACCAAGACATCATCATCTTCCTCTACCTCTATGTCATTCTCTCATTTGGCCGATCATTTGGTGTACGTTGATGACTCCACACTCTAGGGGCACCTTCAACTCCCAATGTATCCACCCAAATGTAGATGTTGTCTATGGATACTTTGACGATCTATCCAAAAATATTTGAGGCAATCAAATATGTCCCATGTGATCTAGTTATATCAACCTTTTCTTCATTAGCCTTTCCTTCACCCCAACTTTCACTTACACCCAAACCTCCATCCACACCCAAACCTTTACCTGTACCTAAGCCTACTACTACATTGGGGGTCTTGCCGATGCCTAGTCTAGTCCATCCCCTTGTGAAGATAGATTTGACCACCTCTTCACAAATTACCACTCAAGATATTCCCGTACCTAAGAGGAAGAACCAACCTCTTAAGCCTCACACCTCGATTTCTCCCATGCCTTCTTATTCACCTTCGCCTCTTCCATCAATCTTAGGCCCACATCCATCGACCTTGGTCAAGCTACCTCTCCCCCAAGGAAAACTTAAAGTGAGGCAACCCATACCCTCACCTCAATCTTCTATTCTACCCATGTCTTCTTCATCACCCATGCCATTTCCTTCTCTTTTATCAACATTTTCTGCATTGCCCTCATTCGCAATCTTACCCACACCTCCACTTTCACCTTGGTTAACTCACACGCCTACACCTTCTGCATCCCCTTCTTCTTCATTCACTACCCCAACACCTTTACCCAAGAAGGTACAACCTAAACAAAAAACCACACTACCTACCAAAAAGGCGGTTAAACCGACCCAACTCCCACTTTCACCTCTTTCACAAAGGTCACCTACATATTCACCCAAGACAACTCTAACTTCCCATTGTGATCCATTAATTGGATCCCATTCTAACATCCTTGATAGATAGTTAGAAACCTCCACTATTACACTTGCCACCCATTAAGCCTTACAACCCACTCAAACCCTAACCAACAGGGTTTGAAGAATACAAAATCTGTGCATATCATCGATCACCAGGGCATGATGTTGAAAGTTTTAAGGCCCTTAAAAAAATATTATTAAACTCTGTTCTTTGGATGGTCTCTTCGATGAAGATGAATTACTAGAGGATGATTCCATTTCTCCTTTTCCTGCTACCGAACAACCTCATCCTATATATATTTAGTGGCCTTCACCTTCACCTCCACAACCCTATGTTCCTCCTCCGATCTTCAAAATCAATATGGTTTGAGTTGTCACTCGATCACAAAAAGACAAAGGAAAAGAGAAGACATGTAACCCATCCAGTACACTTATACCCACCATTCCATCTCCACCTACCCTCAAGGTAACTATCTGTGGGCCAACATATCTTATTTCGGATGGAGTCGCACATCGTACTATGATCAAACCACTTCATAAATATCCTTTGAAGATTTCTTTGTGCGACTTGATCCAAACCTCCTAGTCTCATTGTCAGGATCTCATTGAGGTCTTGTAATCTATTGAGGTTCCACCCAATGACCCTATTCCCTTTTCCACCATCATCACCCCTCATCATGTGGTTGCCCTCACCGATTCTCCTCAAACTTATGAATCCATTACCTTTGCTCGAGTTTCCACATTTAGTTTCACCGTCGAAGATATTTTTCCTCTATAATCCAATGATCCTAATCCCACCCTCTTCATATTTGTCTACATCAATGATCATCGTGTTTGACACATTATGATTCATGGAGGTTCTAGTATCAATATCATTTCTTCCCATATGTATGAAAAAATGCGCATACCCACCAACTACATACATAATAACCTTGTTATGCTACGTTCTTTCAATGATGCCATGACTTCTACCCTTGGCACCTTCATCCTCCACATCCATGTGGGTCCTCACACCATTCCTAAAATTTTCTATGTCCTTGATGGGGAGTTTCAATATAATATGTTACTTGGCTGACCACTGGATTTGCGCCATGGGGTGTGTACTTTCGACTCTTCACTATTACCTGAAATTTGAGTATGAAGGGCACCCTATACTATTTAAGTGGATCCCTCACCATTTAAAACTTACAACATGTTGTACCAACCTAATTATTTCCTTTTTCTAGTCAAGACATCTACCACCTAGACCACTTCATCTTCTTCCACAACTAGCTCATCTATCAACCCGCCTATTTCACCAAAAACTAATGTCACGCCTTCTTAGACTTTGAATGACTCATCCATCCCTGCTCCCTAAATATCTACCTTCGATCCCTTGGTAGGTGTTTTTAAATGCCTTACCCTAGGGAGTAGTGCCTCTACAACATCGACACTTTCCTTACTCCTCGGACTACGGAAGCCTTCACCAATACCCACATTATGACCATCGGTAGGTGAGGTTTTTCCATATGGTCTGCCCCACCTTCCCACCAACTTGAGATATGGGGACTTGATGTTTCTTCATATCCTCCTGAACCATCTACCCAAACCTATCCATTCTCATCCGGTCCATAATATCATGACTATCCCCAATTCCAAACCTATGAAATAAAAGATGTGAAAAATGTAACCATGCATTTCCTTTCTTATGAAAAAATAACTCATAAGCCTTCTTTCTATTTCCTTCATCCTACCCATTGGCTATCCACAATGGATTTCTATCATTGTTCCTATCAAAAAGTGACATGGGGACTCTATATCTACATGGATTTACATGATCTTAACCTTGCCTATCCTAAGGATGACTTTCCTCTTCCTAGTATCAACCAACTCGTTGATCTTACAACCGCCATGAGATGTTATCTCTTATGGACAAATTCTCGGGTTATAATCAAATATTACTCACTTCGGAAGATGAACAGAAAAATGCCTTCATCACCCCTTGGGGACCTTTTTATTATTGGGTCATGCCATTTGGCTTGAAAAATTTTGAAGCCACTTATTAACACGCTATGACTTATATCTTCCACAATATCATGAACAATATATTGGAAGACTATTTCGATGATCTTCTTGCTAATTCTAAGAATCGGGTCGAACACCTAGTAGTTCTTAAAGTCATATTTGATCATCTCACCCAATACTGTGTTCACATTTAACCAAAGAAGTGTGTCTTTTCTGTTCTCTCTAGAAAACTCCTTGGTTTCATCATCTCTTTGTGGGTTATCAAAGTTGATCCCACCAAAATCAAGGATATTCTTGAGATGCCTCCACCTACTAACCTTTGACAATTTCATAGTTTACAAGGAAACTTACAATCCATTCGATGCTTTATTTCCCAAATATCCGACTGATGTCACCCTTTTCATCATCTTCTTAAAAATGATGTCTCCTTCAATTGGGATGATGAGTTCCATAAAGCCTTTGTAAATTTGAATGAATACCTTCTTCAACCACTGTTCTCATCCATAAAAAGGATGAAAAACCCTTTTAAATCTACATTTTTTCCACTAACCATTCCTTGGGTGTCATACTCACTCATCACGATGAGAAATTTAGAGAGAAAATGATTTATTACATTATTCGTAATATTTTAGACTATGAGACTAGGTATACTCTCTCCAAAAAGATTTACTTAGCCCTAGTCTTCAAAGCACCACTAAAATTTTCCACTACCCACTTAACCAAAAAAAAATTGTCATTACCAACATCGACCCCCTACAATACATGTATGATAAGCCTTACCAACAAAAATGCACTTCATGTTAGCTCATGCTCATGAGACCTATACCTAAAATTCATTCATCAAAAGTTTGTCAAGGGACAAACCATTGTAGATTAGTTTGTAGACACTCCTATCTCGAAATCGATCTTCTAACTTTAATTTTCTTGATGAATCCACTGTCACTCTTTACGTGGATGACATCATTTACCAAATGAAATTATTTTTAAGGGATTTAAATGTCAATGTGGTGGAGGTGCAAGGTTCATTATCATTCCTCTTGATGGTGAGCCTATGCCTTTATCCTTAAAATTAGACTTTGAATGCACCAATAACATCATCGAGTATGAAGCACTTGTCTTGGGCCTTCAAACTATCATAGCCTTAGATGTTAAAACCATTAATATCTTTGGTGATTCTCAACTGGTTGTGAACCAATTCAATGGTTTGTACTAGTTTCATAATGAGGTCCTTCAAAAGTATAAACATCATGTCGACATACTTTTGACCACATTTGACACCTACCTCATTCAAACCACTATGTGATGAATAACATGGCTTGCCTCACCTCAAAAATACCTACCTCACCTTTAGACTCCAAAATATTTGTTCTTCAGTCAATGGTTTCAGATCACCCTCTTATATATTTCGTGATGTAAATTTGTGGGAAGAATCCAAATTGACCCATGTGGGATTTAGTATAATCAGTTTGTTGATTACCGCTCCCTTTCAATTCTACCTCTAGAACTCACTCACAATAGACGATGATCCTTCCTCAAAAGTGTCTCTTGTTATGTCATCATGGGGGATATTCTCTATAAATGTGGCTTTGACAGTATCCTCCTTCGATGCCTTACAAGTTCTGAAATCCTATACACCATCAAGGAGATTCACGATGGGATTTATGGGGGTCATTTTAGTGGCCTCGTAGTCGCTAAATGTATCCTTTGACTTAGCTACTACTGGTCAGCCCTTAACCAAGACTGTTGTGTAAAATGTCGTAGTACGCTAATCTTCACCATACCCCTATTCATGCCTTACAAGTCACCCGAGACTTTTTGGATTTCTATCAACAGGGTTTGGATATCATCGGAGAGATTAATCCTCATTCTTCTCAATGTCATTAATGGATCATCATAGTGACATAATACTACACAAATTGGTTGGTGTTCGTTCCTCTCATTTCTACCAAAGCTGAAAAGATTGTGGAATTCATCAATCACCATATCATTTTCATTTTTGTGTTACTCATCGCGTTATTGATGACAATGGAAAATAATTTAAAAACAAAACCTTATACAAATTGTGTGAAACTTAAGTATTCAAATCAGTTTCTCTTCACCATATTATCCTCAAACAAATAGACAAGAAAAATCTTCCAACAAAACCCTCAACAATTTTTTTATGAAAGTCATCCATGACACTGGTAAAGACCGACACATGCGCATTCCTTTCACCTTATGGGCTTATTGCACCTTATGGGCTTATTGCACTAGTATTATTACTTCTACTAATGTCACACCTTTCTCTTTGGTCTACGATACGAGGTCGTCCTACCTCTCGAAGTCCAAATTCCATCTCTTTGTATATCACTCAAAGATATTCTTTGTGATGATGATTTTCACCAAGAACGTTTGGCACAACTTGAGTTGTTGGATGAACATTGTTTGAATGCTCTAAACCACCTTCAAATATATCAAAAACACATCAAGTGGGCCTATGAAAATGTGTTCATGAACAAACTTTCAAGATCAAGTAACCTTGTCCTGAAGTAAAATCAACATGTAACAAAAGATGAGAAAAGTAAATGAGGAAAATTTAATCCTAATTATCTTGGACCTTATATCGTCACCCATACCTACAAATCGGAGCTTATCATTTATCTTCTCTTGAAGGTTAACTTGAACTGAGCCCCTTAATGCCTTGCATCTTCGATCGTTCTCTTGTTGAATAAATTACTGCATCACCCTCTATCTCACATGTGCTTATACCTTGAGCAAACCTCTACCTCCACCGACCTATTTTCAGGACCAATGACTAAATAAGAGTTGTGTGATTATCCGTCACCATTCAACCTTGTCTTCAATATGAGTACCATAACTATACTCATGGCATAATTCTCATGGATACATTTTTTCCTTTTCGGATGGAATCCCATGATTGTTATTTCATCACCAATCCGTCACTATGATAATTCTCCACCGGGAACTCCTCGTGCTATGATTATTTACTAGTGCATAGCTTTTAGTTTGGTGGTAGTAATCTGGAAACACAATAATAGACATAACACAAGAATACCATAGACTATGATACAAAGGAATGATGAAAAATCTAAAATATAAGTGTAAATTATATTATCAACATGAAATTTTATAGTCTCACCCATGAAGTACTCCAAGTGTTACCAACTCCACTTATCTTCCAATAATAACTATGGGAGAAACTTCACAATTAAACATCTTAATGGCTTCTTTAACACACCTTCTAAATGATGGCTTCCTTCACACACTTTCTCATACAATATTTCTCAAAACTCCTTCTCGTGTATAATGGGGGTGGCCTCTCTATTTATAGAACTTTAAGGATTATCCACCCTATCTCTAAAATAGGATAAGAAATCTACTCGATGAATCATATTTCATACCTTAACTCTTATCTTTACATGTAGGCTTATCTTTTAAGATAAGATAAACCTTGTCATTTCACATGGGTTCCACCTTTTTAGACTTTTTTACAATTAAAATACAAAAAATATTTATGACATCACTTCTTGTTCTTATTACAAATATAATATTTCTAATTCCTAATCATGTAGACCCTACTTCTCTACTTACCCTAAATTTGACATTTTAACATTACCAGAACACTTACGACAAATATTTACTTTTTACCACAACATTCCTATTGTAATTTTACTTTGTTACCGTATGGTACATTATTGGTGGTGCCATAGTGGCGCGTGGTTATCTTCTATTAGATGTCACTACTAATTATACTTAACAACATCCTATTCTTAATACATACATTAATAAAATAGAAATTACAAAGGAAAATTTTAGTGTTGACATCTTCCCCCTCCCTAGCTTCTACTCCATCCTCGAGTAGATTAGTATGGACATTCTGAAGATGGTGCTTGGAAAATCTTTAACTTGTGGTTGACCCATTTCGTAATGGGAGTACCATCTAATTCCTCCAGTTGATATGTATCATTCTCATGCACAACTATTATTTTGTAGGGTCTCATCCATTTTGGAAGAAATTTTCTTTACCTTCTCTTTTTGTATCTGGAATCATATATTAGAACCAAGTCATTTACTTGAAATGGAGACCAGAGGATCTTTTGATCAAAGTACTCCTTCTACTTCATCTTCTTCTTATAACTTGTATCCTTTGCTTTTTCCCTCATTTCCTATAGTAAATGAATATGTACCAACCTTTCCTTTATCGAATCACTTTCATCCATCCTTTCATTTTTCATAATTCTCATAGTGGGAATATCAAACTCAATAGGAAGAATTGGATCAATGCCATAAGCCAACTGAAATGGGGAGTATCTTGTTGTTGACTTTGATGTTTCCCTATATGCCCATAATGCTACATGAATCCTTTTATCCCACTTATGTACCTACAAAGCTGTATATTTTTCTAGGATTTGACACAATACATAATTTGTTCGCTCCACCTGTCTATTTGTGTTTGGCTTGTAAGTTGTTGTCTTCCTATGCTTAATAGAAAACTTGTTTACTAGGGCTTCTACCACCTCATTAATGAAGTGGCTTCCTTTATCTATTACAATTTCTAATGGACAACCAAATCTAGTGACAATGCGTTCATACACAAACCTTGCTACTTCATCCATGGAAGTTTTTTTCAAGGGCCTAGCTTCAACCCACTTGGTTAAATACTTTATGGCGACTACAATATACTTATTTTGGCATGGGGTAGTAGGAATTGAGTCACAATATATATTCCTCACTTTTCAAAGGGACCAAGTGGAAGAATAGGGACTAATGGAGATAATGAAGTCTTACGGCTCCCATGTGTTTGAAAAATATCACATGTCTTACAATAATTATAACAATCTCTAAAAAGAGTGGGCCAGTGATAACTTGCATCCAAGATCCTTCTTGTTGTAATTTTTCTAAAGAAGTATCCTCCACATGTACCATTGTGGAATTATTCTATTAGATTCTTACCTTGATCACATCCAACTGCCCTCTTATACTATCCATCAGGTCCTATCCAAAATAATACTCCATGTAGAATAGAATATGGACAACTAGTTTGAGTAATATTCCTCTTAGTCTTTGCATTGGCACCATCAGGAAACTTGAAATCATTGAGATAATTCCAAATATCTAAGTGTTCACAAGGGATTGTGTCGGGATAACAATATTGCATCCGGGAAATAATCATCATCACAAGATGAACCTAAACCATCATATGCTCAAGAGAGTGCATCTGTATTGACATGCTTCTTACCCGCCAATATATACTATCAAATTCAAATTCTTGTAGCAAAATTATCCATCTTTCTATCCTTCCCGATGGGTTAATATTATTTACAATATATTATAGAGCCTGATGATCTATTACAATGTAAATTTCTACCCTAGAAAGTAATTTCTAAACTTTTTATATCAAAAATGATAGATAGAGCCTCTTTTTTAGTTACGATATAATTTACCTCATATTGCTCATTTGTCTACTCCTAAAGTAAATTAGATGATCATTCCCATTTTCATTCTTTTGGCTCAGTACTTCCTAGTGTTGCATCTGAAGAATCATTATACACAATGAATGTCTTTCTCCAGGTCTGGATTCTTTAAGGCAGGATGAAGATGCCAAAGCATCCTTTAGTTATTCAAAAGCTTCATGTGCCTTCTTTCCTGGTTCATAAGTAACATCCTTCTTCAAGAACTAGGTTAGTGGTTGTGCAATATTTGATAAATTCTTGATGAACCTTCTATAGTAACCCACATGGCCTAAAAATGATCTCAACTTACTTCTATTCATAGGAAATGGTAACTCTTTGATTTTTGAAACTTTATCAGGATCGATACCAATACCATCTCTGGATACAACATGCCCTAGCAAGACGCCTTTGGAACATCCAAAGATACACTTTTATGGTTTAGTGAGGCTTGTGCTTAATCTAAACTTTGAAATGCCACCTCCATTTTACTCCCATAGATGTAAAAATCATCCAAGAATACTCTGATGAAGCTTCCAATGTAGGGTTCAAACACCCTATTCATTAGGCGTTGGAATTTTTTTGGAGCATTACACAACCCAAATGGCATAACTCTATAAGCAAACATTCCCCAAGGAGTGTTGAACGTAGTCTTCAATTGATATTTCTCTGCTATATGAAATTAGTTGTACCCACTATAGCCATCTACAAAACTATAGAACTCCTGGCCAGCTACTTCATTCAAGATCTGATTTGAGAACGGAAGATGGTAATGATCCTTCTTTGTCACCTTGTTGAGCTTCCCCGTAATCAACGAAAATGTGTAGATTCCCATTATTTTTTATTGAGATCATAATAGGAGAAACCCATTCTTAATTATCTACAACAAATATGAATCCTACATCAAGTAACTTATCTATTTCTTCTTTTACAATTTTGAAAAAATTAGGATTCATTCTATATGGCATTTGCTTTATCGGCTTAACACCATCTACCACTCAATAGAATGTTCTACCTAACTTACTTTATGAAGTTCCTTGTAATCAAAAGTGAATAAGTGCATGTACCTTAATAAGAGCTGGAGGTAGGATTCCTTCTCACTCTCCATCATAACATTACCAATCTTTATTTTTTGGAGACAATCATCAATTTCATCTCCAGATAATTTTATGGCTTCATGAGTTAGTGTGATCAAACATCCACCTCACTTTCTTCATCTTATGTGTCCATTTCAATGGTACTAGAGTAATCATAGGATGTTTAATCATCATTTTCATCACTTGAATCCATAAGCTCTACCTTATGATGCCGAGGATCACATTTATCTTCACCCTCTCTCTGCCACGTCCAAGTGTCATGAAGCCTTCATTCCAGTAGTTTCTTGCATGAACTCTCCTTAGCCATGGTCTTCCCAACAACATTGGGTACACAACAGTACCATTCTTCATCACCTGAAATTATACCACACATACAACACCCATGACAAATATTTCCACATCTGAAACAACACCTTCTAGTTTAGTTTTTCCCTTATTTAATGACCTTAGCATAAGTGTTGAGGTTTGATAAAGTTTTAAACCCAACATATTCATTACACACTCATGAATTACATTGACTACATCACCTCCATCTACTAAGACATCATGAATTGAAATACCATTACATAATACCTCAACTTATAGAGCATAGGGATCTGCCTCTACTTCCAAAATAAGAACCTCAACCTTCTTTCTTCGCCGAGCATTGAGTCCACTTCACAAGAATCGCCTCTTCTTAGAAGACATAGCAATAAGTTTTCCATATGTAATATTTGTAGGCCTTTAAGACGAGATCTTCTAAGATGGAGTATGGTCCTTGCCCTATGAAATCAAAAAATCATGCACACCCAACTTTCTTCTCCTATTTTTCTTGCTAGTTTCTCCTTTCATCTTCTTAAGATCATTTCCATCTTTGTTATCTTTTTATTTATTTCTTTTTATCACAAACAAAATCTTCCGACAAAACCCTCAACAATTTTTTTATGAAATTCATCCATGACACTTTAGTAAAGACCGACACATACACATTCATTTCACCTTATGGGATTATTTCACTAGTATTCTTACTTCTACTAATGCCACACCTTTCTCTTTGGTCTATGGTATAGAGGCCTTCCTACCTCTCGAAGTCCAAATTCCATCTCTTTGTATATCAATCAAAGATATGCTCTGTGACGATGATTTTCACCAAGAATTTTTGGCACAACTTGATCTGTTGGATGAACGTTGTTTGAATGCTCTAGACCACCTTCAAATTTATCAAAAACACATCAAGTGCGCCTATGAAAAACGTTTTCACGAACAAACTTTCAAGGTCGGTGACCTTGTCTTGAAGGAAAATCAACATGTAACAAAATTTGAGAAAAGTAAACGAGGCAAGTTTAATCCTAATTGGCTTGGACCTTATATCGTCACCCATACCTACAAATCAGGAGCTTATAGTTTATCTTCTCTTGAAGGTTAACTTGAACCTGAGCCCCTTAATTCCTTGCATCTTTGATCATTCTACTATTGAATAAATTATTGCATCACCCTCTATCTCACATGTGCTTATACCTTGAGTGAACCTCTACCTCCATTGACCTCTTTTCAGGACCAATGACTAAATAAGAGTTGTGTGATTATCCATCACCATTCAACCTTGTCTTCAATATGAGTACCACAGCTATACTCATGGCATAATTCTCATGGATACTTTTTTTTCCTTTTCGGATGGAATCCCATGGTCATTCTTTCATCACCAATCCATCACTATGATAATTCTCCACCGGGAACTCCTCGTGCTATGATTATTTACTAGTGCACAACTTTTAGTTTGGTGGTAGTAATCTGGAAACACAATAATAGACATAAAACAAGAATACCATAGACTATGATACAAAGGAATGATGAAAAATCTAAAATATAAGTGTAAATTATATTATCAACATGAAATTTTTACAGTCTCACCCATGAAGTACTCTAAGTGTTACCAACTCCACTTGTCTCCAACAATAACTATGGGAGAAACTTTACAATTACACCTCTTAATGGCTTCTTTAACACACCTTCTAAATGATGGCTTCCTTCACACACTTTCTCATACAATATTTCTCACTACTTCCTTCTGTGTATAATGAGGGGGAGTGGCCTATCTATTTATAGAACTTTTAGACTTATCCACCCTATTTCTAAAATAGGATAAGAAATCTACTCTAGCGAATCATATTCCATACCTTAACTCTTATCTTTACATGTAGGCTTATCTTTTAAGATAAGATAAACCTTATCATTTCACATCGGTTCCACCTTTTTAGAATTTTCTACAATTAAAATAAAATATATATTTATGACATCATTTCTTGTCCTTATTACAAATATAATATTTCTAATTCCTAATCATGTAGACCCTACTTCTCTACTTACCCTAACTTTGAAATTTTAACATTACCGGACCACTTTAGACAAATATTTACTTTTTACCACAACATTCCTATTATACTTTTATCACATTGTATCAGTCTTGTACATTATTGGTGGCACCATACCAACAATGCGATTATCTTCTATCGATGCCACTAATAATTATACTTAAAAAAATCCTATTCCTAATACATACATTAATAAAATATAAATTACGGAGAAAATTTTTAGTGTCGACAGCTCATCACTTGAAACCCCTTGTTCATAGCTAACCTTTTCCGTGCTATGTTCTTTCTTTCATAAAGAGGTCTATACTCCTTTATAGTCGTGTCCATGACTTCAAGTTCAAAATAAAGAATTTTTTTTGGGATCTACAACAAACTTTACTCCTTGAGTCAAAATTCTTACAAATAGATGACTCACTCAAAAGGACATCTATCTCTCTCTTTCTGTTATAAGTAGACTGCTCCCTTAAAGGACATCTATAAAAATCTATCACAATATTGTATCTAGTCTATCAAAAAAGAAGACTACTCTATAAAAGAAAAATAAAGATTATCTTGGAGTTTCCCACATCGATTAGCTTCATGAAGACCTCAAGGAGATATTTTTTTCAGCCCACATATACTTCTCACATCGATCAGTCTTTACATGCTAAAAAGAAAAAACAAAAAAAAAATTGTCAAGAAAAATATAAAATTTTAGTCATGGACTTGCCTATTTTGGTTTTGGGTATCTTGTAGATAGGGCATGTTGTCCCACAACAAGGTTACGTTAAATGAACCTCTCCACCATACCCTCTTTTACTTTCTTCTATATACTCAAGGGACGTGGTACTCATGCAAAACTTCATAATTATGTAACTTCTTTCAACCGTCGAACTATCAATCATGCATTTCCTTTAGGGTTTTATGTTCGTACACTTATCTTTGGTATGCCCTTTATGGTCCTTGCCACTTATGGAGCTTCTCACCTCTTTTTAGATTCACCCTTTTTCTTAATTATTATTTTTTCAATAGGACGTGACCTTCAACATCTAATATCTGGGATCGTTTCTCATCTCACCTCCACCTATCTTACTTGCCTCTACCCATCATCTATCTTTAGACATTTAATCAAACAACATCATACATCTCCCTTACCCAATCAACCTCAACATAATCAATCTTACCATGCATGCCTTACCTATTCTACCTTACCTAGCCAAGCCTAAA
Organism: Taxus wallichiana var. yunnanensis; assembly: GCA_018340775.1. Classification (NCBI taxonomy): domain Eukaryota; kingdom Viridiplantae; phylum Streptophyta; class Pinopsida; order Cupressales; family Taxaceae; genus Taxus; species Taxus wallichiana. The sequence goes on from CM031238.1 coordinate 142,018,949, forward strand.
ATATAATTAACCTTACTAAATCTATCTTATCTATTCTACCTTACCCAATCAAATTATACAAAATCAATTTGGCATAATCCAACTTGCCCATACTAAATTACCTAAATCCCTAACTTACCTACAACCATATTATTCTTCCCTATCCTACAGAGAACTACATCGACTTGGGGTCCATTTTTCCAAGGCTATGTAGGTAGCACTCTGAGGGCATGGGGCCCTCGTAGGTTAGCTCGACCACTCTTTTCCACCATTTTTCCCCTATAAACATAGTTAGTTACTTATTTTTCATAAAAACAATAACTTAGAAATTAACCCAAAACAACCCATACACATTATCATTTACTTTCCATAATACCCATAACACATAAAACCAAATCATACCTACTTCTAATTTCCATAAAAATAATACATTGGAAATCCAAATCAAACTCAACCATGCCTACATAACTATTTTTCATAAAAACATTAATTTGGAAACCCAAATCAACATCATCAACTAAACCATGCATAATCCTCTAATTTCCATAACATTAATAACTTGGAAATTAAACCAAACCATGCCTAAACATCTAGTTTCCATAACATCAATAACTTGGAAATTAAACCAAACCATGCCTAAACATATAGTTTCCATAACATCAATAACGTGGAAATTAAACTCAATCAATCATTCACAACATACATCACCCAAACCATGCCTACACATCTAGTTTCCATGATAACAATACAATGGAAATAAAACACCTCATATGTAACCATCATCATCAACTATACAATTGGAATTTCTATATGTTAGTACATGTATAAACACATATAAATAGTAAGTGTCTCTCAAAATATCTCATATACATCTCACCTCTTCAACACGCAGTCGTATATATATCAAAAATCAAAATACAAAATAACGCATCTCCAGGTCATCTCTATGAGGGACTCGACACTCTACTTCTCTCTCATGTATTCTCACCGGCCCCCGTCTCTAAGCACTAGTCACCTCTCACTGACCCTGTCCATGAGATCGGTGGCTCCTTGAGTTGTTGGTACTACGGGTCTCAGTAAGATGGCCCTCGCACTAGTCGCCTAATGTGCTCTATACTCGGTATATGATAAAACTTGGATACCAACATGTAAAATCTAATTCTTATAATTCCTAACCTCATTCACATCATCTTTATACTTGTTAATGGATATAACCTTGGGAGGTTTCATCACTCTAATCCCATCCTATGGACCCTATCCCATAATACTAGCCCATGTCCCTATACCAAAGGGATCATGTCTTGGTGCTTGTACTGAATGGAACCTTGTCCCGATGCTTGTTCCTATACGTGTGGACCCTTTCCTGCTACTGGTGTCTATACAACTTCTAGTTGTGCCTTTAGTGTGGCCATATGTGCCTATAATGCAGTCACTTAGGCCTATAATGTTGCTACCTACCCCCATCTCTCGATCGGGTGCCTCTGGGTTGTGCTGTGTATGTCTTCTGTAAGTTTTCTTTGTAAGGTAACCACCGTGCCTCGAGATCCTTCTAGCTTCCCCAGCCTTGCCACCACTCCATGTAATCTGTCTCTCTCTACTATAATGGTAGACAAATCAATTTTTCTTGGCCTTGATGGTACCGTAGCTAGGCTATCCACGATTGCATATAACCAGGAGTTTTGCCCGTGTCATCATCATCTTCCTATCACCAACCTACTCCTCCTATCTTGTGGGATCTATTGGGTGTGGTGGAGATAATGGTCTCTCCACATCATCCCTACAATACTATGGAAAGGGTGGAGGGAAATCCTACTACATCCCAAAATGACATCTAACTCGGTCAACCGAAATCATCTCATGTTCCCCAAATCACCATCTCTCAGTATCCATCTAACCAGTGTAACCCTACCAATTCCTCTACCATTCATCCATATGAAGGTAAATCAACATAATATCGCCACAAAATATCAAGTGTTGATAGGCCCTCTAATAAACACATGTACTATAACACATCCCGTGTGGTCATGTCCACTCTTGGATGTACCCCTATTAGTACCCACCTCATAAAGCCTACTCTATAGACCCCTTTACACCAATCTTGTCGTGGAAGGCTTGATGGACATAGACACGGTGATGTGCTCATAAGTCCAACAATGAGGAAGATAGGTACAACACAAACCAAACCGTTGAAACCTCCTATAGGCCCACAACTCCCTGTAAAGTTGTACCATGTATGTTGGTGCCCATGAAGAATAGACTGTCTCCTCAATCATGTCCTCCAATACCCCCATCAGTGCTCATGGAAAGATCCCACCCTTTGAGTTTGGGAGTGGAAAAAAACCAATAGCAATTATCATCAATATTACAAGTCGGGTGTCTTGTGGATATGTGGAATACATATCTCCATAGCTAATACTTGTACTATGATAATACAAATCTCTGATGGCCTCTCCAAATACTGTAACCATAGGATAGAACACTGCATCTAAAGAGATCTGATATAAAGTCTCCCCAATAATACGTAGCCTCAAGATCCTATAGATGTCCTCTAGAGTGATTGTCATCTCTCCTGTCGGTAAGTGGAATGTGTTGTTCATTAAATCCCATCTCTTAATGAGAGAAAATATCATGTTGTGATCCCGTACTATCCTCCTATACTACATAATGGTGCCCATCCCAACATACCTACTATGATCCCATTCATCCTTTGTGACATTGGATATCATCTCAACCAAAAGAGGAGGTATCCTATCTCTCGTGGTCAATTGTTGTCTCGCTTGCATCACCACCATTCAAACATGTTAATCAATTGGCCCTTTCGATCATTTATTTGACCCTACCTAGCCCAATACTTACCTATGCCTTTCCTAGCCTCCCACCCTTTACCCAACCTACTCACCTAATGTATATTCTATCTAGCCTAAACATCTACACTTATTCTCGATTCAATCCTTTCCCCCGTAACCAATTACACTAGTTTTCCTTATCTATCTTGCACCTATCATACATGGTTAACCTATACCTTTGATCTGACCCTACCCACCCTCACTCACTCATTCCTACCTAAATTGACCCTAGCTCACCCATTCCTACCTAAATTATCCCTAACTCACCCACTTCTACCTAACTTACCCCTAACCCACCCACTCCTACCTAACTTAACACTAAACCATCTTTCCCTTATCTTTCGCCTCCTAAACTCCCTTTTTTAGCCTTGGTCACTTTTAACAATGATTAGCACTAGTCACCATGACCAATATCAGTCACCCTTTGACCACTGCCGACACCAAATAGCCTACCAACATCGTCGATACACCGACCAACGACGACGACCCAAAACACATTTTAATATTTAATTAAAACACCTCAAAAACCAACCCCAAATCAACCGAAATTGCCTCTACATTCATTTTACCACCTAATTAAACTAGTTTTGGCCCTCCCCATACCCACTTTCACCCAATTTTAACAAAAATTTTACTTCCACTTCAAAATCAAATTTTCCATTTTTCTATCTTAGTTTTAACCAAAATCAATAATGGAGCTTGAATCCTACCTCTACTCAAATCCTTCTCCATGGTGGGATGTATGATCTCTACACTAGCGCACCTCCTACGCCCTCTCCGCCTATGCCATGTCCAAATAAATCCCTCATCTATCAACTAACCAAAACACTCGTGTAGATCTTGTGGGCCCACCAAATCTACTCCTATCAAAAGCTAACCGGTTTCCAACTCAACCTCCTAACTCTCCGTGTTTTTTTCTTTTCTTCTCACAAAACCACTCTCTCTTGTGGTTTTCCAAATTTAGAAATGCACAAATGACACCTTTTTCACATTGGGTTTCCATTTTAAACCCAAATTCACCTTTCGATGTTAGTCGTCGTGCCCTAGGTGACCGCATCGGTTCACAATCAACCGGTATCAATCACCCTACCTAACCCAATTATACCTAATTTTCCCAACATTTTGATGCAAGAGGCCATTTTCTTGTTGCCACTAGCCTTACCCTATCCCGACAGGCTCACCTAAAATCCTTATCACCTACCCCAGACCTCAGTGTACTTTAGGGTATATTTTTCCTAAACCTCGGTCTTACCCATGGCCTTACCTATATACCCACACCGACCATGCATATTTGACACTTGAATTCCCTTATTCCTTGTACCTTGCAACGATGTTACTCGTGTTGTTTATCCTACCAAACTTTCCTTTCCTGATGTTGTGATGTTTATCTTGACTAGACCAAAACTTTTGATGCTTTGGAATGCACCTATTACGTGTTCATGCACCTACCTTCATTGTGTTTTAGGACCGTATCCTATACCTTGATACCTGGACCACATCAACCTTGTATGGATAAACTGTCAGCGACCTTTGATGATGTAGATTTTGTGAGCTCTTCACCTAGTACCTTTTCATATTCTACACATGTGCATGTGTTTGAATTCCCCGACATATTACCTACACTTTATTATTACCACTTTGCCTATACCCCCACCATACCTCATTTTTTACCATATACCACCTTATCAAACACATCACCGATTATGCCTCGCTATTTGATCAGTTCCTGGTTTTTTATCATTGTCACTTATCAATACAAGCTACGTGATAAAATGGGGCAAATGTAGGCACCAAAATTTGGTCACAACCCTCTAAGCCCCTTCCAATTAATTAATTCAACATACACTTAACCATGACCCCTCCTCACATCGTTATTAATTTAATTACCTAAATTAAGTTAATTTCCACCTCACCTTGCCGATCTCAACCTTCCACCTCACCATTGACCTCTTCCAAGCATATTAATTAGCCTAGACCAAGTCCCTACTTCCCTTAACTAACTAGGACTTATTAAAACCCTATCCTTAATGACCTATCATTCCTCTAACCAACTTCCCGCTCCATTTAGCACCATTCTAAACTCTTGAATCGGAATGAACTCTCAATCATGCCAAAATTGGAAAGAAATGGGCTATTTTAAGTAAGCGTGGCCTTTTTTCCCTAATCGGCCCCGGTTATTCCTCGCCGGCACCACACCTAACCATCATCGGTTACCTTAAATAGGATTTCCTAACTCTTTGTTTGGGTTCTGAATCTAGCTTCCCGGCTCTTGTGACCTTCCATCCTTACTCGTGAGTCTTCCATTGATCTTGCGACATACCAAAGACCCTTACAACATTTAGACACTTTGCACCAATCATCAAAACATTAATCTAGAGCTCCAATGCACTCACATGGAAGCATCGTGCCTTCTTATTACAATTGTATTCATTCGGGATCACTTTCTCTTGCAACCATCACCACTTCTTGCCATTTATCTCCATTTCATAAGTAATTATATTTCTTCTTTGTTATTGGTTTTAATAGATTGGTTTTTTATCAGTTATCTACTTCTTTCCAACTTCTTTCATACGCAAAACTCTCCCACAGTACCTCCATCCAACCATCATCCCAAAAACCTTCATGCCTTTCCTAAACCCTCATCTTATCACCTCAAAGTATTTTGAAAATCCCACGACCTCATTTGATCCTCCTCACTATTTATACAATCATAAAGAGTGCCAAACCTCCCATTTTAAGATTTTTACTCAATTTCCCCTACCAAAATTGGTCACCCAACCGATACTAGTTTCCGTGACTAGTAATATCCTCCCAACAACCTAGAACCCCACCAAATCTTTCCCAGACCTTATTTATAGCCTCTGTCAGACCTACAATTCTAGACTAACCCACAAAGCCCTCTCGAATATAATCATAAATAGCCTCGTTAGATTATATTTTCCTTTTATGTTTTATATGAGATGCCTAAATCATATTAACTCGCATTAGGATCTAATTGTTTATATTATTTTCTTGCATTAAATTGTTAAAAATAGTGGATTGACAACCTTTCTAGGAAGTTACATGCTTCCTAGAACTAGCATACGCTAGAAATCCATTTTCATATGTTGTTTAATATTATTTGGTGGTATTGTGTTGTTTCTACAGGTCATTCCTCCTAGCCAAAGGGAATCTCTTCACAATCATCTTGGTCAACATTTGACAAGATGCAACCTTCTTCGACTATCAATGGTATTCCTCCTTGCCTTTACCTCTTATATGTTTTATCTCTACTTTGTGGTGAAACAAAATCCATGAATAATGTGGTCCAAAAGTAACATGTTCTAATGATTTTCATTATTGTAGCCTTGGTTGAGAAGTTTCCACCGAAGAAACCATCATAGAATTCCACCAAGAACTTTTCTACCTATTTTACCTCAATGTACCTTACTAGGACACCATATAGATTCCTTTTGAAGATAATTCCATCAATTAATATATATAAGGAATTGATTGTAACATGACATTTATTCTTTTTTCATTGCTTAAACTAGGAGGGTAGCCACCGGTAGCTAGAAATATTGTTGTGTTGTTGATCCAACTGTTGTGTCTAGGTTGATTTACTTTATTTCTTGGGTCTTTTGTGTTGGGAAAATTTGTGACACTCTATTTTGTTTCATGTTAAGGACCTCCCAAATCATGTGGATCTTTAGTGATTTTTCCTTTCTCTTCTTCTATGAAAAAAGAAGTTTCTTGATTGTCCTAAGCCTCTAGAGAAAACTTCTCACATAGTACTCTACCTCTTACCAACTTTATGGCCTTTATAGTTGTGTCAAACTCTATGCTTTTTGTCACCCATCCAAATCTCTTCTAGTTTATTTTCACCCTCATGATGAAATATCTCACACTTGGGTGTGATACTAGGACCTTTATGTGGTTTGAGGCTAACATAGGATTGAAATTTTTGAGATCTTGCAAGATAGAAAAAACTTAATTTTCCAAATGACTATAATCGATCTCGAAATATTTCAATGTCCGGTCTGAAGAAATCCAAAGGTTGCTCCAAATATTCATTGTTCTTCTGAGTGAGAACCACATCTATACTAAGATCAAAACCATAAGCATAAAGGATGAAGTACTTTGCAAAATTTGGATTGATGATTGTTGGTACTTGGGCTATTAAGGATTTGATCCTAGTGAAGCCTTCTCTTCCATCCATGGTCCATTTAAAACAAATATCCTTTCTCAACATCAAGGTGATGAGAATGAATAATCCTACAAATTTAGGAATGAAAGTACAAAAAAATGACCTTGCTTAGAAAGGACTGAAGGGGTTGTTATCATTTAATCACAACACCCTTTGATTTGTTGTCACGTGTGTATGAGGAAATCAATGTGATTATGTAACATGGAGCTGTTTCAAAATGTAGGACCTTGTAATTGAAACAAATATCCATAGAAACTGGTTCTTCATCCTTAACTAGTGTAGCAATTAACTCTAATGAAGGAAAATCTATTGTCTAATCCTATCCTATCATTTCCAAGGACCGAGAGAAGGAAATAACATGAAAATAAAATATCCTACACTAGGGGGTGATAGCACTAAAAATTGGGTTTTGGATAGTCCCCACTGCATGAAAATGAAAGATAATGGATGTGGGGAGGATGATCAAGCACCACAGACCACAATGGCATTCACACAACATTCCCAAGAAAACACAACATCATTTAAACCCCCTTGAATGAAACACGATAATGCACAAGATAACCATATCATGAATAGAGGCAATATAGAACAATACAAACTAAAGTAAGGATAGACAAATTAACACAAAACATTGATTTTATTGCTCCAAAATGTTTGTGCAACATCATTTGAGTGGGAAAAGGCATGATTTCTATTACAATATTTAGAAGAAGAGGTTTGAAATTCCACAATTATCTCATGTAAACAATGAAAAATCCCTGAATGGAAGACAAACAAAAATACAATGCAAACCTCCCCGTAATCCTTCAAACAAACCTCGGTAAGGTTATAGAGACTTCTTTTGTGGAACCTTGCAAATGGATGTGGGTTATAATGAATGTTCTTCAAATGTGAGTGCAAATGTTATAGACATAGATACTTTGGATTATAAATTTAGCAAAGTGATTGTACTTAAATCCAAGAGGATTTGTAAGAGAGTAAGCCCGTAATTTATAGAGGCGTAAGTAGTTGGAAATTAGTTAAAGACAAAGCTAAAAATAACAATTGAGGAGGTTACAGTAGTGTTAGGGAAATAAATGAATTAATTACAGAAGTTACATCCGGGAAGGTGGTTGTACACGTAAATCAATTGCCCTCACCTTTCTAGGATTCTACAAGTGCAGTTAACTAGGATAAGGATAGGATTCCAAGTTAAGTCTAATTGGATGTTGACCAAGTGGAAGTTGACTAGGATGTGCACACACTTAATTAATTAATCATTTACTTAATAAATGATAATTAACTTAGCTAAAATTGGCAAAAAGGGTACTGGGATTAATTTAATTAATCTAAAGGGTACAATGTGTATGAATTAATCAATTTAATCAATTAATAACAAATGGGTGAATATCATGGTGTATTTGGAAGTAAACTAGGATAAGATGGAAACATGTGTGTAATTTTTGGGTGTCTACATTTTTCCCCTCTTTAAAAAAGCTATTGCAAAGTAATGGTGCTTTACGGATAGCGAGGCATTTACGGATCAACGAGCGAAAATTGTGAAGCATTGGGATGCCCCAACAAGTAGGAAGAAATGAAGCATTGGGATGCCCCAAAAAGTATAATGGTAGAGGAATTCCCCCTCAAGTGGGTGGATGACGCAGCAAGGTGGTGGAAAACCACTTGATAGGAAGGAAAAATGAGGATGGGAAAAGATGCGGTGCTTGTAGCATGAGCTCATTTGGAGAATAATTTTAGAGCATCCTTATTTTTGTTGTTGCAAAATAGATTTGGCACCATGATTATAAAAGAATAAATATGGTTAACCCAGATGCATGTAAACAAACACACACAACAAAGAAAAGATAAAAAGGAAAAAAAACCCAATATAAAAAGTAGGTGCATGCATTAGGGTTATAAAGGAACCAAGATGTAATCACACTACTTGTAATTGGTCCAAAAATAAACATCAACAATGCAACACAAAGTCAAAAAGAAGACAATCAGCTATTCCCCTAATGTGTGCCATAATGATGATTAAGTAGATACAAATTCTCCCAAGTGGGAATAGGATCTAACTAGAAGAGGGAGTTAAAGCGACTCCTTATGACACTCTTGTTGAATCCATTTTGCAAATGATTAAAAATAAATTGCTCCAAGTGAAGTTATATCGTGAAGGAAAAACAATTTAGTGACTTGCCCCAAGCAAAGTTAGCATATCATGCAAAGGGAAGAAAGTGATAGTTGTAAGATTGGCACGATCACTAGGGTAATAGATAAAAGCATGAAATTTATCAAGATTGTATTAAAGTGTTAAAAGATTCACTTTAAGGGTTTTCCAATTGTAGGATTTCTATGATAAGTGAATGTTTATTCAAAAAAATTGTAGTTTTTTGTTTTTTTTGAAATATAATATTTTTTTGTTTTGAAATATTTGATTTTTTTTAGATTTTTCTAATTTTTACCAAATTTGAAATACAAATGAAAATAAACACAAGAAAACATGAAAATAACAAAAAATTAAAACACTCCATGGCTTAAGTAAGCCAAGAGAAAACACTACAAATGCAAACGACAAAAAGATACAAAACAAGCAATAAAAACAAACCCAATATGAACAAGAAGGATCCACACCAAAGTTATATGTGAACTAAGATGTAAATAAATTTCCTACAATTGGTCCATAAGTGCATTCCAGATACACAGAGTATTGGTTATTCTAACTAACAAACATAAGAGACTAAGCTAAGAATATACAAGACAACATTCCATATGTACAAACTTTAAACAAGAAAATACAACAAACAAGATAGTGAACAAAACACACCAATGTTAAATACTAACAAGCAATCTATAATATCACAAAGCCCAAAATAATAATGTCCAAATACGTTTCGAGTTTTTATACAATGAATAAATGAACAAATGTCAAGTTTCCCCCAAGAGAAAGCTAAAGCCAAGTGATGTCTCTAAGAAAAGTTACATTGAAAAGAGTGGCTTGATTGATTGGAAAAGATGATTGAGAAGAATCAGATGAAGAAAATAGTGAAAAAAATTGCAGAGTTGCATGAGTGATTTTTTTTGGAAAGCATTTTCAAAACGTTTTTTATTTTTTGAACAATTTATATTGTTTTGAAGTTTTGTGAAACATTTTTGAATTTTTGGTCTTTTTGGAATTTTGAACCACACACCAAAGAAGAGGGAAAGGAAATTCCCAAGTCAAAACCAACACGCTATATATGAAGGAAGTGGATGAAAGCATAATGGAAGGTGAACAATAGTGGTAGACAATGGGCATGAAAACCTAACAAGGAGAACATGCAACACACACGGCAAGGTGAAAAGTTACAAGCGGGAAACAAAGTGAAATGATGAAACAGGTGGATGCACTGATATGCCCCTAGCACAAGGGTTACTCTTTGGAGACTCAAGAGTATAAATTATTCAAATGAATGGAATTCATAGGCTCCTTTAACTCTTTTCCATCCTTAGTAGATATTTTTATGTGCCAGATCCAAATTTAGCAGTTATAACATAAGGACCCAACCAATTAGGCTCAAATTTTCCCTATTTTTCTCATGGTTTAGTTGTGTTCTTCTAATTTTCCTTTAGGACCAAATCACCAATTTCAAACTATCAAGGTTTGATCTTGTGATTATAATTATGGTGTAGTCTATTCTGATATACTTGCATATGGTCTAAGGTGCAAAGTCATCTCTCATCCAATAATTCTAGCTCTGCAAGGTATGCAACATGGTAATCCTCTTCATGAATAAGATGTTGGAGGGAGACATGAAGTGAAGGTAGTTCAACTTCAATAGGTAATATGGATTCAGAGCCATATACTAGGGAGAATGGAGTAGCTCCTGTAGGAGTACGAGAAGGAAGTGCGGTAGGCCCGAGGGCAGGATACAACTACGTATGCCAATTATGTCCATGTTTATTGACTGTATTTTCTAGAATGGATTTGATAGTATTTTTTTACTTGATTCGATATAGGTTACATTGTGATAGTAGGGTGTATCCCATTTTAGGCAAATATTATATTTTTTAGCTAGGGCCTTAAGATCCTTTTTCTTGAAATAACCATCATTGTTAGTGACAATAGCGCTTTAGGATGCCAAAATGACAGATAATATGGTTGAAGTTGAATTTATAAATATTGCACCCAGTAACATTGGTAAGAGGCATAGCCTTAACCCACTTGGTGAAATACTCAGTGGGAGTTATAATAAATGTTTGGCCATTAGAAGATATGGGCTTTATTTTTCCAATTAAATTGAGTCCCCATTTTGAAAAATGCTAAGGTGAAGTAATGGGATGCAAGGCTTAGGACGGTGCATGAATGAGATTACCGTGTTTTTGGCAAGCCTAACATTTCTTCACAAAGTTGCATGCATCTTCCTCTATTATGGGCCAGTAGTATCCAATGCATAAGATCTTCTTCGCAAGGACCATTCTCGCTAGTATGGGCACCAAAAATACCTGAATTTACTTCAGCTAGCATCTTATTAGCTTCATCCTAATTGAGACATCTTAAGAGAGTCCCATCATAGAATCTTCGATACAAGGTTTCAACAAGAAGGGTGTATCACGAAGTATATTGTACTAAGACTCTTTTATTAGATGAACTAAAAATAGGAGGGTATTATTTGGTTTTAATGACGGTATATATATCATGGTACCAGGGATGATCGAGATAAAAATCTCACAAACCATGGTGGACTCCAGAAATTCGTATGTGGGCTCCAAAATATGTTCAATGAGTAACTCGTTGTGAGTTTGATTAGTGTCGAACAAAAGAAGGGAGGTGATAGTTTCCATGGCATCCACTACTTTTTTTTTGTACATAAGGAACTTGTTCAAAATTGATAATCCGAAATACCCTCTAAGGCTATCAACCATTATTTTATAGGGTAATAGATTTTCATCTTTTACTTGATATTCTTTGTTAACTTTATTAATGACGAGAAGAGAATCACCAAGAACTGTCAATTCTTGCAGGCGCCATGAGATAGCAAATCCTAATCCTATTATCAATGCTTCATACTTTACTATGTTATTTGTGCAAGGGAAGATGATATGATAAGATTTAGGTATGAGGTCTCCATCTGGTGTATGCAAGATGATTCCTGCTCTAGAACCATGGATGTTACAAGATCCATCAAAGAATAATGTCCATAAGGGTGTTACTTCTATGTACAAAAGGTCTTCATCTGGAAATTCAAAATTTAATGGTTATGAACTAGAAATGGTGCTGTGACCAATTGATCTGCTAGTGCTTGACCTTTGATAGCTTTTTGATTGACAATTTCAATGTCAAATTTGTTGAGTAGTGCAATCCAACTAGACATTCATCCTGTTATGACTGGTCTCAAAAGTAAGTACTTAAGAGGATCAACCTTTGAAATTAGCTTGGTGGTATGATTTAGGAGATAGTGTCGTAGCTTGCAAAAGTATAAGCAACCACTAAACAAGCCTTTTCAACCTATAAATACTTGGTCTCATGTTCAAGAAGAGTTCTACTCAAGTAATACATAGCTTGTTCCTAACCCTTATCATTGTGTTGTGTCAATAATGCCCCAATGACATGTGTTTTTACAGATGTATACAACAACATAGAGTTATCATGTATAGGCAAAGCATGAGTACCGGTGGAGATGCCAAATTCTTTAAATTTTACAAATTTGTTTTGATAGTCTTGTGTTCATTTGAATTGGACATCCTTCTTAAGAAACTGGTTGAAGTGATGGCACTTATCTACCAATTGAGAGATGAAGTGATGAATAGACTATATTTTTCCTTGTAGGCCCCTTAGTTGTCAAAGGTTCTGAGGAGGTGGAATATCTATTATAGCTTTGACCTTAGTAGGGTCCACTTCAATTCGTCTTCATGAGACAATGAATCTCGGAATCTTTCCCAAGTGACACCAAAGACACATTTTTATTAAGGCAAACCTTGTACTCCCTTAACCACTCAAATATACACCTAAGAACTGTTGGATGATCCACTCTTGTCTTGGATTTAGCAAGAATATTGTCGACATAATCCTCCATTATGTCATGAATAATAGTCATGGCATGTTGATAAGTTGCACTAGTATTTTTAAGGCCTAAAGGCATGATATTGTAACAAAATGTCCCCCATATAGTTGTAAATTTTTTTTATGCTGGTCTTCTTTAGTAATTTGAATTTGGTTATACCTAAAAATCCATCCATAAGGGATAACATCTCATGGCCCATAGTAGAATCGATAATCATGTCAATATTAGGCAAAGGGAAGTCATCCTTGGGACATGCCTTGTTAATGTCATGGAAATCTATACAAATACGATTATGGGGGTCTTCTTCACAATTGGTACCATATTAGATATCCAATCTAAGTAGTCAATGCACTGTATGAAGCCTGCATCCAATAATTTTTGTATTTTAAAGTTAATAAGCAATATGACCTTGGGATTCATTTTACGTAGAAAAGTTTAGCATCTAGGTGCACCACAAGGTGATGAACCACAAGAGAAGGATTGAGGCCTGGAATATCTTTATAAGACCAAGAGAATACATCTTGAAACTCGATTAGAAGTGTTGTGAAGGCTTTGATTTCAGTTTTTGATAAACTGGCACCTAGTTGTAATAATTTTGGTTGGTCTTCAGTTCCAATGTTGATGGTCATCGTCTCTTCTACCAACAACTTAGAAGTGTCATTATCTTGAAATGATGTTGTAGGCTTGTGTATATTTTCTAATATTTATGGATCCGAATCTCCTCTCTCTAGTGCCTTTGAAAGGTTTTCACTAGGAGATGTGTCCTTTTCTTTCTTTTTCTTTTTTTTTTTACTTCTCGTATAACACCTCAAAAAGGTTTTCACTATGCGAGATATAATTTGTCTTTTTTGTTTAATTTATTTTTCTTTAGGACTGGAGATCATAAGTTCTTCACCAAATTATACGGTAGCATCAAGTCTCATATCAAAACCCTTCTTGTGATCTCGACAAGGGAAAAGGGTCCCAGCCCAAAGGAACTCTTGGATGGCCTCATCGTTTTGAAACAGTCCATGGAAATATGACATTATTGGTCCCGATCAATGAGGGAAGGATAAAAACATCAAGGGTTGAATGGATAACTATTAGAATAAAAGTGTAGTCTCATCTAAGTCTTCAAAGAGGCTATGTGTGGAACTGGTCTCAACTTCGAATCGAGTCCTCATCACTAGGTAATACATCAAAGACTATAAGCCTCTTCTCATATGTCTCATACCTAGACCACTTGTGTAAAGATTAGACTCGATATTCATAGGTTCAAAAACACCATGTTCTTGTGGGCCAAGGCCTCTTCCTTTCCAGTTCATGTTTTTCATCATTTTATGGCCCTTGGTGTAATCAGTGGATTCATAGTTTTCTAACATCTTGTCGTTTTATAGCCAAGATTCGTTAGAGATTGGAATATGTTCATCTTCTATATATCCATATCATCTCCAAAGAGTGTTTTCAAGATAGTAAGCTAGAGGTTCTCGTTGATGAGGAGCGTTAGGATGCCCATAGTCTGTGAGGCGATAATGGGAGTTTGCCAACAAGAAATGCATTATCAAGTGTGTACTCGCCTAAGCCTTTATGGGAAAATGTAACTTTAGGTGACACCTTAGATGTAGATGCTTCAGAGGAAGGTGTAGAGGCATGAGGAATATCCTCAGGTGATGCTTTAGATGTATATTCTTCAGAAGAAGATGCAGAAGCATGAGGGCATAATATTACATCAGGGTCAATACGGTTGTAACAATAGGAGTTACACTAGATCTAGTTGTGCTATCATAGATGGATAATAATTTGATGTTTTATACCTTACTTTGAAAAAAATTATAGTATTCAAAGGGGTCAGTATCACCACACAAGGTGAACTCTCTATCGTTATGTGGAAAATTTATGCATTGATGGAAGGTGGAAGGTATTGTATGCATTGCATGTATCCAAGGTCTACCTAGAAGAAGGTTATATGATGTTTCTACATCAACTACATGACATACAGTGTCGAGGAGCTACGGGCCTACTTGTATGGGAAGAGTGATGGTACCACAAGACTGGCATTTGGTATTATCATAACCATGAATGGTAATGATATTAGCATCTAATTCATCTATTGTATGACCAAGGAAGCGAAGCATTTTTATAGAGCATATGTTAAGAGCCACTCCATTGTCGATAAGAACTCTCTTGACCTTATGGTCTGTAACATAGGCTTCGATGTACAAGGAGTTATTGTTAATTAGATTTGGGTTCAACATATCTTGAGGGCCAAAAGATAGGATAGGAGTTTTAGGCATAAGGTTTGCGATCATAGCCTAAAACTGTTGAACATTGAGAATATGAGGAACATGTGATTCATTTAGAGCATGCATGAGAATATCCTAAAAGCTAGGTGACTCTTTCAGTAGTTCCATGAAAGAGATATGCGTTGGCGTGGTTATTAATTTTTTTATGAAGTCATAATGACCCAAAGTGGGAGATTTGGCATTAAAGTTTGACTTTTGATTAAAAAAGTGTCGGTTTGGATGTTTGAGGTTCTGCAGAAGATGTATAAGGTTGGTTTTCCATGGGAACCCATATCTTCCTTTAGCATGTGGTCACAACATTACTCAAAGTTTTTAATTTAATGGTCTCCATTGTAGATTTTACTTCCTCAATAAATGAGATAATTGAATTGAAATCAACATTATTGATAGAAGAACCTTTGTCAGTGTTTTTATTGCCACTCGCCATATTTGGGAAATGGGTTTGATAACACCTTGAGATTTTCGTTAGGTGTTTTATTTGGTGATGGTTATTCAACATTGATATCTCCACTATCAATGAGGTCTTGGACAAAGTGACATAAGTGAAAACATCGATCAGTTGGGTGACCGTTAATGTGATGAAAATCACAATAAGTATCAACTTTATACCAAGTAGGCTTGGGTCCTCCTTCAACCCAAGGTCTAGTGATGGGATAAGTAACCATGTTTACATTAATGATATGTTGGAGGACACTTGATAAAGGTTATCCCAAAGGAGTGAAACGAAATCGCTTAGAATTAGGAGAGGAGGAAACCTCTTTGCTAGAAACAAGAGGTTGTTTACCTTTGTTTGTCTAGTTTGAGTGTTTTGTATGTTGTGGATATTGCATTTTTCTGTAACACCATCATTAACCATATTACGATTGTGGTTAAAAATTTTATATTTTTATTGGTGATAGATATTAGGATGGTTATTATGTTTCCCATTATTTGTTGAATAAGGTTTCACCAAACCTTTTGCAAAAAGGGATTTTTTCAATCTGCGATCCTTTCTCAATAACTTCTTCAAAAGTATTAAGGTAATGCATTTGCATGTGAAAGGATAGATCTCTATTGAGGTTAGGTATAAATATGCTCACAATTTGTTTCACAAGTATGGAGCATGGGAAACGACTAGCAATCCCATGCCATCTTTTTAGAAATTGTGAAAAGGTTTCATTTATTTTTGTTTGGCATTACACAAACCATCATTGTAATTTCGACTCTAGTTTGAATGATAAATGTTTAACGAAATTCTCTAAGAGGTCCGAAAAATTTTGTATAGAGCCCTTGGGGAGGTGTAGAAACCAGTCCAAGGCTTGTCCACCTAGACTTCATGGAAAGAGACACATTAAGAAGACATCACTATAGGCCACCTCTTAGAAATCCATATAAAACTCCTTGATATGCTCTCTAGGATCATTCTTTCCCTTATATTTGTCAAATTTGGGCGTCTCGAAAAATTTGGGAAAGGGGACGTGAAAATTTTCCTTATCCAAGGGGTAAGGACACAATTCTTCAAATTTAAATTGTTTGTGTTGATGTTGCATATTTGAGATGGTGTCCTTCATCATTTTCCATTCTTGGGAAAATGGTGAGTTGTTCTGCAAGAAAGATAAGGAACCATCGCTCGTAGAATTGTTCTTATCTTTGGTGTGTGTAGTATGAATTTTAAGTGAAGCATCACTAGTTTTCTTTAGTGCCTCATTGTTATGGGATTCATTGGTGACTTTGAAATTTAAGATAGAAAATTGCTTAGCCATGTCGTTAATTTGATTCATGATGGCTTGAGTAGGATCGGTGGCGAATTAGTTGATTTTCCTTTGTTCCCTTTGTCAATTTTTTCTTTGTTTGATTCATCACCTTTGGTGTTATTTGAGGTGGACTTATTTCAATCATCATTGTTTGTGTGACTAGGGCTTGCCTCATCGTCATTGTTTTTGAAATGAAAGGTTCACCCTTGTTAGGTGGTGGTTTT
The DNA here is from genome assembly GCA_018340775.1 of Taxus wallichiana var. yunnanensis. Classification (NCBI taxonomy): domain Eukaryota; kingdom Viridiplantae; phylum Streptophyta; class Pinopsida; order Cupressales; family Taxaceae; genus Taxus; species Taxus wallichiana. The sequence goes on from CM031238.1 coordinate 142,036,222, forward strand.
CTAAGTAATGTTTATAGAATATCCTTTTCAAAATAAGAGGGTAATTTTTCTCCCATATGAAGGAGACGAAGCATTAATTGGTTTGTATTCATATGTGATATATTTTTGACATGGGATTGTTCTTCGAGTGAGATGTCATTCTGATCATCCTCAAAGTTTTGGTCATTATCACTATCAAAATTTCCAAAAGTATTTTGATTTCGTTTGTTCCTTCCAAAAGGAGTATAATCTTTGTGTCATGTTCCCACCATTTTTAAAAGATAGATGGAGAAAAAGACAGCTATGAAAGATATCTCAACCCATAGAAAATTGAATGCAAAGATGGAAGAGAGGTGTGCGATTAAGTCTGGTAATAACTTGTCCCTTAACAAAGTGAATTCTAAGATGGGCAATAATTTTGGAAGATATGAATGACGCAACCCTTAACAAAGTGAATGTTAAGATGGAAGCATGTGAAAGTGTTTGATAAACTCAACCCTTGACAAAGTGAATGCCAAGATGGAAGAGTGGTTCGATGTGGTGAAGGTTCTCATCCTCTAATAAAGTGAATGCTAGAATGGAGGAGAGTTATAGTGACAAAATTCCAAATGTTCTCAACCTCTAACAATGTGAATTCTAGAGTGGAGGAGTAAGGATAGATTGATTGCAAATGCACTCTACCACCTAACAAAGTGAACACTAGATGGGAAGAGGGTATGAAAAAGGATTCAAATCATATGTGATGTGATAAACCCTTAAAAAATTAGTTAAGAAGGAAGAGGATAATGAAAGGATAAGACTCAAATATTGATAGCGTAAACGTTGGGAAAAGAAGATATGATGAAGTGTCTAAAACACAACAAATATTTTGTCAAGTTAGAGACATGAAGAAAGAAAACGTATATAGTTTAACAATGATGATGTCAAACTAAAGGATGCAAGAAGAGAATGAAGATAAGATGTGATGAAATTGAGTTGTGACAAAGTGGAACACAACACTATCAAGATGTGAGTTGTAAGATGAAATTGCTTGAGTGAGGACGTGGATATCCATAACTCAAGACTTGATGTCAAAAGGAGATGAAAACTTAAACTTTGGGAAATGTAATCCAAATGTTTAAGTATTGAATGAAATGGGAGATAAACTCAAAATGAGGTGAGTACGAAAGATAGAATAATTTGATGACCACGAAAGAGGAAGGCTCAAATAAGTGAATGAGAACTCCAAATGAATGAAAGAAGATCAAATGGAGAATAAAATGAGAATAAGGAAAAATTGAAATAATGAAAAAGAGAAGAAAGTTCCAAAAAGGGAATTTTGAGAGTAAAAGGAAAGTTAGTGAATGAATGATGATGAAGAGAAAAGATGACGAGAAGAGATGAAATGAGAATGAAAGTAGAATCCAAACAAGGAGTGTTTGGAAAATAACGAAAAGATATGAATGTGAAGGATGGATCCCAAACAAGGAGTGTTTGGGAAAAAGTATGTGTGGAACACTACTACAAAAAGAAAGAAAATAAAATAATAAAATGAGTATAAGAGGTTTTTTTTTTAACCATTTGTTTGTGGCCTCTACCTTACATTGGATTAGACAATGTTTGGCTTCCTAGGTGGCTCTCTCAACTAGGTGTCGCAGATATCCGAGTGAGTGTAACGCTATTGTTGGTTGACGGTTTTACTTTAACCCCTTTGAAACCCTGAGAAAATATCTTTCTCAGAATGAATTGCACTAGGGTCGCCACTAAGGATATCTATGACTCTAACTCACAAGGCTTTACTTATTAGGTATGATAAAAGGTTCCCATTTCGTCCACCGCCTCAAGGTGTGGACTACTTTGGGGTTCCTAAAACCACCCCCTTTGTTGTATCTTAAGGATTATGCCAAGGGGGTTATGTTCTAGTTAAGCGGTCAAGCCGTAGCTCTTAACCAAACCTACAAATACAATGTTTTGAATGTGGTGTATTTTTTAATCTTTTGATCTTAATGTGGTTTGGTTGTACATCATTTGGAAACCTGTAGTTAGTAGTTTTTGAGTGTTTTATCCACCTTTTTTGAGAGCGGGTCCTGCAAGCAAAGATTTTAAATTTTTCCGAATGAGGTTTTAAAAAAGGACGAATAAAGAAGGCAATGAAGCAAACCCACATTTCTAATTTCCAAGATTGCTCAAAAGCGTGAGGAAAGAGCATACGTGTGAGTTGGCTTTGATTAAGTAAAATGTTAATTCCCAAAAACCAAAAGAAAGAAATGAACATGTTTTTAATTCCCAAGATCGCTTAGAAAGCATGAGGGAAGAGCATACACATGATTGTTTCATGGTTAGTCTCACAAAAATAAAATAAAATGACAAATGAGAAGCATGTAAAAAACAACACATTAGAAAACGTTAGTGAATAGAAAAAATGATTAAACATGTGAAAAAGTGGCTAAAAATGTGACAAAAATTAAATTTAATCATCTAATAACGCTAAATTGGAAACGTTGACAAGTAGCACACTATGGTAAAATGTGTGAAAAGTACAACAAGAAGGTGTCGAAATAGTGTGGTAGAGATAAAAAGTTGTTAAAAGTGAAATGAAAAGGAAATAGAAATGCTTGTGAATCTGCGCAAAAGTGAAAAACACAATTAGTCGAATCGGATCGAAAATATATGAAAATAAAAAAATAAATGAGTAATGCTAGTATGAAAAATCCTAAATAAAATAATTACCAAAAATATACTAAGGTAAAACAAAGTAACCGGGATTAATAAAATGAAATCACTAAAACAAGTAACACACCTTAAGAACCACCGATAGATATAACTAATTGAATCTAGTTAAAATAATCAGATGAGATTAAATGTAAAATAAACTCAAGTTATGTTAGGTGTAAAGAAAAATATTAACCTAAATTGTTAACAAGAAACCTAAAAGTAAAACCTAAACCGGGGTGTGTATTGTAGAAGCGTGTTGTGATTTTGGTTAGGTGTGGTTGTATGTTTTGGCATGATTGTGTGCAAAATGACAGGCATGGAGCTCATGATGGAGGCCGATGAAGAGACATGGCTCAAAGAGGGAGAAGTATTAGGAGAAGGCTCAATGTGTTGCGGGGGTTGGTGGGGTGTAGTGAGTCACTAGGGCTCGCGGGTGTACAGGAGTGGGCTTGGCAACAAGCCGGGGATGTGGGGAGAATAGTGGTTGATCATGAATATTTTAGGTCCAGGGGTTAGGAGTGGGGTAAAGGCAGATGGGGATGGGAGATTCGAGATGAGGCGGGCTGAATAGGGATCAAGGATTGGGAGCAGGGGTGGGTAGAATGGGGTAGCAAACAGGGTAGAGAATGGGAGGGTAGTTAGGATGGGGATGGGATGGGTGGAATGGGGTAGTTAGGAGAGCTCGATGTGGGGAATGGAGTGGGGACTATGTAGTGAGAGGATGGGTGTGGTGTGGTCGAGCTGAGTGAGCCAGGGTAGGTAAGGGGTAGGGGAAATGGGTAGTGTAGGGTTATATTTTTTTTTTTTCTTTTGTATTGATTTTTGATTTGTTCAACAACACCTAAAATGTTTATTGTTAGTGTTTTTGAAAATCTAACTCTTGCTTTTCTATTTTTTTGGTAGGAAAATGGACCAAGGTTAGCAGGGAAAAAAATAGAACAACAAAAACAGATGTAAAAATCCTACAAACCAATTTTTGCACTCAAAATAAATCAACAAAACAATAGAAAAATAATATTTTGTTGTTTGTTTGTGATCTGCAAAATTATTGTTGCCAGCAAAACAACTTTTTCTTCCAAACCTACACAACAACACAAAAAACAACATAAGCACTCTAAGAACAAAATGAGACAAATAAAATGAAACAAAGATGAAAGAGGAGGGGTGTGAGTCCCACCGGGCGTGTCAAAATGTAAACAATGAAAAATCACCTGAGAATGGAAGATAAAAAAAATACAATGCAAACCTCCATGTAATCCTTCATTGCAAACCTCAGTAAGGTTGTAGAGACTTCGTCTGTGTAACCTTGCAAATGGATGTGGGTGCTCTTGAATTTTATTCAAATGTGAGTGCAAATACTACAGACACAGATACTTTGGCTTGGAAATTTAGTAGAGTGATTGTACTTAAATCCAAGAGGATTTGTAAGAGAGTAATCTTACAATTTATAGAGGTAGAAGTAGTTGGAAATTAGCTAAACACGGTTGAATGCTCATGCTAAAAATAACATTGGAGGAGGTTACAGTAGTGTCGGGCAATAAATGAATTAATTGCAAAAGTTGCATCCGGGAAGGTGGTTGTATGTGCAATTCAATTGCCCCCACCTTTCTAGGATTCTAGAAGTGCAGTTAACTAGGATAAGGATATGGAGTCCAAGTGGAGTCTAAGTGGATGTTGACCAAGTGGTAGTTGACTAGGATGTGCACACACTTAATTAATTAATCATTTAATTAATAAATGATAATTAACTTAGCTAAAAGGGTACAAAGGGGTACTAGGGATTAATTTAATTAATCCAAAGGGTACAATGTGTATGAATTAATCAATTTAATCAATTAATCAAAAATGGGTGAATAACATGGTGTATTAGGAAGCAAACTAGGATAAGATGGAAACAAGTGTGTAATTTTGGGGTGTATTAATCCCATATCCGAGAAAGAAGGAGGGGGTAGATGAAAAATGTCTAACCTTTGTAAAAATTCCCTTCCTTACAATATATAGGAAGAATGGATGAGAGAGAGAGAGAAACCCAAAATCCATGCTTTAACCACCCACAAAAATGCCAAAAAAATGGTAAAAGTAATATTATCCATTTTTTTGGCATTTTTACCCATTTTTTGACCAAGTGTGGGCCCCAAGGCCTATTTTTCCTCTTCAGTTATGCTCTAAAATTTTGAAACCCTAAGAGGAAAAAAATGTCCTAAATGATTCTACACCTCTTGAAAACACTTGCAAATGTTTCCAAAACCTGAAATTTTACCTGTAATCCTCCATATTATTCCATGAAGCTCTTTCTCGTGTCCAAGATCATCCTCCTGAGTTTCCCATTTTAATAAATGGGGTAAAAATGGATAACAATTTGGTGACCTCTCGAAGACATCTGCCTACTAGATGAGTGACCAGAAGCCTTGAAGTGTCCGTTGGGCATGGAATTAGTCCGATAAACAAAAATGTGATCTTGAACTTTGAAATCTTGTCTTCGAGCCATTTAAACATTGTTGCTTTAACTGAACTACCTTTCACTCGAATTTTCCAAATTTAATAAGAAAATATGGAGAATTGGATCAAGTGGAAATTATTTTTGAACATGGAGTATTATTTCCTTCTTTTCCCTCTGCAAGTCTGATCTGATGGGGCAAAAGATGACCTGCTGAAATTGTCCCAACATCTGATTTTTTCCAAGTGTGAAGCAAAACTAACTGATGATATCTTGGCATGGGTAAACATTGTAGAGCTTGGGAACACATTTTCTGATTTGGGAAATACTTGGGAGTTTTTGTTAAAACTTAATTTTCCCCATGACATCACTTGAATGAAATTATTAAGATAGGGCTACCCCGAAATTGATTTTCTGATTTTAGAAGACACATTAGAGCTCAAGTTATGACTGATCTGAAGAGACAAGAGAGGCTAAAACATTGAAATTTGTCTCTAAATCTGATTTAGTTTCCCGTATTTGGATTTTCTTGAAGGTAGTAACTATTTCCTATAACTTTGAGCTTCTTGCCACAATATTCCTTCCGGGAGGCATACTTGAATTAGACAAAGAGACCACTAGGAACAATAGAATTTGTGCCCTATGAACTTAGGGAAAATGAAAGTTATTATAACGACAAAATAGTTTACACAAGTACTTAGAGGAAGTAGAAAATCCTAAACTAATATGTACAAAGATGATATTTTACTTTAGTAACGATGTTTGAGATAGATTCTATTAACTGGAATTGAAAATTATTCTCCATCCAACTTGGACAATTGGAAAGCATTGTTACTTTTGCACCCTGTGATCATGTAGGGGCCACTCCATATAACATCAAATTTGGAATGCTTTCTCGGGTTTTCCCTGTATGTATCCCATTTAAGTACCAAATCTCTCTCTTGGAAGTTTCTAGCCTTAGCTTTCTTATCAAAACTTCTTTTTATTAAATCATGATCCTTCTCCATGGTTTACATTGCATGCTCTCTTAGCTCTTCCAACTCCATGAGTTCTACATACCTGCTTCCATAGGTTTAAATTTGAATAGCTTTATCTTCTTGAGGAGCTCTAGTGCCGGTAACTTGAGAGATATACGAAGCCTATCCTCTCTTCCATAGACTAGATTGTAGGGAGAGCACCTTATTGACCTTTTTAGTGTGATTCTATCAAGCCACAAGGCTGATTTGAGCTTGGCATGCCACATCCTCTAATTTTCATCCAAATTCCTTTTGATAATTATCAGAAAATTCTTATTTATGGACTCATCTTTTCCATTACCCTGGGGTAATAGTTAGAGGAAGTGCTCAAATATATCCCATTCCTAACAACCCATTTAGTGATCTTGGTGTCAAGGAATGCTAGAGCATTGTCTAATATGATAGTAGCCAGGACACCAAATCTAGTTACTTGCCCCTTATAGAAGTCTATTATGTTAGATTCATTTTCCTCCTTGAGAGCCACTACTTTGCTCCACTTGGTGAAATAATCCATTGCCATTAGAATCCACTTGTGACCTTGGCTTGAATTCGGATTGATGACCCCAATGAAGTCTAATCCCCATTGCATGAATGGTTGATCAACTAAGATTGGGTGGAGTGGAAGTGTTGTTAGCTTCTCCTTGCCTATGATGAATGCACATGTTTTACATTTCTTGATCTATGCATAATAGTCACTGAAAATTGTAGGCTAATAATAACCATCCTTCATGATCTTGAGGTTTGTTACTCATGGAGAAAAATGACATCCATGTTCTCCATCATGGAACTCATGCAACACTTTATCAATTTTATTGGTTCCAACGCACCTCAATAAAATTCCATTCACTTCTTTCTTTAACAAAATTTCATCAATGAGAGCATACGTAATGGTTTGGAGTCTAAAATGCCTTCTTTTTTCTTTGTTTAACTCTAGAGGGCATAGACATGTTTGCAAGAAATGTATCATGTCCCGAGTCCAGCAAGGATTGGGTAAACTATCATCTATAATACCCCTATTGTCTTATCAGTCAGGCTTGGATTTATTTATTGGTTTGACATGCTTTTACAGTGGAATTGTATTTTTTTTGGGACTGTATGTAAAGGCATTTATGTAGCATAACAGACTATTTGATTCTACTCAATAGATCTAAAATACTTACATATTTTGGTTATTAAGATTTTGTACTTTATGATATGTTGTTTGTTATGCTTGTAGATTATGATCATATTGTTATTATTTTCTTACCTTCAGTTCTATTGATCATTTTGATAAGTTTTAGTGACTCTGGGTACTTGGTCAATATGATCCGACTCAGGAGCGGAAGTGTTGACATAACTCAAGGTAAGCTCTAAAGTGATTACTATTATTTTTGTTTGATCAAAGCACGACCTTAGTAAATATGGGTCTGGTCTAATTTAATTTGAGACCTATTTGATTATTATGCAAAGATGATGCTTTAAGATAATACCCTGGTTCAATTTATTATGGCCTAGGCTATTATCTTGAGTCATCATGATAATGTGGATTTGTAATGTTAATGCATTACTTTATTTTCACAAGGCTCTAAGGTTACTAAATTAAATGGGCCTAAGTTGACATGGAACCTAACCTTAATCTAAGCTAAGGTTTATGAAATTAGAATTATGAAGGCTTGTATCTATACTATTTAGGCCTTGGCATATATATTTAAGGACCTAGAAATGGATAACTATGTTCATTTTCGAATATATAAATTATGGTTTAAGTGATTAAATTTTATAAAGTCCTAGACTAAAATCTAAAGCCAACATATTGTTGAGGACTTATGTTTTATGTCACAGATATTAAAGGAACCTAATGTGGAATTACTAAGGTTTGTAATGTTGGGGCCAATGTTATATTAAATGTGGCCTAGGGTTTGAATAAGGAGACTATGTGTTATGTGGTGATCCTTTTCGCATGTACCCTCTGCTATATTTATGAAGTTGTAATTAATTTTCACCGCCATCTTATTAGTGGAAGACCTAGCTAAGTTTAGTGGTCACAGCTATGGACATGGATAAACTAATTGGAAAAGTGGTTGATATGCTAAGTTTAAACTCCACTAAATTTAAATGGGAAAAATGGACTAGGGGAAAAGTGGGAAGGACTAACATAGTCCTCTCATGTATTTAATGTTGGGACCTCAAACCTCCTCCACCACCTTGGAGAATGAGCAAGCGGTTTTGAGGGAAAATTTGAGGGTTTTGAGTTTATTTTTATCGATAGCCTTGGTGGGGAGGTGTTGTCGAATCTTGCATGTAAATAATTTCCTTGTTATTTCATTTTCTCTGTCAATTTTGTATGGTTTATGGCATGAATCCCTTAACTAGGGATTTGAGAAATTAGTGGGTTACATTTATATTGCTGCAATAAATAAGTGATATAAGGGTCTTTTTTTTTGGGGATTTTCTAATGAGAATGCGGTGAAGGATATTAAGGAATTTTTGATTTTTTTGGTGCAATTGGCAAGTTCAAAGGGAAATTACAAGACATTATACCAAGCATGATATGATCCATTTCTTCCCTAATACTTTGTTCCATTTATTATTTGCATGAATAATAAATCACCGCAATAATTTTTGTGGGTGATCTTTTGATTTGAGTTTGCAAATGTAATTATTTTGTTGGGAATACCATTTTGTTTAAATGATTACCTAGAGGTGATTTGTGACTTTGTAGATATTTGATTATAATCATGTAACCCTACAGAACCTATCATTGTGTGTTCGAGGCTTAACCAAGATTTTTATTTTCCATGGCTAAGATTCTTGTTATGATATCTTTCTTCTACTTATTATAGATTCTCTTTATGATCGATATGGGTATGATATGGAATTTCAAGAAATCACTTTTGGTTTGTATCTATGTGGTTTATGATCATTTCTGGCTATAACCGGGGTTCGCATTTACAAAAGGAAAACTCGGATATTTGGGGATTTGAATGGGGGTAACCTTTGAACTATCAAACTATTCTTATATGGCTTCGTGGATGTATGAGTACTTTGATTTCTTTATTCCCTTGCTCAATAAGCAAGCTTATGCATGAACCTTGCTTCATCAAGGGAAGCCTTTGTTGTTTAATTTTTAGGGAAAGCTTACCCTCCCATCTATTAAGGGATCGAAATAGATGGTATTGGATGGGTTGTGTATTTGTTTTATGATATCAAGCATCTGAAATGTTAATATTGATGGTTTAGTTGGGTTGATAACTCTGCAACAAAGATAGTTTGTTGTGACCATACTCATAGGGGTATGTGAAAGGTCTTGGAATGCATAATTAGGTTGGGAACATTAATTGACATAATTTATTTTGTATAGGAGTGGTCAGAATATCTCAGTAAATTGAATCTTTTAAGGAAAATAGGTTTGTTTTAGAGTGGACCAACTATCTTTAACCTTGGGATGTGAGATTCAACTTTAAGAGTGATAAGGCATATCTTAATGGTCATACACCGTATGATTTCTAGTATTAGTTGCATATTGAAGGCTCCCAAGATTTCAAATCGATGGAATTGACTTGTACCTCACGTTGATAATTAACTACAAAGTTGGGTGGTCATTAGACTTACTTGTGGTTTGAAGAGGTATGTGATACGGTGTTTGGAGGAACTGTTACCTTCTAAGAACATTCAAACATCCTTTAGGAATCCTTTTGATGGTTGTGTGTTCATTTGACATCATTAATATGATGAATGATCTATGGAGTTTTCATTTGGTTAAGGTGAAGATTAGTTACCTTACCACCAATGAATCTATTTAAGAACTTATTACTATTATAAAATGGATTGTTATACAATCATGGAGTAGTATAAGTACTCATACTACCAATATATGGTTTATGAGGCCTATGCAATCGAATTCTTGAAAAACTTTTTGGTAATTGGTCTATGATGTTGCATTGATCCGGGAATTAAATATGAACATATACATATATTTAATTGATATAGGAATTAATTAGGTAATGTATACCTATATTTATTGTAAAATATACTTCGATGGTTTGAGCAAGATATAGATGGACTTGCAAATTAGATAATTATATATATAAATGTATTTATAAATACTTGTTTATATTATTTTTACATACTTGTTTATATAATTATTCCCCCTCGGTGAGGGTATTGGTTGGACTTAGAAGGATATTCAGCTCTCTGGTAATTGCATTTCAATTGCATAATTACACTATTATGTGCATTATCACATGTTTGTTTCAGAGTTGATATCTTGTTGAAATGGTCTTGTTAATGTTTTATTAACTTGTTTGATTTGGGAATTTCCATTAAGGCTTATTAACAGAAAAATGTTAGATAAAGTGGTGATTGTTATTTGATTTTTCCTTGTTTATTGCTAAATGAATTACAAGTTATTGTGTTGTTTATAGATCCATTTAATGCAGTCTTTCATTGATGTAAATAGTAAATGGTATAATCTATTAAGAGAGAATTGGGTCTTATCATGCGGTTCGGTTGGAACTAACCATGTATAATGGAATATTTTCCATGCGGGTTATCGATTGTGGACATGTATTAGTATTATCTGTTGATGATGTTGTACTTGAATTAAGAAATGTAATTAATTGTATTGTATTTTACTAAGAAGCGAAAGTTATACTTCGTTGTGATATTAATGACAAAAAGGCAGTTTTTCAGTCATTAATAAAGCATTATCTTTGAGAATACATATTGTATTGCAATCATTATGAATAGAGTGAATTACATGGTTGTGCTTTTAAAATAATAAAGTATGTAATTAAATTATGGATTGTTGCAAATGTTTGGAATTAATTGTAATAAGTATATTAACACTTTATTTGAGAAAAAGGATTAAATTACGATATAAGTACTAATCTTGACATGATGCATTGCTAGTGTTAATAAGTAAAATATGAACAAGGGATTTAATGTGGAATGCTGAATTAAATCTGCAACTGGCAAGTGTAATGATCATGATGGAAATTAATACATCAACAACGGAGTACAACAAGGCACTAAAAAGAGTCTTGTGTATAGATATACCTATTAATAGTTGATACACATGAAGGTATGACCATTAATATATGCCTATTACAAGATATGCCTATTATAGTAAAAGTGCATGTGTAAGTACTAATACCTATTACAAGTGCAAAACATGTTTGTAGGTATTAAGTATAAAGGATGGACTTGTTGAACATGAATAAACAAGTTGGTACAAAATAAGTGAATAGGTATGGAACAAAAAGTGATTCAACTACTAGCACCTTTATAGCATCATCTTACACTTTATAAAGGCTTAGTATATCTGGTGATTAAGCAGGGTGATTAGAGTATGTTGAATGATGAAAACAAATTGACAAAGATTGTTGTCATCTAAATAGCAGCACCATTTACATGGTGGAGTACCTTCGTTGAAACAACCAATTCATGATGGTACAATACGAAGTACTTACACACTTTTTGATTGCTTGGTTAGTACAAATGTACTTACTAGTATTAGTATACTAAATGGACCTAGCAAATAGGAAAGGAATATTAATGAATGTTTAAGTTTTCAACTATGAACATAATAACTTAAGACTGGAAAATAATCTATATAATTGAACTAGGTGATGGACAAGTTCCTAACGATGAATGTGTCATCACGGAACGAGCATGGCATACATGTCTCTAAAAATTTGATCAAAGTAGTGTAAGTTGTTGATTACATTGTCCCAGAGTCACCAAGGATCTAAGTGTAGGATGTCGATGGGATTCAATGACAGATACCCATGTAGACACTTAGAATGCAATATTTGAATATCTTTGATAGATGAAGAAACCATTAGTATAATTGTATACATGCTCGTAAAGAGTAAACATACTCGCAAAGAGTGTTTGAGGGGGATTGAGTAGGATCTGTATACTCTCATGTAGCTACACATGGTTTATGATAATTATCAGATGGATTCAATTTTAGATTTATGTTGGAATTTAAATACTAGGTATTTAAATCAGTGAAGCATGAAGTTAAATATAAGAAAACAAAATTCCTAGTTGAGAAGCGTAATAAAGAGGGTGTTACATCATCTATTTGTTCCGATTATCTTGCAACACCATAACAGCCTTCTTCTTAATTCTTTGATTCAGCATGTTGATTAGAGGCCAACTACTCACATAAGCCTTTTCCATGAATCAATTTGGTCACCTTGATTTCTATGTCATACTTCATGACACGAGTAATCCAGACAACTATTTTCTTATTTAAGTCCTTGTTCGGAGAAAATATTTTTCCCACACATGAGACACTAACAACTAAATTTTGTTGTTAGAGACTAAGTGCCTAAATTTTTTCAAACTCTTTATAACACCGAGGACATGCTTCTCGATAAAATAATACCTCACCTCATAATATTCCAAACCTTAATCAAGAAATCTACAAACTTCTCTCGAACCCTCCATTTTCAACTATACCAATATTGCATATATGGTATCCGAATTTCCAAAGGCATAGATGATGAAGCCTTTCAAGAAATATGGGTTGATGAGAGTTGGAGCTTAAGATATGGCATGCTTAATAGCTTAAAACTCTCCTTGCCCTCTGTTTTCCACTTAAATGCCATACTCTTCTTCAACATCATTGTTAATGGCTTAACAAGAGTGGAAAAATTAGGCACGAACCTTCGGATGAAATTGATTCTCCCCAAGAATCTTTGGAGAGCCTTTTTGTGACTTGGAAATGGTAGATCACATATGGCTTCAACGCTTTATAGATTAATTGATAGCCTCTTCTTAGACGAAATGTGGCCCAAGAGCTTGCCTTCATGGGCTAGGAATATGTACTTATTTGGATTTAGAGACAATCTAAATCTCCTGCATCTTTGGAACAACTACCTAAGGTGGTAGAGGTGATTTTATGTGTTCTTAGAGAATACAATGATATCATCAAGATACACAAGAACTATCTTGTTTATCAATCCCTTGAATGCCATGTCCATAACCCTCGAGAATGTTGCTAAGGTATTTGACAATCCAAATGGAATTTTCCTATAAGTGTATGTGCCCCATTTTATGGTGAAGGCTATTTTGAACTGGTCTTCCTCTTTCACCATGATTTGATTGTAGCCCGAGTAGCCATATAGAAGTGAAAACCTCTCTGAACCAGCTACTACTTACAAGATTTTCTCCATGGAAGGAAGTGGATAGTGATCTTTGAGGGAAGCCTTGTTCAAGTCTCGAAAGTCTACACATAATTTGATTTCCCCATTTCTTTTCTTGTTTGGCACTAGATTAGAAACCTATGAAGAGTGATTGATTAGAAAAATAATACTTACCTCAATAAGCTTGTTCAATTCCTTCTTTATGAGAGGCTCGATATGAGGGTTCACCGACCTTTTCTTTTACCTAATGGGCTTGGCTTTCGGTCCAATTCAATAGTGTGTTATGCCAACCTTAGATTAAATCCTTTTAAGTCCTCGTAGCTCCAAGAAAAGATGCATGCAAACTCTTGACAAATATGTATGAAATAATATTTTTCTTGATAATTAATTTACTAATTTGGAGTACTTTACCCTCCCTAACCGAAACAGGATCCAAATCTTCACCCTTGACCTCAATGTTGGATTTTTCCTTCCAAAACTGGTCATTGGGATTAAATATTGACTCTAAATTCAGTAGGCATTTTGGGAGTTTTTCGTTCTTATCTGGACCACTTGATCCCCATATTGTCTTTCTAATTTATAATGAGTTCTATAAGAGCAATTCGCTTCTTCCCCGGAGGAAATTTATGATCTGTTGGCCACTTTAAAACACTTGCCAACTTGTGTTATTTTCCAAAATAGTTGGCCTTATGAATACCTTGATATGAGGCTAAGTTTGATCTCTCTTGATACTTTCAACGACATCAAACACTAGTCCAATTGCCATAAGTTTCTATGAATCCTCATTCTTCTTTCTTGGAATGGAATCGATGTTAAAGGCTTCAAATTCTTCAATTAGATCACATAATTGGTTCTTATATCTCTTTAGGAGATCATTTTTAGTAGCATTCTACCCTTTAACTTAATTGACAATTAACTCACTATCCCCAAAACTTACAATTTCTTGATACCCCTTTTCCTTGCCCAATATAACTCGTGGATTAGAGCTTCATACTCAGCTGTGTTATTAGAACAACTAAATTAAAAGTGGAAAGTTGAATATTACTTTCTTCCTTTGGGAGATATAAGAATTTCTCCTCCTCCGGCACCTTACTTGCTCCTTGAACAATCAAACAATAGTTTCCAAACCTAGTTGTCATTTTTGTCATCTAGTTTGGTGATGTTAGGGAGAGGTGTGTTTTCTTCATGCAAGAAATAGATTCCCAACTCATCTTCTTCCATTTCTATGTATGGATCATATAAATTCCTCTTGTGATCCCACTCATGAAGTTTCAAATCTAGAATGCCTCCAACCTTGGTTTTTGTCTTCGGAGTACTTGGGCAGTCTTCTTGATTAAAAGCCGAGAAATTGGAGTTGATCAAACTTGGTACATGAGGTTCAATTTGATTGTTGGAAATTTACTCTAATTTTATTGTAGCTTTAGCTCCATACCTCATTCTAAAAGTATGTAGGACTAGTTAGCTAATAGGTACCCACAAATTTTAGTCGTGAAGTCCCTTGATAAGCATAAAGCAAAGAGTGGTGGAAAATTAATGACTGGTACATCTTGCAAGACTACGACATTGGGAAAATCATGTAGTGCAAGACTTAATCCTTTGATGATTCCCACTATTCCTATTGTTGTCTCATCTAATTGTACCACTCCTTTAGATACCGGTTCATATTTGAGACCCGTTTGGTCTTATATTTTCTTGACATCACTAAACTACTCACGCCCGAGTCAAGCATACAATTATGTACATATTTGTTTCCAATGATTAAAGATACATAAAATGGTAGAGGTTTCAAATTCCTACCTGATTTACCCCCTTCTCGTTGAGTTGCATTTGTGATGACCTTTTCCTGATCCTTGGGTACATGCTTTAGAATTGATAAATTTTCCATAGTTTCTTGCAACAAATCCCTCTGTCCCATAATGGTTAGAGACTCCCATATTGAGATGATCATGTTTGTCTTCTTCATTTGATCAATGATATTGAATGGGTTTGGTCTATCCTTTTTCTTCCCTTTTTTTGGCACAAATTTCTCTTGTACTTAAACTGGTACACAAGTTGATACAACAGTGCCTTGGGCTAATTTTATATATTTGGGGTTGTTTTTAGGTTGTTAACTCCCTGAGGTGTTATAGGAAGTTGAGAAAACTTGCATTTGATGAATTCCCCTCATCTATATTTCTCTTTCTAGACCTTATATTGGCTACTACACCTTGAGAAGGAGCTTGATTCATACCGTAGAAATCTTCAGCTTGTCGATTCACAAGTGAAGTATCACTTGGAGGTGCCTCTTGAGTAGCTAATTGCTATTGATTTTCTTCTTCATTTGTTTCTTGGGTCATGCTAACAGTTTTCACCATTAAGGCCTGATTTAGCACTCCATTGAAACATGTTTCTTGATTATGGGGTTACCTGTAAGTGAAACACCATGCATACTCTTGTGTGAGATTGTTCTGTACTAGAACCAAGACTTTGGATGTAGAAGAAGCATTAGGATTATATGGTTGAAATGGTCTAGTAGCTTGGGGTTATCCTTGGTTCTAGTTTGAATTTTAAGATAGAGGTATATTTGGTTGGGCTTGAGGCTGATATGGTCTGAAATTTTGGGTTTGTTTCCTCTTAAGTGATACCAACTCATTCCTAAAAATTTGTTTTCCCTTCTACACTTCTTGTAATAGTTTCATCACTTCTTAAAGCTCAATTGAGGTGTTAGGAGAAGAGGTAGACACTTCATGAGAACTCTAATTTTTGGAGTTGGAATGGGAGCTAATATGGGTGCTTGATGGAACAAGGATTTCCCATTTCGGATAAATAGGCATATATGTCCTAGGTGGAAGTTTACCGGCTTGAATCAAGCAATTCTCGGATCTAATGGCTATGCCATAATCCCTAAGAAAATTTTTCCTCCCATAGAATGTATCATGATGGATATGTCATAATTTAGAGATTTAAAGAAGTAGAGGAATACACCTTCTACCATTGGTCTCACGGGAATTGGAATCATGTCCCATGTCTGTTGGAATCTGAAGTTAAAATCAACCATTTGTTCATTTGGAGCCCTCTTGATTGTAGTTAGTTGCTCCAAAAGAGATAAGTTGTCTGCTCTTTCTCCAAACATGTTTGGGGTCCCGAACATAGTTCATTCTAGTTATTGATTGATCCAACGAGTTAGGCTTCTAAACCATTTCAAAGATTTTACTTTGAGGGATGAAGTACGTATTTTAACTTGCCACATCCATCTCATTAATCTCGTGAATGGTACATACATTTGCAATGTCTTGAATATGATTAATAGGGGTTGTATGGTTATCCTTAGTGAAGTAGCAAATTTTCTTCAATGCTACCACCGGAATTGGATTATGTGCATTGAGTGAAAGTGGACTACTACCCGTGAAGTTGAAAAATGGATTCGATGGTTGTTGATCCATTCTGATCGGTCTAATAACTCTAGTTGACTGAAGGAAAGGTATACTAGGTGGAGGTTTTAATCGATTCTAATCGGTGGAGATGGAGACCTCTAAACTCTTCTTCCTCTCCTTCCTCTACCTGGAGATAGCTACAAATACTCAAAAATACCTTATTCTCTTGTTCTTGACCTGGTTTGGATCCTTCTCATGAATTTGGGAAATCTAGGCTACTAAAACAATCGGGATATTTCCCTGGTAGTCGTAAGATGTGCTTTCAAAAAGCCTCCAAAGGCTGGAAATGCCAAAAAGAGCACATTGCCTTGTTGAAAGAAAATGGAGACCAAATGCTATATTGGAACACCTATAAAAATAATTCCTTGTTGTTCCACCGCGTGCTGAGAATGATTATCACCAATCACGGTACCCTCTAATTTTTATCACGTTTGTATGAGGTAATAAGTGTGATTGGGTAACATGGAGTCATTTCAAGGCGTGGGACCTTGGAATTAAAACAACTCTCCGAGAAATCTGATTCTACCTCCTAAACTAGTGCAAAAACTAACTCTAATGAAAGAAAATCTACCGTATAATCCTATCCCGTCATTTTAAAGGGACCGAGAGAGAAGGAATTAGCATGAAAATAAAATATCCTACACTAGGGGTGATAACACCAAAAAAATGGGTCATCGGACATTCCCACTACATGAAAATGAAAGAAAATGGATGTGGGGAGGATGGTCAAGCACCACATACCACAATGGAATTCACACAACATTCCCAAGAAAACACAACATCATCTAAACCTGTAATGAAACAAGATAATGCACAATATACCTGTATCATGAATAGAGGCAAGATAAAACAATAAAAAATCAAGGATAGACAAATTATCACAAAACATTGATTTTATTGATCCAAAATGTTTACACAATACATCATTTGATGGGAAAAAGGAATGATTTCCATTACAATGTTTAGAAGAAGAGGTTTGAAATTCCACAATTATCCCACAGCTGAGAAATAAGGGAGAGGGAAGATGAAAAATGTCCAACCTTTGTAAAAATGCCCTCCCTTACAATATATAGGAAGAATGGATGAGAGAGAGGGAGAGAAACCTAAAATCCATGCTCCAACAACCCACAAAAATAATCATGGAACCTACAAAAGTGATGGGGATACCTACAAATCCCATGCTCTATTATACCTTGCCTTCGGAAGAAGGAATAGACCTTCGTACCTCCCATTACTCCATTTCTAGTACCTAGGTATGGCCTCAATGTCTTGAAAATTTGTATCCATTTTTCTCCTACTTAACCTACAAACCTCCAAATTTTATTCATTCCATGTCATAGGGATTTGAATTACCTTTCCAATGATTATAATTTTTTCCATTTATGAGGAGTATGGAGGAAGTTATCATCATTTAATTCTTAGGCACTTTTTGAGGTCTCCTCCATCTACTCCCACCTACCCACTTCATAGCTCACCCTTGACTCGCCACCCAACCCCGCATGGTGGGATGAGAAATCGATCCACATTGAACACTAATCATCTCAATGATATGTTTTTATTCCGTGGGTTCCACCTCCGACACAACTTTCCTTTCAACTTGTCGTGGTTAGGTTTTCCTTGCACCCACACAACTCACAATGCTCTATGCCAATGTCTTCCAACTTCCACTTCCGCAATCTCGATGGCCCACTGCATGATTTTCGAGTTTAGAACTCGACTTGCATCTACACAATCCCACCGAGGTATTTGGCTCATGTGTTTTTTTGACATGTCTTCCGATAAGATGACTTGACACACCGACATGTTCCATGTATCGTGTTTTCCACCTCCGAACTCTGCCACATCCTCAACCTGACTCACCAAGTTATGCACCTTACTCGAAGAATCCACATCCTGACACCAACCCTGCTGATGCCATTATGAAACCCCGAGCTCACCGAGTTATCTCAAAAAACTAACTCCCACCTTCCACTGATTAACTAGTTGTGATCTGATAGGCTTGACCTCGTCCTCCGAGCTACTCCAACCCCCCAACTTGCTTCATGCCCACTAAGTTCTAGTGCAACCTGAGGAGCTCGGCTTAGGGCCACTTTAACTCCCTACTCAATTGGAAACCCATATAAAAATTTGTAACTCGGCCAAGATACTATGCAACCTTTATGCACCTGAACCAGCTCGTTGAGCTACTTTTTAGTTCGGTGAGCTGTTTTGCGCTCTTGAGCCATTTTTGGCTTTTTTTCAATTTTTCCATGCATTTTCTAACTTTTCTTGAATTTTTTAGAGTGCTAAGGACCGTGGATACTAACTGAAATGTTCTAGGGTATATTATCCAAATTTTTGCCATTTTTCGACCAAATGTGGGCCCCGGGGCCTGTTTTCTCTCTTTCGTTGGGCTTTGAACCTTTGAAACCTAGAAGAGGAAAAAAATTCTTGAATGATTTCACACCTCCCGAAAACAATGCAAATGTTTCAAGAACCTAAAATTTTACCTGTATTCTTCTAGATTCTTCCATGAATCTTTGTCACATGTCCAATCTCATCCTCCAGAGTCTCCCATTTTATCGGGGTAAAAATGGATAATAGGGGCTTCTTGTGAGTTGCGGAGAGGGAAAGGATGTAAGAGAATATTTCCGAGATCAGTTATACTTCCATCTTTTGAAACAACATGACCTAATAATTTACCCTATGGAACCGAAAAAGTGCACTTTTATGGTTTAATAATACTCCAAATTCTATGCATCTCTCAAAACTTTCTCTAAATGATTCTTGTGATATTGGCTCTGCTTTGAGAAGATGTAATATCATCTAGATAGACAAAGATGAATTTATTGATGATTACACGGAAAGAAATTTCCATCACCCTCTCGAAAGGTGGAACTCATGTTTGAAATACCAAAAGACATTTTTTATATGCATACATTTGGATAACCCACAAAACACTTGGAGAACCCATGGAACACTACATTCCTACATTCCACAAAAGACTAAATTAGTGTCATGTGGATTTTCTATAGAACAATAATGGTTATGTCCCTTTGATTAGTTGTTCAAAATTACATGGAATGTAATTTTGGACAACAAGATCAAGAAAGAAATTTCCCAGGTTCTACAGAGATGAAAAACAACATCTAGATGATCATATCACAATGTGTATCATAATATTTGGTGTTTTTGGAGTAGGACATGAGGATGTTTCCATTCGACTATTCATGTATTCATTGTAAGATTCTATTAGGGAATGGTTTTAATAATTTCCACCTTGCTCCATTAGTGACTGGGATGACATGAAAACCAAATTTTAAGTAATTTTCAAGACCACAAAAGATTCCAATGCCCTCCTTTCTCAATTAGCTAAGATGAAGAAATAACCATAAGAACTCATGAGAGAATTTATGGAAAAAATTAACAATTTGATTAACAAAATTTATATTAGTACTCATCCTATTGCAAATAATCAAAAGAGGTTCTTAATAAATTTTCATTGCTTTAAGTTGGGTTCATACTATGGATATCTCAACCAAAAAATTTGGACAATGCTCAAGAAATTTCCATTGAAGTGGAAGATGATCTTATCATGTCAAGGAAGGTCAAGAACTACTCAATGAAGAGTAAAATCTAGAGCTCCAAAGATGAAAGTGTTGATCCATTGTTGTAAAAATTGTTCAATGGTCTGAATATTCTAAAGAATAAAATTTCTTAACATGCCCCATGTCAAAATAAAACGTGAATCAAATTGATGGAACACCCCAAATTCTTTCCTTGGAAGCTCCGCCAATTAATGTAGTGTGTGGAACCTATGAAAATGAAGGAGAAGAAATTGTTGAATCAAAAATTGAAAGAGAAGAAGAAGATGGATATGCCAATATTGGGTATTTTTAATACTCATTTGATGAATATTCCAAGGTGTCCATGACTAATATGAATAGTTATTCTTTTGCAATGTTCACTCACTCAAAATCACAAAAAGAATCATCTTCCTCTATTATGATCCAAAATAAGAAACTTGTAGATCCTCAAATGGAGACTCTACCAAAAACAACAACAAAGAGAGGATCATCACAAATCACTTCCATGGAGTCAGCTAAGAAGAAAATTGAAACTACCTCATCCAAGGCCCCATCTACCTCTTTGAGTAAGTATCTTTCATCTCCTCTTATCAAATCAATTTATACTTCTGTTGATCCTAAGAATGTAAATCCTACACCTATCAATGCTTCCATTGTTCTTGATTTTCCCACTACTTCATATTTTGACATCATTGACCATGTCAAGAAATCAAAAATTCAAATTTTTAGTTTGAGTACTTGAGAAATCATCCCAAGTAATTTTATAAACTTGTATAGTTTATTAAAGGAAGTAGTTCAAATTCGTATTCCAAAATTATGTTACCAAAGAACCACTTCTTGCTCTTAGTACCACTTATTCTCGAACCTTCTTGCCTCAACATTTTCCACTTCCGGGAAAGTAAAACCTTTGATAATGTTAATGGGTATAAATTAAATAACTCTATTATACTCGGTGCCTTTAATAATGTCATGCTTGTTAAATTTTCCAAGATTCTTGGTATCACTCTCATCCCTGTTGGCTATTTTTATTCCATGGAAACCAAATAGCATTTGTAGATTTTCCTAACAATAAAATCATGATGAAAATAATTATGGTAGACATGTCATCTTTGTATGGTATGTTGTTGAGCCAAAGTTTTGTCGGGATGTTAGTGGAGATATACAGATGGATTGGTCGTATGCCACCATACCAGATCAATGGTAAGATGAAGAAGCTCCTTCCTATAAGGAAAATGAAATACATGGTTCAAAAAATAGATTACCAAAGGGAAGACATACTATACAAGGATTCAAGGTATGGAGAATTTTTCATAACTTTAGAAGAAGATACCAAGATGCCCATATTGATGGAGGATTATCTAGGTTGATTGAGCTAAAATTTGATAATGTGTATTCCCGTGGATATGGATATGGGATCTCTATTTGGTGATGAGGAAGGTCGTGGAAATATTGAATTAAAAAAAAGAGATCCCGAGGTGATGAGAAATGTGGATCATAAAGAATAAGTGACATCAAATGACTTCTTAGCAAGTGAATCCTAAATTTCCAATCATCTTCCCGAGGTCCAACACGAAGACTTGTTTGGTGAGTATGAAAATGATTGTGAATTTGAAACCTTTTTTTCCCATTGGGATAAGATGAAGACCTTCTCAGTGAAGAAAAAATAAATGGAATGGTTTTTACTCCCCAAGTTTAATTTCATTCAATAAGAGAACCTTTGTAATGATGAATGCATAGATGATAAGGTGCATGGGTATTTCAAGGTTTACTTTGTTCAAGAAGAGGATATCTCCATCATGAAGATGATTTTTAAAGCTCAATATGGTCACGAGAAGGAAAGTGATGATGTCCACATTTCATGCTTGACCTTGTGCTCATTTTCCTTTCAAGAGGATGAGATATTATGAAAATCACACCATTTTAAGAAACATGTCAAAAATGTGTTGGTATGTGTGAAGGAGGACCATTTGGAGCAACACATAAACATTGAATATCAAGAAACTGGTGATAATATTAAATCCCATGATCTATTTAGAGAACCAATTCATGTTAACCATGGTCACAGGAAGCATGAAAAATAAAGGTCAAATTTTCATTGGGGATCATAGGTCTAGTTGTGAACATGATGAGTTTAATATGATCAAGAATCATTCTTGTATAAAAATAAAGGTGAAAAATGAGATATCAAAAGTAGGGATGAATCTAAAAATGGATTGGCATCTGGAAATGGAATGTCAGAGAAATGAAGGCTATGTACCATCTAAATGGACCCTCACCTGCCAAAAAAATCATGTAAACTTTCCCAAAAGTTAAGGAAAGGGTCATACTTCATCGATCCAATCAATGGGTTTATGCGAACAAAAGCATTCCATGCTACCCATGCACAGTAAACATTCAGAGAATAATATGTAATAAAATGAAATTGAATTTTCCCCACATGTACCATAGGTTATATAATTTTGTATCATATATTCCCTTCCATTGTGTGTTTTATTTTCCGGTCGGTATGTTTCCCTTTTCTATCGTGTGTTTGTTTCGTTTGTTTCTTGGTTTTGTTTATAGATTTGTCAAGTGTTTAGTGTGGTGAATCTATGGCCCAATGGATAAGTAACTATTCTTATCCCCCATGAGATACATGAGGTTTATCATAACCCCTAACAATATAATTTCCTAAGCTAGAGCCAACTATTTTCATGTTAAATGTCTAGCATGAAAATTTGAAAAAAAAATTAATGATGACAACCAATCCCACCATTTGAAAACCTCTCTCCTAGTCATTGTGAAACCTTCCTTTAGTCATCCCATCAACTCACATATCCCCTTTGTGTCTATTTAATCCTCATTATAAATGAGAGGAAAGTTATAAAAAAATTCAAGTGTGTTTCATTTACAGGGGAATGGGTCCAAGATGATTTCACTGTGAGACTAAGCTCCAAGGTGAGATAGTTCTCTCCAAAGCATTATATTAGTTATTTTTAGCCATATAAAAGCATGAGGACATCCCTTAGAAACTAATTGGAAAAGGATAAACCCATTTAGGAGTTAATTATGATATGAATGAAGTGATCCAAGGAAGTGTAGGGAAAAATGTGAAGGAAAATGATGTCGAGAAAAATTCAAGTAATACCGGGTTATTTCAGGCACATGGAATGTAGGATTCAATAGAGAAAGTCACCTTGTCCTGAAGATTCTAGGAGTTCTAGGAGTATTTATAATCTCATTAAATATTCAATGGAAATCTATTGGATTCCCCAAATGATGGATGCATTCAATTTTATCCTTGACCTCACTGCTCTCCAAGGTAGTCTAGGTCACTACATTGTCATTTTGTTGTGAAAGGGTGAATTGGGACATAAATCAAGTTTACATTTGAGTAAATTATTTAAAATAGTTTTAATGAACTCATTGGGTGTTTTAGATTCAAAATCATATAAGGTTTCACCTCCAAACACCAAGGTTTGCTCCCAAGGCAAAAAAGTGACTTTTGTGTTCTATTTTTACATTGAGATGATGAAATCAACATAACTTAAAGGATTGAGTACAAATTTTTACCCTTTATGTCCTTTTTCCTCATACCTTGGTGATAGGCGACAAGGGGGACACAAATTTATGCTCCCCTATGATATTTTCACTTTCATCACTTAAAATTTGTAACTTGTGACCTATGTAAGTGCAAAACATGAAATTTAGCCCCCTTTTCATGATTCTTACCCCCTTGGCACATTTTTCAAGGTTATGTCCCTTGTCCCTTAGTATAATGGGATAGAGGAGACATAAAATTTCACTCCCCTATATGTTGGTTTGTTTTTTCACTTAAAGTGACAACTTTGGTGCTAGGAAGAGATTAAAACATGCAAACTTGTCCCCCAACTCAAATTTTTCCCCCCTCTTCATGTTACATTCAACCATAGTGAATTTTTGAGATTTTTATGTGCCATAGTATAAAGGGACATGAGGGATAAAAATTTTGCTCCACCTCTCCCATTCAACCCCGGACACATGTAAAACCACGGTGGAGCCCCGGTTATAGTTTTCAACCCCTTACATCTCACTCTCATGAAACCACAAGATGACAATTAACATCATCTGGTTCAAGGTGTAATTTTTAGTCCCTCTTGTCTCCTTACCTCTCTTGTACCCTATTTTTCGGTGAAAATCCACATCAACCCCATATTAACCATTATTAATCATTTTAAGTGTTAAACATGAGTTTGAATGCAAAAAGAGTGAGTAAAATATTTAAAATCATTAGCCTTTTTTTTTTAAATTTAAAATGCATATTTTCCCTCCCAAGCTCACTCTCATTGTTGTTATACTTGAAAAAAATGTTCTGAGATCTCATATGCCAAAAATGAAAGTTACTCATAGCTTGCAAACCCTCATTAGATTTCCATGAAATTTTAACATCTACTCTTGAAAAATACCCTTCAAATGATTCCAACCTTGCATCCAATTGTGGTCTACATTATTTTTAATGGCCAGATGAATTTTCCATTTATAGAAACTTGTTTTTCAAATTGACTAAGATATGGATATTTAAAAACCTCTAAAAATTGGAGCAAATCATCCTTGTGAAATAAAAAAATTGTTAATACCACTCTTGTTCCATTCTAACACCTAGAAGACACACTTATAAAAATAGTAAGTCTTACCATGACTCAATTTCTATATATAGTAAGCCTTGGAAATAGTTCATTTCTATATTTTCTTTCATTCCTTGCACATCATAAATACTCAAAAGTGTTAAATTGAGACATTTAGTAAAAAATATTCTTCCTCGAATTAGACTTATGACTAATAGCGGTGTTGGGATTGTTGTCAAATTATTGATACACATTCATCTTCAGTTCATCTCACTTGGATGTCATCACCATGGATCTCAAACACTCAATTTTGGATCCAATTTCAACTTCAAACATTGAGTATCCTAATGTGAGTGACAAGTGAACTGATAAACATTTAACCAAAATACTTGAAAACAAGTATGTTGAGTGAATATCATGAAGATGCAAGAAGAGGACATTCTCGGTGGGATATTCAAAATTGTCAAGGTCATATTTGCAATGTTGTGTAGTTATATCATGGTTAAAACAAGAAAGAAAGCCCTTGTAGGCTCCCAAAACATTAGTCTCAAGTTGAATTTTGTATGACACACTTGGATGCAAGAAATTGGAAGATTCAACTCATCCTAGTAGTCACAAAAGGAGATCATCATGGTTGAATTATTCAGGAAGTTATAATAGGTTCATTCTCGTGAGCTATGGAAATTACACTAATAACAAGAAATTAACTAACTACCTAGATACCTTCTCCTTCGTGATTCCTTAGCGAACCTTGGGATGGGTGAAATAATGTGGATGGGCCCAGATTTCTTGAAATGTAGGTGCTTCCTTCGAACCGAGCAAGACCTTCACTACAATAAGATCAACTTAGAATTTGAACCAACGAGATAAGGGGATAATGGATTTAGAATGATCAAATTGGGGCTATTCAGGCTTTAGTATGAGATGGAGGGATGTTATATTCTAAAAGGATGCAATAATTTTGCCAAGATTTCAAGCTTATTTTGAAAGAGGGGGTGAGGCTCTATTTATATTCTAAAAGTGGTATTAATTCAGGGTTTTTGGGTAATCACGATTTGGAAAATTAAACATGATTAGGTGAGTGGGAGACATAAGGAATGATCTAGAATTAATTTTGAATATTTAATTCGCAAGTGGGGACATGGGGAATATTTTTCATGTGAGGAATATTGGGTTTAATTTAGGGACTAAAAAAAATTAATTAATCAATTAACATTGATTAATTCCATGTGGATTTTTTGGGAAATGGAATGGGGAAATTAATTGATTTAGGAAAGGTGTGAAATTGGGGTGTCTACATTTTCCCCACTTTGGAGATTATGAAGTAGTGTCCTTTCAAAGAAAGTAGACAAGATGGATGAATATGCCCTAGGCGGCAGGATTGAAAGTTTTGAAGAGATTCTTCTTAAGGTTTTCCTTTTATAAGAATTTATTAGAGGAAGAAAAGATAAGGCGTTCTCTAAGAAAAAGTAGAATAAACTTTCATTTGTAAAAATAGGGAAGAATTCAATCTAATTTTTCTAAGCAAAAATTAGAGCAAATGTTTGTTAGGGAGAGTATAAGGTGGTAGGTGATGGATGTTATGGTATCCTTGAAGACAAAAATTCCATGGGAAGATGTGATTAGGGATAGATGTGATGATTCCCCCTCGAGAGGGATGACAAGAATGGAAGAGATGAAAAATATCTTGAAAATAGGAGAGGTCAAATCTGTAGAGAGGAGGACAAGAATGGGGTGTAATAGAATGGAACAACTACGGTGCACAAATGGGGAAAGGATTCAATTGGCCTTGAATACTAGGTGTGAGGATGTGTTGAAGGATGTAATGAGTAAGAGTGGAAAGAGAAGAAAAAAGAATGGACAAGAGTAGTGGTTGATTATGAGAAGGGAAAGAAAATTCAAAGGTGAAGGAGACAAGGGTATGGAATAGAGCGAATGGAGATAGAGGAGGAGAAAAAAAAAAGGAATGAAAGAGGTAGAAGAGAATAAGAGAGAGGGATGATAGGGGAAGAAGGGAATGATGAAGGAAAAACAAGAAGAAGACGAGATGAGATGAGAGAAGATGACATAGCAGAGGGTGAAATTATGAAAAAGGGAGAGAGATATTCAAAATGAAGGGAGTGGAATAGTGAAGAAGGGTGAAGGAGATGAAGGGAGATAAATGATGGAAAATGGAAGGAGATGAGGAAGTTTAAAGAAGATGAAAGAGATGATAGAATGGAGAAAATAAAGAAACTACAAAAGTAGGAGGTGAAGAAGATAAGGGTATGAAATAGAGTAGATGGAGACAAAAGAGAAGAAAAAAGGTGGAAGATAATAATAGATAAGGATGATAGGATAAGGGAATGAGGGGATACAAACAAGAAGGATAAGATGAGATGAGAGTAGGGGGTGAAATCAGGAAAAAGGGAGAGAAAGGTGTAAAATGAAGGTAGTGGAATAGAAAATATAAAATGAAGAGACAGAGAGAGATGAGAGAAAAGGATGGAAAAATTAAGGAGATAAGGAAGATGAAGACTTTAAAGAGGACGAAAGAGATGATAGAATGGATAAAAGAGAGAAACTATGAGGGAAGAAGAAGATGTGGTGAAGATAAAAGAAAAGAAGAGAAACTGGTTCAAAATGATTAAAAAGGTAGGGGTGCTAGAGAAAATAAGGGAAGGGGAGGAGGAAGGTGAAAAATATTGGGGAATAAGAGATGATAAAATAGATACAGGGAGAATATTGAAGGAACCTAGTCATCGTGGGGAAGACCAAGGTAGATAATATGGTATAGACCATATGGAGATGCATGTGGATGATGATGGGGTACAAAAGATTGGATAGTGAGAAAGAGATAGGGTACTGATGGGGAAGTATGAAGGAGGCATGAATAAAAAAGGAAGAAGATTATAAATAGAAGGTGAAACAAGATGAAGAGTGGGAAGGAGGAAAGGACAACAGAGAAAATGATGCGAGAAGGAAGGAAATCAAGAATTGGGATATTAGGTGTAGAGTGGGCAGCATCGGGAATGTAAAGAGAAGAAAGAGGGAAGGAATGACATGGATTGGAAAATATGCAGAGATTTGTGAGATTAGGATAAGAGGAATAAGATAATATATAAAAATGTTGTATGATGAAGACAATAAAGAAATTGGCAAGGAAGAATGGAAGATGGAGATGCGGAAAATAAAAAAGAGAGGGAGGGATAGATGAGGCAATGCCGATGAAGGGACATTAGGGGAAGTCCACCAATAATTATTATTGGTGAAGGATGAGAGGAAAAGTGAAGAAAGTGAAAAATGGAATGGTGAATAGAAGAATAAATTCTAGAGAAGGGACATTAGGGAAGTCCACCAATAATTATTGGTGGGCACGGATGAAGGAGGAATAAAGAAATAATGGGGAAGGTCGGAGAAGTGAAAAGGATGCGCAAAATGAGGATGGGTGAATTTTAGGGTTATTCCACCAATAATTATTAGCATGGAAATGGAATATGATGATGAAATAATGTTAGGGGGAGACCAACAATAATGGTGGGTAGACATGGGGGTGGATATGTGGGAGAATTCAACATGCGGAGAGAAGAGTGAAGAAAAATTAAGTGATGATATTTGACAAGATGAAGGTGAGGAGAGGATGTGAAGGATGATGATGAATGAGGTGAAGATGAAGGAACAAGACATTAAAAGGATGCTAGGAAATGGTATGAAGGATGATGGATCAAGGAGGGGAAAATGGGGGAAAGGAACATGATTACAGGAGGAAGATGGTAGACACACTCTATGATATGATAGGTTGAGAAAGGATAATGGTAGGAGGAAAATGTGGTTGGTAGGGGAGACCAGGAGGAAGAAATGATCAACGAGAGGAATGAAAAATGAGGTGAGGGAGAAGTCTATAATGAGAAATTATGACTTAAGGAGGACCCTTAAGTAAGAAAATCATGCAGCAGAAGTGGTTAAGTAATATTCCCAAACAAGAGATGGTGGAGATGAAAAGTGGGAAAGCAGGAGGTGGTGTTTTCGAGAATGAAAGAGGAGGTGAGAGTATGTGATGATGGGGAATGATGGGAAAATGTGGATGGTGAGAATATGTAGTGATGGGGGAGTGGAAGATGATAGATCATCCTTAAGAGGGACTCTTAAGTAAGATCATCATGTCACATGAGGGTTAAGTAACATCACCAAAACCGATAGTGATGGTGAATGGAAGGTGAAAGGAAATAATGTATTGGACATAAGGGTGGAATAGATTATTATGCCGAGGGGTGGGAGAAATGGGATGGAGGAGATTTGATGGGATGGGGGAGGTCTAGATGGAAAATCAACCTTAAGAGAGACTCTTAAGTAAGATTTCCATGTTGTAGGAATGAGTAAGTAGGATCACCAAGCTAGAGAAGAAGAATGATGGGAAGAAGTAAGTGATTGATGAAGTTGGTGGGAAGAGTGTATGACAAGATGGAATGAAGGGGAACCCTCAAGTAAATTTTTCATACTACAAGGAGGTGTAAGTAATATTACCAAGTAGAATATGGATACTAGGAAGAATG
This sequence comes from Taxus wallichiana var. yunnanensis, assembly GCA_018340775.1. Lineage (NCBI taxonomy): Eukaryota > Viridiplantae > Streptophyta > Pinopsida > Cupressales > Taxaceae > Taxus > Taxus wallichiana. The sequence goes on from CM031238.1 coordinate 142,065,578, forward strand.
AGAAAAGAGGAAATGTTGTGTGCGAGACTGGAACAAGGGGTGAGAGGTGGTGATAACAAGGAAAGAAGGAAATAAAGGAGTGTAAGATGAATGGATGGAGGAAGATATGCAGTGTAGAATGAAAATTGTGAGGGGAATCCTTAATTGAGATACATGTCGGTGAGTGGAAGAGGTGGAGCAAAAAGATGTGTGTGGTGGTGATTTTTTTCTAATGAAAGAGGAGATGGTGGAGAATTTTCTACATCGGGAAGATCTTAGGAAGAGGGTATACCTCAACTAAGATTCCCACATGGAAGGGGTGATTAAGTAAGATTGTCAATCTAAAAGCGGAAGAGTGAAAGGGAAGAACATAGAGTGGTGAGAGGGGACAAGAATGGTGAGAAGGGTGATGTGGGGATAAGTGGCAGATGAATGGGAACGATGAGGGAGGACCAATGGATCAATAACATGTGGATCATAGTGGGGGATGAGGAGTTGTAGGATAGTGAATGCCACATAAAAAATATCCTCAAGTAGGATTCGCAAACTGCAATGGTGATCAAGTAGGATTCCCAAACTATAGAATGTATTAGTACGGGTGAATGGATGAGGTAAAAATTAAGTTTTTGATCGTGCGGAAGATACTCATGGGATAAAAGCATCTTAATATTGATATAGAACATAGTAGGATGCATCGTGATATAGAATATCAGGATGACTATATTGTAATATGCATGAGAGTATGATAGACGGTGGCCATCAGAAATATATGATGCCCCAAAGAAGATATGTAAGTGCAAGAGAGCATAGACGTGGACCATCAAAATTATATGATAACCCTATACGATATGCAATCATATAAAATAATTATATTAGAGGGAACACCATGATACATAAAATCAAAATGCCCCTGTAATATATCCAGATACCAGATAAAAAAATAAACTTGTAACTAATAACATAAAAACCTTTAAACATGTCCCTAATGTGTTCCACAGTGATGATTGATTGGATGTGCCCCCAAGTAGGGGTACAAGGGCATAGAATGGATTGGGTCATTGTCCTCAAATAAGGAAACAATGAGAGCCAAATGTGCCCCAAGCAAAGATTCATGCAAGGGGAAGCGATTTGAATTTGATACCCGTAAGGTGGTTGGAGCATTTTTTGGGGATAATAGTTCAAAGGATGAATTATGTTGATTGTTAATTTTTTGGGGTTTTTGATGTTTTGCAAATTTTTAGGATTTTATGATTTTGAATGTTTTTGAATTTAAATATTTTTGTATGTTTTTGGGATTTTTAAGAGTTTTCAAATGTTTTCTTGTATTTTTATATTTTTCTAATGTTTTGGAATCTTTGGATTTTTATACTATTTTTGGGGTTTTGAGATTTTGGACCAGGATAAAAATTTCTTATGGGAGTTGATAAACCAAGGTATCGTCTGTTTGTACCTTGTTCCTCGTGGTAACTCAAATATAAAAATTCTCACTCCATTGACGGGGGATATGTTGGTGATGACATGATGATAATAAGTCTAGCTTCGTTCTTGACTCTACGCAACAAGTAAAATGTGAGGGCTCATCACCGAGAATCAAGAAGGACACGGGATGCGAGATAATGAATATAGGGACAAGTGCTAACAATGATCTATGGGAAATTGTGAATCAATTCTTCTTAAGGTTAATGAACCGGTTTCAAAATGACATTCACTTTTGTAGACACCTAAATTCCGCTTTTGCAATCTTATTTCCAAAAGCGCACAAATCACTCTCATTCTTACCATTTCCATTATAATTAGTGATTTACGCTAATTAACTAACATTTCTTACCATTTTTGTCAATTAACAATTCTTTTTTATTACCTATCCTCTTTTGCATTCAGATGCCACTTTACGATACATCGTAAGTCAAAATCCTTTTCCAAACAGACAATTAGCAATTATTAGCTAATTAAGCCTATTTTACCCTAGTTTTGATCAATATACCCTATTATTGGCTCAAACCCCTCTTCCAGGCATTCAAAATCACCCCACTTTTCTCCACAACATCTCAATAATTTTTAAAAGCTTATCATAGCCTCCTAATTGACCACTCTCGAGTGGTTGATTAAGGCTCGTCACATCTTAATCAATTGTTAATTCACTATTGTGATTAGCAAAGCCTTAATAATTATTATAAATCCTTAAACTAATATTGTTTTCAGTCCCACATGCACCAATATGCAAGTTTTCCCCAAATGGAAAACTATAAAAAGGACTCACCACATACCTTTAAACTTTACACCATGCTTTGAATTGCATATCATATAAGAAATATGATTTATATCCAAGCTCAATCCTTGCCTCAAGTCTTCAATGGGGTTAGTAGATGGGTATCCAATATGATCTTGTAGTCATTGTTGGAGAGACCATCTCACCTTCCTTGGAGTAGCAACAACTCCCAATTTGATTGCTCCTAGATCTATTTAGGTCTATGTTAGTTAATTGAATATTAAGTAGGCATGCTCTAGCTAAGATAGATTGATATATCATGTTAGTTCTTTCAAGCATTCCATTAAGCTTTAATCATTGATGTAACTATTTTTAGATTCAATAATCATTTGTTAACTAGGATATTAGTGTTAGTCTTGTTAGTTTAGCTTTTCTTTGGAACTTTTAGTAGTCTTCATTTGGCACACTCGATGGGACATTACCCCATTGCATTCATTTTAAAATATTTATAACTTAGTTTCAAAGTTTTTAATTTCAATATTTCTAGATTAATTTCAAGTTTTCTATATTAGTTTCAAGTTTTCTAGTTTAGTTTCAAGCTTTCTAGATTAATTTCAATCTTTTTTAGATTAGTTTCTCAAGCTTTTAGATTAATTTCAAATTTTTAGAGTAATTTTCAAAGTTTTGTAGATCAATTTTCATTTTGATAGTTGTTTAAAACTAGATTAGTAGTAGATGTTGCATTTTCATGTTCTTTACAGGATATAAGGAGGTGAAGTGCTGTTGAAATTTCCTCAAAAGGCCAAAGATTTGATCTTTTTCAAAATTTTCTTGTCAAAAGTCATATTTTGATCACCTACAGGAAGGTCCGCACCTATGCTCAAAGGGGTACACCCACACTTCAAAGGCCACGCATGTGCTCTATTGGACGTGTTTTTTTCTTCAAAGTGTGCACTCATGCCTCTTTGGTCACGCTTATGCATCACTAAATTTTTTACCTCTATGTGTGACTTGCACGTGTGCTCCAAAGTTTGCGCCCACACCTCTCTGTCTACGCATATGCATAATTGACTGTGAAATTTTGACATAGGTGCACTTGTGCTTCAAGGTATGCAATCATGCTCTATAGGATGCACTCCTACATAAAGATGCGTGCTAGCGCACTCAGGTAAATTTTGTTCAAAGTTTAAATTTTCAAATTCTATTTTTAGGGTTTCTATCATTTTTAGGGGTTTTAGTTGTTATTATTGTCAATTTTCTGATTTTAGAGCAATATTTCTAACAAAATTTCCTTAGGGTTTGATAAGGGATTTTTGTTAAAATTGGCTTAGGGTTTGATGAGTGATTTTTTTCATGTTTTGTATGAGTTTGGAATAGGGTTGTGTATGCTCTTCTCTTGCACTTTGTGTGATCTTGAGAATCAAAAGCACCCCTAAACCTTCTTTTTGCTAATTTAGAGTAAGTAGGAAAAATCATCATTCATTTCTATGCTTAAGGGAATAAACTTTCATTTTGGCATGTACATGATCTTTTAGTTTAAGATATTTTTCACTTGATAAATAACCAAGGCTAAAATTTGTGTATGTTCTTCCCTTGCACCTAGTGTGATCTTGGGAACCAAAAGTAATTTTAGTCTTTCATTAAGAAGCACTTGGATTAATTAAGAATAAACCTTGATTTGCAAATTTTTATGGTAGTTAATTGATTTACAAGCTTTTCATCTAGTTGGGTTACTTGTTGTGTATGCTCTTCTCTTGCACCTAGTGTGATCTTGAGAACCAAAAGAAACATTTAATCCTCTTTCTATGATATTGTAGATATTTTTGAACTACTAACCATTTGTGTGAAGGACCTAATGCTAGTCAAAGAAAGGAGGACTCTCTTCAAACCAAATTCTAACATTCACGTGTGTTGTAGGTTGCCAACGATGGTCTAAACCAAATTTTTAATCCAAAAGATAAGAAAATACACCAACACACCATTCATCACACTTTGTATTACAGGTTTCGGTTAAGAGCTATGGCTCATCCGCTTAACTAGGAGAAACTTCCTTTGGCATAATCCTTAAGACAACAAGAGGAATGCTCCTAGGAACCCCAAAGTGCTCCAATTACCCAATTGATTAGTACGCCTTGGTGAGATTAGAGTCAAAGTTATTTCCATTACGACCCCAGTGAAAATACAACTAAACACAATTCATTGCTCATTGTATTGAAGGGGGTAAAGTAAAGCCAAGATACTCCAAGACTAGTCAATGTGACTTTCTTGGTAAATTGAGCTCGCAGAGATATCTTGTGACACATAGAGAGAGAACCACTAGGAAGCTTTGTCGGCTTTGAGCCAATTTTGTCTTCTTAGTTGTTATACTTATGAGCTCTCACAAAGTGAAAACTTTTTTAGATTCAAACTTTTGTTTTTCAAACAAGGGAAAGAATCTCTTAAATTTGAAACCACGTGACATTTCATCAAAAAATCTATTTAGTGTTACTTTTTCCTAGTTTTCACTTTTCTAAGAAAAGGTGAAACTCTGTGAAAGTTACACCAAGCATTTTTTATCGCCATTGGGTCTACTCCTTTTTTCTTATTTCTCATTTTGAGACAAAAGAAGAAAAAACATGTATGGATACCAACTAGAAATAGTCGTGTCCACTACTTTTGTAGTCTACTTGCATGATTAGGTTGTAATATTGGAATGCAAGTGTTGAAAGTGTGAATGGTACGTCATTAAGTTCTAGTATCCCCTCTTGTCTCAAAACCTATATTGAGACTTATTATCATTGTAGTTAGGTGGTATTATCACTAAATTCTTTTGAGTTGTTACATTTCCCGCATTATAGCTATACAATTGTGATATTTACGTCTTGTTTCCATTGTGAAACTTGGCCTAAATCTCTAAATTGTATTGTTACGTTGCTCGCATGCATAGTAATTCCTTGATATAATTAGGCATAGTTTTTACATCCTACCCTTGTCTTGAGTTTTGTGAGTGTTGAGGTTACTTTTTTAGTATCGCTATAATGCCATTTTGATGCTAAAATCTTGCTTTCTTGTAAATCTTGATTAATGTGTCCAAATAACATTGTTACGTTGCTCATATTTGTATCATTCATTTTACAAGACTTAGACTTTGTTAGTGTCTAGAAATTGGTTGTAGTATACCTTGTTAGAGGATTGCATCAACACCTTCTTAGCATTTAGGTCTTGTTTGTTTCAAACTTGGCCTAACTGGTGATATTGTGTTGTCACTATTTTTTCAAACCTATCTCGAAAAATCATAGGGAGTAAACTTTTGTTGTGACTGGATTTGAGTTTTATACATTATTGTATTTTCATAGAAGTCTTGTGTCATATATTACCTTACTAGGGTAGATCATTCTTTATTCATTATCCTTAGGCTCATATTGACCTATTAGATTCGTGGCTATTTTATAGTCACCCTTTTTTGTGATGACTTAGCATCGTTACACTATGAAACTTTTCCTAGGGTCCATTTTTAGTAAACCTTAGTGGAAATCCTTCACATTATACCTCCTATTTCAAGTATGCCTACTACGAGAATGGGATCCCAAAATTTAGAAGTCGGTCTCTTTGGAGGTGATAACCCTCTTTTAGAGGATAATCTCATGATTGACCATAGTGGTGGAGAGGAGGATTCTCCTTGTGTGGATATGGAAATTTATCCCACCCATATTGATGATTACTTATTTCACAACAAACATGAGGTTCTTATGTGTGTTGTGGAACTAGGAGCTAAGTTACCTTCCACAGTTGACCCTTCTCTTATCGTCGGCATGGTTTGGGGAGATGAAGAAGTAGACCGACCTCATCACACTTGTTAATGATAAATGAAACCCATGTCATGCCTCTACTTCTAGATGACGAATAATGAGGAGGTGCCTTTTGAAAGCGATGGAGACTATTATATACATGTGGTTAGAATACATTGTGAAGACCACGAGAAACATGCTCATTGTGAGAAACCTCCTCCTCACAAAGATCTGCAGAACACAAATCGCACACTCGATAATATTTCACCGAGAACTCCTCGTGCTATGATTATTTTAGTAATGCATAGCTTTTGGTTTGGTGGTAGTAATCTGGAAACACAACAACAAACATAACACAAGAATACCACAGACTATGACAAAAAAAAAAGAATGATGACAAATCTGAAATACAACTGTAAAATATATTATTAACATGGAATTATTACAATCTCACCCATGAATTACTCCAAGTGTTACCAACTCCACTTGATTCTAATAATAGTTATGGGAGAAACTTCACAATTACTCCTCTTGATGACTTCCTTAACACACCTTCACAAAGAATCCTTTATTCATAAAATAATTATTACAACTTTTCTCTATGATAAATGAGAGGGGATGGCCTCTCCATTTATAGGAATTCAAGCTTATCCACCCTATCTCTAAAATAGGATAGGAAATCTCTTCCAGCCAATCATATTCCATGCCTAAACTCTTTCCTTTACATGTAGGCTTATCTTCTAAGATAAGATAAACCTTATCATCTCACATGGGTTCCACCTTTTTAGACTTTTCTACAAATAAAATACACAAAATATTTATGACATCACTCCTTGTCCTTATTACAAATATAATATTTCTAATTCCTAATCATGTAGACCCTACTTCTCTACTTACCCCAACTTTGACATTTTAACATTACCGGACCACTTACGACAAATATTTACTTTTTACCACAACATTCCTATTGTACTTTGACTGTTACCGTACTCTACTTTATTGGTGGCACCGTACTGATGGTGCCATTATCTTCTATTGGATGCCACTACTAATTATACTTAACAACATCCTATTCCTAATACATACATTAATAAAATAGAAATTATGGAGGAAAATTTTAATGTCGACATTTTCCCCCTTCCTAGCTTCTACTCCGTCCTCGGAGTAGACTCTTATGGACATTCTGAAGTTGGTGCCTAGAAAATATTTAACTTGTCATGGTTGACCCATTTCATAATGGGAGTACCATCCAATTCCTCCAGTCGATATGTACCATTTTCATGCACAGCTGCTATTTTGTAGGGCCCCATCCATTTGGGAAGAAATTTTCTCTACCTTCTTTTTTTGTATCTGGAATCATATACTAGAACCAAGTCATTCACATGAAATGGAGACCAATGGATATTTTTATCAAATTATTCCTTTTGCTTTATTTTCTTCTTATAGCTTGTATCCTTCACTATTTCCCTCATTTCCTCTAGCAAATGAAGATGCACCAACCTTTCTTTTACTAAATCACTTTCATCCATCATTTCATTTTGCTTAACTCTCACAGTGGGAATATCAAACTCAATAGGAAGAACTGGATCAATGCCATAAGCCAATTGAAATGGGGAGTATCCTGTTGCTGACTTTGATGTTGCCCTATATGCCCACAATGTTGCATGAATCCTTTTATCCCACTTATGTACCTGTAAGGCTGCATCTTTTGCTAGAATTTGACATAACACAAAATTTGTTCGTTCCACCTGTCCATTTGTGCTTGGCTTGTATGTTGTTGCCTTCCTGTGCTTAATAGAAAACTTGTTGACTAGGGCTTCTACCACCTCATTAATGAAGTGGCTTCCTTGATCTGTTATAATTTATAATGGGCAACCAAATCTGGTGACAATGCGTTCATATATGAACCTTGCCACTTCATCCATGGAAGCTATTTTCAATGGCCTAGCTTCAACCCACTTGGTTAAATAATCTATGGCAACTACAATATACTTATTTTGGCGTGGGGTAGTTGGAAGTGGACCTACAATATCTATTCCCCACTTTTCAAAGGGACCAAGTGGAAGAATAGGGAATAATGGAGCTGATGAAGTCTTACGGTTACCATGTGTTTGACAAATATCACATGTCTTACAATAATTATAACAATCTCTAAAAAGAGTGGGCCAGTGATAACCTTCATCCAAGATCCTTCTTACTGTAAGTTGTTCAGAGAAGTGTCCTCCACATGTACCATTTTGGAATTCTTCTATCAGATCCTTCCCTTGATCACGTCCAACTGCTCTCTTGTACTATCCATCAAGTCCTATTCGAAATAATACTCCATACAGAATAGAATATGGACGACTGGCTTGAGTAATCTTCCTCTTAGTCTTTGCATTGGCACCATCAGGAAACTTGAATTCATTCAGATAATTCCAAATATCTATGTATTCACTAGGGATTGTGTCGAGGGATAACAATGTTGTATCTAGGAAATCATCATCATCACAAGATGAACCTAAACCGTCATAGGCTCAAGAGAGTGCATCTGCATTGACATGCTTTTTTCCTAGCCTATCTATAATATCAAATTAAAATTCTTGTAGCAAAATTATCCATCTTGTTATCCTCCCTGATGGGTTAGGCTTATTTACAATATATTTTAGAGCCTAATGGTCTATTACAACTATAAATTTCTACCCTAGCAAGTAATTTCTAAACTTCTTTACAGAAAAAATGATAGCTAGAGCCTCTTTTTTAGTTATAGTATAATTTACCTCAGCACTGCTCATTTGTCTACTCCCAAAGTAAACTAGATGATCATTCTCATTTTCATCCTTTTGGCTCAAAGTACTTCCTAGTGCTGCATCTAAGGCATCAGTATACACAATGAATGGCTTGCTCCAATCTAGATTCTTTAAAACAGGTGAAGACACCAAATCCTCCTTTAGTTGTTCAAAAGCTTCATGCGCCTTCTTTCCTGGTTTATAAGTAACATCCTTCTTCAAAAACTGGTTAGTGGTTGTGCAATCTTTGAGAAATTCTTGATGAACCTTCTATAGTAACCCACATGGCCTAAAAATGATCTCAACTTACTTCTATTCATAGGAAATGGTAACTCTTTGATTTTTGAAACTTTATCAGGATCGATGCAATACCATCTCTAGATACAACATGCCCTAACAAAACGCCTTTAGAACATCCAAAGACACACTTTGTAGGGTTTAGTGAGGCTTGTGCTTCATCTAACCTTTGAAATGTTGTCTCCATCTGGTGCAGGTGGTCCATCTTGCTCCCATAGATGTAAAAATCATCCAAAAATACTCTGATGAAGTTCCCAATGTAGGGTTCAAACACCCTATTCATCAAGCGCTGGAACGTTACCGGAGCATTACACAACCCAAAAGGCATAACTCTATAAGAAAACGTTCCCCAAGGAGTGGTGAACATGGTCTTCAGCTGATCTTTCTCTGCTATATGAACTTGGTTGTATCCACTATATCCATCAGCAAAACTATAGCACTCCTGGCCAGCTACTTCGTCCAAGATCTGATCTGAGAATGGAAGAGGGTAATGATACTTCTTTGTTTCCTTGTTGAGCTTTCTATAATCAACAAACAAATGCATAGTTTCCCATTCTTTTTTATTGAGATCATAATGGGAGAAAACCATTCTAAATTATTCATAGCAAATATGAATCTTGCATCAAGTAACTTATCTATTTCTTCTTTTACAGTCTTGAAAAAATTACGATTCATTCTATATGGCATTTTCTTTATGGGCTTAGCACCATCTACCAGCTCAATAGAATGTTCTACCCCAACTTACTTGATGGAGTTCCTTGTAATCAAAATTGAATAGGTGTATGTGCCTTCGAAAGAGCTGGATATAGGATTCCTTCTCATTCTCCATCACAGCATCACCAATCTTTATTTGTTGGAGATGATCAAAAATTTCTTCTTCGAGATAATCTTATGGGTTCATGAGTGGGTGTGTGACTGGAAAGATATCCATGACCGAAACATCAACCTCACTTTCTTAATCTTCTGTCCACTTCATTGGTACTAGAGTAATCGAGGATGTTCAATCATCAGTTTCATCACTTGAATCCACAGGTTCTACCTTATGATATTGAGAGATCACGTTTATCTTCACCCTCTCTCTGCCACGTCCAAGTTTCATGAAGCCTTCATTCCAGTAGTTTCTTGCATGAACTCTCCTTAGCCATGGCCTTCCCAACAACATTGGGTACACAACAGTACCATTTTTCATCACCTGAAATTCTACCACACATACAACACCCATAATAGATATTGCCACATTTGAAACAACACCTTTTGGTTTAGTTTTTCCCTTATTTAATGACCTTAACATAAGTGTTGAGGGGCAATCAATTTTTAAACCCAACATATTCATTACAGACTCGGTCATTACATTAACTGTAGCACCTCCATCAACTAAGACATCATGAATTGAAATACCATTACATAATACCTCAGCTTATGGAGCGTAAGGATCCACCTCTGCCTCCAAAATAGGTACCTCAACCTCCTTACTTCATCGAGCATTGAGTCCACTTCGCAGCTCCCGCCTCTTCTCAAAAGACATAGCCAGAAGTTGACCATATGTAATATTTGTAGGCCTTTTGGACAGATCTTCTAAGATGGAGTATGGTCCTTGCCCCTGTGAAATCAAGAAAATCCTGCACACCCAACTTTCTTCTCCTATGTTTCTTACTAGTTTCTCCTTTCATCTTCTTAGGATCATTTCCATCTTGGTTATCTTTTTCTTTCTTTCTTTTTGTTACAAACACATCTGCTTCATTATTTATGCTCCTATCTACTACATCAAAAGAATTCATAGGTGTTTTCCTTTATCATTGTCTCTTGTACTGAGATGTAGAAGCTCTATCTGACAATTATACTTATAATGACCCTTTTATGATAACCATAACATACAACTTTAGTTATATTTCTTTTGGACCTCTATCTCCTCCCTGAGAACTAAATTCCTTTCCTTGAAGAAGATTAATAGTTAACTGACCCATCTTCTTAAGCAGATCTTCATACTCAGTAGATGTACTAGGGAAAATATTTGTGCTCACCGAGAGTGGTTGTGGATTCTAGACCAAAGGTGTTGGTGTAGGCTCTACCTTAGCAGTAATTTCTTTGGGCTCCTCTTCCATGCTTTCTTCTTGCCTTCTTGCAATCTCCTTTGCTTGTTCAATGGTAGCTGGGCGGTCATACTTTACTCATTGTCTGATCTCTGCTTCATCCCAAGAATGAAGTGCTTATAGAGGAGATTATCCATGCCATTCATCAACCCATCCGTTAATCCTTCCTTCCGGATTTGGGCATCGAGCTTCCTCCTTAGCTCTAGAACATGAGCATGATAATCCCTTATCTTCTCCTTCTCTCCTTGGGATAGCTTTGTGATATCGATCATGAGATTTGTATATTTCTATTGTTCACAAAATTCTTCAAGAAAACTTTCAGTTAATAAATCCCATGAGTTTTTCACATTATCACCTAGTGTTTCAAACCACCTAAGGGCTGAACCATCCAAAAAGGTAGGAAAAATTTAGTCCATTGTTCCCTTCTTATGAGGCCATTACAAATACAAGATCGTTTAAACTCTTGAATGAAAGAGGAAGCATCTTCATTAGATTGGGCTAAAAAAATAGGAATCTTCCCCATTTTTAAATGTAACCACAGTGAAATACCAACTCACAAGTACAATCAGTAAGACTTATGTGCACAAATAATTAGACTCACTACAATAGAAAGTGACTTTACACCTTTCTACAGTAAAATAGGAATGACCACGGTAATCTTACATTTACTATGGTAAAACTTGACTTACTACGGTAAAAACTGACTTTACTGTGGTAAACACTATTTACGGTAAAAATAAAGTTACTGGGGTAAACACTATTCATGGTAAAAAATGAAGTTATTGGGGTAAACACTATTCACGATAAAAAATGAAGTTACTGGGCTAAACACTATTCATGGTAAAAAATGAAGTTACTATGGTAAATACTATTCACGGTAAAAGTAAAGTTACTGTGGTAAATACTATGCATGGTAAAAGTGACATTACCATGGTAACTACTAGGCACAATAAAAACAAGGTTACCCTCTTACGATTTATGACTAAGTGGGAATATCTCTCCAGAAAATCCACCAACGAGGAATGGTCCCGCAACGGAACCAAAATGTGAACACAAATCCGGCACTCTGAAAATATTTCACCAGGAACTCCTCGTGCTATGGTTATTTTAGTAATGCACAGCTTTTGGTTTGGTGGTAGTAATCTGGAAATACAACAAAAACATAACACAAGAATACCACAAACTATGACAAAAAAAAAGAATGATGAAAAATCTGAAATACAACTGTAAAATATATTATTAACATGGAATTATTACAATCTCACCCATGAATTACTCCAAGTGTTACCAACTCCACTTGATTCCAATAATAGTTATGGGAGAAACTTCACAATTACTCCTCTTGATGACTTCATTAACACACCTTCACAAAGAATCCTTTATTCATAAAATAATTATTACAACTTTGCTCTATGATAAATGAGAGGGGATGGCCTCTCCATTTATAGGAATTCAGGGTTATCCACCCTATCTCTAAAATAGGATAGGAAATCTCTTCCTGCCAATCATATTTCATGCCTAAACTCTTTTCTTTACATGTAGGCTTATCTTCTAAGATAAAATAAACCTTATCATCTCACATGGGTTCCACCTTTTTAGAATTTTCTACAAATAAAATACATAAAATATTTATGACATCACTCCTTGTCCTTATTACAAATATAATATTTCTAATTCCTAATCATGTAGACCCTACTTCTCTACTTACCCCAACTTTGACATTTTAACATTACCGCACTACCACTTACGACAAATATTTACTTTTTACCACAACATTCCTATTGTACTTTGATTCTTTTACTCTACTTTATTGGTGGCACCATATCGACGGTGTCGTTATCTTCTATTAGATGCCACTACTAATTATACTTAATAACATCCTATTCCTAATACATACATTAATAAAATAGAAATTACGGAGGAAAATTTTAATGTCAACAGATCATAATGAAGCACCTACTCAAGAAGTAATGTTAGAACAAAAATTACAAGCTCTCACTCGCCAATTGGCAAGTTTGGATTCACATATATAGAAGGAACAACCAAAATCTTTGAAACAAGTTATACCAAAGGAAAAACCTAAAGCTTCGTTTCACGAGTTCCAAACAAATACTCCTCGACGGGAGACACGAAAATACCCTTATGAAGAATTTATTGTAGAGAATAGGGGTGGGAATACACCTAGATTTAACCCTTTGTATATACCTACGCCACCCACACAAAACCCACTCTTCAATCAAGAGTGTTCTACTATGAAGAATCCCCATTTAGCTTTGCAAGAAAGAAAAACCGGTAAAAATACCAATTCAATGAGTTGTGCCCTTATCCATTTGATAGAGCCATGTTATAAGTACCTTTCCCATGACACTTTGATTGTCCAAAATTTGAAAATTATAAGGAAAATGTGACCCTCATGACCATATCAAATATTTTTATATGGCATGTCAAGAGGTTACATATAGTGAAAACTATCTTATTCGCCTCTTCCCACAGAGTTTAGGAGGACATGCATTAGAGTGGTTTTTACACATCCCCAAGGGATCTATATCTACATGGCTAGATTAGCCAAACATTTTGTACATCACTTTTCTTTTAATATAGAGAGTGATGTTACCATGCTAGATCTCTGCAATGTGAAACAACAAAACAACGAAAACTTTGTTGCTTTCCTACAAAGATGGAGAGGGTTAGCTAGCCGCTTCCCTTGCTCCATACCCAAAAAATAGTTGATAAGTATATTTTTCCCAAAATCCACCCTAACATTACATTCCACTTGCAAATGCATTGTGGTAATAAATTTGAGGAGGTAATCGAAAAAGGGAGTCAAATTGAAAAATTGGTGTTAGCTAGGGGGACTCTAAAACCCTTCTCAAGCAATCATAATGATTCCAAATCTAACGATAAAACAAGGTGTGTTCTTAATAAGAACAAAAACATCATTAGTGATGGGACAGTAGACTCTAAGTGAGTACAAGTCATTCAAAACCACACACCTTTGAATCTTGCAAAGGGAGCTTCGCGTATGGAGTATAAACATCATACTTTCACCCCTCTACCTGAATCCATATTGTCCATCCTAAAGTTGTTAGAGGTTGTAAACATGGTTTGATACCTGGAAAAAATACCCTATGGGGACAATACACCTAAGCCATCATGGTTTAGGGATAATGAATTTTGTGGATTTCACTGTGTAAAGGGTCACAAAAATGACAAGTGCTTGAAATTAAAACACTACATTCAAGATCTAATTAACATTGTTGATATATAAGTAAACTCCCCACCACTGCCAAGTCTCCAAACACAAATATGGGGATTTTAAAAGATCCTTTCCCAAGCATGAAGGAAAGAAAAATCAGGATCAGGGACATTCGTCTCAAAATAAGAGTACCAACTATATATCAAAGCCAGACCATTTTGATGCCTTAATAGGTTGTGTTGATTCACATGTTGAACATGTCAACACGATCAAAATCAAAGCAAGAGAGTATGTCATGGCAATGCGATGAGCTCACCTTGTTATCTCAAAACCCACTCCCCCTCCTCAAGAGAGTCACTATGATGTGTTAGATCAATTAGAGAAGACCACAAATAATATTTCAATCTTAGACCTTCTAAATATTTCTAATGTCCATAAGGACATCCTTTGCAAAACCTTATAGGGATCAAGAGTGTTTGTTGATATAGACCCAACACACTTACAGGCCATGGTAGTACAAATCACTCCTTTATAACACATAACCTTCATCTAACAGAATTCTTAGCAAAAAATCCCTCTCATAACCTGCCCTTACACATTGAAGTAATAATCAAGCGTAAGAAGGTCAAGAGAGTGCTTGTGGATGGCAGATTGGGTCTAAATATTTTTACTCTTAAAATAGTTTGACAACTAGGGTGCACAAAATTTGACTTAGAGACAAATGTCATCACCATAAAGGTATATGAAAATGAAGAGAAAAAAATCAGTTGGAATGATCACTTTCTCATTGGAAGTTGTCCCCATAAACCATGATACAAAGTTTCATGTCTTAGACTTGGAGCTCCTTATAACATATTTCTCGGTTGTCCATGGATCCATTCCTGCAAGCCATGCCATCAACATATCATTAGTGTTTAAAGTTACAACATGAAGGATAGAAACTTACTATACAAGGAGATCCCCAACCATTTGCTCATTGTAAAGCATTATCGGGATATTTTCCTATCATCTGCAAGTGTCCCTATCAGATATCAATATTCCTATTTAGTTGAATCCCTCGCTTCATGAGTGGACCTAGATACCTTATCTACCAATGACAATGGTGCTTCCACCTCAAAAACTCCTTTCTCTACATGGGAGATGAAGGTTATACCAAGTGGTTATGGAGAGTATGATCTACAACAAGCCCTTATGGTTCAAAACATTCCCCTATCTGCCAAAGCACATGGTAGGCCATGTTATAAGTTCCAAAGATCAAGGGAGAATTACCCCTTTGAAAATTTTGTTCTAGGTGGCTTATTAGAAGATGAAAGGATACTCAACGATATTTTTTTTCCTCAAGATGATGAAATGGCTTTATGTTACAAGTCACCTAGGTATGTTATTCCTAACCGAATAATGCTTACTATGAGGTATAAAGGATGTGGTTATGGCCTGTCAAGAACAAGGTTCATTAGAATCTCTTCCAATACCTCATCGTATAATGGGTAAATATGGTATTGGCATCCATTTGTATGAGTCTCACCCTTCAAATGATGAGTATGCCTCTTCTAAGCATGAGGATAGTTTGTTCAAAAATAAAAGTAAAAAAATTCCCGATGTAGTCTTTACGAAGACCTTGCCTCCGCGAGCCTATTCTCTAACATGGATATCCTTCCCATAACCTCTGTTACACCCCTTACCATCCCTAAATTGAACCTCGTTTACCCCTCACTCATGAATTTGAAACAACAACAGCACGTACCCATCGAATTATTTCATAACGATGAGGCTATTGGCGAGTTCCTTGGCATTAGAGACAACATTATGAGAAATGACCACAAGAAAGGATTCTCCATTCAGCTCAACACATGTGCATAATTCAGAGAGGAGGTAGAGTTGTGTGGTCACTTAAGTAATAAAATAATAAAGGGAAAAATTCCTATAGAAAATCCTTGTGGAAAGAAAAATTCCAAGTCCTATAGCAAAAACCTCTTTGAGGTGCTTGTGGAAAAACAAGCGAGAACAACCTATGGACAAGATAGTGTACCCACCTAAAGATGAGGATCTCCCTGAACCACCTTTGGTAGAGGAGGATATCAATCTCCCTCTTGATCCTACACACATGGAAGATGAATCCAAGATACTAGTGGAGGAGACAATAGATGTTAACATTGGCACAAAGGAACTTCTTAGAATGGTTAAGTTGGGAACTTCACTCTCAGCTCAAGAACATAAAACTTTTACAAGACTTTTGAGAGAACATGCATATATCTTCACTTGGTCTTACACAGACATGCCAGGACTTGATCTTTTATTAGTGGTGCACAATATTTTTGTATACCCAGGCATGAGGCCAATAAAACAAAATATTAGGAAGATGCATCCTCACATCACCTTGCTAGTTAAAGCAGAGCTGGAAAGGTTATTAGAAGTAGGATTCATTACGCCTATCGAATACTTAGAGTGGATTTCTAATGTGGTCCCAGTTTAGAAAAGGCTTGTTAGTATCAGAGTGTGTACCGATTTACGAGATATTAATAAATCTTATCCTAAGGACAACTTTCCTCTTCCCAACATCGATATGATTGTTGATTCAATGACTAGTTATGAGATGCTATCACTCATGGATGGCTTCTCAGGATATAACCAAATAAAGATTGTTGAGGAAGACCAACACAAGACAAATTTTACTACCCCATGGGGGACATTTTGTTATCAATTCATGCCCTTCGGCCTCAAGAATGCAAGTCTTTACCTATTGATGGGAAATGCCAATTATTTTTCATGATATGGTTAGTGACATCATGGGAGATTACATAGATGACATATTGACAAAGTCTAGGACTCAAGAGTATCACCCAGAGATTCTGCATCATATTTTCCAATGTCTAAGGGATTACAAGGTCTAACTAAACCTAAAGAAGTGTGTCTTCGGTGTGTTATCTAGAAAATTACTAGGATTCATTGTTTCAAGGAGAGGAATAGAAGTAGATTTGACAAAGGTTTCCGCTATAACAAAAATTCCTCCTCCTACCAATATCAGACAACTGCAAAGCTTACAAGGAAATATTTAGGCCATCATAAGGTTTATATCTCAGCTTGTAGAAAAGTGTCATACATTCACGCATCTTCTCAAGAAAGATGTTAGTTTCCATTGGGGACTAGAGCAACAACAATATTTTCTTTGCTCAAAATCTATTTGGATAAACCCCTTGTTCTAATGCCACCCATGGTAGGTGAAACCTTGTTACTCTACATCTATACCACGCACTTTGTAATTGGATAATTTTTGGCCCAATATGATAAGGAGAAGAGAGAAAAAATTGTGTACTACTTAAGCAAAATATTGATAGCTTACGAGCTCAACTATCCATAGATCGAAAAGGCTTGCTTGGTCATAGTTTTTCCTTCTAGAAACTACGTCACTATTTTCTCAATAAGAAGGTCAAGATTATTTCAAAGGTAAATCTATTAAATTAATTTTCAAAACCCACACTCATAAGAAATATGGCTAATTGAATCATCTTACTCAGCAAGTTTGACATTGAGTATGTACATCAAAAGTTAGTGAAAGGACAAGTTCTAGCATATCAACTGGTAGAATCTCCACTACCAGGTATCAAACCTTTGATTCTGGAACTCCCAGATGCATATATAATATACCTTGAGGAATAAATCATATGGCGACTATACTTTTATGGTTCATTTACCTGTCAGGGTTCAAGTGCCAAAGTTGTGTTAATTACTCCTGCAAGAAACTTGATCCCCCAGGCATTTCGAATTGGATTCCCATGCACAAAGAATATAGCAGAGTATGAGGCCCTTATTACAGGGATGAAGCTAGCTATTAAGTGGGATATTTGGTAGGTAAATTGCATTGGTGATTCAATGCTCATTATAAAATAGGTCACAGATGAATACAAAGTAAAGGATGAGAAAATTCTTCCATAGAAAAGAATGGTTAATTATTTGAAGGATTTCTTCGAGAAGATAAAATTTGAGAAAATACCAAGAGCCCATAATAGAGCAACAAATGTTATGGCTACAGTAGGATCCATGTTAAGTATTCCACCTGCAAAAAATGATATGCCATTTTTGTGGAGCACTTACAAATTCTCGGCATATGATATACCAAATTCTTGTTTGGTGTGTGAGGTTGTTGGTCCCTTTTCCCCATGGTACTGTGAAATATTTAATTACCTCCATGATGGAACCTTTCCCGTGAACATTTCCCTTATTGAAAAACAAACCCGCATCAAGCATATATCCCTCTATACCCTACTTGAGGGCACCCTCTTCTTTGAGGCTATGATGGGAATCTGTTGTGTTGTCTAAATTTAGATGAGTCCATCCAAGAAATCAAAGAGGTGCACGAAGGCATCTCAGTATGGATCATATTAATGCGATGGTATTGACAAAGAAAATACTCATAGTAATATACTATTTGGCCTACCATGGAGCATGATTGTTGTAACCATGTGAAGAAATGCTTGGATTGTCATAAGTATGACAATTTGATACATACACGAGCACAATCCTGCCGCACCTATCACGACACCTTGGCTGTTATCCAAGTTGGGTCTCGATCTTATAGGAAATTTTATTCACGTCTCCTTGGATGTCCACAAGTTCATTATAATCACTACTAAATACTTCAAAAATGAGTAGAGGTTGTTCCTCTTACCTATGTTGAAGGTGCCCAGATATCTAAATTTATAATGAACCATATCATTTTCCGCTATGGTATCCCCTCTACTATTATCATTGATAATGGTAAGCCATTTAAAAATAAAACTATGAAATCACTCTACAAGTGTTTTCAAATCTCTCTCAAGTTCTTGAGCCCCTATTACCCTCAAGATAATGGGCAAGCCGAAGCTTCCAATAAAACCCTCATTCATATTATGGAGAATATGGTGAATACCACAAGCCCCAACTGGCATTTACAGATTCACCCTGCCGTCTGGGCATCCAGAACATCTATCCACACCCCTATAGGTGCCACTCCATACTCTTTGGTATTCAAAAAAATAAATTGTACTACCCCTAGAGATCAAGATCTCCTCTTTGTGTATTAAGCTAAGGGATTACCTAAATAAAGAGGAGGACTACATAGTAGCTCGATTGGCAGAGTTGGAGCTATTGGACGATAAACTACTTCATGCCCTCAATCACCTTAAAGTGTATCAGGATCAAGTGCGGTAAAGATACAATAAAAGAGTGATACCTTGTCAATTTGAGGTAGGAGACTTGGTGTTAAAAGAGAATCAAAAGAACACCAATAAGGGTCGAGAAAAGAAAGGGAAATTTGAGCCCAATTAGCTAGGGTCATATGTTGTGGTTGAAAAGTTTGGTTCAGCTGCCTATAAGATTTCCTATTTATATGGCCAAGAGATTTGGAAACCCTTGAACGCAATTCATATTAAGCAGTTCTATGTTTAGGTGTGGGGTCCCTAAAATATCAAAAAATGACAAAAAATAATAATAGAAAAATAGAAATAGAGAAATAGAAATAAACATGTATGTCCAATAGTGAAAACCACACGATAGTGGCACTTTAGATAAGTCCTTTAGTGAAAAATGATTTTCAGCGACATTGGAGGGTCCGTTGTTCACAAGAATTTTAGGTTTAAGAGTATGATAGCTTTGTCCTAAACTGGTATTTTCTTTCGTTTGAGTCTCTTGTGAGCATGTCCCTCTTTTCCCTGATCCATCTAATTCTACTTTTTAATGTGGATAGTTAGACTTTGAATATCCCTAACTCATGTTGGGGAAACTTTGAATCATCACCTTCTTCACATAACATATGGTATCCTTCCTTGTGTATCTCATCTAACGCTTGAGGGCATCCACATTTATTCGTTTCCTTACATATTCACTTTGGAAGAATTTTTAGAAAACATCAAAAACATTCATGTAACTTTGAAAACCTCAAAAACATTCAAATACGTTTAGTAAAAATTCCAAAACAATATAATTTTTTCTCAAGATAATACCTAAAAACAATGAAAAACTTCCCAAAACTGTCCCAAAAAAACATAGTAGTTTGCTTACTTTTAGTCGTTGGTTTATATGGTTTTAATTGCATTACTTTTTTGTATTGTGTGCTTTAAGTTGGATTCATTTTCTTACTTAGATTGAGTGTTACTTTAATCTGTGGTGCATTGCATTAAGTTCATTTTATCTTGCATACTTGTAGATAGTTGTGTTGCTTTGATTAGATTTGTTTAATTTGTGCTTGTTATTTTACTTGTACATTTTGTTATCATTTCATCATCATATCAAATAAACCATAAAATATATACTTCATATATAAATAAATGCTAAGTCTACATCACACATGTATGCTAAAGCTAATCATCAGTACTGTATCATCAATAGGGCAAGAGGGGTTACGCATGATAAAAAAAAATCTATCTCCCTTGCACTTTGATATCAAAAATAAAAACATGTTTTTCTCAAAGTATCTCATCAACATGCAATATGACATTAGCTAAGGCTATCTCATAGATCTAACAACATGTGATACAAACATAAACATACATATTAAGCATGATATCTCATTAAAAAAATGTGATACATCGGTAATCCATCAATCATCATATATCATCGTAAATATCAAATGTCCGTGTACAAAATCAATGTGTCTTGATACATATCAGATACAAAAAAATCCATCATGGGTATGGATAAAAATGTGCCTTCATCACGAGGCATAATAAAAAATAATAAATAACATACATTTGTACAAAAAATTTCCTTCATCCCTAGGCATGATAAAAAATAATACATATACATCCGTACAAAAGTATGCCTTCATATCGAGGTGATACACCAAAAATATACATCTATTACATAAATAAGATATTCAACAACTCTCACCCTCTCAGGATCCTAGTCTAGGTTTTCCACTATGTGGGGGCATCTGAGGTCTTTGAAGTGTAGAAAGTGTTACAAAGATGCTATGTTGACCCATGTTTCTCTGAAGCCTATTTTCCTAAAGGACCTTGTGCTGAGACCATGTTGAATGCAATGGACTTTCCTCTAAATCGTGACATAATACCCACTATCTTTGAACTTGAGAGCTCTCTCCCCATCTCGGTATGGTTGCATGATACTACATCCTGTAATATATAGCCTTGGTTGTTAGGGAGGTACTCGGCTAATCAAAATTTGTACTACTCAAGTAGTACCCACCTTCTGGAGCATGTCACATGTTTCCCTCATAGTAGATAGCTCTATCTGTAGTTGGGATCACTCTCTACTACAACCTCGGTCCCTCTCCACCTGTGTAGCTTTATACTCTCTGCGCAGTCACACCGATATTGCTCTATGATGGTCTATACTCTCTCTGTCCTAGTCTGATCTCACTCTATCATGAGTTGATCCCTCTCAATGATAAGTGGTCTCTATGTGTAATGGCCCGTCCCTCTCACTATAACTTGAAGTTATAGGGCTAAAACTGTTGTATTTGTTGCTTTGCAAGGTATTAACCTACCCACCAATATGTACATCATGTACATCCTCCTTAATATCCTCTCCATCCCCACCATCTCCTCCACCTCCTGGTGGACTGTGTGGTGGACTCACGTGATGGGGTGATGGAGGTTCCTGACAAGGGTGCCTATAATGGAACCTGAAGGGGAATCCATGCTGCCAATACTTGTGGCTGCACCACTAATTACTATTGCACTAAAACCTGCTACTGGACTAGCACCTATCAAGTTAGTAATCTTATTTGTGGACCTACCTATTCATGTACATGTACCTATGCCCTACAATTTGTGCCATGTAATCCCTATGTTGTTGCATCTAGTACCTCTTATGGTATGGTCAATCTTCATAGGAACACTATCACGTACCATCCTGTGTAATCAATAAAGGGTTGTCCTTGGATCAATTACATGTGTTAGTTGCACCCAAGGATGTGGAACCACCTGTAAGAAGTTGGTGCGAGCTCGTCCTAACCTGATCCGAGCCTCATATGAAAGGAATCTTTGTATCTGTGAGCATACCACATCTCATCCTGGAGGAATCCCTAGATAAGACCAATCTACCCTCTAGATCTGATCCACTTTATACCACTCTATGATGTGGTTCCTACTCCTAAGGAAAAAATGATCCACTATAGTGGTGCTTAACTCACCTACATCCTGAGGCCATTGGTACAACCTGTATGGCCACCATGTGATCATGTGAGATTGTACCTCATCAAACGCTCACCTTTAATAGTCTATATCCCCATGTGACCATAAATATCATCTCTGTCTAGAACCCAACCCATGATGGGAGGCTCTCCAATGAATCGAGCTCTCAATGCTCCTGCAGGGCATCCTATCGCAATATGGTCCCAAGCCCATATTTGTAAAAATGTAGCAGACCCACAAACCTTTGTCTATGGTAAACTATCAAGTGTAAATTTGCATATAAATGAGCTAGTATAAATTGATCCCAATAGTAAAACTTTCCCTAAAGAAGGTCGTCAATCACTCCAATAAGGCCCAAAAGAAACCAAGTGCCATACTTGTTAGGAAATAATATCTTGCTGACAAGAGCTAACAAGAATACATGGACTCGTCCCAGGTCATTGATCATCCATGTACCTCTTAATGAAGACCGTCATACCCTAGTGGGGTATGTCTATCACTCCAAACATCTTGGTTATGCATCACTCAATACGGTCCTAGCAACCATCATATGTGATCAAGCGACCCTAGATAGGAACTCGTAGAATCTACCACACATCCTCTAAGGTGATGCTCATCTCATTGGTAGGAAGACTTAATGTCGACTCTCTCTCCGCCATCTCTCAACCGAGGTGAGAACAAGATGTGATCTAAAATAATTTGTGGCATGTGGACCACATGTGCTAAACCGGTCACCTCTAGGGTGATCTCTAGAAAAATCTAGTCACATTGTCTAAACGTTGCCTCGTAGGCTCGAGCCGTCCTTGTCTCTCATGTGTCTCTAATACCTCTAAATCCATCTACAGTCAATCAGGGTCATTTAATATGATCTTACTCTTCTATTCTATCATTTATTTGTTCTATTCTACCATGATTTTATTCTATTTTTCTATCTAATTCATCTATGTCTACCATCTAGGTTTTCCTAAAAACCTTCTTTTCTTCTAGAAAACACTCCAAAAGGGTCTTTTGTGCACCAATGGCCCCATTTGCACATAGGTGCACTCAGATTTTCAATTAAAACCCCTTAATAGGCCAACGCATTATTATTTGCATATGCGCATACACGCCCATGCATACATAAGCATAGGTGTAACCCATGAGCAAATGTGTGCCCTAGAGGCCATGTTGGTGCATTCACACACCTTTTTCTACCCTAAAATACCCTAATAAATGCCATTTTTTAACCAAAATTAAATAATATAAATACAAAGGTGAAACATTCAACCTTGTGTACCTATGGGCCATCTGCTTAAAGTCTCATGTAGTCTCTCACGTGATCTGCATGGTGTCTCTGGTTTTGTACCCTCACCATTTCCTCTCGTAGGTCGAGCTCAATCAGCAATAAAAAGGTAAGTGAATGTGGTAAATAAACTTGCCACGATGGCTTATATACCCATTTTTACCCCCATGACATGTTTATCACCCTCGAGGCACCCTAGAACTGTCATGGTTCTTCTAAATTCTTCTAGCACTCGCCATGACGATTATTTTTAATAAATGATTATTTTCGCTTTTTTTTGCTACCATATGTCATGTTTTTGCTTCCCGACGGCATTTTCTACTACCTAGGGCATATTCTTGCCTCATGGTGACTTTTGGTGATGTCTCGCAACTTCATTGTTTCTTATTAAATACTTTCTTCCTAAAAATTCAAAATTTAAAACAATATAAAAAATTTCAAAAATCCAAAAAAATGGTAAAATTATTAAAAATCCAAAAATTACAAAAATTCAAAAAAATTCAAATATTGGTAAACAAAGCATGCATGCATTGAAGTCTATATCAAATGAATTTTCTTTGAACATCAAGTGTTTACTACAAAAGCATCTTTCTTAGGTTCTTTCTTGTTCTCATCTCAAATGACTCATGAATCATTGTGATCTACCTCCATTAACAAAGCTAGTTTGCTTACTATGTCAGTACTCACGTGCAACAGTGAGTTGGCGGAGACTATGTCATACTACATGAATTATTTCCATGGGACTACTTTTGTCCTCTGTTATTCCCCTCACATGTGTCCTTTCTTGGGGCACCATTTTTAACCCTTCTTGTTATGACACTAACATTCGGAAACTAAAGCTTGATAAAAAAACATTGGTGCAACTATCTTAAATGTTGTTTGTTTGAGTATGTGTGATTGTACTTGTTTCCCTGTTAGTTTAGTTGGTTTAATTTCTTGTATTGCATTGCATTATGTATTTTGCATGGAGTTAAGCATCATTTTACTTTCTCGTATTGCATTACATTATGTATGTTGCATGGAGTTATGTATTTTTAACAATGAACAAATGTTAGTAATATAGTTTTTCATGTTATTTTACACTTTTGTTTATTTTAATAAAGGCCGATGATGTAGATCATAGGGGCAAAATGATACAACAAAGTTACTTATTGAAAGATTGGATGCAAAGATTGGGTTGGTCCTATATTCTCCATTATCATTTATTATCACTACTAATTTTTCTTCTAAATCACCTAGGGCAATAAACAACCATGTTTATCCCTATCCTTATTTCTTCTATCCGTTTTGATCATATTTTCGATCGTCGATTGACTTCTTCTATCACCCCATCAACACTTGAGGGGGAATCCTTCATTCTACTAATTTTTCTTCAAAAAATTACTTGTTTATGCTTGTCTACTATATTTGAAGTGAAGTTACTTACTTCACCTCAAACAAGGGCAAATGTAGACACCTAAATTCTACTTTTACAATCTTATTTCCAAAAGCACACAAATCACTCTCATTCTTACCATGTCCACTATAATTAGTGATTTCCGCTAATTAACTAATGTTTCTTACAATTTTGGTCAATTAACAATGCTTTGTTGATTAATTATCCTATTTTGCATTCAGGATGCCACTTTATGACACATCGTAAGTCAAAATCCTTTTCCAAACAGACAATTAGCAATTATTAGCTAATTAAGCCTAATTGTACCCTTGTTTTGATCAATATATCCTATCATTGTCTCAAAATCCTCTTTCAACCATTCAAAATCACCCCACTTTCCTCCACAACATCTCAGCAAGATTTAAAAGCTTATCCTTGCCTCCTAATTGACCCTAAGTGGTTGATTAAGGCTCCTCACATCTTAATCACTTGTTAATTCACTAATTTTGATTAGCACGGTCGTAATAATTATTATAAATCCTTAATCTAATATGTGCTTTCAGTCCCACATGCACCAATATGAAAGTTTTCCCCAAATAGAAAAATATAAAAAGGACTCACCACATACCTTTAAACTTTACACCATGCATTGAATTTCATATCATATAAGAAATATGATTTATATCCAAGCTCAATCCTTGCCTCAAGTCTTCAATGGGGTTAGTAGATGGGTATGCAATATGATCTTCTAGTCATTGTTGGAGAGACCATCGCACGTTCCTTAGAGTAGCAACAACTCCCAATTTGATTGTTCCTAGATCTATTTAGGTCTATGTTAGTTAATTGAATATTAAGTAGACATGCTCTAGCTAAGATAGATTGATATATCATGTTAGTTCTTTCAAGTATTCCATTAATATTTAATCATTGATGTAACTATTTTTATATTCAATAAGAATTTGTTAACTAGGCTATTCGTGTTAGTCTTTTTAGTTTAGCTTTGCTTTAAATAACTTTTTGTAGTCTTGAACTTTATAGGTCACATACTAGAATTAGACAATTACGTGGCCTATTGATTGGTAAGATATGAGGTGAAGGGATAGTTCTCTCTTCACTTAGGCATCTAAATTACTTCTTGGGGATTTTATAATTGTAAGCACTTTTCAGATTTTATAAGATTTTGTATTTTTGTAATGACTCCCTATGCTTTGCCTCATGCCACTAGTAAGAAGCAAGGACTCATCACCGAAAGAAAAACATAGGCAAGTAAATTTTTTTATTTTTGAATTTTTGAATTTTTTGATAACATTTTTTATGCCTTGTGATTTATGAATGGCCCTCTACACTTGGCCTCATGCCACCAGTAAGAGGCAAGGTTTATCACTGAAGATAAGATGTAGATGAGTAAGGGCACCTCCCTCCATTCCCATTCTCACACTACTAGTAATAAGTGTGGGCTAAACACCAAAGAATGTGAAATATGAAAGTTATAACCATGAATTATTCATAAGTTATTTTATTTATTGATTCATACATCAGTTCTTTTTATTTGGGAAGGAATGTTCGCTTTGAATATTATCCCCACACGACTAGTAGGGCGTGAGGGTTTAACACCAAAGACTAAGAGGGATGGAAAAATGAACCATGTAAATAATTTTAGAGCTTTGTTGTGAAAGAGAGCTTCTAGGTATGACCATAGGTGAAAGCAATCGAAAATGGGATACATTATAAGAAGTATGATATTCACAAAACATAATAGGATCTATATTAACATTTGTCTCATAATGATGCATATGAAGATGTGATTTTGATAATGAGAATATCTGCCAATTGAATGAATAATTTTAAATTTTTTAGAGATGAGTAAGACAGGAGGACCATACAAGTGCTTGTCTCCTGGAATAGAGAGAGCCTCGAGAATAAAAGTTATTTAAATGTATTGCATCCATCAGTTTATCAAGTTCTTGGCCATCTTGAGTGGCCAATTTATAGGCTCCAGAGCCAAATTTAGTTGTAATTACATAGGGTCCTAACCAATTAGGTTCAAATTTTCCTTTTTTCTCGTTCTTTAGTGGTATTATTTTGATTTTCTTTGAGAATGAGATCACCAACCTCGAACTCTCTAGGTCATACTTTTTTATGATAACTATGTCACATCTGATTTGATAGACTTGAAGATGATTAAGGGTATTAAGTCATTTTTCATCAAGAAACTCGAGCTCATTAAGCCATGATTGTCAATATTCATCTTCATTAATTACATATTTAAGGGATATTCTCAAGGATGGGAGTTCAACCTCAATATGTAAAATGGCTTCGCAACCATAGACAAGGGAGAACGGGGTGGCTCCCGTAGGTGTGTGGTAGTCCCAAAGAGAAGGGTAAATTTGAGTGTTCTAGTTTTGTGATGTCACTTTTTCCCCTATTAATAAATTAATGGTAATGAAATATATTTATATATATGGTTTTTAATAATCTACGTTTTAAATTAAAAAAACACAAGGTTTAGAATTTAATACTAAGCATCTATATGAAGGTGACACAAATACTATAGTTTATTCAATTTCTAATTCAAATTCTATAAAATTTTAAATACATGTTTGGGGACATAGGCCAAATACATAAGTAAAATTTAATTTCAAGATTAAAATTAGGTTAGGTGGTAATTTTATTTTAATTAACCACTTAGCTTATGATAGACATATGTTACATAACCTTTTAAATATTAATAGCTAGAATTGAATTTACTTATCCTTTAAAACATAAATGATCACACTTAAATATGATGGTTTTAATATAAGGGTAAGTTAATATTTTAAAGTGGTTAGAATTTTTTAAAAACGGATTTACAAAATATAGAATTTACATGCTAGTCTTTAGTTTTAAATCATTTACATGGTTTTCGAAGCCATATATTAATAAAACAAATGAAATATGTTTTCCTGCCTACTAATCATAATAAAGGAAAACATATTTCATTTGTTTTATCAATATATGGCTTCAAAACCATGTAAATGATTTAAAACTAAAGACTAACAAGGGGACCCTATCTCCCCTTACTCTTCATTCTTTTGGTCGATGACCTTAGTAGAACAATTGGCAAAGCGGTTAATGATGGGCTTTTAAATGGCTCTAAGCCCACTTCCATCACCAAGTCGTCTCCCATCAAAGCAATTTGCGACGACACTATCCTTCTTCTTCTCGGCGTCGAGTCATTGAAGCCAAGGCTACCAAGGCTTTGCTGCGGCTCTACGAATCTGCTTCTGGGAAAGAGATTAATTATGATAAAATCACCATCTTCTTTTTCAACACTCCTGAGGAAAGGTAGCTTAAAATTGCTAAAATTCTAGGTTGTAAAATAAGTGTGCTTCCAGCCACTTACCTGGGCCTTCCTCTCGGCACTAGGAAAGTCTCTTGCAAGGTGTGGGATGATTTATTGGAGATATTCCAAAAAAAAATGGCTGGTTGGAAAGGAGCCATTTTATCTAGTGCTGGTAAGTGCCTGCTCATCAAAAGTACTCTTCAAAATCTGCCCATTTATGTCATGTCGCTCTACAAGATCCCCTCTTCCTTCAGAGATAAAATTGAAAGGATTCAAAAAAAAAAATTATGGCAAGGCATGGAAGAGAAGTTCAAATTTCACTTAGTGGCTTGGGATAAGGTTTGCACCCCAAAGTTTATGGGAGGTCTGGGTATAAAAGATATTGAGAAAATGAATGAGGCCCTCATTGCTAAAATGGGCTGGAGAATGTTGTCTGAGAAACAACCCTGGATTGATTTAATCAAAGCAAAATATTTAAATCATCAAACTGTGTACTCTTTCCTACAAGATGAGCACCTCCCCTATGGTTCCATTTTTTGGAATAATCTAGTCAAGAGCAGAAATTTCATCAAGCAGGGCAGTAAATGGAAAGTGGGGGATGATAGGGACAAACTTCGGAGGATAATTGGTTTAATGTTAATCTCATGGATAGATTTGGGGCGGTTAAGGACAGTCTTATAAGCAAGTATGGCATCAAAATCAAGGACTATATTGAAGGAAATGGTACCAGAAAGAATTGGAAAAAACTTACTATGGAGAGAATTGATCTGAAGCAAATTACTTCCTCCCTTCAAGATCAATTAGATCTTATTCCATTAAGTCAGCTGGATTCCAAGGATGAGCTGGTATGGAATAATTCCAATGATGGGAATTACTCTGTCAAATCTGGATATAATAATTTCTTCCACAGTAGTCAAACAGAGTTCAATTGGAACAAGATTTGGATGTCTGAATTAACTCCCAAAATAAAAATTTTCCTTTGGCTAGCTATCAGAGGTAGGATTCTTACCACTGACAACCTGATGAGAAGAGGATTTATAATTCCTAATAGGTGCCATCTTTGTAAGAATGATTCTGAGGATATCAGCCACCTGTTCATACATTGTGAATATGCCACCAGAATATGGAGTTTTTCCCTCTCTAAATTTGAAGCTCTCTGGGTGTTGCCGAAGGATCTTAATCAGCTATGGACTCAATGGAACCCACCCTTTAGGCATTGTGTTGTCAAAAGGATCTGGAAGCTGGTTATCCCTCATTTAATCTGGAGGATATGGAAGGATAGAAATGATATTATCTTCTAAATAAGAAGCAAAACTATAAACTTAGTATTGGTAAAATTTCTAATGGTATCAAAGAGAATATTGCTAGATTTAAACCCCCAAGAACAAGAGTAATCCGAGAATGAAGAATACATATTATCCAATTGGCAGATAGGAACTATCAACAGTCAGAGCAATCCCAGGAATAGCATTGATAGATCTTCGATTAAATGGCATCCTCCTGATTTTAATTGGTATAAGTTGAACTTTGATGGGGCCTCTAAGGGAAACCCTGGGATTGCGGCAGGGGGAGGAGCGATACGGGATCATAAAGGTAATCTGATTGCTGCGTATGCTGGGAAAATGGGAATTCAAACTAATCATTTTTCCAAAGCATTATCTGCTCTATGGGGCCTGAGAATTGCCCAGACTCAAAATATTCAGAACCTCATTATTGAAGGGGACTCCCTGAATATCATTAATCTTCTTAAACAGTGCTCATCTCCAAGTTGGAGCATCAAGGATTTTATCTCAGAGTCCATAAGTATTAGTCATACTTTCAATAACATCAGGATCATGCATACTTACCGGGAGGGTAATAAATTGGCGGATGCGCTGGCTAATTATGGCATTAATGTTAACCTCACTGTTTGGGATAATAATAGCATCCCTAAGCAGCTTCAAAACAACATTCATGTGGATTTCTATACGCAAGCAATATCTAGAGCTGAGTTATGATTTTTGGGTGTGGATCAACATCAATAATACTCCCACACGTGTTGACTTAAAGAATATGATGATGCAAATCATGTCAAATAAACAAGATAGTGTGAAATATATGGGGAATTCCAAGTGGAGTTACATTGATTTGAAAATCGCGCATGCGGGCTGCACTGACTGCTAAAAGTGGATACAAAGCTCCATGGAAACCAAGACAGCAGTAATGTGATTGATGACAGGGAGCGGGCTATTCCCACATGTGATTTTCCACAAACTCAGATCAGCAGACACGCAGCCGTTCGTGGGAAAAGCAACGGCTCTCATTTCCAATATTGTGTGGATTACAATAGCAAGAAGCGAGACGGGTTTCAGTGCTCACAAGAATTTGGGAATTTGTTGCAAACAGTTAAGCACAGAGAAGATGGGGGGACCCCCTTGCCAAATTGAGCCTAGTGCGGACCCGGACTGGAAGGATAATATTGAGCTATGGAGCATACTCAACAAGGGTGGCATCACCAACTTCATGGAGAAGGTTCAGGGGCATGATCAAAGCATCTCTGTGCGTTTTGTGAAGGAATGGAAGGAGCGGACTGTTGAATATGGGGGGCAGAAGATCTTGGTCAATGAAGAACTTATTGCTGAAGCGACCGGCCTTAGTTTGGAGGGCTACCGTTTCTTTAACAAAAGGGTCGACAGAGATGTTGAAGAGAGGAGATTTGTGGAGGGATCTGAGAAGCTGATCTATGTTACAGCGGGCCTGCTTGTTAGCTCGATCCCTCCGCCTTATGATGAGGTTACTCGCATGATGATACGGTTCATCTCCTTGGAAGGAAGGTTTGTCACTGTACCTGCTAAGCATCTTATCTTTCTTAACCACTTCCGTAGGAATCGCTTGGTTTGTTTTCCCCATTACTTGCTTGAACTCTCTTGAGCACTCCATTTTGGAGTTTCAGAAGCATACCCGGGCGGTTCCTTTACACCAAGGGCTTATTTTGCTGCTTCATAAATGTTGTCTTCTTAAGTATCCTGGTCTCCCATCCTCTCCTAGCTCGGTTCCCCCTCTACCGGGTTCTGCTGCTGCCAGCCCTGTTTCTCCATTCTCTGCCCCGCCACCGCTGTCACCCCCCTGCCGGCCGTCCAAGCTTCTTCTTCCATTCCCCCTACTGCTGCTCCCACCCCCACTTCGCCTCCACCTCGAACAGACCGGTTACCAGGGCTTCTAGAAAGCTTAACCTTGAGACTCTTGCTGTGGAGAAGGGGCCTCATGAAATTGAAATTGCACATGACCTTCTGAATATTAGCAGTGCCAGTCCCCGGGATGTGCATATGGAAAGCTCTTCAAAAAGGTTGGATGCCTTAGAGGCTGATATGAAACTGCTGAAGGATGAGGTTAAGAACTTGGCTAAACAGAAAGGCAAGAGGAAAAAGGAGGAGGAGGTGGATATTGATAGCAGCCAGATTGATGATATCTACAAGAAGCTGAACTCCTTAGACTCCCGTTTAGGGAAGGCCAAAACTCGACATGATTACAACATGGCCATCTTTAGGGCGATTGAGGAGTTCATTGAGCAACATGTCAAAAGTGTCTCCAACCTCAGCGGTGTTCCGACAACACTTTGGGGTAACGATAAGGAAAGCAAAAGGACCATTGAGCGGTGGATAATACCGACGCGCCCACATGACAACTTTGGGTATGTTCCACTCCTGAAGAATATCAAGACCAGCATTGACAAAGCTGCCAAAAAGTAGTTGTAGATGCTTTAGTTGTTCTTGTATGTTTTTATGTTGTTTTTTTGCGGTCTCTCTACTGCTTTTTGCAGTATTTTTGTTGTTTTGTCTCGTTTGGGTAGCTGTTTTTTGGCTACTTTGAGCTTCATTGTCACATTTGGATTCTGATCCTTTTCTCTTTGGTTCTCATTCCTATTATGGCTCCTAGGCCATCTTTTGTACTCAAGGGTATAGTCCCTTTCAAAAAACTATTTGCCAATAATAAAATTTTAAAAAAACATGTAAATTCTATATTTTGTAAATCCGTTTTAAAAAAATTCTAACCACTTTAAAATATTAACTTACCCTTATATTAAAACCATCATATTTAAGTGTGATCATTTATGTTTTAAAGGATAAGTAAATTCAATTCTAACTATTAATATTTAAAATATGGGTTATGTAACATATGTCTATCATAAGCTAAGTGGTTAATTAAAATAAAATTACCACCTAACCTAATTTTAACCTTGAAATTAAATTTTACTTATGTATTTGGCCTAGGTCCTCAAACCCGTATTTAAAATTTTATAGGATTTGAATTATAAATTGAATAAACTATAGTATTTGTGCCACATTCATATTGATGCTTAGTATTAAATTCTAAACCTTGTGTTTTTTTAATTTAAAACATAGATTATTAAAAACCATATATTTAAAAATATTTCATTACCATTAATTTATTAATAGGTGACATCACAAATTTTGTCCATGTGTATCGACAATTTTTTCCATGATGGATTTTAAAGTCTTATTGGTTGCTTCTACTTGGTCATTACCCTGGGGGTAGTATGGAGTAGACCATTTAAGTTTGATGCGGAAACATTTGGCGAGGTCTTTTACATCCTAGTTTTTAAATGATTTTCCATTATCTATGACAATAGAGGATGGAATTCCAAATCAACAGATGATATTGTTAAAAATGAACTTTGATATTTGGCTTCCGATAACATAGGTGAGAGGCATAGCCTCTACCAACTTGGTGAAGTAATCGGTAATGGTAATGATGAACTTATGTCCATCGATGAAATTGGTCTGATTTTACCGATGAGATCAAGCCCCCATTAAGAGAAAGGCCAAGGTGTGGTGATTGATTGTAATGATTGATAAGGTGCATGTATAAGGTTTTCATGTTTTTGACAAGCTTGACATCGTTTGACAAAATGGCATGCATCATTCTCCATGGTGGGCCAATAATACCCAACACGTAGGATTTTCTTAGCTAGATCCATATTGTTCGTGTGTGCTCCATAGATACCAGAGTGGACTTCAGTTAGAATGCTAGAGGCCTCCTCCTAATTAAGACATCGAAGTAGGGCACCATCGTAACCTCGTTTATAGAGAGTTTCTGCTAAAATAATGTATTGGGAGACAAGTTGTGCTCAAGCGCGTTTATGATTTTGTTTAATGTTGGTAGGGGACGTTTTGTCATAGATAAAATTATAAATATCATGGTACCAAGGGTCATTAGGACCCATGATCTCACATACCATAGTATTTTTAGGTAGATCATAGGTAGGCATTAAGAGATGTTCTACGAGAAAATGTGCCTAGGGTTGATTAGATGTGATTTCTAACAGAGATCCAATAGTTTCCATAGCATCTCGTGGATTTGTTATGAATTATAGGGATTTGGTCAAAACTAATCAATGAAAATAGCTTCGGAGGCTATCTACCATGTGCTTATATGGAATAAGTTTTTTTCCTTTAATTGGTACTCATTAGTAACCTATTTAATGATAAGTAAAGAGTCACCAAATACAACCAACTCTTTAAGGTTCTATGATATAGCTAGTTTTAATCCTGCTATGAGAGCTTCATACTCTACAATATTATTCATATAAGGGAGTGCTAATCGAAAGGACTTGGGGATAACATGTCCACTGTGTGTGATAAGAAAAATACTAGCTCCTGATCCGTAGAGGTTATAAGATTCGTCAAAGAATAAATTACAAAGGCTAGCGTGTTGTCTACGTATAAAATATCTTCATTAGGAAATGTAAAATGAAGTGGTTCTATTTTAGGAATAGGTGCCTCAGCAAGTTGGTCGAGGGCTTGTCCTTTAATTTATTTCTAAGGAACAAACTTGACGTCAAATTCACTAAGTAGGATGACCCAACTAGACATTCTTCCCGTGAGAATGGGTCGAGACAAGAAATACTTGAGGGGATCAACCTTAGCAATCAATTTGGTTGTGTGATTGAGCAAGTAATGACGTAGCTTATGGAATGTGAAAGTGACTGCTAAGCATACTTTTTCAATTTGGGAATATCTTACTTCATGCTCAATAAGTGTTCGACTAAGGTAATAAACAACTTGTTCTTTTTCTTGATCGTTGTGTTGTGCTAGCAAAGCTCTTATGGCATGTTCAGTGGTAGATGTATAAAGAAGCATGGGTTTATCTGTGACTAGTGACATAAGGACAGGTGGACTAGAGAGGTATTCTTTGAGTTTGGCGAAAGAATCTTGGAAATCTTGGTTCCATTGGAATTGTGCATCTTTCTTAAGCAATTGATTAAAATGATGACATTTATTGGCTAATTGCGGTATGAAACGTTGAATGGATTGGATTTTTACTTAAATACTACGTAACTATTTGATATTTTGGGGAGTAGGAATTTCCATGATGGCTTTGACCTTGGTGGGATCGAATTCTATACATCTTCACGAGACAATAAATGCTAATAAATTTCCGGAAGTCACCCCAAATACACATTTCTTTGGATTAAGGAAAAATTTATACTCACACAACCTTTCAAAGATGCGTCTCAACACACCTAGATGTCCTATCCATGTTTTAGATTTTTCTAATATGTCGTCAACATAATCTTCCATGATATCATGCAACATATCGTGAAAGATGATTGTCATGGCTCATTGATATGTGGTGCCTACATTTTTAGTCCGAAAGGCAATACCTTATAATAGAAGGTGCCCCATGGTGTAGTAAATGTCATTTTGTGTTGATCTTCTTCAATGATGCATATTTGATTATAGCCAAAAATTCATCCATTAGGGAGAGCATTTCATGGCCTGTTGTGGAGTCAACAATCATGTCTATGTTTGGCAAGGGAAAGTCATCTTTTGGACAATATTTGTTGATATTGCGGAAATCTGTGCATACCCTAATGTTGGGAATTTTATTGGCTACAGGAACTATGTTTGATATCCATTCGAGAGAAGTCGATAAGTCTAATAAAATATTCCTCTAATATCTTCTAAAGGTCATCTTTTACAAGCAACGCTACCTTGGGGTGCATTTTGTGTAATTTTTGTTTTACAGATTTGTATCTGGATGCACCATGAGGTGACGTACTTTATGCATTCTTGGTCGAAAGATCGATGCCGAGTTGCGAAAAAAAAAAAAATGTTCGAGGGTACCGATGTTAATATCTTTGGTTTCCTCAACCAAATTTTGATGTATCCTTTTTGGAAAATGATGTTATTGGTTGATGTAAGTCATCGGTGTCAAGTGATTAGGGGAATTAGCACATGTGTTTTTTTATGATTTCTTTTATTGATATGTTTTTTGGATAAGGTGGCGACAAGATTTTTTCTATGAAATATTTTTGTTTTCGCTTCTTATCTGAGGTTTCCAAAGGTAGAGGATCCGAATATTCTATTTCTTCACCGAAGTAGGAAAATTCATCAAGGTTAATCTCAAATTATTTTTATGGTCGAAAGGGGAATTTTTCATGAGTTCCAAGGAACTCTTCAATGGCTTCATCATTTTGAAACATTTCCATGGCCACATGATGTAATTGGTCATGGTCAATGAGATTTGGATGAAGAAGCTCGAAATCAATGACATTAATGGATAAATGTTCAAAGTGGAGATTCATTTTGGCAAGATCTTCAAAAAAGCTATGCATAGACCCGATGGCACTCGCTTTAACGGCGGTGACATCATTATCACTGAGATTAATATAAGAGTTACATTAAGTATCTTGAAACCAAGGCCATGTTTACCATGATTTTTAGTGTAAGTGATTAGATCTAAACGACCTTGTTCATTTGGACTAAGTTCTCTACCCTTCCATCACATGTTTCCCATAATTTGATGAGCTTTAGTAAATTGAGGGGACTCATAACAGAAGTGATTTCATCATCGTATAACCAAGATCCCGAAGAACTTGGAATATGTTCGTTGTCTAGATAACCAACTTCTTCCAAACTGACTGACCCAATTTGTAAGTGGGATGGATTCTAAGATGTGGAGCGTTGGGTTTTCCATAGGTTTGTGGGGATTTTCTGATGTAAAAGAGTTCGTAATTTCTTGGAATTTGTATTCACTACAGCCATTTTCGATGATTTTGAATGTATGTGTTGAGTGACCAGTGGGCATCTCACATGGCATGGAAGGAAGTTTGGTAGTTTTGAAAGATGGAGAGAATGGGTTATAAGAAGAGGAGGGTGGATTAGAGGAAAAAGCTTGATTAACCGAAGGGGATGGTACCTTAACAAAAGAGGTGTTGTTAGATGAAGAAGGTTAACTAGGTGAAGAAGATGATTGTTTAGTGGAAGGGGAACTATTGTTAGATGAAGAGGGTTGATTAGTAGAAGAGGATGGATTAGGAGACGTTGGTTGATTATAAGATGATGGTTGACTAGAAGATGATGGTTGACTAGTAGAGTCATGAGGATGAATCTTGTATGATTTTGGAGTATGTTTTGGAAGTGTATCTGGATCAACACACGTTCTATCAAAGAACAGATAATGCGCAATGGAGCATATTTCTCTCCCAAAGGACAGAGTGAGCATTTAGATATTGTCCTTCAAGGAATTTTCAATATTCAAAGGGTTAGAAATCAGCACACAATGTAAATTACTTATCCAAGTGGGGGAATTTAATACACTAGTGGAATGTGGATGGGACGGCTTTCATGGCATGAATCCATGGTCAACAAGGAGAACATTGTATGAGACTTCTACGTCTACCACATGACATAACATGTCTAAAGTGATTGGTCCAACCATGATAGGCAACGTGATTGTTCCTTCAGACTTTCTTTCATTACCATCATACCCACAAATGGTTATGATATCATTTTTTAAGTATTCTTTAGTGTAACCAAGACATTGTAGTAGTTTTATGGAGCAAATAGTCGGTGTTGCTCCGTTTTTGGGTACATGTTTAACCTTGTGATGGGTGATAAAAGCTTCGATGTATAATGATTGATTGTTAGTAAGGTTGGGGTTAAGAAGGTCATGGGACTGAATTATAGAATGGGATTGGATGTGGAAAGATTGGTGATTAGAGCTTGTAATTGTTGTGAGTTGATGTCGTGTGGGACATGAGCTTCATTAAATATTTGTGTAAGGATACATTGTAATGCGGAGAAGAATTAAGTAATTCCATGATGGAAATATAGGTTGTGGTATTTTCCAATTGTTTGACAATGTTGAATAAAGACATGGGTTGAGAAGTGGAAGTGGTTTTAGAATTAGATTTTGGGTGAGGAGGTGGTATAGGATAAGAAGTAACAGATTGTTTTGTAGTAGGGACGCATACTTTTTTCTATCTAGTGGTGACCTC
This sequence comes from Taxus wallichiana var. yunnanensis, assembly GCA_018340775.1. Lineage (NCBI taxonomy): Eukaryota > Viridiplantae > Streptophyta > Pinopsida > Cupressales > Taxaceae > Taxus > Taxus wallichiana. The sequence continues at coordinate 142,103,275 of CM031238.1, forward strand.
ACAATTGGATTTGATCTTTATTGTACCACTAGATCTTAGTCGTAGTCTATGGTTGAGATGACTAAGTCATACTCAACGTTGTTTGATGATTGTCCCTTGTCCTTCGAATTATCATCATGTTTAGGGAAGGGGTTTTTGAACATGTTTAATTTTTCGTTAGGGGTTTTTTCATCGGAGGTGTTTCCAACCTCTATATCTTCATGTCTGATCAAGTCTTGGACATAATGGCAAAGTTTCATGCATCGATATGTAGAATGACCTTTAGTTTGATGGTACTCATAGTATTGTTGTATTTATACTAGTTTGGTTTTGGTTTCGCCTCTTCAAAGGGTTTGACGATGGCGTATGAGATCATGTTGGTATTTTCCAAGTGATGGGAGATGTTAGATAGACTTTCTCCAAGTGGAATGAACTATCTTCGCATGTCACAAGGAGGATCTTCCTTTCTAAGGATGATAATTGGTTGTTTATTGGATTTAGTTGTGTTGAGTGGATTGTTTTGAATGTTTCAACATACCAAGAATCAAGAATTCCATCATTGAATACATTCATATTATGATTAAAGAATTTGGATTTATATTGACCTTGAGGGGCATCCTAGGAGGTTGGTCCCTAAAGGGTGTTTTAAGTAATCCCTTAGAAATGAGGACTTTCTTGATTTGTGTCCCTTTATAGATGATTTCTTCAAAATTATTTAAAAATTGCATCTACATATGAAATGATAAATCCCTAATAAGGTTTGGTATGAAGATGCTAACCAATTGTATCTTTGGTATTAAGCAAGAGAATCTACTTGCAATCCCTCACCAACGTTGTAAAAAGGATGTGAAGTTCTCGTTGGGCCTTTGCTTGGTGTTGCAAAGATCGAGCATGGTTACTTCCAAGTCTAGGTTGAAGGTAAAATGTTTTAAAAATTTTCCAATAGGTCTACGAAATTTTGTATTAACCCTTTTGAAAATGAAGGAACCAGTATAAGGCATGTCCTCCTAAGCTTTTAGGAAATAGTTGTAAAAGATATACATCATGGTAAGCTACTTCCTGACATTGCATGAAAAATTCTTTGACATGTTCATAGGGGTCACCCTTTCCTTTGTATTTATCAAATTTTGGAGTTTTGAAGGATGGCAGAAATGGTAATCATAACATTTCCTTATCAAATGGGTAGGGGCATAGTTCTTCAAAATTGAACTATTTTGATTGTTTTTGTAGCCCCTGAATGGTTTCTTTCATATGTTTCCATTCTTGTGCAAATGGAGAATCGTGGGATGGGGTATCAAGGACTTCGTGAGTAGGTGGTTTTGATTTTGATCATGTAACCTAGAAGTCATTTGTTCAAGTTTCCTTGTCAACTCTTAGATTTTGGTAAATGACCCATTGGTTGAAGAGTTATTCGGTTATTTGGTATTTCATTGTGGTGACTCAATTCACCATTTTTGTAAGTTTTTTTTAGGTTTTCGGTCCCAAAATCAGGAGGTAGTTTTTCTCCCATGGCTAGGATACATAGTAGGTATTCATTCTTGTTTTGTTCTAACAACTTGTCTACTTGCTCTTGTTCTTCGTGAGTGAGTTCTGGTTGTGTAACCTCTTCATCGTCATTTTCATGGTTTAGAGGGTCTCTATGACTGTGTGTGAATACCATGATTAGATAGGTGTAAGCTAACACAAGTTTGTGTTGGATAATCTCTTGAGTGTTGATGGGAAGAGTAAACTCAAACAAGTTAACTCAACGCGGTTGTGATATAGCTCAAAACGAGCTATGAGGGGATTTGTGTCAGATAAACTTGATAATTGATGACATATGGAGTGAGCTCAAATAAGTCACTCAATGTAATTCAAATATAGCTCAAACAATATATAAGGGATTCGTGATTGAGGATATGTGGAGTGAGATCAAACAAGTCACTCCATACAAGTTGGATATAGCTCAAACAAGTTATGTGGGATTTTTTTTTTGGGAGCTTAAACAAGCTCGAAAAAAGAGTGGTTTCAAGCAAGTCACTCAATATGGGTTTTGATATAGCTTAAAATGAGCTATGATGATTTTGTTTTCTTCACTAATGATTCATCAATGTAATATTTTTCATTGTTCAATTCAATTCGTTTGTTTGTTTGATGTTGGGGTAATTTGGAAATGTGTTTGTGGAACACTTTAGGACTTTGAAATTTTCAACAAATGCATTTGTATCATCCAAGTTTTATGATATAGAAAATTATAAAGTAATCTTGTTTTCAATCAACATGCAATCATGTTCATTTGATTGTTTTTTCTCAAGAAGGCAGATCCATCGGAATAATCATTGTTTCATGCAACATACAATATGTTGTGGAATGGCGGATGTAGGCTCTTATCACTCCAAAAAGACTCACCAATTCTTACTTACCTACTTTAGAGTGAATCACCATGTCCAAGGAAGGATTTGTGAAAAGGTGGAAGGTGATGGGGGATGGAAGTGTGTATGGTGTCCTTATTACTCCCTAAGATTTATAGGGACAATGCCCAAACTTCATTGTTACAGTTCTATATTAGGTGTTACTCACAATAGTCCCAATCACGACAACATCACCTATAAGCAGGGACCAGAGGTGAGGTAGATATCGAACACTATTTTGAGACTAGGTCTCAAAGTGTAATGTAAATGTGAATGTTGGTGGTGCGTGGTAGTGAAGTCCACATCACCGGTGTAGCGTAAATGGTGATGAAATCCACTTCCGCTACATGCAAAGATAAATGATGATATGAATAAAAGAAAAGTTATTTCCAACTTGAAATAAAATGACTGGCGGAAAATGACAATATACTCGAGCATGCTAATTTGTTTTTTTGTTTTAGCTATTATTCTCTGATTGGTAATTTTGTAGGAGGTTTTAAATTTTTTTTTGTTTTTTGGAAAAATCTAGAGATGCGGTCTCACAGAGAATAGATTAGTAGTTTTCCTATAAATGAAGTGTTAAAAAATGATCGTGACCATTTTTTATTTTCCAGATCACTCAAGGTGAGGGAAAAGAGCATACACAACAACAATCAGAAAAATATTAATAATGTGAAGAAACAAAATAATGATCAAGAATATAGTTAGAGATGAAAACAAAGCTATAAGATTCTCGCAGACATGTTAGCAGTTTAAAATGATTAAATTTTAAATGATATGGTCATGCATTAAACAAGTTAGTATTTTTCCAAAGCGAAAACAAAGAGAGAATGATAAAAGACAACACTATCACGTTTTTTATTCTCAAGGTCACTTGTAACAAGTGCGAGAGAAGAGCATACATGCGAAGGGTTGTGATTAGCGTCATAAAAAAAAAAAGAGAGAATGGTCACAATATGTTGACAAGATTCACCAAAAAGCATTGTTAGACAACGCAAAAGGTGATTAGACCAAAATGAATAAAAAAGTGACACCAAGGTTTTTGAAACATCCAGGGACCCTAAATTCGCAAGGTGCGTGATTGGTGAAAGGTCATAAAAATCAAGTGAAAGGGGTTTGAGTCATGTATATGTTTTGAAATTTAGTCTTTGATAGATAGGAAGTTGTACGAAGCTTTGTAGAGTCCTCTTGTAAATCAAATAATATAATTAGCGCACATTAGTCTAGAAAGATAAAAGCAATCTAAAGGACCTAATAATTTTTTTATGTTTGTGAAGAGGGGGCCTAACTACGTAAATATTAGGTAAATTAATGAATAAAATAATGGTGATGAGGTTTTTGATTGAATAAATTTGAAACAATTTTGCATTAATGAAGAAAAAATTAATGATTAGATGAACTTGATATCAAGCCTAGATTAAGTAATGATGAGATTAAAATTAATTATGAGATGTACTTAAATTAAAACTAAATTAATTAATTACTAGATGCACATAGATCAATTCTAGATTAAGGAGTAGATTAAACTAAGTACTAGTTTAACTTAAGTTAAAACTAGATAACCAACCTACAAGACTAGATCATGGACTAAAAGAAGGTTATAGTTAAAGACTTTAAACCTAACCTAGAATTTTATAATGACACGAGAACCCTAAAGAATATTAGGAAAAGTGAGTGCTTGCTTTGTGTTGGGTGCGGGTTTGTGCGCAAAGGCGTATATGGAGCTCGTGGATGAGGAGGGCAGGCTCGGTGAGATGTGCATGTGTGGAACGACGTGAAGTTGATGTGGTTATAAGGGATCGTGGAGGGCCGAGTGGAGGGAATGTGTGTAGATTTGTGTGAGGGGTGAGTCCAAAGGGAGGGGATCGGCACGTGTTGGGTAGGTGTAAGGAAAGAGGTCGAGTGGCCGGGGTGGGTTGTGTGTCGAGGAGCTGTGGGATGAGTGGTCGAGTGAGAGACGGGGAGATGGGGATTTGGGTGAGGGACGAGGGTTCAATGGGAGGGGTCAAGGATGGGTTTAGTTTGTGGGAAGAGGATCGGCCTTGGGATGAGTGGTCAAGGGAGGGATGGGGTTCTTTGTGAGTCACGAGTTGGGGAGTTACATGGGATGGGGATCGGCGTAAAGCGGAAGGAGGGAGGTTTGAGTGGGTGTTAGTCAGAGGATCTCGCCTTGGAGGATGGGATAGTGAGTCGGGGATCAAGATAGGAGTTGATATGGAGCTAGGGGTGGGAACTAGGGCAGGATAGAGTTAGGCGGGGAGTTGGGGTCGGGCGAGTAGGAGGCTCTTCGGGGCTGGTTAGGGGGGTAAGTTTAGGGGATGTGGTGGGATTAGATTGGGCTCAGCTTGGCCTAGACCGAGTGTAGGGGGTGGTCACGAGTTAAGGGTAGTTAGCATAGATTTAGGGTCTGCAACAACAAAAATGATTTTATTGTTTTCTTTTGATTTTTTTTTTTAAATTTTTTTAACAATATATATATTTGTATTTTACAGTTTATACAGAGAATATCATAAGCCTTTTGAAATAAACAAACCGAATTATTATAAACCAAAAAACGAAAAATAACACTAAATCCCAACAACCACCAAGTATAACCAAGATTAGTATAGACTACAAAATCTGAGTAACACACCAAATTGAATGGAGACAACACTAAAACGATTTTGTTGCCCTTATATTGCATAAATAAAACATACTTATATTGTGGATTAAAACAAACTTAAACCTCTTGCAACATGAAACCAAGTTAGAAATTAAAAGTGAAGTGTTCCTAAAAAATATCACAATAAACATCAACAATAAATCAAGTTTTTTTTTGGATTTTTAGACCGTGGATATTTACATATGGTTACAAAAATTGAAAATAGAAAGTTAGTTATCAGCTTCTTGTTTTCGGTACCGATATCCATGACAAGACAAATAACGCAACGAGAATAAGACCGACAAGAAAAACAAACCAAAATATGAAAATATCAATGGATGTTAAAACGGTTTGCACATAAGAGGTATCAAGAGATGGAACATAATGAAAATGTCGATGGATGGATCTCCTCAAGAGGTTTACAACGGGTAAGTCAGACATACTCATCATGCGATCATAGCCTTCATGACACCATAAAATACCACAAAGCAAGAGTATTTTCCACAATGTAAACATTATTCGTAGAAGACCATATACAATGTAAAATGAAATAATAACGACAAATACCGTAGGAAAATAATGGATAAAATAACGAGTTGCAGACCCAAAATAATAAGTCCTAGGGTAACTCCCACCGGCGTGCCATAATGTGAGCTATGGAAAATTACATTGCTAAAAAAAGAAAGCAAAAACTAACTAGATACCTTCTCCTTCGCGATTCCTTAAGCAAACTATGAATGGGCGACCGAATGTGGATGCAAAGGCCTCAATTGCTCAAAATGTAGGTGCTTCCTTTAAACCGAGCAATACCTTCACTACAACAAGATCAACTCAAACTTTGCACCAATGGATAAGGGGATAATGGATTTAGGATGATCAAAGTGGGGCTATTCGGGAATTAGGATGAGGTGGAGGGATGCTTTATGCTCAAAGGATGCAAGAATTCTTTGATAGGATTTCAAGCTTATTTTGAAAGAGGGGGTGAGGCTCTATTTATAGCCTAAAAGTGGGATTAATTCGGGGTTTTGGTAATCACGATTTGGAAAAGTAAACATGATTAGGTGAGTGGGAGACATGAGGAATGGTCTAGAATTAAACTTGAATATTTAATTCGCAAGTGGGGGGACATGGGGAATATTTGGCATGTGAGGAAGATTGGGTTTAATTTAGGGATTGAAACGGATTAATTAATCAATTAACATTGATTAATTCAATGTGGATTTTTGTGGAAATGGAATGGGGAAATTAATTGATTTAGGAGAGGTGTGAAATTGGGGTGTCTACACTTTCAGTACAAATATTTTGGTGTCACTTAATCAAGGCTTTGAGTGTGTTCGCACCTTGTGGGTCAAGGAAGTTACAATCACAAAATTTCAATTTGACAATAAGAAAAGGGAAAATAACGCATTCTCGAAGCATTCTCTCAAGATCCATTGAAATTAGGTTCTTCATCAGCAAAAGCTTCCTGCAGCTCTCGTATTTTCACTTCTCTCTCTTCTTCTCTCTCCCCTTCCTTCTCTCTCTACATTTTATTTCTTCTTTAAGAATGTATTTTTGACTCTTTCGTCCTATTCACTTAAGTGACCTTGTAATTGTGCATTGTAAAAGTACCTTTTTAAAAAATAAGAAAAGGACTTAATTTCATTCCTAAAAAATATGAAATGTCACAAGTGGTGGGAGGATGAAAAGTCGCATCGGGGGAGATGAAGAGAAATCTTTCTAAGATATAAATTGGGATGACCTCTCCATTCCAAAAGGAATTAGCATTTTTTTAATTGTTGTTAGTTGTTGAACTTTGTTTCACTACTATTGCAAGCAATAAGCTACATTCTTATATCTTCTTTCATATGTTCTTCTATTCTCTCTACTTTCCAACTTTGTAAGCATTGTAATCTTATACAACCAAGAAGGAACTTTGTGTCTTTGATTAATGAATCCATAGAACTTTGTGTCTCTGATTTATTAGTCTTGTTATTGCTTACACGGTTAATTTCTTCCTATTGAATGTGGACCTACTCTGGTTAATGTTGGTGAGAATATGCAAGTGCCTACTCACAATCTTAACCCCCTCTTTCTATTTTCCTACTTCCTCTACCTCTTTCCAAATAAATTCATCCTCAGACACTATATAAGCACTTTGCCGCATGTTTAGTGGAGTATTATTGTGTGATCTTCGGCCTAACAGCCACCCATAATTTCATTTAATCATTGCATTTAATAATGGCTTCATGCATAAAATCGTGGGGCTAGGCCCCTCCTTGGGTATGGGTAGGATTCATGTTAGTTTATTATTTCACCAACATAAATAATGGGACAAGTGGACATAATGAGTGTGATGTGTGAACAAATGGAAGAAACAAGGAAATTATGGGGTGAATAAGGCTAATAATGACATCTCTCAAATGCTATTATCTAGCCCGCATACCCAAGTCCGATCATACCTCAATCCTAACAGTTCCTTAAGGTACCCACTCAAGAGGAGAATGCATCAACAACCCCTGCACAAAATAAATGGTTAGCAAGCATAAAAAATATGGTGTATACATATGCCCCAACCAAATATCATTGCATGTCACAATAGTGAAACACAAGATGGTCTTTGGAAAAATATCTATGCAACATGAAATTGAAAGGAAATGCTGAAAGTAAAGTGTTGTAAAGAAAGTGTTCAAAAGAAGCAATGAATGATGAATGAAATATATCGGCCTCATACTTACCTTGTCGGTGTCACTTGGCTTGCTTGTGGCGAGCAAAGAAAGTAGTTGGAACCCTAAATAAGCAAGATTGAAAATAAACACTAGAAGATAATCAGTAAAATAAGACATAAATCACCTAGCTAAGGGGTATGAGAGGGATGATAGCCAAAGAGATTGTTAATAGGAGTGGTTACATACAAGTGGATAAGTGAAGAGATCTAGTGTAGGATTCCTTCAAAAAATAAGTATTTTTTGGTTATTTTAAGATGTGGCCCTCATTTGCTTGCACACAATGGGTATTGGAATTCAAAATGTATTTAATGAGACATAAGGACCCCAACACTTATGAGCTTATTTGCCTTCTTTATCATGGTTGTAATCTAACTTCAAGATGATATCCCCCGATTCGAATTTGTGAGGTTTTACTAGCTTATTGACATGTTTTTATATTTGCATGGTTATGATGTACAATGTTGTCATGTTTTTCCTCGAGGAGATCGAGGGCATGGCAATGGGCTTTGACGAATATCCTCATCGAGGATGCTTCCATGGAAGGAGATGCCGAGAGAAGGTCGTTTCGTCTCGAGTGGAAGGATTGCTTCAGATCCAAATACAAGTGAGAATGAGGTTGCCCTAGTGTTTGTATAGAAATTGGTACATTAAGCCCAGAGCGCTGGATGAGCATGATATTCCAGTCAGAGCGAGATTCACAGATAGAATTGTGAAGATTTTTGTTAAGGATTTTGTTGAAGGATTCGACATGTGTGTTGCATTGAGGATGAGGAGGAGTCTAGAATTTGTGCTTGGTTTTTAATTTCATGTAGAGTTGTTTCATTTCATTGAATTTGAAATTCCCACCATTGTTGGAAATGATTCTGTGAGGAATTCTAAAGTGACAAATGATTTGGTTAAGGATGAACTTGGAAGTGGTAAGACTTGTCATATTGGTAAGAGGCATGGCTTCAACCCACTTGATGAAATATTTTGTAGTTGTAATGATGAAAAGATGTTCTCCTCGAGAGTGAGGAAGTTTACCGATGCAATCCAATCCCCACATATCAAGGACCAAGGAGATACAATGAGTTTAAGGTCAGTTGGTGGAGAGTGAATGAGGTCATCGTGGCATTGATCGTGTTCACATTTCTTAGCAAAGGAGTGGGCTTTGGATTTTACGATAGGCCAAGAAGAACCCATTCAAAGGTATTGCAGTTATGGTTACACTACTGAAGTGCCCCCATGCCCTTCTTCAAGGATAGTAAGGGACTTCATCCTTAAAGACGCAAAGAAAGTAGAGTGTCATCAAAGCTACAATAATAAAGGACATTATCTTTGAGAACATATTTTAAATCTTTCTTACATATTTTAGTGTGTTTGATAGAATCAAAGTTTGGGGGTAACTTTGGTGTTGGATGAATTGGATCATTTATGTATACTATGCATTGTTATAAGTAGACATTGCATCCAAGTGACAAACAAGAGGAAACTCGAGATAAGGTTGTGTAGAAGGTATTTTACATATTTAGACCATGTATTGGTCATGTAGAAGATCTAGGTGAGGTTGGAATTGAGTAGCAGATGATGCCAAAGAATCATCCAAGGCATTGTGTTCTCAAGGAATATATTCAATGGTTAAAAAGTGAATTTTCATGATAAGTCTTGGATGGTTTCATGATATGCTTTTATATTATCACTTCAACATTGGTAAACACCTCTAACTTGTCAACAAACAAGTTGGGAATCATCCTAGGGTATGGAGATGTGGTTTTAGATGCGCCAACGACTTTCATGCCAAGGATGAGATCTTCATATTCGACGATGTTACTGGTGACATCAAATTCGAGTCGGAAGGAGAAAAGAAGTTTTTTACCTAAGGGATCATTGACAACACCACCTACCCTGTCTCCTCGAAGACATTTTTCTCCATCAAAATTAAGAGTGTAAGTGTCTTCATGTAGGTTGACTCTAATTTCTCTGTCTTGTGCTAGGATTTATAGTTTTAGGTTTGGGATTTGCATCAATAGTTGCAAGAGATTGCACCTCGAGATCAACAATGAAGTTGTAGTAGTAGTCTTTAATTGTAAGATCTTGATATATTCCCTCAATGGGTAGTATGTCCTCATCAAGAAGGGACTTTGGAATGGGTTTGGTTGTAGGTATTGGAGTACTAACGAGTTGATTCACAATGACTTGCCCTTTGATGACCTTTTATATATTGATGTGTAAGTTAAATTCCTTATGGAGCACCATCCATTTACTCGATGTGGTCCATCGGGAGGATGACATAGAGAAGAAATGGCATAGGGGGTTAGAATATACTATGACATAAGTTATTCGGTACATCATGTAATAGTGAAGCTTGGTGGTGGAGAAGTATGTATCCGAATAAGATCATTCTATAGAGTTATATCTAGCAATCACACCAAAGGGGTGCAATGGGAACACTGATCGCGCAAATGATTTAATTGTTTCCTATGTGGAAGGGGATTTGAAAGTGAAGTATTTGATGGAAATGTAGCCTTTAGGGTAGCGGAGTGAAGATAAAGATTTGATTCCAATGAAACATTATTTTGAGGAAGATCAATTGTTAAATGAGAAGAAAGAAGCAATTGTTAAAGCCCGTGAAAAATAGAGAGTTCTATGACTTGAAGGTAGGAGGAAACGATGACTTAGATACATAAAGATGTCAAGAAACGAACAAGGGATGCAAAGCTAGGAGGTGATTGATTCTATTTTTTTAGTAACGTTGATGTAGCCTCCCTTACCCAAGACACCCTAGACCACCTTTTGATCAAAGAAATGGACGATATACATAGGTTGTTGTTTCATAATCTTAAGACGTCTTTGAACATAAGACCCTGGTTGTTCTTAATCTCTAATGTCAATAATTTGTCATATATCATAAAAGAAGGTGAATGGTATAGAAACATTATAATCAGCCATAGGTTTTGTTTTTGTCATGTTTTTCATGGCCGAAATAGTTGAGACAAGACAAAAACAAACTAAGATGAAGCCATTTTAGTCATTTACAGTTTGGTTATTTTGGTAGAAACCTTATCGAAGGGGATCAATGTGGACATGGGGGGAGATCTTGCTTCGTGAGGCATGTACACCTATAGTTAGATGGTAAGGAGATTTAATTCTCATTACATTGAGATCTCACAAGAGGTCAAGCCATTTTGTAAAAGTATTGTCTTAGACGCGAGATTTCATAAGTGACATAATGAGGTGGAAGGGGAGTTCTCTTCCCCATGACACCTTGTTAATGACCATGAAAATAAAATTGAGTGTAGTTGTTTGCATGGTGAGACCTCAACACCAAGATCACCAATTAAGTAGGAAAGGCATCACTTGCACAAAACCTTGCTACGAAAATAATAACTTTGATTTTGTCCACCTTGGTTATGAACGTGTCATACCTACCACTTGCTACAAGTAAATTGTTTGATACATTCTCGTACATGCCCACTGGACTACTATTAATCTTAATAATTGACCACGTATTCAATAACTTAAAATAATATAGTAAAATATATTCCCCATATATTGGAACATCCGGGGCATTAACTTCGTGATACACAATTAATCAAGAAAATAACTCTAGTAAAGCAAAATCCAAGAGCAATAATTACAAAATTGAATCTTATCTATGAAAAAATATACATATGATGATGTTACACCCAAACATGAGTGATGGAGAGACCGAGAACTTTGCATTAGCACGATGGTGTCTTGGGTGGAGAGGAAGGCTTAGAAGTAAGGCTAATGTTCATAGTCTCCTTGCCTTAAGAGGTTTCGTAGTCTCCTTCACCATTTTCTATAAATAGTAAGCTTGCATGTCCGGAGTCTATCATACTTTTTCCCTTACCTACCATTAGTTACGTCTCATATTCATCATCCAACCTATCCACTCGTTAAGAGACAACATAAGTGTAAAAATTCAATCTCATTGATGAAGTTGGTGCACCCGCAAGAAGGTGAGCTTTGACTTGATTTGCTCCTTTGCTCACTCATAAACATAACCACTAAAAAGCATAATCAAGAACCCAACCGCCAAGAAATTGAGACACAAGTAATCATATGATGAGATGGTTCTTTTTCATAGAACACATTGGTTACAATTTTTGTTAACAAGTAAATGACAGGAGAAGTTTTTTCTAACTCAATATATGAACATAGAGGGGATTTTGATGCAATTCTTAAAATGTATCAAAAAAATATTCTTATTGTACATTTTTTTCCACACATAAACTACATAAAAATATTATGACACAATTTGAAGAGTGAGGATTCTTTTGATTGTTGATATTAATAATAATATGATTTTATAGTCCACGAAGCCGAAAGCCCTGTTTTTGGGTGTACAAGCGGCTTATAGCATATAGGATTACCTCGTACTCACACCCTACAGGGTTTGAACTTAATGTTTGACCTTCTCCACATTCATAAGATTGTGGCTACCTATTAAATTTCATAAGCATCCATTCCATTGGAAGATACGCTTCAAAATAATTATAATAAAAAATATTTAATAAGTTCATTTGAAACCAATAAAATACTTGTGTTCAGATTTTTACTTTAATGTATTACTCGATTTTCTTTTGGAAACAATTTCCATACTTGAAATATATAAAGATATATAAGTATTTTATAATTTGAAATAAAATCTCTCACTAAATTTTGCACAATTGATGTTTAGTTAAAAATATCTTATTAATTATTATTAATTTCAAATATTTTATTTTCAGTGTTAAACTACCGTTAGTGTTTTGTTAAAGAAGAACAAGCACCGTACACTCAAAAACAAATATGTCACCGATTAGTAAGACAAAAATGTGACATCAAATATCATAGCAAAATCAATTTGTATTTCCTTTAAACAATATGATAATTTAAATTTTTGATTAACATTAAAAATAATTAAATAATTAACCTTTAAGGAGAATATAATAAACTGATGAAAACTACAATTATCAAATACATTAAATTCTAATTATTATTTATGGTAAAGATTATGGTTTGCTCAATTTTTCTCACAATGAAAAAAAAAAATCTTACAAAAAATTTCCAACGAAACATGAAATAACACAAACGAGAATACAATTAAAAGAATAACTCGAACCCTAAGCTAAACAAATCTAAAACCCATCCTGGTCCATAATCAGAAACAACTACTGTTAAACCTGATACTTAAACCCTAAACGTAAAATACCACACCAGACACCTAAACCTAAAATACAAAACCCAAAGATAAAACCCTAGTCCTTAATCTCGATCAAAATGCTAAACAAATTAACTTGAAGCCTCAGAATGCCTAACGACATCCTCGAAAAATTTCTCAGTCGGTAATTCCAACTAATATCATATCATCACTGGCTCCTAAGTATAACAACTTACAAAAAAATTAACTGTAATCACAAGAATGGCACCAATAAGCAACCGAATATTGCGCCCTTGGTTTCCTATCAGAAATGTGAATAAAAGAATTAGTATGTGCCCGATCATAGCATCCGCGGTCACGGCCAAAAATCACAAGCTACCCAGGACGTGGCATCGGGCAGTAAAGAATAAGAACCCTCAGAGACTCATGTAAAATCACTGGAACACCATCAATACAATTGCCCGTGGGGTTTCGCCGAAGCGGAACAGCCGCAGAAATGTCTCGAGGGGAGAAAAAGGGGCGCATTTTTCAACTCATACGGCACTTCCTACCAGTGAGTTTGCTTCCTCATAGTGCCGTTCACTAGAACGTCTATAACATGCATTTTCTGCCATTACCGCCATGAATTCTTTTATTGTTTTCTCTGATACAAACAATGCTCTTCTTACGAAAACCACCATGGAAGCCCAATGAACAAGCTCAGAGCCAAAGTGAATTTATAGCGACAAGGCCGAAATTAGGTTTAGGGTTATATTAGAATGTACGGTTTGGAATAATTGAAAGAGCCCTAAACTTTTAGGGTAGGTAGCTACTCGTGAAACAAGTTACAAATTCCTTGGGCGATGCTGGTTTGGAATTAGGATGATTTAAATATTGCTAGGAGAAGCTAATGAGAAACATTAGTGGAGGAAGTCGCGTGATGAAGGAGAAGATAGAGGGAGGATAATTATAGGGGAAGGGAAAATATTAGAGGGTAAATTCGCGATCCTCTTCTTTGTTTTGTAAAGTAATATATGAACCATGTCATTTGTGTGAATTATTTGAAGAAGACACGGTACGAGGCGCAAATCATTAAGGCAACATACTCCGGAGACAACTATGAAAGTAACATCTTCTCTTTCAATACTCTTAATGCTCAAGTTGTTTGGTTCGTTGATAGCAATGTTATCACTAATGCTTAAACACACAACCTAACAATGTTCTTATCATTATCTTGTTTCTCAGGTGGAACTAGAAATGTTGTTCACATTCCTCCCGCCAAGTATGTTTCCTTGAACTTAATATGCCATTGACAAATGGTTTGTCCTATGAAATAAAAGAATAAGTATGAGGCACACACAACATGAGTGGATTTGAAGGGGATAGAATCGACAAAGAAAAGGGAGATGGTCAACCCAATTGAAAGCCCCCAACAACTCAAATCCATCTTCTAACATTTATGATCCTCTTCTTTCTTCTAGTAAGCCAGATATAGAGCACATATTAGTTGTACAAATCACTCAAAGGAGAAAGGAGGTGCAAACTACATGAAGGGCATATTGATTTAACAAGATCTCGAAATGTTAAATTTAAATCGCAGTTGTCACAAACGATTAACAAATGTTATAATACAAATGTATAAGTTTGTAAAATAGAAACCCCGAGTGCAATAAAGAAGGAAGAATGACTTAGTTGATATTCGTTAAATTCTAAAGTGTTGGATGTTAGAAGACTAATAAACAGAGATAATAGACTATCGCATGCCACACATAAAATTGCAGAGATGTCGTGTGTGGTCAGTCCAGTGGCGCCAGTCGGGTACTTGTGGTGCCTAGGCATCGTGATCCCTACCCTGGAGCTAGCGTTTACTCAAAACCTCAGGAATTGATTTCCGTAGGGTCAGCAAGGTTGTTGTTGATCTTCGCTTCTGTCATTGCTAATACGTCGCATAACTCCCCAAATGTCACCTATAACTGCAAGAAAATATCCACATGCAAAACCCTCAAACTACTAAGAACATCCCATAAGTTTAGTGAGTAGGATTTTCTAGACTGTGGCTCGGGTCACGACACATAGCAAGATTAGGGGAGGTGCCTCATAATATGTCTATGGTTACAACATTATGCGAGAGATGTTCTATAGATACGTGCACAATTTGGTTACCTACAAGAGAGATGACCACGACCTTGAGGATGTTTATCGCATATCGCGATCGCACAAGTGGGGGGAGAGGATACAAGTTATGGTAGTGGAGGATAATACAAGGCGTATGTAGGAAACCAAAAGGTATTTCATAGGGACATGGTTACAGACTGATACCCATATATGCCTAGATGCCATTTTGATGTCGTGTGTCCATGATCGTAAGATCTTCATAGTTGTGATTGTTTCACAAGTAGTAGTAGAGGGTGGTAGTGTAGGCATCTTGTATAAGATGTATTATATATGTCATCTTATCAAGGAGTGTAGTACGTGGTTTGCTTAGGTGATATATGTATTAAACCACTTATACAGGGACTTATACAAAGTTTACACATGAGGAGCATGGGGGTGGCCTTGGAGCCACCACATTACTACATGTATGGGCTTATGAGCATATTGCTATATTGAGGCCACTTGGTGGGCCATGTGTAGAGTGGGCTAGACTAGAGATATTTGTTGTGAGATGGGTAGGCATCTTGACGACCAGCAGATGGACACTACGACCTATAGAGACATGCTAGATCGGATGGAGCCAAGGGTCATGATATGGAGGCCATATAGAGAGTATGGTGGATGGGTCGAGGATGTAGTTGAGTTGAGATGTATTCATCATATTATGTGGTTAGAGGATCAATTTCCCGGGGTGGCTTAGCTATTTTAAGCATAGAGAGTATCGAGGTAGTTTGACATGGCTCAAGATGTGCCCCTGGAGCCATATGTTTGGGTGAGGGCTATTAGAGCACCGAGGTGGCCAGGTTTGAGACTAAGTCCGAAAAGAGCACAACTAGTGCATCCAGATCCAAAGAGGTAGATGCGGCCATTGAACCGATAGATGTGGATGATGCAAAGTTGTACTCATGCCTATATTGATTGGTGGGCCACCAATATGTGGGTGTTATTATTCCCTGTGATGGTAGATGTGGTGGGTGGGTCACGCCAGGAGGAGGAGGAGAGGATCCTTCCCCGATAGGGATGTTGTGGCAGCGGCGCAAGCCAAATGTGAGTTCAACACATGCATTCATGAGAAGAAACAACTCTGCAAATGGCAACAAGACGAGATAAGATTATGAACTCAAAGTTTCTAAAATCTCCTCATCAAAGAGGCTACAAAATCCTTCTTCTTGTATTGATGCTTAAATAGAAGTTGTACATAATGTGGGAATGGAAGAAATTTGAGAATGGAGGAAATTAGAAGAAAATGGCTATCTCCTTTGCTTTCTCTAAGTACAATGCACTCGTGAGTTTACAAGATCAATTACAACCCCCTACAATGGTGTGAAGAATCCATTAAATATCTTACAAGAAATGGTTACAACTTCTTCTTTGTTAGCAAGAAACGGTTTACAATCTTTTCAATCATTCGCATCCATTCAGATTCTTGATTCGCAAAGAAATGCCAATGGCGGGAAAAAACCAAACTTTTCATAATGCAAATTACACTCATTTTTGTAACTTTGAATTTGAACCGTTCATCTTGCCTTTGAAACTTTAAACTAGAGCCATCCACGTGGGAGAAATTTACTGGAGCAGGTGTGGAGGATGCCTTTTACATTTTGTGACTTTATAGAGATTTGGCATTTTTTACATTTTTGGTCCACCCTTCCACTTTTGATATGATCCTAACACGTGGCTTCACTTGAGTGGAGATAGAGTCACGGGTCACTTTTATAATTTTACCTTTTTTCAATGCGGGCTCAAAAACACAAATTGCTTCGTCGGCCCGCCTCCCCGCTTTGACCTTCGATGCGGGCTTAATATTTGACTTTTCCCAGCATGGGTGGGGCCGCTGGTCACTTTTTGATTTTAAGCCCTTTTAATGAAAAAAGGCTCAAATTCTCAAATCTCCCCAACTTCCTTTGACTTCCCTCCTCGCTTTGACTTTTTTATGCGGGATCAACATTTGAATTTTTCCTTTAAGCACTGATCGGGGTTTTGCATGGGTCACTTTATAACTTTTAGCCCTTTTTGAAAAAAGGCTCAAAACCTCAAATCTCCCCAACGATCCGCTCCCCACTTCCCCGCTTTGACTTTTTTTTGCGTGGGCTCAAGATTTGACTTTTCCTCCTCTCATAGCATGATCGAGGTCAACGGTCACTTTATGACTTTTAGCCCTTTTTACAAAAGGCTCAAAAACACAAATGCTTCTCCCACCCCCTCAATTAGATATGTCCATGTACCCATGGATAATGGAGCCAAAATTTGATGGGAAGAAAATGCCCGTCATTCATGACTATGGAAAAATGCAGAGAAGAAGAAAACTCCACCATTTCACGCCCGATTTTCAAATTTCTTTCACGAACCAAGGAATTGAAAACAATACAAGGTTCAATGATCCATGGCCATAGAAATATTGACAATTTCATTCAAATGAGGACAACAATAAAATTTTCACGTGTTTAGACAGGAAAATGGAAAATTTATCAAAACACGCAGACTGGAGAGTTTAAACAACTTCAAAGCATGAATTTCTCTATCTTTTCAGACTTCCAACTTTACTTGAACACTTCTGGAGGGTGTGAGCTCAAAATTTTCAAATTTGACTTAAAAATGAGGGGGATTTTGAGGGCGACAACAATTGGCTCTAGCTTGGGGACATGACATGGACTGAGCATAGTGAAGACATGACATGGGAATCCAGAATCTCAATCTCTAGACCCTATAATTCGTTGACTAGTGCCTTATCCATTGGGCCTTGCAGAGTCATGTACAACTTTGAGAAATAAAGATCAAAAGAAGGAAAAACACACACACACAATGGGAAGGAAACACATGACACACAATAGAAGGGGAAACAAAACCACACAATGGAAAGGGAAACACACCTATGGTACAAGGTGGGGAACAACCCACTTTCACTGATGATACAATTTCAAGTATTTCCCACTCCAAGGCAATTCCAATGGTGTTCCATCCAAATATGAGAGAAGAAAAGTGTTCTCACTCACAAGCTTCATGAATCTGGAATGGGCCGAGCCATAATGAATCAAACTTTCCATGGTTGCCTTTTGGTTCTCTTCTCTTGTCCCATAGCAGGATGAAGTCTCCAACTTTGAATTCTCTTGCCTTGGCCTTCTTATCAAAAATATTCTTTACTTTCAATTGGTGCTCCTTAATGCGATCCACCACTTGGAGTCTATTTTCTTCCATCTTCTCAAGAAAGAGGATCCTCTTGTCAATGGAATCCTTGTACTGACCATCTTCTATTGCCTGTAGCAGCTTGAGAGTTGGCATCTCGATCATGAGAGGAATTTCTGCTTCGACTCCATACAACAAGTTGGAATGGTGACATACCTATTTCCTTCTTGGGAGTGATCCTATCCACCCACAATGCATCGTACAACCTTTTGTGCAATTCCTTTGATTCTCATTTACAAGCTTGTGAAAATGGTCACAATGTTCTTATTTCTTGATTCAACCTGTCTGTTTCCTTGTGGATAGTAGTCAAGAAATGAGATAGGGAGATTCCATAGCTATAGCAAAACTCGGTCAGCTCTCTTGAAGAGAAATAGGTAGCATTATCTACTACAATCTTTTGTGGCACTCCAAAAATGGACTATGATATTCTCCTTGATGAAGTTGCATATTGTTTCAGTGTTGGCTTGTTTGGCCGGAATGGCTTCCACCCATTTGGTGAAGTAGTCTGTTGTTGTGAGTACATAGGTGTGCCCCATGCTTGAGTGAGGGTTCATAACACCAATGAAGTCCATCCCCCATTATTGAAATGGTTCTTCAATAACCACAGCTTGAGTGGTAATGCAGTGAGTTGTGGTCTTCCAACAAATTGTTGGCATGCTTTGCATTTAGAAACCCAATCTCGAGTGTCTACAAAGATGGTGGGCCAATAATACCTTCCTCGAGGATCTTGTGTGCAGTGACCATTGCTGAAAAATTCCACCACATGCTTGGTCATGGTATGCTTTAAGAAACTTTTTCTTGTTGCTCTTTATCTACGCACCTGAGGAAACAACCATCCAGCCTCTTTTGTAAAGCGCATGATTCCAGATTACAAATTTAGCTACCTTCATCTTGAGTGTTCTCCTTTGCTTGTAATCAAGATGGGGAGGAATTCTCCATAAGTCAGGTAATAGGAAATATCAACATACCACTCATTAGTAGTGGTGACAAAGAGAACCTATGGGTTGTCTTCTGAACAAGTTGAGCAAGCACAATTTTCTTTGCCATGTTGAACTTTGAGTGTTTCATCTTCAAGCAATCAACTTACACAAGCCATTTCCCTTACCAGATTAGAGGGTCAAATCTCCAAGTCATATTCTTGAGTCTTTGTAATCCAATTTCCTCTTTTAGCTCTAGGGATCCTGCTATGTCAAGATGGACTTGATTGCACTGCCGGGGACCATCACCACCGTATGGGAATTGAGGATGTAAAACCTGAAGTTTTTTACAGCCTTGACCACTACATAGGCATGCTTCTCCAATTGGTTGTATTTTAGCTCATGATTTTTCAAAGGACAACTCATGAAAGCAATAGGTGCTTCCACCTTCATCATTTTTCTGAACGAGAATGACGAGAGAGTGTATGTTCTGATGCATAACAATACATGATGAATTCTTTGTTAAAATCTGAGATACAAGAGTCGGAGCCTTGGAAATGGATTTCTTGATCTCTTCAATGTTGCCTTCCCTTCATTGTTCCATTTGAAGTTTTCTTGTGGTTTCATCATGGAAGTGATGTGCTTCATCAACTCAACAAACTCAAGCACAAAATGAAAAGAAAGTTCACCTTTCCAAAGAATGAATGAACTCCTTTCTTGCTTGTGGGCAGGGATAATGCTTGAATGGATCTAATCCTCTCAGGATCAATGTGTGCTCCATGTTTTTCACAATGTGCCCCAATAACTTGCCTTTTGTGACTCCAAAAATGCACTTTTTTGGATTTAGTGATATGTCATGTTTCCTACACCTTGCAAGTACCTGTTCCAAGTGATAGATATGATCTCCCCTCTTCTTTGAAAATATTGTGAGATCATCAAGATATATGACAATGCAATGCTTCAGATCTTTGAAGGCCAAATCCATCACCCTTTGGAATGTAGCTCCTACATTGATTAGGCCAAAAGGCATTCTGTTGTAGGCAAAAGTGCCCCAAGGTGTTGTAAAGGTTGTCTTGGTGTGGTCCTCCTCTACCACTTTGATTTGATTATATCCTGAGAATCCATCAAGTAATGAAAGCATTTCAAATCCAATGACTACTTGCAGGATATGGTCCATGATAGGAAGAGGATAATTGTCCTTTAGTGATGCCTGGTTCAGGTTGTGAAAATCTACACATATCCTTATTTCACCATTCTTCTTCCGCACTGGCACAATGTTAGCCACCCACATTGAATGGTGGATGGGAAAGATGATCCTTGCATTAAGCATCTTCATTACCTCCTCCTTGATGGTATCAGCAATCTTTGGGTTATACGACCTTTGTTTCTTCCTGAAGGGCTTAACACCCTGCTTCAAAGGAATTGAGTGATGCATTTCCTTTGGCTGGAAGGATTTGAGTTCATCATAAGAGTAGGCCAAGACATCTGAGTATTTCTTGAGTAATGCAACAAAAATTTTTTTTCTTTAAGCGAGCAACATTTTCCAATATTGACCATCCTTGGCTCCTCCTGGTACCAATGTTTTCTTTATCAAAATCAGCTGGGCACCGAGAAGATTGCTTTTCTTTCTCTTGAATGAATATTTCATGTTTGTCAAAGAGGTCTTCTAAAGAGACTAGGCCTTTGGGAATTTTGTTCCCTTTCAATTTGTGAAGACTTTCCATGATTACTCCTCATCATCAATCCCTTCAATTCCTTCTTTCTCTTTTTTTGGGATTGCTTCTCTGGTGGATGATTTTCACCTCCTTCAAAGAAGAGATTATTGAAATTATCCCTTTGCTCTAAAAAGGATAGATTTGGTTATCATCATTGAAGACTTGCCAATGATTTAATTGGTGTCGGTACACTAGGCATGAATACCATTTCAATGGTCACTTTTCTTTACCAAAAGAAGGACAGGTGTCACTAGGGAAGCTGACATCAAGAAGAGAATCAACCTTTTATTTTGTTTCCTCTGGAATAGCTTCAATGGAAAATGCATCAAAAGATTCAATGCATCCCACACTGGACCAATGGCAGTCTTGGATTCTTCACCTGAAAAGGAAAAGACTCATTTTTACAACCTCATCACACTCATCATCTCATTTTATTTATTCCCATGTCCTCGTCATCATCATGCCTTGTCGAATAAGAGATCTTCATACTTTTGTTATTGAGAATTATCAAATTACCTCTTGTTAGGTGGACTATGGGTATTGTCACACGAAGTGGTGGGTCCAATAAGCCACCATGCCCCACTCTTAATGACTACATCAAATTCCATTGTCAAAATTTGATCTTCCTCTTCCTCCATGAGAAGTGGCATTTCTCCTCTTTTTCTGTGAGGAAGTAGTTTCATGAGACCAAATTTGAATTTTACTTTCCATCCAGATTCTTTCGCATATAAACTGAACTTTCCAAATTTCTTACAACACACATCACACATTTTACACATACTTGGGAGTGAGACACACACACATTTTTATCTCTCCATCAAAATCTCTAGTGTAAACTAGCCTCCCTCCACTTACCTACTAAAGGATTCCATTGATGTCCAGGATGTTACTAAATGGAGAAAGGAGTGAAATGGTTAGGGAGAAAATGCATAAAGTGGAAGCTTCCACGATGGAGGAGAAATTGAAGTGGTGGTAGGGGGCTTTAGCCCATGCCTTTAATGGAATGATCCAGGTGAAAAGAATGGAGTTGGGTTTTTTGTTAAAACCTTACCCAAATATAGTGGTCAAATGTGGGATAAAGCACCCACATCAAATGGCAATCCATCCATTTCTCCTTATGATACAAATATTTAATCGGGAATGATTTTAACCCATTAAACATGTAATCCCTCTAATATGGGATAAGGGCTAGCATATCCAAAAGGCTATAATGCTTTGATGGTTTAAAAATAGCTTTAGATAATAGGACTCACATTATTTTAGGTTACCTATTTTTATATTAATAAACCTAAAATCTCGGACTGCATGTGTGTTTGTAGAGCTGATTCTATTTAGGATCACTCAAAGTTGATTTTGCAACATTGAAATACCATGCCATGAGTCCACAAATGTCAAAATGGGAGAGTTTTATTTTGATGAGGACCTAGGTTTTAAATGGGCATTATTTTAAATGGTATTTTTATTAATACTACTAGTGGGAATTATACCTACACCAAATTATTATGAATGCAGATAGAATAGTGTCAAATTTTTTGGAGTTCCATAGAGGCGTTAGAAAGGAGTGTTTGGAAGGCCGATTGACAATTTCATAAAGAAAATTTGAGAGAATTTGAAAGTGAGTGGATGCCAATCAAGCTTGAGCCTAGAAGCAGAATAATAGGAAAGGGGAAGTTGGGTGCTATTTTTCATGATCTTGTCTTCTCAAGGTCTAGTTATTCTTTCAAGTTCTTAATATTTTCCAAAAAGAGTGAAACTACTACCTTAAACACAAGTTTTAAGTGTTTTCTTTATCAAAATAACTTGGAAGCATGAGAAGATTTTTTTCTTTCTTACTAAATGAATCAATCATTTGAATGAGGTCTTTAAAGAGACTTGCATTTTTTTGTTCCTAAATTTGATTACTTCAATCAAGGAGCAAATTTTTTCTTTCTTCCTAATCTTAAAGCTATAGGTGTGGATTTTCACCTCCTTTAATAAAGAGATTATTTTCATTATCCTTTGCTCTAAAAAGGCTAGAATTTGGTTATCATCATTGAAGACTTGCCAATGATTTGCATTATCTAGTACACTAGGCCTAAATACCATTTCAATGGTCACTTTGTATTTTCATACCAAAAGAAGGATGAGGTGTCACTAGGGAAGTTGAAAACACTACAAGAGAATCACCTTTTCATTTTGTTCTCTTGGAATAGCTTCAATGGAAAATGCATCAAAATATTCAATGTAGTCCCACACTCGGGCTTTACAAAAATGCCGAGTCTTGGATTCTTCACTTTTATTGTTGGCACTTTTACTACAAACCTCTCAACATCACCTCAATCATCTCGCTTGATTCCCATGTCCTCTCCTGTCGCACTCATGCCTAAGAGTAGTGGAATCATACTATGGGTTTATTTTATTTGTAAATCAAATTGCAGCTTGTAGGCAAATGGGTACAACTCATTGGAAGGAGAGTACAATACTACACCAGCTCCACTGAAGCCCACTCTGAATGAATGAATACCATCAAATTCCATTTTCCAAATTTGATCTTCCTCTTCCCTCATGAGAAGTGGAAATCTCTCTTTTTTTTGATGTGAGGAAGTAGTTTCCTAGCCCATAATCTTGAAAGAGAATGTTTGCTTTCTGATCATCAATTTCATACTGTGAACTTCATCTTTTTCTTCAATGGTAAGCAACTTCTTCATCTCACCTTTTACTGGGATAGTTATAGATGACCAATCCATTTTTATCTCTCCACCTAGGTCTCTTCGTAAAACTCCTACTCAATAACATACCAAAGGATGTTGGGATGTCTCTACTACCAAGATGGTTAGGAGCACCTTCTTGTGCTAAAAATCAGCTAGTGCTACATGTGCATCTTTGATTCTTCCTACCAATGGCACTTGTTTGGATTCCATTGAGTAGCAGGTGCCATTTACCTGGGTCAAGGTGAGGCCTAGAGCATTTGAAACTTTGGTTGGCATCACATTGTCTGAGGCTCCGGAATCTATGATACAATTATTTAGCTGGAAGCCTTTAATGAGGAGTGACATGTAGAAAGGTTCAACCTTGTTGGTTTTGGAGGCACTGAGGGCTAGCATGTTTTGGGAAGGTGGTGTGGATGGTGTGGGAATAGTAAGCCTTTAGAATTAGGACTCAAGGATATAAGGTTACCACCACGAACTGACATTAATGAACTTGTCAAATTGGGCAGGGTGTGTTTGTAGGTATTCTATTTCTGAGAGCTGGACTTTGGTTTTTCTTGCATGTTCCACAAAGTCAAATGGGGTTATGGTGAGTGAGGAAGAGGTTCCGAAATGGAGGAAGATTTACATGGTAGAGGATTTTCTACTTTGGGTGTTGAATTCTCCTTTTCGGGTGTAGTAATTGGCTTGGAAGGGGGTGAGGGTGTAGCTTTTGATTGAACCTTAGATGTTTTTGTAGGAACAACATTTAAAGGAGAATTGTTCTTAGAAACTTTTGAGTTGGGAGAAGAATTAGATGACTTACTTGGCATAGTAGCATGATCCCTGACAACCAGTGAGTCTAGTTTTTCTTTGGTTGACTCCATAGAAGGTGGTAATGGTGATCCTCTGCTGATGATTTTATTTTGTGTGACCTCTGGAGGAGAATCTTCTTTATTCTTCTTATCCTTTACCACAACCGTTGAGGATGAAGCACCTTTCTTGGATTGTGCACGAGTGAAAACAACACATGAGAAACTTGGAGCTTCTTCATCATCCTCATCTTCATCATCAATGTACTCAATTAGGCCATTGTGCATATCAACTTCCTCGACCTCAAGATAGTTTTCATAGTCTTCCATATTTTCTTCTTCAGTTTCATCAATTTCTTGCTTCCTCCTCCAGCTCTTTGGTGTCACAGATGGCATTGACTGGTGGTGCTTCAAGAGCAAGCCACGAGGAGGTGGAGCAATCCTTGGCCTATCTGGAGGGTTTGGTTTCCTTGAAGCATTCCGCATTGTGATCTGAGATAGCTGCTTCTTCAAGGCAACCAAGTCATTTTCCATTTTTTGGAACATCGGATATGTGGTGATAGAGTTTGAATTCTAACCCTTTTTCTTTCCATTGGGGCCTTTCACCTTTCCGAAAGGATTAGATCATCATCAATTTCTATTGCATGGTCTTGAGCTTCCCTTAATGTTCTTGGTTGGGTTCTTCTAAGGAAGAAACCTACTTCTGATGGCAAGCACTGATGAAGAATCTCTTCAAATTATTTTTAGAGGCACCACATCTTCAGGGATTCTTCTTATCACTCTATTATATCTTCTACTAAAAGTCTCTCATTGACTCGGAGGTTTCTTTTTCATTTGTACCAATTGGACAAAGATCCTTGACAATAATTTTTGTTCTTGAACCTATGTTCGAATGCACTTCTTATATCTTCCCAACAGGTGATGGACCTCGGGGGTAACATGTAGAACCATTCAAAAACTTTCTCTTGAAGTGACTCCACAAAGATTCGACTGACACATCTTCATCCTCAACACCCAACACACCACAAGCAAGTGATAAATGTTGTTACATGCTCTTCAGGGAGTTGAGAACCATCCCCTCTAAATTTTGGGAAGTTTTTTCTCGAGCCTCTCGGTAGCTCATGGAGTGGTTGAGCAAGAGCCAATGGACCGTGTTTCCTCCCCATGGTACATTAGGCCTACGGGCCTCATGATCATGTTCATGCTCACGATCATGATCCCCCATTCTATTTTTGTTTCTAGCTTCCAACCTTGCTAAGGTATGGCTTCTTCTGTTTCTGCTCTTTCATCTACCTCGGCTTGAAGTCTCTCGATTTCTTCGAGTTGAGCTCTTATTTCTTCATTTTTCTCTCACCTCTCTTTCTCTAGCTTCTTCTTCATCTTCCATGTCAGTGAAGTCTACAAGGTTCTCATTGATGTATGAAAATTCACCATCTAAAGGATTGGCAACACTCAAGTTCCCAACGTGACCAATTTCTTGAAAAGGAAGCCTCTAGATTCCAAGTAGCTCTTGTCTCCTTTGAAGTTCCTCAAAAATGGGATCAATTTGTCCTCCTTGTCTTTGTTTCTGAGTGTATCTTCTATCCACCAGCTTGAAAATCTATGCTCTTCTTTGTGGTGCTAGAATTTGTCTTTTCCTCTCCAATTCAACAACGCGTTCTTCTTCAAGGTCCAAAATTCTCGTGGCAATGAAGTAGTGATTGGCACTTTGTCTATTATGCCAGATAGCTTCCCTCAAATCTAAAGCAACATCTTCTTGGATGTGGAAGAGAAATTTGGGTCTTTCAACAGAGGGTTTCCTAGAATAGCCATGATTTGAATCCATGTGGCTCATATAGCCATTCAAATTCCATAAATTTTTTCTTTTTTTGAATTTTGAATTTTCTGACCTTGCGGTCACATTCAGGTGCAAATGTTACTAAATCTACCCCACGGTGGGCAAAAATATTGGCGAGGAAATTTTTGGGTGGAAAACTTGTGGATTCCTTGCCAATGCTCTGGGAATCTAAGTCCCTCTACTTAACCGGTGCAGCTGTCATATATGCATGCACGTGAAAAATGTGGATTTCTGTGGTGGCCTTTCGGTAGGGATCCAATAGGGGCACTCCACTGACCCTGTGGAAAATGCTTGCAATTATCTACAAGGGGAAATTTTCTATGAAGGTGGGAAAGGGAGTGAGAAAAGAGGTAGGAGAACTAATGTTGCAGGTAGAAAATTAGATTCCTGCACGCACTAGTTAGAAATTTCAACACATGCATTCATGAGAAGAAACAACCCTGCAAATGGCAACAAGATGAGATAAGATTGTGAACTCAAAGTTTCTAAAATCTCCTCATCAAAGAGGCTACAAAATCCTTCTTCTTGTATTGATGCTTAAACAGAGTTGTACATAATGTGGGAATGGAAGAAATTTGAGAATGGAGGAAAGTAGAAGAAAATGGCTATCTCCTTTGCTTTCTCTAAGTACAATGCACTCGTGAGTTTACAAGATCAATTTCCAACCCCTACAATGGTGTGAAGAATCCATTAAATATCTTGCAAGAAATGGTTATAACTTCTTCTTTGTTAGCAAGAAATGGTTTACAATATTTTCAATCATTCGTGTCCATTCAGATTCTTGATTCGTGAAGAAACACCAATGGCGGAAAAACCAGACTTTTCATAATGCAGTTGTTACACTTGTTTTGTAACTTTGAATTTGAACCGTTCATCTTGCCTTTGAAACTTTAAACCAGAGTCGTCCATGTGGGAGAAATTTACTGGAGCGGGCATGGAGGATGCCTTTTGCATTTTGTGACTTTATAGAGATTTGGCATTTTTTACATTTTTGGTTTGCCCTTCCGCTTTTGATATAAGCCTTGACACGTGGCCTTACTTGAGTGGAGACAGAGTCACGGGTCACTTTTATAATTTTACCTTTTTTTCAATGCGGGCTCAAAAACACAAATTTCTCCACTGCCCGCCTCCCCGCTTTGACCTTTCGATGCGGGCTTAATATTTGACTTTTTCCTTTATAGCATGGGCGGGGTGCGGGTCACTTTTTAACTTTAAGCCCTTTTACAAAAAAAAACAAGGCTCAAATTCTCAAATCTCCCCAATTTGCGCCTTTTGACTTTCACTTTTTTTGATGCCAAACTCAAATTTGACTTTTCTTCCTTTAAAGATGATCGAGGCTGGGGGTCACTTTATGACTTTTTACCCCTTTTTAAAAAAGGCTCAAACCTCAAAGTTCTCCCCGATATACCCCACTTGCTTCCCCACTTTGACTTTCTGATGGGGCTCAACATTTGACTTTTTCCCTCATATAATTATCGGGGTCTATGAGTCACTTTTTTCTCCTTTTGACTTTTTAGCCCTTTTTACAAAAGGCCCAAAAACACAAAATGCTTTGCCACCTTCCACTTCCATTAGATATGTCCATGTACCCATGGATAATGGAGCCAAAATTTGATGGGGAAGAAAATGCCCGTCATTCATAACTGTGGAAAAATGCAGAGAAGAAGAAAACTCCACCATTTTGCGCCCGATTTTCAAATTTCTTTCATGAACCAAGGGAATTGAAAACAATACAAGGTTCGATGATCCATGGCCATAGAAAGATTGACAATTTCATTCAAATGAGGATAACAATAAAATTTTCACGCGTCCAGATGGGAAATGGAAAATTTATCAAACCACGCAGACTGGAGAGTTTAAACAACTTCAAAGCATGAATTTCTATATCTTTTCAGAATTCCAACTTTACTTGAACATTTTTGGAGGGTGTGAGCTCAAAATTTTCAAATTTGACTTAAACAAATAGGGGGGGGATTTTGAGGGCAACAACAACATTGATTATTATTACCTCGATCCACACGTTGACGTGGAATATACCACTCGATGTGCTCCCGGGAGGCGGGCTATTGGAGAAAGTTAATGCGATTGTAGGTGAGCATGCCCATTTTTTTGTTCCAACGCGTGCAAAGAGCAGAGGCCACCTATACTATCTTGTTGGGTGATCATGACGAGGCATGAGCGGAGATGGAGTGAGTGAGAGATGCCATAGGAGGCATAACTTTGGCTCGGATATATTTGCTAGCTTTTTGGAATTGTAGCACCGATTTGTAGAGTAGTCGGCCGAGATAGTGATAATGCGAGAAATAGGTAGAGAGGCATAGATACCGAGACTAGTAATGATGAGTTAGTGAAGAACCATCTAGCTATAGAGCTCCCGCGATAGCGTATAGTGACAATGATGATGATGTATGATATATTGAATACTTGTTGTATATGATATATCAAGTCATGGGGGCTTTCCCCAATGATTGTATTTTGAAATGATGATTTTGGTTGATATATATAGATATGGATGTTTTGGTACTATTGCATTATGTTATTGATGTGTAATGTGATGATGGTTGTTCCTATATTGATTTGTGATGTGTAGTTGTAGATTTTGATTGGTGATTTTTTATTTGTATTGTGTACTAAATGATGATATAATGTGATATATAGATGTGTGTGATAGAGATAGAATGAATGAATCATAGTAGGATGATGGTAGAAAATAACAGACAATATATTGTAAATTGAAAGAGATATATCAATATATCAATATGTAAATAAGTGTGTGTATATGTGATGAAGAGGGGGAAAGAAGAGCGATTACCCCCAACATGTGTGTAGAAAATGAGGATGAGGTTGATTTATGTAATACCCCTCAACAGTTAGGAATGAACCATAGTACAAGAGTGTGTCATTGGGAAATGGTGTGATAGTGCATGCAAGAAAGATAGAACATGAAGCGCAACACGTAGATAGTGAGTGATGTGAGGTTCTTATCATATATCTCCCTCAACATTTATGTAAGAACATTAAGAACATGAGTACATCATTGGGAAATGAGGTGATCACATGAAGATCACCTACCAAAGATGGAGAGGTCGGCGAGGCATGATGGAAGCATGTGAAATGGTAACAACTTGAGCATAAGAACCAAACTGAATGTTTGGAAAAATAGCAGAAATTAATGGAGATGTGGTAGCAAGCAATGGAGATGCCAACAAATTAGGTAACCAATGAGAATAAATATCATCATGTGATGAATGAGATGGTGCGGTAATGGAAGAGCTAAGCGAAGGACGTGAATTAAGAATGACCTTAGGCGGTGGACAAGTAATGACCTTAGAAGTAGGTGATGGAGACAAGTGAACTGAAGTGGAAGCACACTTATGTGGAATATGAGACAAATACCACTCATGAGAGTGAGGCCAAAGGAAATGACACCTTGATCTTCAAGTTGTTGTAATTTATCATGTAGAGCACAACAATCATTGTCTCGATGGCCATTGATGCGGTGAAAGTTGTTGTAGACACCAAATTTGGGTCACACTCCCCTTGGTCCCCTTTAATTAATTAACGTAACGTGTTCACCTAACCATGACCCCTTACTCCACATTCATATTAATTTAATTACTTACAATTGAATTAATGTTTATCCTCACATTATTAATTAATTTAATTACTTTAATTAAGTTAATTTACACCTCACCTAGCCACATCACCTAGACACCTCACCATGGACTTATTCTTAGTCTATTAATTAACTAAGATTGAGTCTCTACTTATCTTAACCAACTGGGACTCTTTCAAACCCTAAAATTAAAGTCCTATTCCTTCTCCAACAACACTCCCACTTATCTAAGTGCTAACCCTCACTTGAGACACATAATGACAATCAAAGCACACCAAAAAAAAAAAAATAGTTTCCTATTTTTGGCAAACCTAGGATTTCTGCCTTAACCGACACCGATTATCCCTCAACCGACATCGGTCACCTTGACTATCATCGGTCACCTTATATACCCTTTAGCAACCTTTTACTGAGGTCTGGCAATTTTTGAGTTATGAGAGATCTATTACATTCAAGCACGAACCGAAGATTTCTTAGTATCTAGATGACAAAATACACTCAACCAAAGGCCCAAGAAAGCACTTGATACTCATCCAAAGGCATTAGAATATTCACGGGAGAACTCCGGGAGTATTTCCATGGCACTGACCACAAAGTTCTTCATGGATCAACCACTTCCTTCCTTCACCTACCAAACCTGCAAATACAAGTAAGTGTATTTGATTTTCATCATTCTGTACTTTCTTAAAGTGTAAGTTCATTATCTTTTGTTATTGGATCTTATTCTTTCCTACATTCCTCCATTCCCACCTTCTTACCAATCTACCCATCCAACCACTCACGACCTTCTAGCTCTCCATACTTGACCTCTATGCATTCCTGAGTCTTCCTGACATTATTACGAACCCAACCATCCTCCCTTCATCCTCTGTGCAATCACAGAGAAGTCCAAATCTACCTTTTATTTAATTACCACCAAATTGCCCCTACTAACGCCGGTTATCTTAACCATCATTGGTTTCCCCTCTTCACCGGCATTGGTCACCCAACCGACGTTAGTTATTGTGCCTTCTATCAAATTTCACCAAAACCTCCCCAAAACCTCACCCAAACTTGATACCCCACCTATAACCTCACAAAAGACCTTCCCAACTCTTTTTGCAGACACAGAGAGAGCCTGGACACCCATTTTGACATTCTACCATTTCCCATAGTAACCGATATCGGTTATACCATAACCGACATCAGTCATACCTATATTGACATTGGTCACCCTGACCGGAATCGGTCTCTATGCCTGTAAAAATGGCCTTAGATCAGCAGAAGCTTACTAATCACCCAAAACCAACTCAAACTTCACCAAATCTTATCTAGACCATGTCTATGACCCTCGATCACCGGTCCCACCTAGAACTCCGACCCAGGACCTTCACCAGTTTAGTTATCAAGCATTTAATTGGATTGACACAAATAGTATTATGAGACACCTAAATCAGAACACTAACATTAGATTCTTTTATTTACATGTTCAGTTATTTTATATTGAGTTATATATCAGTGGATTGACAACCATCAAGGAAGTATCACACTTCCTGGATCTAGCTCACACTAGGCAATCCACTAAACTTTGCTATTAATTGTATCTTGTGGTCTTGCTTTGTATTATAGGTAGTTCCTCCTAGCCAAAAGGAAGCTCACACAATCACCTGGATCGGAAATCAAAACTTGCACACTCAACCTTCGACCAACATGATAACATGTATTCCTCCATGACCTATTTACCTTATCTACTTTATTATACAATAATTCGGTGAAACAATTGCAATATGGACGATTGTGATGGTGATGTAAGTGATGAGGAGGATGGTGTTGATTAGATGGAAAGTGAATTAAGTGCTTATCTAGTAAAGTACACAGCACATCATGAGGCTTGACAACATGTGAAATTTTTATGGTTCTCGAGTAGGAGGTGAAGGAGTCTTCTATGGAGATGTACATGGTGGGGAGATGCAGGATGTTGATGCGGTGGACGAGATGGAACACACTTGCGAGGTGGAGGGATGGAGACCTAGGAGGACGCTCAACCGATGGAAGAGGAGAAGAATCCTTAGAAGAAGAAGTAGAAGCAATAGAGGGAGGATCTATAACATGTGCAACAATCAAGTCTTTTTCTAGATCAATAACTCTATAACATAAAAGTGTAAATGATTCACATGTATCATATTGTAGTTGTTCTTTAAATGCAAGAATCAATCCTCAAAAAATATGAATTTCTTTTCTAAATCAATGGCTGAAATAATAATTGATGCATGCAAGAATTGAAGCATAAGATATAGTCTAATATAGGTTTAGTCTTTCCTTGATGTAAGCTAGGAAAGTGATCATGAGTGATTCTAGGACCATTGTTAAGCATGAATCTCCTAAGAAAAATGTCTTCCATGTCATAATATGTGCTAATAGACCCAAAAGGAAATTATGTATACCATTGGAGAGCATCCTCAATGAGGCTATGGCAAAAGGATTTGAGTGGTAATCGATCATATTAATAGGAAGCCATAAATAGACAATAATTCTTGAGATGTAAGTAAGGATTGCATGCTCCATTGAAGCAAGTGAAAGTAGGCATGACAAAATCCTTAGGAAAAGTTGAATTATGAATTTTCTTTGGAATGGGATTGCCATGAAGAGAATTGTTATCAATAGATGCATAGTAGGATTTTCTTTCTAGAGTGAGAGATTGGACCTAAGATTGCAATTAACCAACAACATGCATGAGTGATAAGATATCATACGATGGAATGGTAGGTAAAAGAAGAGGCACACTGAGTGGTTGAACCTTTCCATTGCGAATTATCATTGTAACTTACGAAGGAATGTGATGTGGAAGGAGATGTAAAAGATGGAGACTCAAAAGGAGTGCAGGTGGAACCTCCGGTGAGACTATGAGAGGTACATTGATAGAAGGAATAAAAATAGGAGGTGAAGAGCATGGAGGATCGATAACAACACTAGATATGGAATCGGGAGTGACAATGAGAGGAGAAGAATCATCATACATGCCATTGGAAGAAATATCGAAGTAGAAGAAAGAGGGGTATCAAATTCACATTCGGTAGTATGGAAAGAAGTAATATCTTGACTAATATGCTCATGATCGAAATGGAAACTATGACACTATTAGCTAATTTTTCGCAAGCAATCAATTTTTCAAAACTATCATCAAAATATAAAGAGTTAGAAGATATAGCATGATATACATCGTTGCAATCACTAGAAATATTATGAGATAAAGAATTAAGTTCATCTTGACTATGAGCAGAAACAACATCATGTACATGTGCATTTCCATTTTCGAGATATAATTTTTTTGTATCTATAGGAGAAAACATATGATCAACAATAAAATCTATAACATTAACATGTATGTCAACATTGGGAGAAGATTCTACAACATTATGAGATCCTATGGAATAGCAAGGAGAGAATCACGTGATTTTTTTTTTTCAGGTGTAACTATGTAAAGACCGTATCCATTAAGAGTAGTGTTGTAAATATCTTCCCCGGGTAGATATAGACAAGCAGAAGAAAATAGAAATCAGAGAAAATCAAAGCCCGATATTTATTGCGTCACCAACAGCCCATGGCGCAGGTAAGAGGCGCACGAAAAAAAGTTGTCGACATGAAAATGGATGCGCCCATGGCGCAGGTAAGAGGCACGCGACAAAAGTTGTCGACATGAAAATGGATGCGCCCATGGCGTAGGTAAGAGGTGCATGAAAAAAGTTGTCGACATGAAAATGGATGCGCCCATGGTGCAGGTAAGAGGTGCATGACAAAAGTTGTCGACATGAAAATGGATGCGCCCATGGTGCAGGTAAGAGGCACACGACAAAAGGTGTCGACATGAAAATGGATGCGCCCATGGCGTAGGTAAGAGGTGCACGACAAAAGGTGTCGACATGAAAATGGATGCACCCATGGCATAGGTAAGAGGCGCACGACAAAATTTTTCGACATGAAAATGGATGTGCCCATGGTGCAGGTAAGAGGTGCACGACAAAAGTTGTCGACATGAAAATGGATGTGCCCATGGCGCAGGTAAGAGGCGCACGACAAAAGGTGTCGACATGAAAATGGATGCGCCCATGGTGCAGGTAAGAGGCGCATGAAAAAAGTTGTCGACATGAAAATGGATGCGCCCATGGCACAGGTAAGAGGTGCATGAAAAAATTTGTCGACATGAAAATGGATGCGCCCATAGCGTAGGTAAGAGGCGCACGACAAAAGTTGTCGACATGAAAATGGATGCGCCCATGGCACAGGTAAGAGGCGCACGAAAAAAGTTGTCGACATGAAAATGGACGTGCCCATGGCGTAGGAAAAAGGATGTCGACATAAGGATGGATGCGCCAAGGCACACCTTCGGGGCGCAACATTTTGAGCGCTGACAGGAAGCAGACCCTGGCGTAGATATTCAGATGGCCATAAATTTTCACAGGGAGCTCGGATTCATGCAAGGTTGGACTTTTCGGAAAGCTTACGAGGTCCTCTATCCAAATACAACTGGATATCTTTAATTGGGTGAGAACAAATTCTTAAAAATGCAAAATACAGTTCGCCACTTTTTGGGTTTGCTAGGGTTCTCACCTACCATCATAATGAGATGAATTAAATGCAACCTAGAGGTGGTTGGGGTAGATTTGGAATTCCTCTCTCTTTTCTCTCTCATTCTTCCTATAAATTGTAAGGAGGGGATTCTTTCTAAAGGTTGGACATTCTTGTTTTGCCCCTCCCTTCTTCTCTTTGGCAGGTGAATTTGTGGAAGTTCAAACCTCCCATTTAAAACTGTAATGCAAATTTGCCTCTTGGCATTCTGTAGCGTATTGTATCAATCTTTGGAGCAAATAATGCATGTCTGTGGATGATTCTCAACCCTCTCTGTGTTTATTTGCGTCCTCCTGATCTTTCACTGCAAACCTGGTTATCTGTGCATGATCTTGCATTGCATTTTAATGGTCTGTGTTTATTGGCAAGACAGGTGTTCTTCATTCCTTGGTGCATCACCTTTGTTAGTTTAGGTTTTATTTTTATGCATCTTCTTACCCTGTCTCCTTGGCAAGTTAGTTTA
Organism: Taxus wallichiana var. yunnanensis; assembly: GCA_018340775.1. NCBI lineage: Eukaryota > Viridiplantae > Streptophyta > Pinopsida > Cupressales > Taxaceae > Taxus > Taxus wallichiana. The sequence goes on from CM031238.1 coordinate 142,138,086, forward strand.
GGTTTTGAGTAAACCCTCTACATTTTTACGTGTGCATCTGAACAGAGGAATAGGAACCGGCCTTCATCTGGAGAGCTTTTCCGATTTCGCAAGGTCCCACACTTGGGAAAAGCTCCATGTTATGCAATTGCACTGAGAGTCTCAACCCATCAAGTTACAGACATTCAGGGGTGCTGTGCTTCGACATCAACAAGTAGTAGTGGGAATTTGAGATTGATGAGTGAGGAGATTTCTTTGAACTTCATTATCAGTTTAGCACAATGATATAGAGCAATAAGATCATCCAAAACATCATCATCATCAAGGATAGGGTTCACACTTTCATGAGACATAGCTTGCCTAGGAGAAGAAGATTGATTCTTAACCATGAGGACCCTATGGCAATGGGTTCAACTATGGATGGGTGCACCAAATGATTTAACAAGATCTGAAATGTTAAATTTAAATTGCAGTGTCACAAACGATTAACAAATGCTACAATACAAGTATATAAGCTAATAAAATAGAAACCCTAAGTGTAATAAAGAAGAAAGAATGACTTAGTTGATATTTTCTAAATCCCAAAGTTTCATATGTTAGAGACCTGATAAAAAGATAACAGACTATCATAATGTCAGAAAAAAATTGTAGAGATTTTGGATGTGGCTAGACCAGAGTGCTTAGGTTGGTATTGTGGCACCTGGGTGCTAGGATCCCTATCTGGGTTCTAGAGTCTTCTCAGGACCTCAGGAATTGATTTCTATAGGGTCATAAAGTTGTCGCGATCTTTGCTTCTTGTTTCTAGTACGTTGCACAACTCCCAAAAATGTCATCTATAACCTATAAGACAATATCCACCTGTAAAACCATCAATTTACATCAAATCCTAAAAAAGAAAGATGCAAAATGAGGGGTTAGACTATCCTCGGTTGTCAAATAAGTGAACATATGACCAAACGATGCACTATATCTCATACCCACTATAACTCTATGTGCAATAGTGTCCTTATGTTTCCCTCACACCAATGATGCCAAGATAACGGGCTATGGCTAGATAGAATGCAAAATGTGTGGATTGAATAGATGAAATCCCTCCTATGTAGTGTATGCAAGTATAAGAAGACAAAAGAATGTAATCCCTTTTTATGTAGATAGCCCTTGATAGTTTTTAGCCCCTAATAATGGTATGTATGATGTGTATATATAGGGATCTCTTGTTTAAATTTCGACACTAGTAACATGACATACCGACTAGGACCTCGGATAAGAGTAAGATAACTGAAAAGACCAACCACAAATGTCAAGATAAAAGAAGAAATAAGTAGGACAAGAGTGCCCAAATCCGGACACAAATGCCGGGTGCTAGTGTCCGGGGTAGCGCTAGTGTCTTGGATAAAATGATGAAAAATGTGAAAAGAATGACAAACAGGGATCCTTGTGACCTAACTAGAAAGAAGTGTGGGAGTGAAAGATGTGAAGAAGTGATAGATATAAAAGAGAAATACAAAAGAAGACAATGAAAACAAAAGGGACGGACAGGGGGATGTGTTACTAGTGAATACTTTTCTCACTCAAGATCCATATATATAACATCATACTTGTTGACATAGTAATGTAGTAGTAAGTGCGTGATTTTGTGTTTACACATACAAAAAGTTGTTAATGTTGAGATCAACGATCCATATCCTATATACTACATAATTTTTGGGATTATTGCAATTACATTATTATATGGTTTGATAACAAACAATAAATTAATGTAGAGAAAAATTTAAAAACTATGAAAATAGGAAATACTTCATATATTAAGAATAAATTTATACGTGTATTTTAATGGTCACAACAAATTGGATAACTTTTCCAATAAAATTGGATGTTTTTATTGTAAAAGTTCATTTTATGGTTGAGTGGCTATTAAAATAACAATGGTTAGTTGTTTAAGTTTATTCATTCATATGGTTGATGGTTGTTGAAGTTCATTCATTCATATCGTTGATAGTTAAAGTCCATTCATTCATATGGTTGATTGTTAAAGTTCATTCATTTGTATGGTTTATTGTTAAAGTTCCTCACTAAGCATTTTAGAATCCTTTCGATAATTATATAAATTTTATTAACATTGATGTGCAAAATTTGTATGAGAGAATGAAGGGCCTCTTTTCTAACCACTAAGTAACTATATAAGATATAGTATAAATATGAAATTTAAGAGCTCGAATTAACTCACTTCTAAAAATGCAAAAGAAATCATAGACATTCAAATTTGGTAACTTATCCTTTGAAAATGAAAAGTTTGGCTTTGTTCTCTTGCTAAGACAAATTATCACATTGAAAGCTCAATAAAAAAATCTCTCTCTCTCTTGACTTTCTCATCTCCATATTATGTTATGTCATTCATCTAGGAAATATTAATTACACAAAGTAGTGATTTATCTCCTAGCATCATTCTCAAACTTTAGCTTTTATCTCAAAATCTACATGTGGAAAACCATATATCTCAGGGCCATAGTGGAATAGAATCATGGCCCCTCTTATATTGTCTCTATTTTCACCTTAATTATACTATATGTGTCATTTTATCTTCCCAGTGTTGGCATCAACATGACATTTCACCTATGCAAGGATATATATATGTACATCAATATCACTTTATAACTCACTTGACACTTTCATAAGATCCTTGTAGACATCAAATTTTGGTTCACTTTTCCCCCATCCCACCTTTGTTCTCTTTATTTGTCATCTTACACATGTGCACCCCTTTTCTTATTCAAATCCATACTTCCCTCTTAAATCCCATTTATTTCATCGAAATTCCTATTTTCCCATCTTAAACCCATAATTATCTTATCTCCCATTATTCACCCCTAGTCACATTTATTTATCCCTAATCACGCTTAGTATCCTAATCACATCCCTAAACACCCTATTTATCCTCCCTAAACTCACATCTACCCTCATCCAATACCTCCCTATCCTCCAACCACATTTTATCATCCCTATGCAACCCTAACTTGCCTAAACAACTTGAAACCCTAATCTAACCTCATTAGAACTCTTGTCTTGAGTTGTGCATCGGATCCACCGCCCAAATCAATAGTTGTCTGTAGTCGATAACGATCCCATCAGGGTTTCCAATGACCCTATAAATATGTCACTACCCTCCTCTTCAAGAGGATGAAATTTTGGGTATTCGAATTCTTGCGATATTTTCTTGTTCTCTTCTTTTCATGTGAGTTGTTATCATCAAATTGAGAGTCATCTTGAAGCCATTACATGTCATATTTGGAGATTTTAAGCTTGGAGTCTACTTGGAGCCCTATCTTATTTCATCATCTTTTTATTAGCTTTGTAGGTCTATTCATTTTCTCTGGATATCTGCAACCTCATCAACCATCCTTGTCTCTTTCTTATGATCCCTTTTCCACTTATAAACCTTCATTAAAACCTAATACATCTCTATTCACCATTGATTCTACCCTAGTCACCATCGACCCAATCTGCATTAATTATTTTCTCTGTTTTCTATCATCCTACCATTGTTTCTTAGTTTCTACATCACCCATATCCCTCAAATCTTACAAGCTCTATGTTTTCCTATCCGATGCATCAGATCTCACTTTCTTGTCCCATTCATCGTCGACTATACCAGATCTACCTCTGGTCTCCATCGACCCGATCTCCATCCATCCAATTTATCTACAATTTATATCCTTTATATTTTCTATACTTTTGCATCGATCCAGGACATCCTCGGTACTCATAATTAAACATCTTCTCGATATGCTATGCTTTATAGTCCCCATCGAACTATCTCTATCTATCTTGGGTCGCCATCGACCCGTCGATTTACATCCTTTTATTTCAAATTATTGTTATCATATCTTTCTTTATATCAACACATCTATTATATCCTTGATCTTTATTCCATTATGGCCATATTTTGTATGCTATCTATCTTTTATTTTAAAACCATCTTATTACCAAGTGGGTTGACATCCTCCCTAGGAAGTTTATCACTTCTTTGGATTGAATTTGTTAGGAAGCCCACCATGTAATCTAATAATATTTTTCTTCTCTAGTTTCCCATTTGGTGTGCGGGGTATCGAGCTTTTTATAGAGAGGATATTTTCTCCCGTATCTCATCTTCATCATCATCACACATCATGAGGTAGCCTTAAACCCTCCCATATTTTGGAGTTTCTTGTTTTCTTGCATATAATTTCATTAACTTGAAATGGGAGTGGAAAATCCGTCAAACATTTTGTCACACTCAGGTGGTACCTACCTACCTCCTTTGGTAAGTTCCTTTTTTATTTTTATTTTCTATTCTATATTATATTTTCTCTCTTTCTACTAACCTTATAGGTTGGAGCTTCTTTGATTATGTGTTTGGGGTGTTTTGTTTGCTTACTAAACAACATGTGTGTTTTTAATTTGGAAAAAAAAAAATAAGAGTTATCCAGGTATTCTCCTTTTGACATCATTTGTACCTCCTCCTATTTTCTTATTCTCATTGAATGTCACATTTGGATTTGGATCTAAAAATATCACTTCTTCATGCTTTCTTGATCACATAGTTTAAGTAGGTGGTAATATTTTTCATTCACACTTCTTCCACACATAACCAAACCACACAAACAAATCAACACATCTAAATAGTTCCTACCAGGTGGATCTAATGGGATTTCATCACCCAATAAGGAATCCACCACGATTTTCTCGGCCGTGTAATTTTTTTTTTTTTTTGAACTATCGGTATATGGGCTAAGCCCTTGACACCCTTATACTTGTGGTGTGTGAAGTGTGGGGGTAGGCCCCAATACTATGCCATGTACCAGTAGTCATCACATATTTATTTGTTATGTAAGGTATATCAAGGACTTAAACCTTAAAAAACCCACAACCATCCTTAGATCGACCACTTCTTAGGTTCCCTTTGAGCCTCTTTCCTTCACACTTCTCTAAATAAACAAGATAATCAAAACTTTACTTTGCTTGAATTGCTTGCTATGTTAATAATTACATAGTTTATTTTTTTGTTTATTTAATGCTCGTTATTACTCATTTCTAAGCCAAAAAATGAAACAAACAACCTCTTCCAATAACATCCCCACCTTAAACAATATTTTACAACAAACATCTGCAATTTCTATTATCCCTTCCACACCTTTGATCACCTCGTTTTTAGTTTCCCAACCCATTGTTTCTACGAATCCTCCTCATGATCTCGATATGGTTTAGACTAATCCCCATGTCAAAAAAAATCCTTTCATCTACCATCATTCCATTCCCTTTATACCAGCTACACCTCCATCAACTATTTCCTTAGAGAAATTTGGACCTCCACCATCCTCGCGGATGCTTGGAGTTTTAGGAACTCATTGATGCTAACCCCATCGCCCTTCATGATAAATTATTCCAAAAATCCACCAATATCCCTATCGACGGACTCTCCCTTTAAGAACTATACAATTATCCACTACAAATAGAGTTTGTTGAGGTCCTCACTTCCTAACTTGGCACCTAGTTCCTGGGGCCATGAATGAGTTCACAATATCTCAACATGAGGTCCCTCACGAGTCTTCTACCATGGTCCCTCAAACTCATCAATCTACATAATTGGTGGTCCCCATTACACCTAATATAGATCATATAAATACCATCCCTACATCTTCTATCCCTATTCCATCTTCATCCACCGTTATCATAAAATCTTCCACATGAACTCTTCAAGAATCAAACCTACTTCCTCCACCACCCGAGTAACACATTCAAATCTTGGTGCCCCTCTTCACATCTCAATTCCATGCCAATGTTGTTATATCACAACCCCACCCTTAGAGTTGACTCGGATGAACCAACCCATTTTTCCTAATCAACCCATCCAAACATCCCAACCATCCCATATGCATATCCCAAATCACCCAACAAATCCAATCTAATCCTCCAATCTCTCAACAACAATCATCTCAATCTTATCCATCCAATTACATCCCTCTGCAACATCCTATTTCCCAACCCATCTAATCACAAGCCTTCAATTATCTTCCTCCTTATCAACCACCCCCACAAACTCCTAATTACACCCAACAATATCAATCTTACCCATCAACCAACCCATCTACCTCTTAAAATCCATAACCACATGAATCGATCCTCACCGTCATACATCAAATGACCCCATGCAGCCTTGTTGAGTAGGATGACTAGCCTAGAGGCTGCTACTTTGAGTCCCAAGCACATCTTCACCTATGAACAAATCTACAATGAGCCTATCAACCCATCCATACCCGATAAGACCTATCCTCCACAATGGGAGCTTCCCAAGTTTTCTAAATTCAGCAATAAGGAGGATCCCTAACAACATCTTCGTGCTTTTAGGAACTCATGTTATCTCATTTCACTTGATCAAGACCTCATTATTCTCACCTTCCCCATGTCATTGGTCAGACCCGCTTTAGATTGCTACAATGACATTCCTTAACATTCAATTTTCTCCATCACTCAACTTGTGTATTTTTCTAAGAGCACTTCTCCATGAATATCACACTCAAGATCACCATCAATGACCTCTATGCCATCAAATAGTTCAAAGATGAATCAATCACTGATTTCATTTCTAGGTGGTGGCATTATCAATTAATTATCCTTCTCTCTCCCCTAAATCGAGCTAATTGAACTCTTCTCTAGATCATGTGCTAAACATATCTCATCCACTCTCAAAATTTAGTCTCTCTAAAGCTTTGAGGAATCTTTTACATGTTCTCGCAAATTAGATTTCATGCCCTTGAGCAAGACCATGTCAAGCTTTAGTTTAATAAGCCCAAAATCAAATTCACCAAATCGTTCACCCATAACGACAAATAAAAAAATGTGGCAAATGCCTTTGTCGTCAAAACTTCTTCCACATCTACATCTCATACCGAGCCTTCATAAAGAGCTTCTCAACTAATCCCTAATTACAATCATCTTGGTGAATCCTGTAGTTCCATCTTCTATAAGATCATGGCTGTTCTACGCCTTATCTAACTTCCTCCCATCTACCCCCATTGATGATTCTCATCCCAAACTCCTACATGGTATCACAAGGACCATTATTGCAAACATCTTCAAGTCTCATGGCCATGATATCGAAAAATTTCATGCCTTTAAAGACCTAGTACAATGGATTATCGATCATGGGGACCTTCAATTGGAAAATCCTAACGATCCTCTTAATAAACCATTGGATGTCTTCAAGAATCAATTCCTAATCATCCACCAAACAATCAAGCCAACCCCATCTTGTCTCAAGACGCTAACACCCATACAATCAATACTCTAAGTCAGCTTCAACATCACCATCCATATCTATCATACCTCATCTATCATATCCACACATATATCCTCATCTATGCCTATATCTACCATCATAATTACATCCATACCTATATCTATCCCCACATCTACCTCTACATCCATGCTTACATCTACATCTTCTTTCACACCGACATCTCTAGCTATACATATGCCTACATTTACATCTATAACCCATGGCCATATCTAAATCATCTCTAACTTCTACTAAGCGACATCCCCCTTGATTTTATCACAAATGATGTACCAATCCCATCCTCATCTCCAACAAGTATGACTATTTCTATACCCACACCTCCAAATACCAAAAAAATTGAAACCTCTTATTAGCTCATCAATCATGATATTCAAAATCATATTCATCCTCAATCCCCACATCTACAACATAACCTACACCTAAATCATATAATCCCACCTACAAAGACAATCCCATTATTGAAATCATTTTGATCCTTTCCAAGGGAAAAACTTCGTAGTAAAAATATAAGAACCTGGCACGTCCATCAAAAATTTCTTACTCATCCACAAAATAAATATGATCTTCTCCTTTGAAGCCACATTATCCTAATAATATAACATCCAATCATATATCTTAGGGCCTTAATAATCTATTTTAGGACCGTTCCTTTATCTAAATCCACCATTACCAAAAAATATGAATCAAAATCATCCACTCCTTCTTCTAAGTCCAAATCTAAATCCAAGGCTCCTATCACATAACCCCATAATAACAAGGCACATCTCTTGCCTTCATCTATCTCTTCTAAACCAAACCCATCCAAAATCCATGAAACCCCATCTTCTAAAACCCCCATTGGATCTTACAACAAGATATTTCATCATCTCATCCAAGCATCTCCAATCACCCTTCCCCATCAAGTCCTTCGATTCACGTAGGTCAAAACCCACATGTTTTAATTATAATGCTCTCTATGCCTACCATCGTGTTCCTGGGCATGATACAAAGCATTGTAAGGCTCTTCAAACCCTCATCAACAATCTCATCGAAGAGTATGATCTTATCATCAAAGAAGACCATCCTCTTCCATCCACTATCTCATCCACATCCAAACGCAACCCTCAAATCAAATCTACAACTTCCAAGGCCTCTAAATCTGGTCCTCCACCCAAATCCTTTGTCGCAATCCTACCACCAAAATCTACCTCTTCCAAAGAAGGCCCCCTCTTTTTATAAATGTTGTTCATATTTCTACTCATTCTCTCTCTCATGATTCTCAACCACCCACCCAATAAAAAAGAGTTATCATTGATTTGCCTTTTGACAAACCCACTCCATCACCCTCTTCATCCAAGGCTAATGTATCTATCCTAGTTGCTCCATGAACCCAAAAGCCTGTTGCTATAGAAAAAACCATTGTGAACTAACTACATCAGGCTCCCATCAAGATGTCTCTCTATGAGCTTATCCAAATCTCCCCTAACCATCGACAAGATCTCATTGAATCTTTACAATGTATCCCAATTACAACTAATGAACCTCAACCTTTCGTGGCCCTCATTGGAGATCTTACAACTTCCACCGCCATCTCCTTTGATAATTTTGAAATTCTTGACATTCTACCTAAAGATCATGACCTTCCCATTTTTATCACCATCTATATCAATGATACCTTCATCTAACAGATCTATGATTGATAATGGTACTAGCATCAACATAATCTCATCCCATACCTTCAACCAACTCAATATTCCCAACACTATTGTTGCCCAATCATTCATAGTCCTTTGCACTTTTAATGATGATGTTTCCTTGCATTAGGAGTAGTTATCCTCCCCATCCACGTTGGTGAAAAAATCCTCCATGAAATCTTCTACATCATTGAGGGGAGTTCCAATATAATATCTTGTTTGGATGCCCATGGATTAGAGCTATGCATTGCATCCCATGTACTCTTCATTGCTATCTCAAGTATGAACATGAGGGAAAATCCACACACTCCCCACCAACCTTCCTCCCTTCAAGGCATACCACTTGACCTACCCCCAAATGACGTTCTCATTCCTAAGTAGGACCATCCTTCAAAACATCCACTAGTTCTTTAGTTCATGTATCTAAATTATCCAATGATGAATCTCTTGACACCATGATGCATCATCTTTCATTAGGGAGTATCAAATCCTCACCCTCAATGCTCTTCCCACACCCAATCGACTTGGTAGACCTGAAAAATATCCTATGTATCAACCTAACATCGGGGATATCATTTCCTTCAGTCCACCTCATTTGAAAACCAATCTTTTCTATGGTGGCATCGATCACTTGTATTCTCACATCGACAATATACCCCATACTAAGCCATATACTAATGGATTTGAATTCCTTTATGATAAATCATTCGCTTACACTTATCTCCACCGCATGTACATGGAAGATATTTTCTTGGATGTTACCAACAAGGCATACATGATATTATCCTTGATCAATCCCGTAAACCCCATGAGAAGTCTAGATTAGGATTCAAATAACAACCCATTGACTCTCTTACACACCCTTCTTCTCTAATCTCTCGTGAAAATCAATCCATCACTTCCTTCTCCATCCAACGACCCCATGGACATGAATGACACCGTGTGTATCTTCCTTCTATTTTTTTAATCTCCATGATGACTTTAGGACCGGTCATCTATCGGATGAAGGTGAAATTAGGTCCCTTCCTCTTAAATTCATTGACATGGTAGAGGAGGATTCCCATACCATTGACATTCTTCAATGCAATGATGATGAATCTATTATTTTCTACATGGGTGGAGAATATTCTCATCTTTATAAGGCATTACCTCCCAAAAATCCACCCTTCTCAATGAATCCACCATTGATATCAACATAGGGACTTTTCAAGAGTCCCACATCCTTAAAATCAGCCAATATATTGATGCACAAGAGCTAGATGCCTTCATTTCTTTCCTCTCCAAGAATAGCTAGGCCTTCATATGGTCATACACTTTGACATGCCAAGCCTCGATCCTTACATCTTCATCCATAACATCGTCACCATCCCTAATGTTAAATTGGTCAAGAAAAAGCTACGTTGTATGCATCTTCACGTAGCTCTCCTTGTCAAAGATGAACTTAAATGTTTTCTTTCTACCAACTTCATCTAACCCATTGATTATCCAAAATGGGTTTCTAACATCATAGACGTCATCAAAAACTATAGGAAGCTTTGTATATGTACCAAATTTCAAGACTTGAATCTTGTTTTCCCCAAAGATGACTTTCCCCTTCCTAACATCGATCATCTCATCGACCTCACCATTGGCCACAAAATGTTTTATCTTATAGATGATTTTTTCGGTTACAATCATATCCTTATCACACCAGAAGACCAACATAAGACATCCTTCATCACCCTTTGGGAACCTTCTGCTACCGCATTATGCCCTTCAGTTTGAAAAACGTAGAGGGCCACCTATTAATGTGTCATGGCCTATATCTTCCATGATATCATGCAAAAAATGTAGAGGATTATGTTCACGAACTCATGGGTAAATCAAGCATTTGTGGGACCATCTTACTATCCTTGAAATCATATTCACATTCATTATCTGTTTCTTCCTTCATCTCAATCTAACCAAGTGTGTGTTTAGAGTTCTAACTTGAAAAATCCTTAGCTTCATAGTTTCTATCAGGGGTATTGAAGTTGACCCCTCCAATATCAAATCTATCCTTGAAATGCCTCCTACTTCCAATCTAAATTAATTTCATAGTCTCTAAGGCTGACTTCAATCACCCATCGCTTCATCTCACAACTCTCTACTTATTTCCAACCTTTTTATCATTTCCTCCCAAAAGACATCCATTTTAAGTGGGATGCCATTTTCCAAAAGCCTTCGAGAAACTCAAACAATGTCTTTTGTCGCCACCTATGCTCACACCTCCACATAAGGGGGAGACTTTCTACCTTTACATCTCTTGCCACTCGACCATGCTTTAGGTGTCATGTTTACACACCGTGATGAGCGGGGTAGGGAACAAGTTGTTTATTATATCATCCACACACTTCACGACTATGAGACTTGCTACATCGAGGCTAATTTTTTTGTTACACTCTCTTCTTTGTCACTTCCAAGCTTCATCACTATCTCCTAAACCAATAGAATTAAGTTGTCACTAGCTTTAATCCTCTTAAAACCATGCATTCCAAAATTCATCATGATGATCGTATCACTCGATGTATCATGCTCATGACTGAGTTTGACCTAGATTTCATGTCTCAAAAAAATAGATCAAGGGCCAAGCCATTGTTAATCAATTCATTGATGCCCCTCTTCCTGATAATAAACTCCCTCATGAGAAATTTCCTGATGAATCCATCAACACAATCGATCACGGTATTCTCCCTCAAAATGAAACTTTTCTTTGATGAATCTAAGTCGGAGAGGGGATCGACATCATCATTATCCCTCCTTTAGAAAATCCTATCCCCATCGCCTACAAAATCAATTTTTAGTGTACTAAAAACATGGTCGAGTATGAAGCCCTCATCCTAGGCCTCCAAACTATGGTGATTCTCAACATCCAAATCCTCGATAGCTACGTTGATTCTCAGCTTATCATTAATCAAATCAAGGGAGTCTATCAATATAAAAAATGAAGTCCTTCAAAAATACAAGGACATCATTGACTTTCTCCTAAAGGCCTTCGATCAATACACCATCCAAATAGTCACTCGTTCATTCAACTGCTTCATAGACACCATGGCCTCCCTTACATCACTCATACCTTAGACAACGAAAGAATCTAAACTCTTCATTGTTGTTCATTGCATCAATGAACCATCCCATAGCAATGATCTTCCCGTATTAATCTCATTGAAATCGACTAATATGATCTTTAGTATATAGATATCTTCAACTATCTCTCTCAATCCAAAATCCCCTTTGACCTATCTAAGAATAGTAGGAGGTTATTTTTTCAACATGCTATCCTCTATGTCATTCTTGAAAACATCCTCTATAAATGTGGGTATGATATTATTTTACTATGATGCCTTAAATACCATGAATCTATCCTCCCTATCCAAGAAGTCCATGACAAAATATGTGGTGGAAAATTTAGTGGTTTGGCTGTCACCAAGCATGTCCTTAGGATGGGCTACTATTAGCCCACCCTTAATCAAGATTACTGTGAATACATTAAGAAGTGCATCAAGTTCCAGTAGCATTCCAACCTCATCCATATCCCTAGCTAAGCCTTACATTCGGTTCAAGAGCTATGACATTTCTCATAATGGGTACTCAACCTCATTGGCCTCATTAATCCACACTCTTCTCAGCGTCATCATTCCATCCTCACCGCTACTCTGAATACTTCACTAAATGGGAGGAAACCATCGCACTCACATTGACCAAAGATAACAAAATAATCAATTTTATCTATTAGTACATCATATGTCACTTTGGTGTTCCTCATAAAATCATCACAGACAACAAAAAGTCCTTCAAAAATAAATATCTTAAGAAGCATTGCAAAACATTCAAAATCAATATTATCTTCTCTTCTCCATACTATCAAGACTCTTTACAAAATTATTTCCAAAAGTATTGATAAGGCAGGTCAAGATTGACATCTTCATATCCCTTTCATTATTGGGGATTATCAGACTAACATGCACACCTCTACGAGAACTACTACCTTATCTCTCATATATGGCTTTGAGGCCATCCTCCCTCTCAAAGTGAAAATCCCATCCTTACACATTTATCTTTTTGAATGCATCTCTGAAAAGGACTATCACCAAGAGCATCTAACATAACTTGAATGGTTAGATGAATGTTGCTTAATCACCCTCCAATATCATCACATTGTAAACATCTTAAACAATGTGAATTTAACATTGATGACTTGTCTTAAAAGAAAATTAGAATGTCACTACTCTGAAAGGAGCCAACATGGAAAGTTTACTCCAAACTGATTGGACCATATATTATCACTCATAAGTATGGGTCGATGATTATCACTTAGCCTCTCTTGATGGTAAACCAAAAATGGAACCTCTCAATGCCTTGCACTTGTGGCCTTTCTACTATTAACATACCTACCAACACAATCTTAGTCACACTAATGATCCTATTTCCATTATTATCCCTCTCCATCTTCCATCATAATGATTTGGAATCATGTGGTCTTATGTTACTATACTATATATGACCTTGAATATGAGCACCATAGTTCTCCTCATAACATATTCCTTATGAAAAATTTCCTCCTTCTAGGTGGGAATACTACAATCATTACATCCATTTTCTTCTTATCTACCTACTAGAACCATGATAAGGGTCCACATGTATAACTTGTACACATTATTTCCCCTCCCTAAGTGATCTACTTGGCCATCCTCATCTCAATATATAAAATTCCAAAAACTCATGGATGCTCATTAAAGCTATCTTATCAAACACAGACTACTCCCTCAAAGGACAATTATCATGCATTGTTGGACGTAATTTTCTCTTTCCTATTCAGATTAGTGAAATAGATACTAAAGAAAATCAAGCAACTCAAAACATGCAAGGGTTTAAGGTACCTTGGGATAAGATGATGATGATGGATGGGTGAAAAGATGAAATCCTCCTCACTGCGAGCTAGATGAATCTAACAAAAAGATAACTAGAAAGAAAAAATGGATTATATGGTAGATGGGAGGGGGTTTCCCGACGAATTTGTTTCTAAGAAGCGTGGAATTCCTTACATGGATGTCAACCCTCATGGTTTATAAAGATAAATAAAGTAAATGGATATGGATCTGATATAAAATGTAGAATTTGTGATAACAAAAACTGAAACGATGGATCTAAGATAATATAAATATATTTGATCTAAATTGACATAAAATAAATCATACACGCTAGGTTAATGATGACCTAAGTCTGTAGAGGTCCACTCGATAACCACTAGGTAAGATGGATCAAAACAACAACTAAAAATGTAGATTTGAAAGGCTATGTATACATATATGAAGGCGATGCAAGACTTATAGTGATTAGTAATGATATGCATAAAGGATTAAAAACAAGAGAAATAGAAAGGGTGCAAGAAATGGATATCTAAGGTGACAAAATGAAAATATGGATCAGGTCGACAATGACTAGGTTTGGGTTGGTAGCGACCGGATTGAAAGAGTGACAAAATGACATATCTCGAGAACTATAGGAAACAAAAGCGAGTGAAAAACTCTGCTATGGATTTGGATAATAGAATAGATGATGCGGTAGGAGAAGGGTCGATGGTGACATAGGATAACCTAGTTGTGAATGAAATTGGATGGGTTGGTTTATGAACTTGCACAAAAAATGGAAAAAGATGAGGCTAGATCGGGATCTCTAATGGTAGCTGGACATGCAAAACATTAGTAGTTTATAGTAGCGATAATAATAATGTAACAATGAAACAAACCAACACTTTAACAAGATGATCTTCCCAAATTATGCATAAATGATGAAAGTAAGATCAAAGGAACTCTAAAAAGATTGAGACAAATATAGAGAAAATTAAACAAAAAGAAAAGATCACAATTTCGCAAGAAAATTATGATTTTTCATCCTTTTGTAAGGAGGAGTGAATGGGGCTTTATAGTGTCGACGAAGACCTGGGTGCGTCACCGCCAACCGCAGGGAACCATCCATTTTGGTGGTGGGAGGATGCCTAACTTGAGGCATCAAGCCCATTATGAGCGGGATTAGGGTTTTAGAAGGCTTATACAGTTAGGGTTGCATAAGGAGATGAAATGGGTAGGTGAGGGATGAAATGGAGTAAATAAAGGCTAAGGAGAGCCTAGGGATGAACAACTAGGTAGTTTAGGGATGATAAACAACCTAGAGAGGAGAATTATGATTGATTAGGGGTGATTTAGGAATAATTAGATAATGAGATGAGGATTAGAAGATAATTAATGAGGATTAGGAATGAATGGAATAATAGATGGGAATATTGATAAAATATGAATTAAAATAAAGGGTCTAGATAAGTGACCATGGTGAAAAGAAGCAAACGTAGGGTGACAAGGGTAGTGATACCAAATTTTGGTGTCTACATTTTCCCCTTTTTGTCAAGTGGTTTACGCAAGCAAGCCACGAGACAAAAATGATGGGAGATGAAAGGTGGGTTAGAGGATTATGGAGGATTATGGAGGATTGATGATGTGCTCCCCCTCAAACTAGGGATTGATGACATAACAAGGAATTGATCATGAGTTTGAAAGAAATAGATGAAGAAGGGTGGGTGGGAAAATAAGGAATGGTAAATGACGAGCCGAGGAAAGATTCCCAAGCAAGAATGATTCAAGTAAAATAATTAAAATATGGTGGTGATTTTAGGAGTCACTTTGGTAGGAAACAAAGGGCATGGTCTTTAAGGAGATGATGGTAATGTCCTACGGGATTGTGAATCGGCAAAAAAAATTACATAATGGAGGGAATCCAATGGGAAACCACTAAAATGGATGCAAGCTGTGGGGACCAATGGGTCATAGGCACACATCAAAATCATACACAACCAAATGTGAGAATAATGAGAAATCCTTCGTACATGAGGAATCAAGGAAAGCTATGTGTCCATAAAGGATGAGGATGATGATGAAAATAATGGTGCCTCGAAAAGGACACAAAGCCGACAAAAAGGCAAGATTGGAAATTGTGAGATATGGTGCCCGAGAAGGAGCACAATGATGGCTAAAAAATTAGACTTAAGATAAGATAGATTGGATGAGATAAGACAAGTTGATAAGATGGGATGAGATAATATTGATAAGGTGAGAAAAAATATGGCATATTAGATGGGATAATATAGATAGGATGGATGAGAGAGATTACATGAGATAGATGGAAGAAAAGGAATGTGAATTGATAGGTGGTTACCAAAGGGTATGAATGATATTATTTCATAGCAAGGAGATCGTGAGGAAGTGATGCTTCAAACCAGATTGGAGGTAAACAAGAAAGGGAGCCAATTAAGAAAATCCACTTATAACCAATAACATATGTTAACACATAACCAATGATAGTTAATTATACCAAAGATAATGAGGGAAATATAGATGAAATGAGCTTATAAACCTAGTATAGACATGAAAAAGGGGTTTAGATGTAACTTGTCCTGGGGGGAAGAAGTTTCTCCATAGGTGGTTGTTCCTAGGACTATGGCCCTAGCTCTGGGTGGAGGAAAAAGTGCAAATTAATCAATGCGAGAAGTTTGCAATATATGAGAAATTTGATCAATGTGGGAAGCTTTCTTAGGATGCTTGATTTTTTATATTGTTTATATATGCTTTTGATTTTGGATACATAGAATGTTGATCAATGCGGGAAGCCTTCATTGTCATGATATATTAGAGTACCCATCCTTTGAGGGAGTGGTCTCCTTTTTTCTTTATGGTATTTTTCATTTTGCTTTTTTTAGATGGCATGATAAGATATGCATGCTAGATGACCTTTGACAGATCATTCTATTTTTATATATTTTTCATTATATGAACAACTATCCTTTGAGGGATCAGTTTGTTTTTAGATAGTATGAGATATGAGCACCCAATAATTTTGACTTTTTGAATTTTTATGGGGAAGAGTTTGGTATAGATAAGTAGATCACTTAGGAAGGGATAAAAGACATACAAGAGACATCCTTAGACCCGCTATATGGCTCCAATAGGTAGATGAGAGGGTGATGGATGTAATGATCATGGATTTCTCACCAAGAAGGGAGAACCTATCCATAAGGAAAATTCTATGGACAAAGCCATGGTGACCATATTTAAGGTCATGTAGAGGAAGGTGAAGGTAGACCACATAATTCCAAATCATTACGATAAGAGATGGAAGAGGCTAATGATGGAGGAATGATCTAAGAATATGACTAAGGGCTCACTAGTAGGTATGCTAACACTAGAATTATCCCAAGTGTAATGAATTAATGGGTTCCACTTATGGTTGACCATCAAAGGAGGCCAAACTATAGGCTCTCGACCTATACTTATGCATGATAATGTAAGGTCCAATCTAGTTGGGGGAAAATTTTCCACGTTGGCCCCTTTCTAGAGTAGTAACATTCTAATTTTAAGGATAAGGTTGTTGATGTTAAATTCACGATGAAATAGGATGATATCTTGCAAAATATTCAAATAGTTTGAGATAAATGATAAAAACTATGCATTACCCTTCAAAATTGAGGAAGCAAGGAAACATGTGTCTTAGTAAGACGAAGATGGCTACAATAGTGGGCTTATGATGAAATATGGTGCCTCGAGAGAGGTAAAAATATGGCCAAAGGTGGACTTAGGATGGTCTAGATAAATGGATAGATAGATTTGATAAGATGAGATAGTAAATTTAGATAAGGTTAGAGATAGATAAGACAATGTTGAGGATTAAGATGAAAGGAACTAATATCATATTAGACCAGTCCAATAGTGAATTCCCAAGCATTCAAGGAGCTATTTGATGGAGAGATGAATGGATCAATGTTCTAGGGATATGTGGATGAGGGAGAAGATGAACAATGGTTAAGAGTAAGGAGTGGATACTCCCCAAAATGATGGACACCGTATCTCACTAGGAAACTTGGATGAAGATATGTATAAGTAGTTGAAGTTGATATAGGTATGATAGTCATGGATGTGATTGGGGTAGATATTAAGGAATTAGTATATGTAAGCATAATTTTTGAGCTAGGGGTAGATGTGGTAGGTGATGGGGCAATGGATATAGGTACTAATGGATATTATTGATTGATGGTGTTAGTGGTGTTGATGGTGTGAGCATATGGTGATTGAGATATAAGAGGGGTGGTTTTATTTATTGGTGGTTGATTAGGAAATGGTTGTCTAAACATGTCGAGGGGTTAGCTAGGTGAGGTGGTGGAATTGTTTATTTGGATATCCCCCTAATTTATAATTTATTGGAGGTAATCTTTGAAGGAATGAAACTTTTCAATGTCATGACCTCTGACTTGATGATATTTACAATAGTGGCACTCGTGATACCAAGTGGGCTTGGGTTCTGACTCGTCCACGGGTCGTATGGGAGGAATTTGGATGAAGTGGATTTCCATAAACTTGTCAAATACCAAACTATAGGGTTCACCCAAAGGGGTATAGTTAGGAGATGGTCTAAAATATCTTTACAAAGATTTTGCGTGAGAGGTAGATGTGGATGGAGATTGAACCACAATGGTATTGGCAGAAGTTTTAGACTTATCACTATGTGTAGAGGGTTTGATGAACTTGGTCTTGGGATTGTTTGATTGAAGCTTGAGTTGGCCTTGCTCAAGGGCGCGAGTTTTAAGTTTACGAGCCATGGTGAAGGCTTATTCGAATGTCTGAAATGATTGGATTTGTAGGGTGGATGAGATATGATTCACACAAGAGCATGAGAATAATTCAATGAGATTTATCTATGGAAGGGTGAATGATAATTGATTGGTGATCCCATGCCATCATGCACCAAGTCTCGTGATAGACTCGTAAAATTTTTGAATGGCGTATAAGTCTGTAATGGTGATCTTGCGCGCAATATTGATTGAGAAGTATTCCAAGAATAATCAGTAAGTTGGGTAAATGAGAACAATGAGTGTTGAGGGATTCCATTATACCAATCTAATGTGGGACCGACCAATGACATAGGAAAAGTGCAAAGCATGAGGTCTTGGTCATGGGAAATGAGATAACATGCATTCCTAAATACACGAAGGTTTTGTTAGGGATCCCCCTTACTTGTTAAATCTAGAAAATTTTGGAAGTTCCCAATGTGGGGGGTAAGGCTTGATAGGGACAGATGGATTGATAGGCTAGTTAAAAATTTATTTGTAGGAGAATGTGATATTAGGTCCTAAGGTAGCGACTTATAGGTTAGCTAACCTATTCATCAAGGCATGCATATGATCATTCAAGTGGTTGGATGAGAAGCGAGATGGTTGTGGCTTTTGGAAATGAGAAGTGGTTGAATAGGTTTTTGATAGGCTTGAGAAGCTTGGGGTATGTCGATGTAGAGGGAATGTTTAGTAAGAGGAAATATGATTAAGAGGTTGAGATTGAATTGGTTAAGAGAATGTTTGATGTTGGGAAATAGGAACGTGATGGGATTGGATGGGTTGTGATAACAATTTCTATTGAGAAAATGAATGTGATGTGATTGTTGAGATTAGATGGGTTGTTGTGAGATGAGGATATCTGATTGTTGAGGAATATAATAACTAGGAATGTGAGTGTTAAAAGGTCGAGATGGTTGGATAGGCATACTAGTGACAATAATGTAATGATGAAGTGGGGATAGTGTTGACATGAGGTGATGGGGGTGGAATGGGATCCACCAATTGAGTGGATTGGTAGGATTGGATGATTGTGGAAGATATATGAAATAAATATTCATAAAGGGTGATAGAAGGAGGTCCAGGAGTTTTTAAAGGAGAAAGAGATGGAGGTGTAGCTGGTCTAGATGAAATAGATTGAATAGAGGTAGGAGAATTGGTTTCAATATGGGGATCAATTTTGATGACACGGTCTTCATGAAGCGAGACCATGAAAACATGAAGTTGAGAGGTCAAAGGTGCGATCTCAAGTTTATAATCTTTTTGGAAAAGATCATTGGAGGAAGGGATATCATTGGATGGAGTAGAGTCTTTGCATTTTCTTGATTTGAGAAAGGGTGACAATAGGCATGAAATAGGTGAACATTTGTTTATGTAAATTTTTAACAAACAAATCAAGCAATAAAATTTTAATCGTCATGATTAATTAGAAGATGTGGAAAAGAAAAAAAGTGGATAATGAGGGTACCTAAGAAATGACAGTCTATGGTTGGTTTCAGGTAGTTTTGGCTGTGGAGTCTTCGATATACTTGAAGGTATGTGAGGCCTAAGTCTGTATAGGATTTATAACATGGCCATAACACCATGATGACTTTCCTATTGGGTGATCAATAATTGGGTTCACCTAGTAAGGGATTTCTATTGATGTGTGAGTTTATTAGTGTGTTTGGATGTGTATGAAGACATGTGAAATACATCCAATTAAACCACTACTTACACTAGATTTGTAAGAAAGAATGAAAGATATTTTTTAAAACCCAAAACTAAATATGGATATTTGATGAGAATAACCACACAAGGAATGGAAAATGTGATGTAAAAGGAGAAACTAAGATAAAAGGGGAATAACTGGTTTTCACTTTTCATTTTTATCTAATATTCAAAATAAAGAAAGTGAAAAATAATAGCTAAGCAATCCAAAAATCCCAACATGAAAAAGAAAAACAAAGCTCCTACCTACAATGTTAGTGGAAGATAGAAGAAATATGGAAAATGAAACAAAATGCAAGAGAATCACCTAAGAGGGTGGTCCCACTCGGGCGTGCTAGAATGTTGGATGAAATTTTCTCTTTCCTATTTAGATTAGTGAACTAGATACTAAAGAAAATCAAGCAACTCAAAACATGCAAGGGTTTAAGGTACCTTAGGATAAGATGGTGATGATGGATGAACACAAAGATGAATTCCTCCTCACTTTGCGAGCTAGATGAATCTGCACAAAAAGATAACTAGAAAGAAAAATGGATTAGATGGTAGATGGGGATTTCCCGATGAAGTCGGTTCTAAGAAGCATGAACTTCCTTATGTGGATGTCAACCCCCATGTTTGATAAAGATATATAAAGTAAATAGATATGGATCTGATATAAAATACAAAATATGAGATAATAGAAATTGAAAAGATGGATCTAAGATAATAGAAGTAGATATGATCTAAATTGACATAAAATAAATCATACCTGGTTGGGTCGATGGTGACCCAGCCGCAGAGGTCAAGTCGACAATGACTGGGGCGGATGGATCAAAAGAAAAACTAAAAATGTAGATTTGAGAGGCTTTGTATACATATATGAAGCTGATGCAACACCTGTAGTGATTGGTAAGGACCCGTAGAGAGGACCGAAACAAGAGAAACAAAAAGGATGCAAGAAAATGGAGATCTAAGGTGACAAGAAATAGAAAGGATGCTTTATAGGGTCAATACCGACCTGGGTGGGTCGCCACCAACCGTGGAGAACTGTCCATTTGGGTGGTGGGAGGATGCCTAATTTAAGGCATCAAGCCCATTAGGAGCAGGATTAGGATTTTAAAAGGCTTAGATGGGTTAGGGTTGCATAAGGAGAAGAAATGGGTAGGTGAGGTATGAAACGTACTAAATAAAGGCTAAGGAGAGCCCAAGGATAAGAAACTAAATGGTTTAGGGATGATAAACAACCCAGAGAGGAGAATTAGAATTGATTAGGGGTGATTTAGGAATAATTAGATAATGAGATGAGGATTAGAAGATAATTAATGAGGATTAGGAATGGATAGAATAATAGATGGGAAAGATGGGAATATTGATAAAATATGAATTAAAATAAAGGGTCTAGATAAATGACCATGGTGAAAAGAAGTGAATGCGGGGTGACAAGGGTACCAATACCAAATTTTGGTGTTTATATGCATCTTATCCTATCATCTAAAGCAAAAATAAAAAATCCAAAGAAAAATTCCTAATGGTAGACCACTCCCTTGAAGGATGGCTACTTTCTTATATCATGGTAGTAAGGGCTTCCTGCATTGATCAACCTTCTAAAATATCAAAAGCAAAAGCAAATCCAAAAGAAAACATCCTAAGAAATATTTCCACATCGATCAAATTTTTAATTAAAGGAAAACTTCCCACATTGATCAGTTTGCACAATATTACTGGAGTCAGGGCATAAAACTAGGAAAATCACGTAAGGAGAAACTACTTCCCCTGTCAAGCTACATTTAAACCCCTTGTTGTGTCTATATTAGGTATATAAGTACATGATGGGTGTCGTTATTCCCTTCATTTAATCAACTTCCTGTTGATGTCATATTCAAACCAGGGGTGTGTCTAAAGCTATATGCAACAAGAGTAATCCTATCAATCTAGTAGTTGACTGTAGTTATTTTTGTATTTTTTTGGGGGATCTTTTTAGTGTCTTAAGGACTTCTTGGTAAGAACCTTATTCAAATCATATTATGAAAAATTTTCTGAAAGGAAACACACTTTATAGAATGGAAATAAACACACTTGCTTTTGAAAGTAAACACACTTGATTTTGGAAATAAACACACTACCTAGAGTACTTGAAAATGGTTGTAAGAAAAATAAGAATCTATCTGGACACCTACAAGAATGAGTATACAACGAGTTTAACTAGAAGGATTAAAAGATATAAAGAATTAATGGATCTAACTATTTGATTAAGAAATATAATTACCAAATAGATGAATATCTTGGTCCTTGGGGAGTGGGACCTTGCTCCTCCTTGAATCAGGATTTAACAACTTAGAATTCTCTCAAACAAGAATGGCTATTTATTGATAAAACATTTGGTCTTACAAAACAAAGCTGGATCTGTGTACTTAAACTCTATCTCTATCTATCTTCTCTGTTCTATATCTATCTATCTATCTACTGCAGGTGTGCTTATATATACATTTACAATCATAGTTGTCTCTATGATTATGATGAAATTGAATCATGCCCAGAATAGATGCTGACTCGGATTGTGGTTGATTAGACAACTATAAGATAACTATCTATGGATTTACGTTCAAAAATCTTCTCATCCTTTCCTGATTGAAAGGGTCATTGATGAAAAATCTCTGGATGTGGTTAGAATAGATAAAATTCCATCGATTCCTAACTTTAGAGAAGTTCTAGAACCATAGGAAATCATCAAGGATCAAAACCGTGACAGATTCCCAAGCTATACCTGGGGAGTTCAAAACTAAGTCCAAAAATTCTGGAACTAAATACTGGAGTTCCGGAACTAAGTCCAAAAGTTTTGGAACTAGATGATGACTATGTAATGGAGTTCCGAGAACTATCTTGGAAGTTCTGGAACTAAGCCGTATTAGAACAGATGCTACTGAAAACATGCTGAACACTACATACTTCATTTCTTTGACTGATTAGACCTGCTTTATTACAAAACTGAATTTCAAACACACTTTGTCAGGAATTTCAGAGCTTTTAAATGTTAGAATCACAATCAATCAAAAGACAGACAATTACATCCTAACTCATATCAGATCAAATAAAAGTCACAAAATGCAATCAAACTTAATAAAAAGGAGAGTAAGATGAGATCATTTATTATACATTTAACGGGCATATTCTAGCCTCATCATTTCCCCAAACTTACTTGTTTGTAAGTCTCTTTACAAACTTGATTCTTCAAAAGCGAGGGTTATATGTTCTATATTACATTAGATTGCTTAGATCAAATGGCTAAAATTGGATCTTCCAATGCTTAAACTTAGAGGTGTTGTACCCTGCTCCTACTTCTATTTTCCTCTGCCACTCTTCAAATTGATTAGGATCTTGAGGTTCTCTATTTTTCCAAGGAGACACGGGGGTGAGAAGTAGAGGGGCCTTGTTCGCATTCCCATTCATATTTTCCCATAGGTCTCATTGATCCGAGGAATTATTGTGCATAAAGCTTTTGCTCTTTCTAAACTCCAGATCATATTTGTAGGGGATATTACTTCCCTTCTTCTCAAGGAAATTGTAAGAAGTTCCCACGTTTTCGAGCATCCCTCATAAATATCTTCAAACTTTTCCTCCTCATAGGAGATAAAGATATCAATATTTTTTTGTAAGCTGGCAAACTAATGTGTCTTGAATTGTTCATCAAAGGCATGAGTTCTAAAATGTATGAAGAAGGTAGAAGATTTACCATAGTGAGCTCTCATGCAAAGACTAGTTGAGCTAGCTTTCAATAAAAACTCAGATTCCCTTTCCTTCCATGTAATTTGGTTTTGCAGAACAAAGACAAATGCATTGAGCTGACTTTCCCCCACATACAAATTGATCATAAACCCTGTGTTTTTCTCTAGCATCATATTACAAAGATATAATTCACATAGAAGATTTTTTTGCTCAGGACTAGCTAAAGAATAAGCTGTCATGAATTTAATTCATCTTTTAGTTCATGTGGAAGTCCACATGCAATCCTTGATAGCTGCCAATAGATGAATTGTTCTTCCAAAAACACACTATATGTAGGAGAGGGCTTCCTATAGGCAAGCAATTTTTCACTCATAATGTAGACCATATGTATTTTTGCAAGACATTTATATTTGTTTCCTTCTTCCTTATATAACTTTTCTTCCCACTCTTTTCTTGCCTTCTTTTCTTCTTCTATCTTGGTCTTCAACTCTTCATTTGATGTTTTGGCTTCTCTGAGTTCCTTACAGTGTCATTCCATAGTTGTTTGAGTGGCAAATAAGTTAACTCAATCTATGCAGAGACTGTGGACATAACATTCTATTTTCTAGAAGTTTGACATTCTTCCTCTTTCTCTATCAACTATTTTTTAATGACTGATAATTCCTCAGTCCTAACTGCAAGATGATTTGTTAGCTCTCCCATGAGATTTTCCCTCTGTTCTAATTTGAGTTTGAGGAAATCCAATTCCTCATCCTTTTCCTTGATAATGAGCTCTTCTCTAGACAAGAACAAATCCTACTTAACCTGATGTCTTTCTTCTTCCTTTGAAATTACTTGGGAGTTGAGAATTCTTCTTCTATAAAAGGAAATTTACCTTTTCGTCTCCAGGATGTCAACTCTTCTTCTTCATGTGATAATGCTGATGGTTCAGCCAATTCTTGAAAATCCTACTCCTCAAGTCTCTCATCTCATTTTCCATCTCAACTTGGCTTGGTTCAGGAGGAGTCATGGCTATCTTGCCCAAATTTTTTTCCATCTTTTCTTGTTCAATCCTTCCCTTTGAGGTTTCCCTTGACCTTTTATGCATTTTCCTTCTTTCAGGAATTTCAACATGCCCAACAAGAATTTTCTTCTAGAGCTTCTTCTTACTTTTGTTTCTTGTTCTTGCACACGTGAACTATCACCATCAGAGATAGATATTAGCTCCCCTGTGTTTGTTGTAGAAGAAGGAATTTCCTTCAAAGGTACAAAAGGTTACTCGTTGTTTTGATTCTTCTCACGAGATCTTCTTATTTTTGGTATATGCTCTCTTCCCACTTCCTTTTATTCTTCTGTAGGGGCATCAATTTCCAAATTAGTTGAAGGAGAAAATGGAACTAGAATTGTCCTCTTGATAATATCGGGGTTTTTCTTAAACTTGCCAGGAACTCTTCCCAAATTTCTTCTCCATTTTTCTTTGACAAAAAATGGTGTTGGCATAACAAATGGACTAACCCGTGATGCCTAATTGTCCCAACACCCCAGGAATACCTCTGGGCCATGGTTTGGATAGAATCGAAAAGAAACCCTAGAAGGTTTATTATGTATTCTAGTTTTGTGGCTCCATATCTCGATATATGAGCATCTTCGGGACTTCTATTCCTATAGACCCAAATTGACCATCACAGGTTAAATAATTCACTATCCAAAATGCTACCATGTTAAAGGGTTTGGGAAAACTGGCCCTTCTGACCCCTTTTATGATTTTCTTTACATTGTAAATGTATTGGGGTTCAGTTTCTCCTTCTTATAATAGGGTTTTAACCAGTTCTTTCAAGGTCCCTTTGGTAGGATGTGGGACATGCACAATTGGAACTCTAGACACATTACTTATTGTATTAACAGAAAAAGGAATAAAGATATTTCTAACCTTTATCCTGGATTGCTCTAGGTTTATGACAAATTCTCTTACTAATTCATAATTATACTTTGAAAACTTATTCAAGAACTCTAGCCATCCTGCATGCTCAAATATAGATGCCACTTCTTCGTCCACGAGTAGATGAGAATCATCCTATGGTTCTGATTTCTTTTTAATCCCCATATCGACTTGAATTTTGTTTCCTTTGATTCTTTGCAAATCAGTTGCATGGCTTCTTGCTTAGCTACTGAGCCGACAATTTTATCTACGAACCTTTGCTCTTAGTTTGTAGAACCTCTATTCTTAGCTGCAGGACCTTTGTTCTTAGTTGCGGAACCTCTGTTCTTTGCTGCGGAACACAAGCTTAATTCACTGCTTCTCCCTTAAATCTATTTGTAACTTATTTCACTTGATTTTGCACTAATGATTACTAATGATAACTATTCCGCCACTTATTCCATCCAAATCATCTTCATGATTACTCACTTGTAATCATAATGTATAAATAAATGACTCATCATACCAACTTTTAAATCAAGTCAAATCACACATGCAAACTTTTAATCTAACCCTAAATAAGTTAAAAGATATAATTACCGTCCTTGATGATGTAATCCTTTTGTTATGATGACTCATCATTCCTACAAGTGGAAAAAAACACGGTTAGATAAGACAACTGGAATTCCAAGAATTCCCTTTTATTTGAATTAGCCATATGAGGAGGTCAACCGCCATTCTTTGGTTTTCAATAAACCTATGAGAGAATTTTTAAATATATTTTTATAATTTATATATATTTTTGGGGAAGAAAATGCCATTTATTGGTTTTCATTTTCTTCCCTTTATTCTAGATCTATCATCTAGTTATTTGATAATTTTGGAAGAATTGGGTTCTTCCATATTATCAAATTCTTTGTTTGCTTCAATCTTCCTCAAGAATTCATTTTTAGTGGGAGGCATCCTATAGAGTTTTAGCCTATGTCTATTTAAAAAGAGTGTTCTTATGCTGCCATCAATGGGAAGTAATTGAATAGAACCATTGTCAAATATCTGCTCAATCTGATAGGGTCCCAACCATCTGGTTCTCAATTTTCCCTTGAATTGTTGGTACTTAGAATCAAATAGCAATGCCCAGTCTCCTACTTTGAATTTCCTTTTCTTGATATGTGTGTCATGCCATTGCTTCCTTTGCTCTTAGATTATCTCTATCTACTGAAGTGCTTCCATCCTCAATTCATCCAATTCATTGAGTTGAAGGATTCTTTCCTTTTGAGCTGCATCCAACTCAATACCCACCTTAATTGTTGTCCTCAATGTCTATAGTTCAAAATCAATAGGCAATAAGGCGTTTTCCCATAGACTAACTCATATAGTGAAAACCCTGTTGTAGTTTTCCAAGTTGTATTATAAGCCCAGAAAGATTCGGGTAGTCTCTTTACCCAATCTTTTCTCCCACCTCAACTATTTTAGTAAGGATGTTTTCCAATTCTCTGTTTGTTACTTTAGCTTGTCCATTTGATTGTGGGTGATAAGGAGATGACTTCCTATGATTGATTTGGTAATACATTGCGAAAGATTGGATCATATTAGACATAAATTGTGGTCCTTGATATGAAACTATGCTCCTTGGTACTAAAAAATTAACCATAATTTTGTTCCAAAGGAAATCAACAATTTCTTCTTCGATGGCATTTGTCAACACACTGCACTTCATCCCACATTGTCACATAGTCAATACACACAAGAATATATTCCTTCCCTTGTGAAGGAGGATTAAAGGGACCAACCAAATCCAATCCCCATATCTCAAATGGTTCAATCACTACTTGAGGTTGAAGAGGCATTTCATTGGTGAAAGTTGGCTATCCCATCCTTTGACAAGGATCACACCACTTGATATATCTCTCCACATCCTTGTACATAGATGGCCAATAATAACTAGTGCCAAGTATCTTATGAGATGTTCTTTTTTTACTCGACTAATGTCCTCCACTTGGTTCATCATGACATGCTTTATGAGGATGTCAAAGATTTCATATTCTCTTACACACTTGCGTAAAACCAAATCAAGACCACATTTAAATAACATTCCATTTAACCATTTGAATTGTGCACTGGTTTTGATTAACTTCTTTATTTGTTTCTTAGTGAAAGAAGGAGGAAACTTCCCTGTTGTAAGATAGTTTTCCATATCAACAAACCATGGTGTAACTTCAAAGAGCAAACAATTGTTCATCGAAAAGTTATCCTTGATGGATCTTGTTCCTTGTAGTGGTTAGTCTTGACAAAAAATTAGCTACCACATTATATTTACTTGGATTGTCCACAATGGTAATATAAAATTCTTGTAAGAGTAATAACCATCTAATTATTCTTCCTCCAACCACTAGTTTGTTCATTAAATATTTAATTGTTGCATGATCTGTGTGTACAAATATTTTGTACCATGTAATGTAATGTCTAAATTTATTGATTACATAAATCACAGCAAGAAATTCTTTTTCAGTGGTGGTTTAATTCTTTTCAGTGGGAGTAAATTTTTTACTAAGATAATAAATAGCATACATTTTTCCTTCTTCATCTTTCTGTCCCAAAATTGCACCAATGGAATTATTTGAGGCATCTGTTTGGATATGAAATGGATTTTCCCAATTAGGTCATCTCAATATTGGGGCAGTGATTAATTTTTCTTTAATTTCTTTAAAAGCATGATGACACTTTTCATCCCAAAGAAATTCATAGTCCTTGGTTAGCAAATTAAACATGGGGGTAATAATTTTACTGAAATCTTTGATAAATCACCTATAATACCCAACATGTCCTAGAAATGACTTGATATCTGTGGGGGTATGAGGAATAGGTAAATCTAAAATGATCCTAATTTTGTTTTGATCAACCTGAATTCCTCTTTTTGAAATATGGTGTCCTAATACAATCCCTTCATCAACCATCATTAAACACTTTTCATCACTAAGAGACAGATTGTGTTGTTCACATCTTGTTAATACTCTGTCCATATTTCTCAAAGCATCATCAAATGTA
This sequence comes from Taxus wallichiana var. yunnanensis, assembly GCA_018340775.1. NCBI lineage: Eukaryota > Viridiplantae > Streptophyta > Pinopsida > Cupressales > Taxaceae > Taxus > Taxus wallichiana. Next base: position 142,167,098 of record CM031238.1, read on the forward strand.
TCTCCATGTACAGTGAAGTCATCCATATATACCTCAACACAATCATTTGTTAGATCAGCAAAGATTGCAAGTACAACTCTTTGGAAAGTTGTAGGAGCATTGCATAAGCCAAATGGTAACACCCTATAGGAAAAGGTACCCCATGGACATGTAAATGTAGTTTTTTCCTGATCTTCAACAACAAATCTGATTTGATTATATCCACTAAAGCCATCCAAGAAGGAAAAGTATTGTTTACTGAAAGGTTGTCTAGGACTTGATCTATGAATGGTAAGGGAAAATAATCTCTCACTGTGGCTTTGTTCGAGTTCCTATAATCAACACATATTATCCATTTTCCATTCTTTTTAGGAATAATTACAAGAGGAGATACCCACTAACTATCTAATATAGGGTAGATAAAACCTACTTGTAATAGTTTTTCAATTTCTTGTTTGACTATATCCCTTAAGGTTGGGTTAATCCTTCTCTGAGGCTGCCTAACTGGTTTAACATTTTCAGTATAGATGTGATGAGTGTAGATACTTGGGTGAATTCCCTTCATGTCTTTGTAATCCCAAGAAAAAGCTTTAGTATGATTTTTTAGAACATCAAACAATTTAGCTTCTTCATCATCCTTCAACCAGCTGTTAATGTTCAAAGTTTTACCCGATTGAATCTCAACATGCTTGGTTCCAATGTGTGATGAACTAATTTGTTGAAAGGGTTCCATTAAAGTATTTAGTGGACAGGCATGTGGTAATAACCTATGATATGTAGCAACATCTCCAAAAATTCCTTGAGACAAAATCTTTGGAAAAAAGACAAGAATGAGAATTATGATACTTATCTCTTTGTAGGTCAAACTCTCTATCACTTTAATTTATAGAAATTATTCATCACTCCCTGATGTATGTGAAACTAAAGCTACTGATTCTTCCTCTCCCCACAAGAAATCTTATTCCTTCGGAGTGAAATTATTTCCAATCACAGAGAACTACTGTTGTCGTGGTTGCGGAACTAAATGTGGTGGTTCCGAACTAAATGCACAGTTCAAACTAAGTTCACAAGTTCTAGAACTAAGTTCGTAGGTTCCGTAACTAAGTTCACAAGTTCGAGAACTATTTCGATTGATTTGAGGAAAGCCGGTGCTCATCCAATGGCGATTAATTATCTCTTCTACTTCTCTTACATGATCCTGCATTGTGATCATAGCCAAAGAAGACAAATTTTACTTATTAGCATCAGGAGAATAAACCCAAAATTATTCTTGATTGTCAATAAAAGGTCGTGTAGAAGGATATAAGGAAATTTTCTTAGAGTTCTTACCATTCGAGATAGTCATATCATCTGACTGCAATCAATTAAAGAAACAACTGTAGCTAACCATGGTCTACCCAAAATAATGGGATAACCTAATGTTTTACCTTTTGGTTGTAGTATAGGAAGTCAACTAGATATTCCCATGACTCCACCATAACCACCACGTCTTTAATAATTTCTTTTGGTTTTGCTACACTCTGGTTTGCCATTTGCAATATGGTATTAGTAGGTTGTATACCTGTTAATGGTAATGTTTTCAAAGTGTCCACTATCATTACATTTATAGCTGCACCCAAATCTACCAAAATATTATGTATATCCTTATTCCCTATAGAGATAGAAATAACAGGACTTCCAGGATCTCCATATTTGGGAAGTAAAATTTTTCCTGCTAATAAATCAACAAGTTTCCCATATGCTTTGATGGTCTTGGGGTCTTGTTTCTTCCTTCTAGGATTTTTCGGACATAACATTTTGATTAATTTGTTCAATTCTAAAATGTCCTTAATTACTTGTAACAGTGGTATTTTAGTATTCAATTTCTTTAGTTCCTATACCAATTCGGACTCCTTGGTTTCTATAGCTTCTTAAAATCTCTCTAGAAATGGAGTCTCGGTAGTGTCGCTTATCTCGGCTCATTTTATTTTCTTTTTATATCCTCTTTTGGAACAACAATACTAGGGTTTCATTTTCTTGTCATTTCAAAGTGATTATAACAATTGGATCAAGCTAATTATTTTCCCAGATCTAGTTTGAATATCCTTACAATCCATGGCATGTAAATCAACCGATTCTTCCGGTTCTGCTCCATAAAATGTAGTTATTTGTTTGTTTCTTGGGTTTTCTCGGTTGTTCTTGTATTTACGTTTGGATTATATTCTCAGTTTGTGAATTCTATGCAGGGGATCCCATGATGGCTTATTGATTGTGATTTGGATATGTTTTTTCTTGAGCATAATTACTAGGGTTCCATCTAGGTTGTGACCAAGCATAAGGATTTCCTTGACCAGCCCATGGTTGTTGATGTCCCTGAGCATACCAAGCTTGACTTGCCCAATCCTGAGGGTTCCATGTTGGTTGAGGTACCCAAGGTGGTTGTCCCCAATTTTGTGGTATTGTTTGAGTAGCCCATGGCATCGTCTAGGGATTAGGAATTGATCTTGGCATAAACTGTCCTTGTTGAGGTTGTCTCTGAACAAAATTCAATTCTTCTATTGTGGATGATGTACTAGTTTATTTAAGATGATTCTTTATGACTGGGAGTAGAGAACAAGCATCAGTATCATGTTATTTAGATTCATAGATAAGACACATTTCTATTTTATCCAAAGAGCAGTCTCTTATTGCATGCTTCTTCCTACATCTAGGTCTAGGACAATATATAGCCAATGGTTCAGTTTTGGCATTTGCTTTAGCTTGTAATCCATTCATAGTAGAGCTTAATTGAACTAAAATGTCTATTTTAAAGTTTTCTAACTCATCCATTAGTTTGTTCATATCTAGATTCAAACTTTTCACCAATTTTCCTTTTCTAGGTCCACCCCTTGTTCTGGAATAGCTTCTACAAATCTCCTTAATTTCATTCATCCTTAATTAATCAATGTCTCCACCTCCTATCAAGTTAAGAGATTCCTTAGATTATTCATCCAAACCCTTAAGAAATTTGGTTTTACTTAACTCCTCTTGAAGTACAAATCCACACCTTTTGATCACAAAGAGGAATCTGTCTAAATAGTATTCTATATTTTCATCCTCCTCCTGCTTGATTTTGAAGAATTCTTCCTTCCTATTTCTCCCTCTACAATAATCCTAGTATTTTTCTAGGAAGGTAGTTTCCATTTGTGCCCAAGTGGTAATAGAGTTGGATGGTAATCCCATGAACCACCTCATTGCTGCATCCTTCAGAGTGGATGGAAACAACTTGAGTTTTTGATTATCTATTTTGTAGTCATAGGTTTGACATAGTACCTTGAACTCAAACAAAAATTGGTCAAGGTCTTTAGATGACATCCCTCTAAATGTGGGTAAATGTGCAAGTGAGATATTTTTCATTGGTGTATCATCATCACCCAATTGGATTGGATAAGTAAAGGTCCTATCAGGTTCTCTTTCAGCTTCTCATGCCATTTTAAAAATATTTTTGAATTTTCCTCCCAATCAATGTGGTATGCGGTATGCCTTGGGGAAGGTGAAAAATAAGGAGTAGGAGGTTGAATAATCAATTGAGAATCAAAACTCACCCTAAATGGATCTTGAGAAATAATCCTTCTCCTAAAAGTTCTACTTCCTTCAGGTGACTGATCTAAGAATTCCAAAGGTGGCAATTCTGTTTCTTGTATAATAAGGGATGATGGTGCCTCCAATTCTTGATAAATTTCCTTATTTGGATTAGAGGATGTTATGAATTCTTGTGAATATGTTTTTGGGAGGAATTTACCCTGTGAGTCTCTTGGTCTACTCATATATTTTATGATATAGTAGGGAAGATCCTTCAACTACTAGATGTATGATTGTTGCTCTTGCTAACACTTAATTAGAAAATTCCAACTAATGTGTCCTTGTAAATGGCACCAAAAATTATGGGTATCATTATTCCCTTCATTTAATCAACTTCTGTTGATGTCACATTCAAACCAGGGGGTGTGTCTAAAGCTATATGCAACAAGAGTAATCCTATCGATCTAGTAGTTGATCGTAGTTATTTTTGTATTTTCTCGAGGGATCTTTTCAATGTCTTAAGTACTTCTTGGTAAGAACCTTATTTAAATCATACTATGAAAACTTTGTTGAAAGGAAAAACACTTTATAGAATGGAAATAAAAAAACTTGCTTTTGGAATAAACACACTTGCTTTTGGAAGTAAACACACTTGCTTTTGGAAATAAACACACTACCCAGTACTTGAAAATGGTTGCAAGAAAAATAAGAATCTATCTAGACACCTGCAAGAATGAGTATACAATAGAGTTTAACTAGAAGGATTAAAAGCGTCTGAGAGTTAACAGATCTAACTATTTGCGTAAGAAATATAAATACCAAATGACGAATATCCCGGTCCTTAGGGGAGTGGGCCCTTGCTCCTCCTCGAATCGGATTCAACAAATTAGAGTTCTCTCAAATAGGAATGGCTATTTATTGATAAAACATTCGGTCTTACAAAAGCAGATTTGGATCTCGTGTACTTATTCTCTATCTCTATCTATCTTCTCTGTTCTATATCTATCAATCTACTGCAGGTCTACTTATATATACATTTACATTCATATATGTCTCTATGATTATGATGAAATCAAATCGTGCCCAGAATAGATACTTAGATTGTGGCTGATCAGACAACTGTAAGATAACTATCCCTGGATCTGCGTTCAGATATCTTCTCATCCTTTCCTAATTGAAAGGGTCGTTGATGCAAAATCTCCGGATGTGGTTAGAATAGATAAAATTCCATCGGTTCCAAAACTTCAGAGAAGTTCTAGAACCATAGGAAATCATTAAGGATCAAAACCGTGAGAGTTCCAAAGCTATACCCAGAGTTCTAGAACTAAGTCCGAAAATTCTGGAACTAAATACTGGAGTTTTGGAACTAAGTCCAAAAGTTCCGGAACTAGATGATGACTGTGTAATGGAGTTCTGGAACTAGCTTGGAAGTTCCAGAACTAAGTTGTATTGGAATAGATGCTACCGAAAACCATCTTTGAACACTTTGCATACTTCATTTCTTCGACTGATTAGACTTGCTTTATTACAAAACTGAATTTCAAACACACTTCGTCAGAATTTGAGCTTTTAAACGTTAGAATCATGATCAATCAAAATATAGACAATTACATCCCAACTCATATTAGATCAAATAAAAGTCACAAAATGCAATCAAACTTAATGAAAAGGAGAGTAAGATGAGATCATTTATTATACATTTAATGGGTATATTCTCGCCTCATCGCATACATTCTTCTATCTTCCCCTCATGATCTTATATGTGACTAACTATCGTTAGTTATGTGTTAACACCTGCCATATGATGGAAGTGCATCACTTTTTTCATGTTCCTTTCACGTTTTACCTCCAATCTAGTCCAAAATTATCTATCCTATGCATGCTCCTTACTATGATGAAGTGTACCTTTCTATATTTGGACCACTCTAACAAGGTCATGTTATATTCCTATCATCCAATTCAATCCAATTTCATCATCTTATCTCTTATCCAATCCAATTAACACATCCAATCAACATCCATTACATCATATATAATATTTAAATCCATCACATCATTTTTCCAATGTATTATCTCATCTCACCCAATGTATTATCTCATCTCATCCAATCTCTTATCTCATCTTATCTAATATTTTATCTCATCTCATCTCATCCAAATTATCTCATCTCATCCAATTTGTTATCTCATCTCACCCAATTTATTATCACATATCATCCAATTTCTTTATCTAAATTATATTTTCTTCCACTTTAGGCTTGTGTGTTACCTATAACATATTGATCTTTTCCTTATGTGGTTTATCTTGTTATCTTTTCCTATAATCTTATATTTCAAGCACATCCTTAATCACATCTAGAATCCCACTCCATTGCCATCTTTGTGTTCCCTTTTGGGGCACCATCTCTCATCTTAAGCCACCTTTGTGGCCATCTTTTCCATCTTTGTCCCACCAAGATGCATATTTTCTTGATTCCTCATATTTTAAGGATATTGTTGTCTAAAATAACCCCCCTGGGATATTTTAGCAACCCAAATCTTCATTTTTGGACTTGGGTGAATTTGCAAATGTTTTGGGTTTGAGAAGTTCATTTTTGAGTGTTTCAGTTTTTGAGTCCTTCATGCATCGGAACATGTTGATCCATTAACATGTTCCATGTCGTTGGTTTTCCACCCCCAAATCTCAAATTTCCTTTGTTTTAGATTTTCCAATGTGCAATGCAGGCCAAAGTTCCGCCCTTTCATTTTGGGGTTTCGGACTCTCTTGCATCGGAACATCACGACCCAAATGCATGTTCGGTGTAATTTTTTTCCATTTTTGAAACCTAATGGTCAATAGCGTTTAAAGGTTTTGGATTTTGGGGTTTCAGAACATTGAAACATCATGACTTAGAGACATGTAAATTACATCCCAAAACCTAAATTCCCAAGAACACAAAACACAAAAGCTCCAAAAGGGTGGTTGAGTTCCACCTAAGACCAAGTTAGAATTTCAAAGGTACATTTCTGGTTCCAAGTTCCACTTTCATATTTCAGAGGTCAACGGGTGCAAAGCAGAGTCAAACTTCGACAACCTAAATCATTTCGGGATTTCAGAACTCTTCAACATCGGAACATGGGAACCCAAACACATGTATTTTTCGATTTGTTTGCAATCTCTGAAACATGATTTCCCTTGTTTCAGGTTTCAGAAGATGTTTTTCATGATTGAAGCTATGACAAAGGAATGATTTAACAACTCAACCATAACTTAAAATGGCCATAACTTTCTCCCAGAAGCTCTGATTTTGACAAAATTGGACTTTTTAGAAATATCTCAAAGATCCTCTACACTACAATTAATGAGGTTAAGTGATGGGTGTCATTATTCCCTTCATTTAATCAACTCTTTGTTGATGTCATATTCAAACTAGGGGTGTGTCTGAAGCTATATGCAACAAGAAAATCCTAGTGATCTAGTAATTGACTATAGGTATTTGTTATTTTATTTTCTAGGGGTTTTTGTAGTGTCCTTAGGATTCCATGGCCAAAGCCTTATTATCTCTATGCTGTAAGAAACTTGCTGAAATAAACACTCATTGCTGGAATAAATTGCTGGAAATAAACACACATATAAAAGTAAATAAATTGCTGAAAATAAACACATGATACAGAAGTAAACACACTTTTCTTGGAAATAAACACATGGTTGAAAATTCTGTGAAAAAATTGCAAGGAAATGAAAATCTAGTCTATAACACCTGCAGGGACAAGTATACAAAAAGTTCAACTTAAAGAATCAAAAGCATTTATAGAATTAATAGATCTACACTATTTTCTTTAGAAATATAAATACCAATAAAATGAGGATCCTAGTTCTTAGAGGAGTGGGCCCTTGCTCCACCTTGAATCAGGATTTGACAAAGTAATATTCTCTCAAAATGAAGTGGCTATTTTATTGCTGAAATGTTTTGTCTTACAAAAACGTACTATATCTTTCTATATCTCTATCTCTATGTATCTATATGTATATCTCTTCTATCCTAAATCTATCTACATGTCTTTATATATATATATATATATTTTCATTCAAAGATGTATTTACGGCCATATCTATTCTACCTATTTAGATGGAACCGAATAGTGCCCAAAATAGATGTTAAATTTGGAACCTTGTTGGACGTACATCTGTCTGATAAGTTATCCCTAGATCTTCAAGTATGAAGAATCAAAAATCTTCTGATCTACTCCTGATTGAAAGGCTCATTGATTTCTCTATCATTGGATTTCATCAAAATAAATAGATTCTCATTGGTTCTAGAACTTTGGAGAAGTTACGGAACTAAAGGGGACTATTCTTGATCTAACTGAAAGTTCCGGAGCTAAACATAGGAGTTCCAAAACTAAGTGTTGGAGTTCCGGAACTAAGTCTGAAAGTTTTGGAACTAAGTGATAGAGCTCATAAACTATGTGATGGAGTTCCTAACTAAGTCCGAAAGTTTTGGAACTAAGTGATAGAGCTCATAAACTATGTGATGGAGTTCTAGAACTAAGTCTGGAAGTTCCGAACTAAGCTGTATTGAAGCCAAGGCTCCCAAAAACATGCTAATCGCTTCATACTTCATTCTTCTGACTAATTATGACCTGTTTTATTACAAAAACTGAATTTCCACACACTTTGTTAGGAATTACAAAGCTTTTAAACGTTAGAAATAAATTCAACAAAATATGGAAAATTACATCCTAACTTACATTAGATCAAACAAAAGTCACAAAATGCAGTCAAACTTGATAAAAGGAGAGTAAAATAAGATCATTTATTGCACATTAACGAGACATATTTTGGCCTTATCATTAAGTAGTTTAAAAATGGGAAATACAATCCACCATTTAGAGGGACAATTTTAGGTAGTTCAACCACAAAAATGATGAGGTATGGTGTCTTGGCTTCTCCAACAAGTAAAGTGACATGGGGAAATGGGTTTGGCAGGTGCCCATGATTTTTCCAGAATTCAATGTCATTTGTTGGTGGTTGAAGAGGAATTTCAAGCTCCTCTCTTTCACTCATATATTTTGTAAAAAGGAGCTCATTTTTTCAATAGTTAGACATCTCCATTTTTCTCCTCTCTCCTCTACAGGTTTTGTATGCATTGTGAGTTTCAATCCTTCTATTTTGGAGATTCCTCAAGGATTCGATGCCTCGTATCTCATTGTAATGAACTGTGTCACTCATTGAAGCAATAAAATCAAGCTTTATGGTTATTTTGCAACCCTTCTCTTGTGTTTTCTTGCATTATCTGGCCTCTACATTGCACTTTTAAGGTATTTTGTGCATTTTAATGGTTCTTGCATGCTTTAAAATAGTTGTGTTTCTCTAAAATGGTGTTCTAAATGTGTGCTATAGACTGTGATGTTGTGAATTTCCTCTCTATCTCCATTTTTACTCCATTTTCAGTCTTGGAGAGTGTTGAAACTACCCTTCTCTTGGTGTTATCATCCCCATAGTGTAGGATTTACTCATTTTTTATGTTCTTTCTTTCTCCTTGGTCCCTTGGAATTGATAGGATAGGATTAGATTGTAGTTTCATGTCATTAGGAGTAGCTGTTGCATTTGATTAGGAAGAGGAACCAAAATACCTTGGAGAGTTATCTCAAGCTCATGGTCCCACACCTAAAGATAACTCCATATTACCCAGTTACATTGATTACCTAGATAACTCACTTGCAAGAAAATCGGAGGGTGCTTTAATTTGGTGATAATAGATAGCAAATACTCTTGCCCCACTTTGTTTCCCAACAATTTTTTCAAACCATTTTCTTGACCATCCTTGCATTCTAGCACGTACTCTTGATGTCTCGCTTTTGACCTATTGGTTGTATGGCTTATGTATCCATCCAAGTGGATTCCCATCGATTCCATCCATTCTCGCAACAACCTTTTCCAAGTCACGGGTACATAGGACATTAACGTCACCTTTGTTGAGGTTGTGCTATGTTCCCTACCAATGTGTTTATAAGGTTCCTTCCATGTTTATCCCATCCTTTAGTGATCTTTGCTAACTCACGAGTTCATAGGATATTAACGTCACCTCCATTGAGGTAGTGTTATGGTCCTTACCGATGTGTTTATAGGTTTCTTCCATCTTTATCCCATATTGCAACGATATTTGTTGACTCATGGGTCCGTAAGACATTAACGTTGCCTCCATTGAGGCCATGCTATGTTCCCTACCATTGTGATTCTAGGATCCCTGCCATATTTTTATTTTTTATTTTTATCCTATCCTTCTTGCAATGGTCATATCACTGTTCATTTGGGGCATCTCTTCCCTCATAATTTTCTCATATTTCCGTCCTTTTCTCCCTTCTTCCATCTATCTCTTTCAACCTAGTGATCAATTCTTCTTCGTGTCATCAATCCCTAGTTTGAGGGGGAGCACCTTAACCACCATCTTCTATCACTTCTAGTTTTTGTCTCGTGGCTTTCTTAACATAAACCACTTGACAAAAAGGGGAAAATGTAGACACCAAATTTTGGTTCACTTGTCCCCCATCCCACATTTTCTCCCTTTCATCCGCATCTTGCACATGTGCACCCCTTTTCTATTCAAATCCCTTCTTCCCTCCTAAATCCCATTTATTTCATCTAATTTCCTATTTTCCCATCTTAATCCCATCATTATTTTATCCCCCATTATTCACCCTTAATCACATTTAATTATCCCTAATCACACTTATTATCTTAATCACATCCATAAACACCCCATTTATCCTCCCTAGACTCTCATCTACCCTCATTTAATACCTCCTTATCGTTCAACCACCTTTTATCATCCATATACAACCATGATCAACCTAAACAACTCAAAACCCTAATATAACCTCATTAGGACCTATTATATTGAGTTTTGCATCAGATCCACCACCCAAATACATAGTCAGTATGCGATTGTGAAACCCTATCGGGTTGTCGGTGACCCTATAAATATGTCATTATCCCCTCCTAAAGAGGATGAAATTTTGGGTATTTGAGTTCTTACGAGATTTTCTTGTTCTCTTCTCTTCTTGTGAGATGATATCATCAACTTGGAGTCATATTAAAGCCCTTGTATGTAATTTTTGGAGATTGGAAGCTTAAATTCTACTTGGAGCCCTATCTTTTTCATCATCTCTTTATCAACTCTACTGGTGTCCTGCTTAGTGTCTTACTGATTTGAAGCCTTATCATCCATCCTTATCTCTTTTCTATGATCCTTTTTCCACTCTTCACCTTCATTAAACCCTAATCCAACCCCATTTGCTATCAATTGTGCCTTGGTCACCATCAACCTGATTTGCATTAATTATTTTCTCTACTTTCTATCATCTCGCCATATGTTTCTTAGTTTCTACATCACCCAGATCCCTCAAATTTTGCAAGCTCTCTGTTATTCTGTCTCGATCGTGACTCATATCTCACTATCCTTTCCCAATAATTGTCAACTATACCAGATCTACCTTCATTCATTTTTGAACCAATCGCATCCATCCAATTTATCTGCAATTTGTATCCTTTCTATTTTCTATAGTTACGCATCGGATCCATGACATCCTCAAGACTCACAATCGGATCCATATCTCGATGTCTTTACATATTATGATATTTTCTACTACAGAACTTAATTATCTCTGTTTGTCTTAGGTCATCACAAACTTGGCATGTTTACATCTTTTTATTTCAAATTATCGTTATTAGATCTTTATCTTAGCACATCTATTATATCTCTAATCTCGGTTCCATTTTGGTCATCTTTTGTATGCTATATATATTTTATTTTCAATCCATATTATAATCATGTGGGTTTACATCCTCCCTAGGAATTTTATCACTTCTTGGGACTGACTTTGTTAGAAGCCACCATTTAATATACTAATCTTTTTCTTGTCTAGTTGTCTCTTTATTGTGCAGGGGTATCGATCTCGCTTGAGATAAAGGATCTTTTCTCTAGTATCTCATCTTCATCATCATCACACATCGGGAGGTATGGTTAGACCCTCCCATATTTTGGAATTTCATGTTTTCTTGCATACCATTTAATTAACTTGGAACAATAGTGTAAAACTCAAATCAAACATTCCTATTACAAATATTAATATAAAAGCACTCAAGGATATCCTATTAGAAATATTTGTATTACTAATCACATGGGTGAGCTATTTGTGTTTAGTAATTTGTTTTATACATTTAAATATATTGTTATGTAGGTTATAACAAATCATATAAAATAGTGAGTGGTCACATGTACATCCTTATATTAAGGAGACCTATGTGCCTATATATTTGTATATAATTTTTCATAAATATATAGAGCGTTTTGATTTTTAAACTCGACCAAAGTATTATTTGGTATCGGACAAATTTCATGCCTTAGTATGTGATGGAGAAATAAAGTGAGAAGAAATTATTTGTTTCTTATAATCAAAGCTCCAAAGCATTTTCAATAGTTGTGAGTTGTGAAGGGAGTCGCTTAGGAAGGATCTTGAAGGAAGGACGTTGAGTTTGCATAACATTTGGTGATATTTTTATTATTATCTCAAGCGTCACATGATCCAACAAAGTGCAAGTGTATAGTCCATTGAAGCACCTATCCTGGAAAGAAAAATACATTGCAATTAAGATTGGATATGTGTACCATCATGCATGTTTTTGATGTTGTCTTTGTCAACCTATTCTTCTAAAGATTCCAAGTAAGGAGAAGGCCTACAAATCATAAATATTTAAAAATTCCTTTTAGCATCCAAAACCACCTTTCAAAACCACTTTAACATAAATTATTTGTTGGAAATTATTTTCAAAACCACCTTCAAGTAAAACTGTGGTGTGTGGAAGAGGTCTGGTTTACATAAATTTGATTTTTAATCTTTATATAGATTTTTATCCCTCTACATTCATGATACGATGTATAAAAGAGTTGACATCCACATCAAACAAGGCATTTCATTCTTGGGATGAAAGGTCAAAATTTCAAGTCTCAATAATGAATTTTAAATGTAAAATTACTTCCAATTTTTTCATGAAAATATTTTCTATGTAATTAGGTCTATTTCTTATTTAGTTTTTGTTTTATTTTATATGTAATTTGGTAGATATTTCAAAATAAATATCATGGTTCTATAAGTCAATAATTGTAATTTATCTAATTAAATATTGGATTAAATTTATTATTCATTGTCATTATAAGTCATCATAGTCTATAGTCAGTTTCTATTTTGTAAAAATGACGCATTATCGGGGTAACTTACATCCATTGAATTGATTTGTAAGGAAGCTGAAAAATGAAAAAATTGAGTCTTATTGAAAAATTTGAAGATAAATACTTCCATACATGGAAAATCTAAACCCAATTGCAATTGATTGACAAAGACCTATGAGAAATTATGGATGGAAAAATAAAAACACCGAAAGATGAAGATTAAGTAGCGAAATGGGAAAGCAAGGATCAAATAATGACAATAATTATCAGCTTAGGACTATTTTATGCATAGTTGCATCATATAGATCTGACTAAGTCATCTAATGACATATGGGTGACATTGAAAAATCTATTTGGATATGAAGCTCAAAGTGCAACAATGGTGCTAAAGTAAAGATTTTTCTCGGATAAAAATGGGATAAAACTACAATATGGTACAACATATCAGTAATTTTCACTCCATATTGAACTAGTTAGCAAGATTTTAAGCTGATTTTAAAGTTGATCTAATAAATAACATGTCAAATAGTCACTCAAGCATTGTTTTTACTCTTAGTAAAATCAATCCTAGTTTGGAATACCTAATCTCATCCTTGTTTGAAGAAGATAATAGAAACAAAATATGTGTGCTAGAAGAGGATGCTATAATGATCGCGAAAAGTAGATCATCATTTCAGAAAGGTAATTTTTTTTATATCTTTAAGAAAATATCTCATGTGTCATTATTACAAGTAGTCAAGATATTGATTTGTGAACTATATAAAAAGAGCCCAAGGTATTTTAGATAATAATATAGATCAAAAAGCTTTGGCTGCTAAAAATCATTAAGAAGGTTTCTCTCCTCAAGGAAGTGAAAATGAACCTATTAGTTATCCTAGTGATGAAGATTATTTATATGAAATAAATTCATTGGAGGATGTAGGTAACAAAGGAAGGAGGATAACCAATGTCCTCTCATTAGCCATTAGTGACGACGTCGCTTGATGATTTTGTGACATCATTTTATTTTCATTTTTTTAGTTTGTTGTATGATGAATAAGAATAGAAGAACATCCCTGTTCCTGTGTGCAGTAAAATTTCTATGTTTTCCTTGTTATGATGATGATGTGGAGATTTGTACCATTGATATTATTATAGGAAGTGTTCTTGATCAGAGTGACTAGATGGTTGATGTGAATTGGTTGATGGGTCCCAATTCATGTATTCACCTGAATAGGTTGATGGGCCCCTATTTATGGATGATGTAGTTCCCATAGTCATATTTGAGGATCAAGACCATGTGCAAGCTATAGAGCAACATGCTTATTGGTTGAAGACGATGTTTCTCCCCATGTTTGTACTAAGGGGGAGTGTTAGAAATATTCATATTACTACTCACATGTGTGAGTTATTTTTTTATACATTTGAATAATGTTATGTGAGTTATAAAAAATCACATAATAATAGTGAGCATTGCATTTACCCTCTTATATTAAGGATATCTACGTTCCTATATATTTTTATATCATTATTTTTATAAATATACAGAGAGTTTTGATTGTTAAAATATGACCAAATTATTATCTCCTAAATCTTCCAAAATTAGTTGTACATCATTTAGAGTAGTCACTAATATAGGTCTAAAGCATTCACCTAGGTCAAAGAGTCTATCTTCCTCCATTTACAATCTTTCAAAGGTCATAAAGCCATGTCTTAGCAAGAGCAATGTCACTCCAAGCATTTTCAAATGTCTTTGAGGGATAAAAGGGTTAAGTCTAGCAACTAAAAATACCATATCACACTACTACCACATTGGGTACATTATCTACTCTATATTTAGCTCACTATATTTGTGTTAAAATACATAAGGGCACACATCCGGGGTTGGTTTAGATCACATTCACACTTGTACAAAGCACTAAGAGAACTACATGAGACTTGATCTCACTCGAGGGAATGTAGTGTAGCACTCGTAAGTGTTTGGTAGGTATTGACCACTAAGGGTAGTAAAAGCTCACCCACACACTAATTTATCCTTCGTTTTCTAATGTTTTTATGAAGGGTATTACAACTATCCAGGGCTTCCACTTATTATAAATCATTACAGGATGTACAAGCTAGAATGATATACATCGATAGAGATTTCTATACAAGTGAAGGGAATAAAAATTGTAGAATCCATTGTAATTAGGTACAAGACCATACTTTGAAGAGGGTAGAATTGTAAAAATAAAGGAATTTCATAGAGTTCTATAGAAAGAAAATTTCTAGCTAATGTATCAAGATCAAAGCATCTTCAAGATTAGATCAAATTATTTTCCAAGTTTGCACACCCATATCTCCTCTATTCCACTTTATAGAACTAAGTCTCCACATCCTATTATGTTTTTGAGTTATCTTCATATCATTTATACTTGTTACAAGTATTGATGTATTATTCGACTATGCACGCATGGTAATTTTAAGTTAATTAATTCTTAATAAATCCTGTAACAAAACCTTACATCTTGTATATTATTTATACATCACATTTTTCTATATGTTTTTAGGGTATAAAAATTTGGTGAGCTAGATGTTTGATCAAATCTATTTATTTTTCCAAACCCTAGTTGTCTTATAGTTTCACTTTTTAGTTTTCATATGCTTTCTTTATATGGCCTTTGAGCGTAACAATGAGTTTAATTATCAAACTATTTATCATACTTGAGATTTCTCCTCCTACTCACAAACATTGAGACATCACAATTTCTACTCCACCTCATGTATTTGAAATCCATTTTGTACTTGATCACAATGCTTCGAGGTACTATACATCAGAAAAATGACAAGGATTCCCGATGTAATCAATTTCCGAGGTTGTGCCGAGACAATGAAGTGTGTAAGATTAAATGGATGTTGATAGACAACTAGAGAAAATCAAGGGCTAAGAACTGGTAGTGTGAATTCCTAATAGTTGAGTCACCAAAGGGATAAACAAAGGTTATGAATGGGTAACATGGATTCCCTATGGCTTGATTTCTTTGTTTTGGTTTGGGTTGATAAATTGTGTTAAATATTAGTTTTAAATAAATAATGGAAATAAAATTAGTTTAAATAAAAGACAAGTATGTTTAATATTTTAATTAACTAGATTCATTCCCAATTAATTAAATAAAACAAAATAAACCATCTACTCTATTTGTCTGTATTCTAACAAGATTTTAAACAAGAAATGAATTAAATGAAACAAACTACACAACTATCGATTTTTGTATTTTCTAGAATTTAAATAAAAATAAATAAATAAACTATTCTATAGACAAAGGAAAGGAATTAAAATAAAATACTAATACTTCTAATAAAATAAAATAGAACAGAGAATAGCCGGATGTAGCTATTCCAAATTTGCAAGGTCAGCATAAAAATTTATTCTAAAAGAATGTACTCGAAAGTTATTAATCTAACAAAGCAATATTTTTCAAATAAGACTTCTACCTCAGGTTCTCCGGAAAGGGAAAAATATTCTTAGAAGCAATTTATTCTTTACCCAAAAACTTTCCCCATAAATGAATTTGAATCACACGGATAATAAAAATGAAGAAATAAAAGAAGATTTATGGCACTATATCTTCCTCCAACCTTCTTCTTGTATAAATACACATGGATAAGAGGGGAATATGATATTAACATAAGATTTATGTAAGAAATGTTTTAAAAATGATGCACAAAAAAATATTGTAGACATGAAACAAAGAAATCTTTCACTTCTACAAATCTAAACAAGAGATTTCTTCTATTACAACAAATATAATTAAACAAAGCTTTAAAAGAATTCAAATACACCTCCAACCTAGTTATTATTGAACTATGATAGATCCAAAATGTGATGTTGCATTTGTTGTCTCCTCGATTTGTTTCCTTTTTAGAAATGATGTCAAGTTGATCCCGATATGTGTAAAATTTGGTCAGTAACAAAAAAAGTGAAAGACTTGTGTGGTTGGCTTGGTGCAAGAAATGAATGAAAGCATATGGTAGAAAAGAAAAAATAAATGAGTTGGTTTTTGTGTGGTTCCTCTGAAATATTAAGCAACATAACTTTACCTAAAAAATGTGAAATATCCAACCCATCATACGGGTAAAATTATAATTTTTATAGAATGTTGGGAAAGAAGAAGTCAATCTATGAGTGTCAAACAAGAAGTGAAAAAAAACCAAAAATAAGGATTCAACATTCTAAATTTATTAAATGAAGAAGAGGAATTCAACACAAATCCAACAAGCCTAAAAATAGAAAACTTGGTTGAGAGAAAAAGGGGAAAATCACGCCCGAAATCAAAACACACATTCAAAACACATATTTTAATTTCACGTTGGATGGTGATAGGACTGCCGATGTTGCTAGAGGGACAATTACACAACTACTTGCTATTACCAAAGGGGAGGTTACACAACCACTAGTGTGTTTGCGTAACCGCCACTCTTTAGCAAGTGACGATTATGCGCAACCACCGCTAAAAGCCAAAAAGTGGTCTTACAAACAAATTAAAGTTCAAGAAAAAGAAAAATGGTTGATTTGAGTCAAATGAGGGATGCAAAGAAGAGAGGGAGGGATCTAGATTTCATTTTTACCTTGGAAGAGATTTTTTTCATTATAGGATACATATCGCATTTTCTATGTTACACCGTGTAGTTCTTGAGTGCATACATATTGCCCCCTCAGAAGAGTGCTTTAGCCACGAATGGGATAAAACATGATTTTTGAGAATAGCAGTAGACCAAATGGGAGGATTATAAATTTACCTTACCTAACCACATGTCGATTCGATGTCATCTAAGCCTTCCTGCTACTTGCAAAATAAAAATGGGGATCAAGTTCAAGTAAAGAGAAATTTGTACAAAAATTTTGTAAGAAAAAGATAAGATTACGTACCATTTGTGTGGGAGTGAGAAGACTACTGTCTCGTGTCGTCAGGCCCTACATACACTCACTCAAAGCAACATTAGAAAACTAAAATGTTTGTTATATATATGTCATTTTTTTATTTTTTAGAAATCATTTATCCCATATGTATTTGTTATTATCGGGCCAAGATTTATGGTAACCATTTCCCGCATGAGAATAGTCAAATCGGTGGGTATTTAGAAATGATGGCTATGGACCTAGCAGAATTGGATGGGGAATAGGAAGAGGTTAGAAATGAGATATTTGGTCTTTTTGCATTAGGCTCGTGTTTTTGATTTTGAAATAGATCAAGGGAATTTTTAGAAAAACTAAAGTCAAAGTGAATATAAGAGTTCTCACATGGATGGATAGGAAGAGTGCCTTTATTTCTTAGTCTCAAATTTTCATTTATGTATCAATTTTTATGGATTTTTGGCTTGTGATTGAACATTTTGACCACACTTCCCCTTTGGTGTGATGACATTGTGTAGATGCAAAAGAGTGGTTAGATGCAAATGCAAGCTAGAAACTAAGATAATTTGATTCCTTAATCTATTCCTCCTCAACACTACCTTAGATTAAGAAAGGATATGTAAAGGGGGAGAGAATTAATACCTGCACTTACCAATAAAATGCAATACTCCTCTTTTTTTGTGTTGTATTTTCTCAAGGATGTATTTGATTACTTCAAAATTTTGTAGAGACAAATAGGCATCACCTCCTTCCGATTAACTTGAATTGATTGATGATTGGATGATGATGGATTGATAGATTGGATAATAGAGTGGATTAATTGGTTGAAGATTGTGGATGATTGAGGGAAGAGAAAATGGTAGATATTTGTTATGGATTTCCAAGTTGGCTTCCATAGAGGGTGGCATGCCAATTTATAGCTTGTGGTTATGAGAATGGATGGTGAGAATTGATCCAAGTGGGATGGAGATTAATGGATGAGGATTGAGGAGAGGATAAGACATTTATAGAATTTGTGAGAAGTATCCATTGAATTTAAAATTCATGGAGGTAAGAATATTCTATTGAATTTAAAATTCAATGGAGGGAAGAATTTTAGAGAGGATTTTATAAATAGAAGCATCTAGATTTAGAGGTAGAGGATATGATTAATTTGGGATTAGGTTAGGTTAATAAAATATGATTAGGGATGTGATTACATGGATTGGCTAGGTGTAGGGTAGATATAAAGTAGGCGGGTAGGTAGGTGTAAGAATATTAAATTCCTAGAAAATGACAATAAGGATTAAACTGGGATAGTGAGATATAATAATGAATTAAAGAGATCAATGACAAAATGATGGGATATTAGATAAATTATGAAATTAATTGGGATAAAGGGCACATGTGGTATTTTATAGGAAAGTGATAAATTAGATATTGATGATGTTAGGATATTTGCGGGACAAATTAATCAGAATTAATTATGTTGACATTTTATATGTCTACATTTTTCCCCTCTTTGAATGGTTATTGTGGCAACAATGACTGTTCAAAGAAAAATAAGAGAATATGTTAGGATGGTGATATGATGCCCCCTTAAGGGGTTAGGTGGGGAGGAATGATTTGGGTAATCTGTTAATGCAAAATTACAGCCTCCCGATTTCTTGTGATTTGTGTGTGAGGAATCGGTGCCATCTGCATAACATGGGATTATCTTGTAGTTTGGAACCTTGCAAGTAGGATAATCCTATAGAAAAATTTAGATTCTTCTCCTTTCTCATGCCAACTTATCCAAAGTGCAGAGAATGGAAAAATAAACTAATCCTACCCTAATGCTTTCCAAGGAGACATGGATAGAAGAATGCATAAAAGTAAATCTACTCTAAGCGAAGGTGATGCACCAAGAAAGGGTGAGACAATCTAAGTGAGTGAAGAATAGGGAGTAAAAAAGGTAAGAGAGGGTAGGTGGAGGCACCACAGTCTAAGACAATATTTAATTCCCTATATTCATAAAGCACAAAAATTAAAAGGTCTTACAAAGAGATATAAACATGCACAATATACCTGCAAACATAATGGAAGGAAAAAGATGCAATACAACTCGAATTAGGGAAAGAAAATCCATAAAATACCAATTTTATTGCTCAAAAACATGCACAATCCATTACAATATAGGCATAAGGAAAAATCCTTTACAAAAATCCCAAATTCGAGGCCTTTAGCTCATAATATCTCTGGAACAATTTTGACAGAGTTTCTTTACATTACAAAGAGTATCCCTTACAAATGAGGGGTTTATCACATTATATAGAGAAAGAAACTCAAATTTTCCTCACCAACCGACAACTTGCATTCAATTCTCTGAAAAGAGGTATGGGCAGCCATAAAAATTTGCTTCCCGAGGGTAATTTTTAGTAGAAGAAGACATGGGCACCATACTTCATTAAAACCAATTGTTGAGCTATCTTTTCACCCACCTACCTCACCTAATCCAAGGCCCTTCATCAATATTCCTACATTTTTGACCGATAATAGATGTATCTGTGTTGGTCGATAACTATCATTGGTGTCACTGGTAACAATCAGTAATTGGTGTCACCGGTAACACTTTTCTTGTTATCGGTTGGTAATAATCGTAACTAGTGTCGACCAAGAATATTTGACACATATGTCAGCCCAAAGGTGTTATCGGTATGGGAGCATTTTCTTTGTTACTGGTTAGTAACAACTGTACATGTTGTCACTAGTAACACTTCTCATTATTGGTCGGTAATAGTTGAATCGGTGTCACCGGTAATAACCTAGAATCGGCGTTGGTCGGTAACACTTTTCCTTTGCCTGATGTAGACTGAATTTTGATGTTAAAAAGATGGCCATCCACATGTCACATGCTCATATAAAATGGCCAAGTTCGAATCTTGCAAGTTGTCAAATTTCACAACAGTGCAGAATTTAGACAACAAGTAACCACTCGAAAAGAGGAGAGGCCCAAGTTAGTAGATGAGAGAGGATTAGAGGATGAGAAGATAGTAGAGGAGAGATGATTAGAGGTTGATAAGATAGGAGAGGAGAGAGGATTAGAAGATTGATTGAAGGGGTTGGATTATAGGATTCCCTAATCAAGGGGTTGAGATTAAGGATATTGGATTTGAGGATTAGAGAATAGAAGGATTGTTGATGTTGATTAGGATATTGATGAGGATGCAAGATTAGAGGATTAGAAGATAGGAGAGAGGATTAGAGGAGTAGGAGATTAGAAGATTAGGATATATTGGATTTTGGAGTAGAGGATTCCCTAATCAATGATGTATGACAAGGGTGAATATTTAGGATTGGTGGATTAGAAGATGCCCTAATCAAGGGGTTAGGTTTTGAGGATTTTGGAGTATAGGATGTTACATTTGAGGATTAGTTGGATAGGAAGATAGGGTATTGGTTAGATTTGGAGGATTATAATATTGAGGATGTTTGGATGAGAGAATAAGGATTGGTTTTGGATCGATTTGGATGATAGTACATTGATGAGGAGAGGATTGGGATGATGATTGATGAAGCAATGAGAAAGAATGTTCAAGTTTGATTGATGAGAGGATGTTAGAAGATGCCCCAGCCAAGGGGTGAGGATTTTGGATGTTGGATGTGAGATGATAAGATTTGGATGTGGATATTGATTGATTGATAAAGGATTGATTAGATAGGAGGATGAGGAGGTTAGATAGTTAGTTAGATGATGATGAGGTGTGAATGATGATAAGGATAAAATATGATGATAGAAGGGGGTGTGCTACCATAAAGTTCCCACTGTTATAATCCTTAGCATTGTGATGTGGCATATAGAAAAATGCACCAAGGTATAAAGACCATGATGATTGTATTGCCAAATTCCCTTATCCTCATATCATTGGACCAACGCAAAAAGAAAAAGAAATAAAATGAGCATCATATCATCAACTAAACTCGTAAATGTTGACAAATAAGAAAACACACACATTGCATTTTTGTATATATATATTTTTGTTTTTTTGGTGTAATTTTGTGATTTTAAAAATGTTTTACTTTTTAGATTTAGGATTTTGGAAGTTTAGATTATTTGATGTTGGATGTTGAAATTTTAGATTTGGGATGGGGGAATGGTTAAGATTTGGGAATATGAAAGGATTCCGTATGGGATAGCTCATGGGGGATGGGAAGGGATGTAAGGTGGGATGTGATTTTCTCCTATAAGTCCTAAAGTGTGTTTGGGTAGGATGAAAGGGAAGGATTAAGGGAAATTGGATAAGTTGGATAGGATAGGGATTGATTGATATGTTAGGATTAGATGGGATGTGGGATAGGAGATAAATACATATGATGAGGGATGTGGTATATGATAAGATGGGGGATATGGAATAAAATAAGATATTCCCCCAGTATATTGGGGGATGGATTGAGGGATAGATGTGGTGTGCCCCCAAGTGTAAAGTAGGGTGGCCTGTGTGGATGGATGGATGGGTTCAATTTTCCCTCGGTGTAGGGTAGGATGGGAAGTGAGGGGTATCTAAAATGGATAATGCCCCAATGAATGGTAGTAAGGCTGCCCCCAATCATGATGATGACAGTTGAAAAGGGACATGAGGAGGATTGGATGAAAAGGAAAGGATCATCATCTGCCCACAAATGTTTGATCCAAGGGAAAAAGGATGTGGATGTGATGGATGGAAGGAAAATAACATCAGTGATGAAAAAGATGAGCCTAATGACACATGTTGTAAGGAAAGAGTTGGACTAAAAAAAGTGTGACCAAGGTCTAAACAATACCTGAAACATGTAAGCCCTATGTCTCTATAAGATCAAAGTGTGTGTGATTGTGATGGTTAATTACCACTTGAAGTGAAGACTTAATGGGTAGTATGTGAAGACAAACTATCCAATGTATAGGAGTTATTAAGTCAAATAGGTGGATGGAGGGTGAATGGAAGGTTAAGTCATGCATTAATCTACCGGTCATGCGTTCATAGCCTTGGTAGAGATTCTAGAAATACCCCTAGAGAGAGTCTTGAGGTGGATTTTATTTGATATGATTTTTACTTTTTTATATTTGGATTTTTTTAAGTGTTAAGTTTAGGTGATGAAGGGGGTAAGATAGGATTAGGTATGGATGAAGAGGATGAGGGTGGTGTAGGAGCCACATTAAATGGTTTAGGATTGGGGGTAGAAGGGGATGAGGGTGACTTAGGAGTCATGGTGGATAAGATAGTTTTGAAAGGATTGGGCTTAGGTGATGGAGGGGATGAAATAGGCTTAGATGATGAATTTGATGGTGGATTAGGGGATGTGGGAATATCTAGGATAAAGTATGTAGGATCAAATTGGGATGATGAATATGATGAGGATGGAGGAATAAGATGAGATGTGGGGGATAATAATTTTGGGTTAATTTTTTGGGATTATTGTGGATATGTGAATGGGAATCAATTATAGGTTTTACGATGATTGGATTTAGGAGTTGAGATTTTGGATGGTGGTGGATTATCTGCATGATTTTTGATGGGAGGAAGGTGTAGGTCATGATGATTGATAGGGGATTTGGAGGTTGGAATTTGGGATGGTTGTGTGGGCTTGGGATTGGTGACTAGATTAGCAAGGACATAAAGGAGGTCCTCTTGGTCTAGGTCAAAGTTAGTGAGGTATGTCAAAGTTGATGAAATTGGCTTGTGGGGATAGTGGTTTATGTTGATTAGGTCGGGGTGTGGATTGAGATGATTCAGGTTCCTTAAAGAGGAATTCAATGGGGTGAGGGGTAGGGATATTAGGAAGGGGAAATTGTGGATGGTTGGGAGATGATGATTGGTTGATACATGATTTAAGATTGGATATTTACTTATTGAGTTTTGGATGGTTTTTAGGATGTTAGGATCAACATGGGATGGTTGATTTGGATGACAATAAGGGGATTGGTTGAGGTAGGATGTGAGATTTGATATTTGTTTATTAAGGTGTTGGATAGTGTGTGGGATTTCATGATCAAAGCGAGATGGTTGACTTTGATGGGTGGGGGATGATGGGATCGTCTGGTGGATTGATTTAGAAAATAGGTAAGGGTTTAGACATTAGTTTAGAGAGGACAGGATTGAGGATCAAAGGCCATGGTTTGATAGGATGTGTGAGTGATTAGATTTGGATTAGGTTGGTTGATTAAGGATGGTGATGGGATTTGGATTGGGATTTTTTGATTAAGGATGGTTGATTATGATGATGTTTGATTGATTAAAATTTTAAGGTGATAGGATGGTTAAGGGTGTTCACAAGCAAGAAAAAAACATGTAACACACACCCTAACTAGTCAAGTGGGATTATAATCAAACTATAGCCCGCTTTCAATACCACACATTGACGATGGTGCCACAAAATGGATCTCCACCTATGTGTCAATGTGGGGTTGGATAATGATTAGTCTTAGGGAGTGTGGCCTCCTTACACTATAATTTGATTGTGACTAAAAGGTTTCCTAGTATAGGATGTATGAGCTCATTAAATGAGTCCTGATATACCTTATGGTACATGGGGCCCAAGTCCATGTTGTAAGGATGTTGTCTAAGGCTTGGGTATTAGGATGTGGAAGCCCCTCACTTCACGCTGCTCTTAAAATTAGCAAGCTCTTAGCCAATAATGACAGCTCTCCAAGAATTTATGTACCCTTCCAGAACACGAGGTGTGTCTACATGCATGGAGGTGAATTCCATGGTCACGAGACCCATGAGATTATGGAAAGTGCGTGGATGTCACATCCACGTCATGTTTCCCTATAAAAGAAAAAGTGGAAGGCTATCCGATTTTAATTCTCAATGTCGTCTAGGATGCGAGATAAGAGCATACACGTTTCACCTTCGGGATAAACAAGCAATGATACTAAACACACAATAAATATGATGCAAGATAATAAAATTAAACGATAAAGATTACGTGATTGAGTCTTCAAGGGAGGTTGTGTAAAACAAACATTAGTAATTGATTTATAAACCCAAATGTCTTGGACCTATCATGCTAAAAAACAAAGGGTTAGTAACTTTAGATTGATTTTATCTTTAGTAGGTGTAGGAAGCTACACACAAAGTGTTAGTATTTTAGAAGAAGAAAATATAACTCGATATGTAGTTAAAATGAAAATATTTAGAAAAAAAAAAGTGAATAAATTGTATTATAAAATGATAAATTAACACTTTCATTACATATATCTTTTCGATACATTTCCAAAAAAATGGAGTCGTTTCAAGTTTGGGATCAAAAGTTATGGCTCTCAAAAGGAAGGAAAACAAAAGGCGAAACATAAGCACTACAACACACAGAGCATAGGCACCGAACTATGTAACATAGGAACCAATTGATGAGATATGCAAAATTATAAGTTAATCATGAAACAAATATTTTTATTAAGAGAAAAGGAACCAAAGTGTAGCATAGACACAAAAACATAGGGTATGTGCACTAATTCATGCTAAAAATGATAGATGAACACAAAAATTAAAAATTTGAAGGTGCAAAAGAAAATGAAAGTTTTTCAAACTTTGACAACTTGTTTTAGGGATGAAATAAGATTGAAAACAATAAAGTGGGGGGTAAGCCCCATGGTGGGCGCCAAAATGTAGATGCAAAAGAGTGGTTAGATGCAAATGCAAGCTAGAAACCAAGACAATTTGATTCTTATATCTAATCCTCCTAAAAATACCTCGATTGAGCAAGGAGATGTAAAGGGGGAGATAATTAATACCTACACTTACCAATAAAATGAAATAGTCCTCCTTTGTTGTGTTGGATTTTATCAAGGATGTATTTTATTGCTTCACATTTTTGTGGAGACAAATGGGTAACACCTCCTTTTGATTAGCTTGGATTGATTAATGCTTGGATGATGATGGATTGATAGATTGGATGATAAAGGGGATTGATTGGTTGAATATTATGGATGATTGAGGGACGATAAAATGACAAATATTTGATATGGATTTCCAAGTTGGATTCCATGGAGGGTGATAATCCAATTTATAGATTGTGGTTAGGAGAATGGATGGCAAGGATTGATCCAAATGGGATGAAGATCAATGGATGATGATTGAGGAGAAGATTAGAAATTTCTAGAATGGAGATTTCTATAATTTGAGAAAAGTCTCCATTGATTTTAAAATTCATGGAGGGAAGAAGCTTCCATTGAATTTAAAATTCAATGGAGGGAAGAAGTTTAGAGAGGCTAAATGTAGGGTAAATGCAGAGTAGGTGGGTAGGTAGGTGTTGGAATATTAAATTCCTAGAAAATGATAATAAGGATTAAGGTGGGATAATAGTTATAATAATGCATTAAAGAGATTGATGAAAAAATGATGGGATATTAGATAAATGATGAAATTAATTGGAATAAAGGGTACATGTTGTATTTTTTAGGAAAGGGATTAATTAGATATGATGATGTTAGGATATTTGTGGGATAAATTAATTGGAATTAATTATTTCGACATTTTAGATGTCTACACATTGTACTAAGACAATGGAAGATACAAATATATGGCTATCTTTTTGGATTGACACTCTGTATGGTTGTTTTTGTATTCCACACTTGATCTATGCACTTCTGATAGCTAGGAATGTTCGATGTTTTTGAAGATTTTAAATGAATGCTATGAATGATAGTGTAGTATGGTAAACAAAATGAGGTATAGAAACACAGCTACAAGTCACACCTAGGAAACTCATTTTTCAAAAATGCTTAGATATTCCATTCCATTGGAAAATAATGTTGTAGATGATAGAATGATGAGAATTATCACTCCATTATTGACCCCACAAAAATAGTAAGGTGCGAGGGCTCAACACCAAGAGCCAAGAAGGATGTGGGATATATGATTAAAGAATGTATCGATAAGAATGGTGATCAAGAGACAATAATTTTGATAAAGAATTATTTGGGAACCTACAAATCAACCCCAATAAAAGTTAACCAACCAAATTTAAGATGCTTGTCACTTATAATTCTTACGTAAAGTCCCCAATGGGACAATTTCGCCCCCAAACGTAACAACAATAAATCCGATCCAAAATAGCAATTTATAGACAAGGTACTTGAAATAAACAATGCATATACAAATTTCAGGACAAATAATGTGACTTGCTCTAGGAATAAAAATCCACAAAAACTAAAGTAAAGAAAATCAATTCTTCACCCAAATAGATCAACAATTTTTATATGGACAAAAACATTAGAAAAACACTAGATTTTGAGAAAATGAAGGATGCAATTTATTTATTAACATTTGTATATGGACAATTCTCGAGACAAGATTGAAAAAAGTTTCCTTGACCCAAAAATATGCAACTTAGCTAATTTTAGCCTCTAAAAATATGAAAAATATGTTGGTGAGGAGATCCGGAAAAACCGTGCCATAGAATGTATCAAAATCCACCCACCGGGGTGGCTAAATCTAAAGGTAGAAATCATCCCAACACTTGTGTCTTCAAAACCTAGTTAGAAGCAATATAAATATGCAACTTTTCCCTTCAACAAATGCTGGGAATATGAAATATAACTTTGAAAATAAATGAAATATCCTGGATATAACCTCCTCACATAAGGGAATATTTTTTTGTTCTTATTCCAATGCTAGAGAGGGTTTTCATCCACTAAAGCCGATTTCAAAGGGTTTTCATCCTTTGGAGTGAAAATGGAAAGTATTCAAGCTTAGACCAAGTGTCAAAAAATATAAGATGTCAAAAATATGTCCTCTCCTATGTATGCGACCTCCTTTTATAAGTTGTCTTGGCCTTTCCCCCTAAAACAACCAATCGACTTATTTTTCCTCATTTAATGTTTTTCACTTGCTTTATTTCATCCCCTATGGGTCACATTTTACCTCTACTGGACAAATAAAACATAAAGTTACTTTTTCTTTTTATTTTCTATTTTTTAATTAATAAATTAAATTAAGTGCTTAAATAACAATTTATGATGCACTTTATAATTAATTTACTATGACTTAGTTTCCTTTTTCTTATCCCTCGCTATCAGAAATAATTAATGGGCTAAGGGTCTTCGAGCGAGAATGGGATATTACAATCCTTTCTTCCCTAAATTGCTTTCCCTCAAGCAATTACACTCTTACGCCTAAGTGCCATATACAATAGATAAAACAAGATGTAGTGCTCCAAGAGTCTTGATCATGTATCAAAATCCACCCATTGGGGTGGCTAAATCTAAAGGTAGAAATCTGTCCCAACACTTGTGTCTTCAAAACCTAGTTAGAAGCAATATAAATATGCAACTTTTCCCTTCAACAAATGCTGGGAATATGAAATATAACTTTGAAAATAAATGAAATATCCTGGATATAACCTCCTCACATAAGGGAATATTTTTTTGTTCTTATTCCAATGCTAGAGAGGGTTTTCATCCACTAAAGCTGATTTCAAAGGGTTTTCATCCTTTGGAGTGAAAATGGAAAGTATTCAAGCTTAGACCAAGTGTCAAAAAATATAAGATGTCAAAAATATGTCCTCTCCTATGTATGTGACCTCCTTTTATAAGTTGTCTTGGCCTTTCCCCCCCTAAAACAACCAATCGACTTATTTTTCCTCATTTAATGTTTTTCACTTGCTTTATTTCATCCCCCTATGGGTCACATTTTTCCTCTACGGACAAATAAAACATAAAGTTACTTTTTCTTTTTATTTTCTATTTTTTAATTAATAAATTAAATTAAGTGCTTAAATAACAATTTATGATGCACTTTATAATTAATTTACTATGACTTAGTTTCCCTTTTTCTTATCCCTTGGCTATCAGAAATAATTAATGGGCTAAGGGTCTTCGAGCGAGAATGGGATATTACAATCCTTTCTTCCCTAAATTGCTTTCCCTCAAGCAATTACACTCTTACGCCTAAGTGCCATATACAATAGATAAAACAAGATGTAGTGCTCCAAGAGTCTTGATCATGTATCGGTTAAATGAGAGAGCTATTGCCAAAATATATAGCTCTCATGATGCTCATACACATGAATTAGGAACAAGGGATCCATATGCTCCATATTACAGTTTGTATTACCATATTTATCATTAGAAAAGAAAAAATGAAATGGTTTACTATGCAGCAATAAATATGATCCATTATTATTCTCTTCATACCTTGGAGTATCACCAATATCTTCATCACTCTTTATCTTCATGATAACTTGACTTTTTTGTACCAATTCCTTAGCATCCTTGTCCAAAGTGGTAAAAATATCATCATGATAACACTTCTGCAATAAAAAGAATATGTACCGCTTACCACATAATCCGCATCTCGTGCAATCTGCTCTCTTTTGAAGGAACCTTCCATGCTCTTGGTTGTCACCACTTGAGGAGTACCATTCCTCATACCTTGCAAAACAACTTCTTCTAGATCAACATTCTTTTCTTCTTCTTATTTTTCATCATCATCATCATCATCTATAAATACATCAATCTAATGGTTTACCGGTTGCTACCCAATTTTTTTGCTTTTTACTCATTGTTTGAAGTAGTTTTGACTTTCCAAAGACTTATTTCACCGCCCCAAAGGTTTCGTTTCACTGCTGTAATAATATAGTATGAAGATGATGTAATAAATCCTTACTATTGCTAACCTCCCTATAAATAAGATCATTAAAATTTTTACCTTTTGTTTCGATTTAGAATCCTCCAAAATATTTAAAACAACATTACCCCTATTGTGACTCATGATTTCAGATGAAAAACAAGTGGAAAAAAATCAACACCTTTCACAAATTCATGCTCATAAAAATTACTACTTGATAAATCCATCCCATATGAAAATGAATCATTCTTTTGAAGATTGATAAGTAGCTTTTGGACTGAAACATATTTTTCAATTTTGCATCCAACAAGTATTGTTTGTTTCTCTTTTCCTTCCCTAATAATACAAACATTTTTCTCATTATAAGTCATACATTTTTCCAAATTGAAGATTCTTCTCCTGCAAATTGCATGGTGGAATACTCTATGGGCTACTTATAAGGGCACAATATTGCAAAAATATGACATTAAAGAGAATATTTCACTAAATATTCATAAGGAAGGTTATAGAAGGTTGTGTTGAAATCATAAGAGAGATTGTATGAGAGGTTGGTTATATAATCCGTATTGACTAATGTATTGAGTACTTTCATGTGACTCATGAATGAGGTAATCAAGACATTCTTGGGTAAGTTTATCATAACTTATCTATATGTTATTTTAATATTGAGTAGTACAAAATAGGAGAATTTAATGCAAATTTGAAAAGTATTGTAATGGTTGCAAGAGGAGAAATTATTGATAAATATGAATAAATGTAATTTCATGAAGGAATAATTTATATACATGGGTTTTGTGATTTCATGAGAAGGTTTGAAAATGGATCAAAAAGGTGAAATAAATAACTGATTGGATGTCACATATGAGTATTTTTGGAGCATGAAGCTTTCATATCTTGGTAAGTTTTATAGGATGTTCATTAAAAATTTCAATATTACATGTGCACCTATTATAAAGGTTATGCAAGGAGATATAAAATAATTTTCTTGGAAAAAACACAGATTTTTTAATTTAAAATTTTAAGAACAAAGTGAATGAGAATCTAATATTGGCATTTCCATATTTCAAATAATTTTTTAGGTTGATTGTGATGAAATCGGTGCATTATTTTATAAATCATTAAGTAAAAAAGGAAGATTGAGTGAAAAATTAAATGGTACAAAGTGCAAGTATTTTGTATATGATCATGATTTCTATGTAATTGTGTAATCACTCAAAAATAGAGACATTTTCTAGTACCTAAAGAGAGAGTGTGTGTGTGTATAATTTCTCACTCGATAAATTAAATGATACGAAGTTCAAGTATTAAATTGAATAGATTTTTTTATCCGTAAAAAGAGGGTTAGTGAGTCCCTCATCCTTTCATTAATAATCATGAGGATATTCATTACAAAATCAATGTTGCAAGAAAGGTAACAAAGTAACTCTACTTCATTAAGAAAATTTTCAAACCCAAGGAAGACCAAGTATATAAGTATTCCATAACAAAACAAATGTTTAGTAGTAAAAATAGGTCTACCATAGCCCAAACAGATCTAAATCTATGCACAATAACCTGAAAAAATTTTGAAACAAAAACCCAACCAAAATATATAACCAAATGCAAATGTAATAACTCTTTCACAACATAGTCTTTTGTAACCAACACAATAATTTTGTAGCTTAAACTAAACTAAAATTTCTTTTGCAGCTAAACTATTATTTTATAATATGTATTTAATATATCAAACTTTTCCAACTCCTACCCTTCTTAGCTCCATTCTTGTCCATCACTCCAAAAACTTCTTTCTTTAAGATATGTTCCATTATCTCCTCTACCCTACCTAAGATCTTAAAATCTACTTGATCAAAGGGTTCTTTCATCCATTGCTCTTCATTCCGGGCTCCACTAGATATTTTTTTTTATCTCCCTCAAGAATCCATGTTTCTCTTTTTGTAGCTATTCATACACACTTATTGTTACATACCTTGAAAAATAATAGCCCCAGAATATCCATCTCCCACTTTCGCTTCTCATCCGGCCCCGATTCCATCTTCAAGTTTCCCTTCTATAGATATTATTTTCACTTCCAACCCTCCATTAGATCACCCTAACCCTCTCCAACAAGATCTATATTAAACTTAAAACCAACAAACCAAATTAGCTCAAAAAACCAAAAATAATATCAAAGAGAATAAAGTGACAAAAATTGATAGGAAAAGGAGATGTAGGGCATACACCATTGAAGGAAAGAAAGACCCCATGGTTTAAAATATTATAAAAATTCACCATCACATGACCTATGATAAAAAGAAAAATAAATTAGACACAACCCAAAACCTCAAGTGACATCAAATATTCTCGATCTTGGTTATAAAATATCCACACAATGTTATATCCATAATAACCAGACAAAGTATTGACAACCCAAAATTATCTTCCATAAAAATAGGTTTTTTTAAGTAGATATTCGAATTCCCAAACTTATGTCATTATATTAAAAATCATCATTGACACCTTCCCCATGCCAAAAACAAAAAAACATAACCTTTCCTTTTTGAATCATATTTTATGTAGCTACATATATACTTATAAATCCAAATTTTAAAGTAAAATATTAAGAAACGAATTCTCCAACCAAAATTAAATTTTCACCACTAGCTCCCACAATAACAAACACATCACCTAAAATGTATCAAAAATGCATAAATTGAATATGAAAACATGATAGATGGACTGAAACATCCCTTTTCCTTTAATTGGGTGATTATTACCCCTACATTTTTCTAGATCCACATAAAATATGATCTATGATAATTTAATTTTTATAGATTTATACAACAACATCCCCCATCAATAAGCTTTATCAGGTTCCCTCTTTCTCCTAACACCCCTCCTATTAACTTTAATGAACTCTTTCCTCACATTTGGAAATCAAAATACTATAAAAGATAATAGATGTTTTATTTTATCAAATCCATACCCTTTTATAATAAAATGTCTTATTATAACCACAAGATGAAATGAGAGCACACAAATTGAAGGAGAAAGAGAGAAACCATTAGATTTGGAGAAATCCTTACCTTATTTAAAGGTTTTTGTTCGAAAAAATCCACATTACCACAAAACCATTATTTTTCTTAAAATCTTGCATATCTTCATTCTCTCCTTCCAAGTTTTCCAAATTTGAAGAGTGTTCCATATCCAAACCAATATTTGTAACAAAAAAAAATGGTAGATGTAGCACCAATGAATTCACACCCAACTCCATATTTATAGAATAATGTTTACATGTCCTTAGCTACATGTCTAGGACACTATAATTAGCCACCATAAAGCATTCAAAATATTTATTCTCTTCTAGCATATCTAAACTAGGGTTTGGGGAGATTTTAGGGATTCAAACTTCAATGTATGTGCATCCAAATCCATAACATAAGTACCACTATCATCTAACATCGAAGTTGATTTGAAGTGTAAAATCGCTCCTATTTTTATCCTCCTAAAAATATATCACCACCTCCTCAGATCTACAATGCTCACCCATTATCTCTTTATGTAACATCTTCTAATTAAATTTAGATCTAGGGATCAGTATAAAATAAATATAAAAACTAAGGAAAGCATCATATCATCATAGATAAAAGATCTAATATCCAATCCCATCATCCTTAGTCAAAATAACTTCATTTTTGGTTTCATATCATAGTGTATTATCTATCGCACACCATTTACCTCCATTAATGTATTTATTTTCAACAAACTCATACCAAATCTAGACCATTATCTACACCACGATGCCCTTGATCCTCCATTCTACTTCTTCAATGGTATCTTTCTTTTATAGATCTATATGCTACCTCTCCACTAGTTTTTCCGCCTTCCACGATCTTCGTGGATCAAATTTTATAACTCTTCTCTCACACTTATTGATACAATTTAGTTAAAAATCCATGGCTCTTGGAAGATCTAATTCTAACCACTTCTCTCCTTATCGCATCTTCCCCACTCTTCAATTTGCTAGTGCATTGAGTATAATAAATATTTCGTTGATTAAACTATAGGTAGAAGTCACACAATTTCATTATATGAAGGATTTATAAAAATATGATAAATATTTAAAGGATTAATTCCATGCATGTGTGGAACTAGTAAGCATGGGAAAAACTTATTTTCTAGATTATTTTTCTCATGAACGCTTTATTATTAAAAGATAAAAAATTGTGCATACGAGAAATTTTGGTTGAAAACAATAATGGCATTATTGTAGTTCATTTTGGTAATGGAAATAATTGTGTGTAATTAGATGATAATTATTTACCCCCTAGAATAAGCATATATTTATGTAATCATGTGTAAGAGTGTAGGGTTAATCAACTAGAAAAATGTAGAAGTCAAAATGTAGGGATATATCAACCATTAACTAATCCAAAGAAGACACGGAAGGCATTAGTATGGATTTTATTTTAAATTTTCCTAATCCCCTTTTCATGGATTTTATTTTCTTAATCCCCTTTTCATGACTTGTGCATATATTTTGAGTTCAATTATTATACCCTATTCTATCCTTAGCCCTATTACAAGAATTTATCTCTTCATTTCACTTTTCAATTACTCAAACAAATTCTTAGATAATTTGAAAGAAATATGTTACTTTTAGACATCATGCAAAAACATTATGGCGTTATACTTTCCTCTTGGACTAATACCTCCAACAGCTTTGGTCCAAAAATGGTGGCTTTGTCTAGGGCCACCCAATGGTCATTTTTTCAATTTGATATCTTTTATGGGTAGTTACTTTCCATATGGTTTGACCTTAATGTCAAATCATATGATGTAGGATAATCCAAGTCCTTAAAAAATCCTGCATCAACCAAAAACAAGTTTAAACAATATGAGTTATTTTTTCCTTTTTATTTTTTCATTTTCTATTTTAAGTTGGCCACGCTCCAAGGATTGTTTTGTTGGTATGCCATGAAGTACTAGTATTGCATTTTTTCACTATTAAAGTTGTGTAAAAGTCCATTACACAATGTTAACAAAAGTGCGTAATCCCATTACATAATTTCGTATATTGTGAAATCCACACAAGCCTTTACACATCCTACAAAATCCTGTAGGATCTTTGCGTAAGTTGCAAAAACCATGAAAGTTACTATTACAAGTATTGGTGTGTTGGTAGATCTTATGAAACACTAAAGAAATCATGAAAGTATGTTGAGAGTTGTGGAACATTATACGTAGCTACACAAGCTTAAGGGAAGTTGTGTAGTAGTAAAAATATTGAATTAAATATGCAAAGTATTCATTTAGAGCCATGAAAGACTACAATGATGTGTAGAAGATGGAGAGAATTGGAGAAAGGTCATTTAAATCCAAAAAGCTTGAAAATTTTGATTCAATATATAGTGGTTCTTTTGTACCATAATGTCATATTAGCTTTAGTAGTTAAGTTTTTTGCATTGGTTGACTATATAAACAAATCCCCATTTCTTTAAAGAATCACTTTTATAAGTGAATTATGATTATCTCATACTAACTTTGTGAATAAGAGAAAAGTGTGGATGCAATCTTTAGGATAAAAACAATGTGTATTTGAGTAGAGAATGATTATATGACACATTGAATGTATCACCGCCAATCAAATAACATGTGTGTGTTTTTATCATTAAATTAGGTTGAGGGGTTTGGTTCCCCTTACAAATTTGGTCTTATTCTCTAGATGATTACCATTTTAAAGATCCTCCATGAGCCACATCACGAAGGACCAACATCCCCGACGAAAAATAGGTGAACCATGAGCCTCCGGAAGACACCAACCCGATCTCCCGCAACCATAGACTACCACCCCTAACGTGGATTGCACCTCGGCGATTGAACCCGGGTGGGGCCAAAACAACCATCTAACTTAACCATTACATGTAAGCCCCATCAACGATACAATGTGTGTGTTATTCCTCTATGATTATATTAATAAAAAATGTTGATTTGTGTTAATATATGATATTGAATTATATATTATATGCATTATTTGTATGATTTCCATACACGATTATGAGGACTGTGTGGTTTAAGGTGGATCTTTTTAGAACCATAACAATGTCTATGTCATTTTTAGAATTCAAAACAAATCTTTGGATATATGGCCACCATTTCCAAAAGACAGTTTGTAATAAAAAGTCATCCACATAAATTCAACCATGAAAAAAGGTGCTCAAGCAATTTTTTCCTAAGCTAATGAACGTTTCCTCCAAAGCTCTAATGGTCATATTTTTTATTTCATAAGTTACCCTGGTTGGTCTAGTTTCATTTTAATAGGAAATATTGTCTCAAAATCAATTATAAAAGCACGTACACACAACCCATATATGGGCCTCACATATCACATATTTAGGTTATTTTGGAATAAAAAAATTTAGCCCAATTGAAAAATTAGTCTCTTAAGAATATTAACTATCTCTAAGTCTACACACATCTCACATAGGTGCCCTATGAAAACTTGTAAAGCTACATATCATACACAAAAATCATTTTTGAGTGTTGAAGGTCCTATTAGGGTATTCATTTACAAACAAAATACAAGATTCATATTACAAAAATACATTAGGTGGGGAATATGATGGTTTGATGTATTTTGAAGTATTCCTACATAGGTGTGGTAGGGCCATTCAAACCTAAAGAAAGAGTTAAGGTTTGAATAAGAAAGAATCTCTAATCAAATACATAATTGCAATCATATAATTTCAACCATAGAAGATGAAGGTATAGACATAGAGGAGCATAATGTTGTAGGTAAGATCCAATCAAAATTGGCAAGGGACAAATATGTCAATCCCAAACAAATTCCCCTAGGTGAATTTTTCATAACAAGTGACTTTGTCATGCATTCATAATCACACTCCCAAATTTTAAGAATAACTTGATGACACCCTAACATGTTTTCTACACACTCTTAGATCATAGTCAACCCATCTCAACCTAAAATTGGTGCAATCCTCTCTAACACTAGCTTTTACCTTTATTTATTTAGCTCACCCATGGTATTGTAGTTATATTGGTATGGACATGATTTAAGATCTATATGTTTATTATATTAAGATCTAATTTTTTTTTACATAATTGTAACTAACCTAATTAGGAAATAACCCTAAATTTTACATTAAAATAATAAACACTTATCAAACATTCTCCTCCTTGATGTTGAGTGGACTAGAAATTTAATCTCAGAGCTTCAAAGATTGAACTTTTACAACAACTTAGTGAATATATATGCAAGTTTTTCAATAATATTTATATACGCCGATTCCACATCTTTCTTTTGAACCAAGTATCAAATGAAATAGTACTTGAAATCAATTTTTTTACCTATTATCATGATTTGGATTCTTATCTAATTTGATCTTAATCATAGTGCCCTCTAGTAAAAGCATATAAGCGTGTTCCACTTTGTGGCCAAAAATATTTTAATATCTCGATCGGGTAAATAAATATTAAAAATAATTTTAAAACTTAAAAAAATTAGGTAAATCATGGATTCCATGTACCACAAGATATATTTAAATCTTAAAAAAATTGTTTGGTCATTTTATACGTGTTTGGTAAAGTTTTGGTCGTTGAAAATATTTTTCTTAAGATACAAAAACTCGCAAAAAGTGGGACATAGTTTTATGCTTTCACATTTTCAAAGCATGGTTTTGTTTCTCCCTAATTTTTCTAGAAATTTTGAGAGCCATAATTCTTGTGTAATTGTTGAAGTTACTGTAATTTATTACGCTTACATATATGAAAGGGAAACTAAAATATTCTTCTTTGATATGTATGTAATCAAACACAAACCAAGCGAAAAAATTGTCGTATGTTGACTTTAGGTCATCCAAAGAACCTTACTTATCAGAATCACTATAACCAATTGGTTCAAACCTTTTAAAAACACAATAATGAATACCAAAATTAACACTACCTTTCACATACCTTAATATTTTCTTATCTACCTTCATATGAATTTAGGATTATGTAGACATAACCTCAAAATAAGAGAAATTGAATAAGTAATATTTGGCCATGTGATTTAGAAACATTAAGCTTCCAACAATACTTATATAAACTATCTCATCAAGTTTTCTACACCATATTCTCTGCACATAACATAAATCCACAAGAAATAGAACTGGATAATGGTTTATAATCAACTATGATAAAATTCTATAACATAATTTTTGAATAATTTGTTTGACAAATAGAAATTCCATCCTCACTTTGATGAGTCTCCAACCCTAGGAAATATTACATGAGACCCGAATCCTTCATTTCAAATTCATTCATCATAGAAATTTTGAATTCTTATGTCATCTCATTGTTTCCCATATACAAGAAATCATCACCATACAAACTTATAATAAGGATATCATTATATTTTTCCTTGTAATAAATAGTAGGCTCACTCTTGCTTCTTTTGAAGCAATTCCACTTAAAATATTGATCATTCGAGCATACCATGATCTTGGTACTTTTTTCTTGATGTCATAAACAAAACATATATACTCGACATTCTTTGCCTCATACTTCAAAAATTGTAGTTGCTGTACATAGATTTCCTCTTCTAAGTACCCATTCAAGAAGGAACTTTTCACATGTATGTAATGTATGCTCCATTTCATTTGAGCTGCTAGTGAAATCAATATTTTAATGGTATCTTGTCTTGTCACCAAAAATTTTTATCTTCATAATATATGCCATAGCTTTGTGTTATTCCTTCTACAACTAAATGTGCCTTGTGTCTTTTAACACTACCACCATTATTGTACAGAGTCTTATAAACCCATTCAAAACAACTTGTCATGTGAAAGTTATGTCAACTCAATGTTAAATCCCATGAATGGAATCCATTTATTATTATATTTATTTCACCCAAACATCATTGACACAATAGTATTTGAAACATGATGGTTTAAAATTAAGATACAAAAATAAAGTAAAATTTACCATCTCACATCTTGTATATTTTTCATGTGCTTCATGCACTTGAGTTCTTATAATGTGATTACTCCTTTGATATGTTTCACTCAAGGTTCATCAATGTGACAATAGTGTTGAGTGAAAATCATATAATATTAACTTCTTACAAATAGATAATTTTCATCATATCCAACAACTAGAACACATCCCACCCATGATGGAAGTTCCAATGTACAATGGAAAATCATATGGCTCATCCCTTTACCATAGTCTAGGCATGTTGGAAAATTAATTTAGTAGGTCAAAATATAGTTACCATGAAAGGGAAGTGGGGATGTAAATTCGTGCTATTGAAATAGAATGCTAAAAAAGTTCATTGAATTATGCACCTAAGAAGAACCAAAAATGGGGAAAAAAATCCAAAAACACTTAGTGCGATCATTGAGGCTGCAATAAGATCTGTCGTCAAAGAAATAAAGATCCAACCGCATAGCCAACATATTTTTGAAGAACATGGAATTGAAGCTAGAATTTCACTTGGAATAAAAAAACCAAACAAGAAAATGCTTAGTGGATCAATAATACTTAGAAATGAAATACTAGCACACTACTTATTAATAATATCACCATTATAAATGGATTTAAATTTTTCAACATGGTATTTTTATCACCATACACTCCTCCATAAAAATACATATTTTAACCAAAGAATGTTGTAAGTGAGATGATTCTAAAATATATAAGCTTTTTATTTTTCAAAATAACAAAAAAATACAAAACTCACTCTTTGGTTATAGCTTATTTTTTCCCAATCAACTATATGAACATAGGCTAAACAACCAAAATAATTGAAGTGTTTGACCTTAAGATTATTTTCATACCATGCTTCATATATTTTCATCTTGTCAAGTGCACTAGTGAGACTCTGATTGAGAATATATATTACTGTAGCAATTGCATCACCATATAAAGAGTTTCTCAATACCTTTAGTTGTAATATACTCCTTGCCATTTTGATGAATATGATTTTTCTTTTAAGATAAATCATTTTTTTGAGGTATATATGTAGTTGTGAGATTTATTTTTATGCCATTCATATCACAATAATTCATCAAATATTTTAAATAAAATTTACCTCTATGTAATTAGCATTTAAAAACTTTACTCTACAACCAATTTCATTCTCGACAAAGGTATTAAACATCTTAAATATATCAAAGTTTTCATATTTGTGCTTAAATAAGTAAACCTAATCCTTTCATAAGCAATCATCAAGAAATGTCATGAAATATGATGATCACACAAATATTTTGTTTTCATAGGACAATTTTTTTAGAGTGAAGTAATTGAAGGAGATAATGAGCACTCCATTCACTAACTTTTGGGAAATTTTTCTTTTGCATGTTTTCATTTAACACATCCTTCAAAATCTTTCTTGCTCTTCAAATTTTTAAAAAATCAAAAATTAATTTTTATGATGTCAAGTAACTTCAAATTTTAATAAATCAAGAGTCCATACCTGAAATGCCACAACCAAATTTTATCTTCAATTGCTATATTGGTGAGGTTCCTGCTATGTTCTCCAAATTTTTCTTGGTCATTTTAACAACTATAAGAACTCTATTTCCTGCATTTGTGCGTCTTTTCCCGCATCGCTCGAATCGGCCGAACCGCGTGCTTGCGCTTCGCATCCTTGTGTCCCAAATGAACCAAGTGCCATTCGTGCTAATTTTTCCCTCTCTACCTGAATATCTTGCTTTTCAATTTGGTAGGTATGTATTTAATGTGCATTTATTGCCTTTCTCTCTCCTAAACGACTATATAATGAAACTGCCCTTATGCGTTTTTGCACACCGCTTTCATGCTATCTATCGCACGAACCCTTAACCAAAATTCCCTGAGCGCGTATCCATTCCCCCTACAATTCCATCCTAAGTCTAGCTTGCATCTTTGCTCTCTGAGTTACTATCAACATGAAGATAAAATTCTAGGGCGAAATGTTTCACCACTCGAGTTCGCCGTTCCCGATATCGGGGATAGTGAAGTTTGCCACCTTGACTTTGGAGATTTTTGGATAAGGATGACAGACGTGAACCCTTCACCGATGGCACAGATGATTCATGACAGTGGTCTGGCTTTCACTGGTGGTTTCCCTATCTCGGTGTAATGCGCAGACATAGTGCTCTCATGTGGGGCTCATTTCAACCCTGATTCGAGTGAATTGACAAACGTGCACGGGAGCTCATCGCCAAACTTGACACTGCCGCCATTGCACTTTGCACTAAGGATTCCAGAAATGGACAATGCTATAGTTATCTCCTAATCAAGCACAGGCCCTTTTCAATCAAGATAGTGATAACTATAAGGCGTGGGTGGCGAAGTCTTGGCTGAAAAACCCTAAGAAGGGGGCATCTCGTCTGTCCAAGACTCTTTTCCGTGTGGATTTCAATGAAGAATTATCAGATTTCATAATCCTACTAGCTCGGGTTATGGGCTTACCCTCTACTAATGAGTTCCATTTTGGATGTGCCTCGCTTATCAATATGGTGTGCGAGGGAACTCAGAATATCAACTGGGTAGAGATCATCAGTATGAACCTAGCGGAGCAGCTATCTAATGTACAACAAACAAAGAAATTCTATATGACTTCATACCTGATGTATACTCTAGCAGCATCGAGGCAATGGTTTGGTTTTTCATACATCGATGCTCACAAGGATGACCCCGTGTATGCCTACTTACGCTTAACCCAAGAAACCAACAATCGCAATTTCCGAAGGGTGAATGATGCTTTCACCATGTACATGGTTAGGCTTCTTGAGAGTGACACAATGAGAAGATTTTCTGATGAAGCCATGAGTCTGATATCGCACTACGGTGCTTATTTTATCCAATTCAGAAAATTTTCCTATATCAGGCTTGCTGGCTATGAGAGCACTCCTCTCAAGCTCCCTATGTTCTGTAATGACAAGATGGCCTTGATAGAAGTGTGCAGGAAATTGGAAAAATTGCATAGAACCTACAGAGACAAGAAAATTACTGGTTTGCACTTCCCCATCTCTTTGGGAAATTACACCTGCAAAACAGCCCTGGATGCACAAAATATAGAAAGGGCCCTAACTCCCATTACTGTCCATTTCTTCAGGCCCAGAACTTACTTTGACTTGAAAAAGTTTATTGAGTAGAGATAACTTATCATCATAGGGTAGACACAGAGGACTATTGGGTTGACTGTGCTAATGATTTTGAAGCCAGAAGGAGGCATTATGGCAGGTTTTCCCTATAGTTGATTCGGGAACTCAATTTGTACCAAGTTCCTGAAGGGCTTCAAGATGATAATTCTGACCTGTACTCATATCAGTATGAAAATGTGGTCAAACACACTCCCTTGGAGGACTTGGATTAGTTCAAAAAGGAGAAAGATGATTTGGCTGAAATCCTGGCTCCAGTCTTAGTCAGGACCAAGATCTGGTTTGATAGGAAAGTCTCGTGAGCTTAGGAGGCACTCAGGGGAATCCTCCTCCAAGGATGCTTCAACACCAAGGAGGGAAGCATCGAATCCTAGATCAAAAGCACCTGTGCAAACCCCTCCTGCCTCGTCAACTCAAGGACCTGCAGCCTCTACTCCTTCCTCATCCACCCAGGTGTATCAGAAGAAATTCAAAGAAGTTAAGAAGGAGCCTGTGGAAGAAGATCCCCTGAGAAAGCATGCAGAATTGCCTTTGGGACCAGAGAACATTATTGTTCTCAGTGAAAGTGAAGAGAGTGAAGTGCCAGCTCCTGCAAGTGCCCCTGAAGCCCCAATGGATAAGAACAAAGAAGTCCAGAGCACTGAACTTCCAACCACTGTTGATTCCTCTGCACCAATTGCTTCAAGCGCTCCACTCATATCTTAACTCGAGGCAACAGAAGTACAAATCTTGGGTGCCATGAGTTCTCTGTCTCTTGGTCCTCTTGCCCCACCTGCTTCTTCCTCCTCCTCTTTTGCATGGGTGTAGCCTCTTATCGACAGTAGGAAGAGAAAGTCTTCCTCCCGGAGCTCAAGACCAAATTTTGATGCTGTGGCAGCCTTGTTAGGCACTACTCCTCCTTCTCACACCAAAAAGATAGAATTACCTCCAGGATAGTGTCTGATGCTCAGGGCCAGCAATTCTTGGAGATAGCCAAGCCTATGGTAGACAAGCCAGAACAAGATTTGTAAGCGTCTGATCTTGAGCTCTCAAGAATTCCCATGGGAGAGTCTACCCCTGAAGGTGAGATCCACAATCTTTAGGAAATAGTCACCAGAGTCATTGGGAGGGTAGAGAAAGGGAAGTAAACCATAGAACAGTTGGAAGAACAAGCCCAGATTCTTACAGGTTTCATCAAATCTCTTTTGTCCAAGGACAAAGTTTTGGACCCTACCCCATTGAATACTCTTCCACCACCTGTAATTTTGAGCCAAGATGAAGTACAGAGTATCAAAGATATGCACAAGTATTCCGTCTATGGCAGAGCTATGGAGGCCATGGTGGATGATATGCTTGTTGCAGGATTGAACTTCATTGATGAAGCTTTCAAACTCCATGGGAAGGTGAACAACTTGCAACAGAAGCTCTCCTCCACTATTGGGAGCATTGATAAAGAACTTAAACTTTGGAGCAGTTG
The DNA here is from genome assembly GCA_018340775.1 of Taxus wallichiana var. yunnanensis. Classification (NCBI taxonomy): domain Eukaryota; kingdom Viridiplantae; phylum Streptophyta; class Pinopsida; order Cupressales; family Taxaceae; genus Taxus; species Taxus wallichiana. The sequence continues at coordinate 142,209,847 of CM031238.1, forward strand.
CATAGTAGACCTCCGCCTCATGGGACAAATAGATGAAAATATTTTGATGGCAAGCAAAGTCTTCGAGGATACAAAGGATAATTTGTCAAAGTCCTGGGTCTACAGCGTGGAATGGAAGATCAAGGTCCTAGAGGAGGCTTTGGGAGAATTAAGGAATAGCTGGCAGAAGGCTGAGGCCTTCAAAACACTAGTTGTATCTGCTTTCAAAGATATACATTGCCATCTTCAGGATGAGACTTCTGGTGTGCCTCTCTCCTTACAAGAAATCAAAGCTCAATTCAGAGCTTTTGTCAAGGGTGATCTATTCAAGGAGAGTTCCATTTCCAAAGAAAAGATGAAGGAGATCTTCTCTCTTCAATCGGCTATAGAGGAAGCGAACAAGGATTATCATACTCATGTCGAGTTCGATAAAGAAATGGAGAAGTGCCTTGGATTTTGGAATTAGTCTACCGCCAACACATCAGTTCCACGTGGCAGAGACATAGCAGAGGTGTTGAAGAGATTCAGACAGTGGATCTTAAAGTCGGTGGATCCCTCCCAGTCATAAGCAACGGTCTTCTTCTCCTAATTCTTCTCTTCTCTTCCCCTTCTTTCTCTCGGATTTGTTGTAATTAGTTGGGGTATTGCAATTAGCAACCCTTTAACTAATCTTTAGTTAAAAGAAGTAGTTACCGAGAGTAACTGATTTGTAAACTATATAATGGCCTCTCCTCGCCATTTTGAAGGAGGAAGAACTTGGCTTATTTTCTGAAAGTGTAAATAAATCTTGAAGAAATCAATACAGAAGGACTTTTCATTCTTTGTCTATCTGATTTCCTTTATCCCTAAGCTATTCATTTAATCTTGTTAGATCATTTGTTTGTATTATGCTAAGAAGCTTTGTATTCTTGCAGATGTTATTTACAGAACTTTGTGTCTTTTCAAATTTCATCTTATTAATATGATACAAATGATCTTGTTCCATTCATTGTACCTCGCATGCATAAGGAATTACTCTGTCATCTATAATTCTGAATGGTGCCTTTCTACTCATTCTCACATTCTCATTCCTCAGTCCTTTTGTAATTGATGATCCTTATAGAAAACACTTTCATAATATCCAAGTTCCACAAGAAAATCATGTTTTGTATATGTGTAAATAGGTTCGTTTCTGAATAAGGGAACCTCTCCCATTAAAGAGGAGGGACTTCTTGTCCCCTGACTATTGCTCTTCTTGAAGTCCTATTTGACGACCAACAATTTTTGGTGACTCAGCTGGGGAATCATATTCCAATCTGTAATCATTTATTGATCATCTTTTGATTTGGTGACTCCGCGTTTTACTCGAGGGAGAAGGGCCCTTGGTATTGAAGATTCTCAGTTTCAACTTTTGGAACATTAGGGTTTTCCTTTCCCTTCAACAAGAAGAAATTGAAAGACTCGTTCAACAAGCACTCCACTTGTCCAAGATAGAATCCCTACGGGTGGTATTCCTTCAGAGCAAATCAGTCCTAATCTTCAAGCTTTGATTCTTGCTGGTGTTTCAGTTCCTCTTCAAGCCATTTTTCCAAGAATGGCGGTACCATTGCCTTGGGGTCATCGTGTTGGGCCTCTTGCCCTTCCTCAACCTTTGCATGAGTTACCTAGAGGTAACCAGAAGAACTTCCCTAAATTCAAAGGCAATGGAAAAGTACATCCTGATGAACACATCGCAGCCTTCATAGTCGCATGCGGAGTTCTGGGAGTTGAACATGAAGACGTCTCCGTAAGGATTTTTGTTGAGACTTTACAAGATAATGCTACTGATTGGTTCTATCACCTTCCGGCCGGTGCTATCACTAGCTGGGACACAATGAGAACTAGGTTTGAAAACCGTTTCAAACCGGTGGAAGACGTGCATGCCTTGCTAGCCCAAATTTCTCAAATAAAGAAGGATTCACAAGAGCCCATGAGAGAATTTGTGGCTCGATTCAACAGGTTGATTAACAAAATTCCACCAAATACTTGACCTGTAGATCAAATTCAAAAATGTTTCTTCCTAAATGCCCAATCGCCTGAAGTTAGTTATGCACTGAGAAGGGCTAATCTCGCAACATTGGCCGAGGATCAAACTCTTGCTATTAGTGTTGAAGATGATTTAATCATGTCAGGGAATTTGAGGAGAGACCCTTCTAAATCTAAGTTTGCTTCTTCCTCCTCTTCCACTCCTGGACCTAATATTGATCCATTGGTACAAAAACTTGCAAATGATCTCATCGCCATTAAGAAACAATTGGCTCAAAGATGCTCCTATGCGCAGACATTCCAAGGAGGAATTTTCAGCCCAGAAATCATTTTCTTGCATCTCAAATAAGGCTAGCGCTTGAAGGACCTCTTATTAAAGTTCTTGTCAATGCAACTCTGTGAAGTTGAGGAACCAGAGGATGAGGAGGTTAATGAAGATTGTGAGGAATTTATCAAGAGGTTGATGATGAAGCGGATGAACTTGAGGGATCTCAAGTTAATTTCTTCACCATTGAAGGCATTGATGAAGGGGATGATTACGATGAAGTAGTGGAAGACATGAATAGAGAATAATACGCTGTCATGACTCGAGAGCGAGATAAATCGAGGAAGAAAGTGATGCAACCCACCAAGAAATCTAAGGATCAGGTGATAACTATCCTCGTAATTACAAAAAGAGGATCTCCGATTCCCATTTCATCTACACCAAAGGTGAGTCTTGTCAATTCTGCTACTAAAGTTACTTCTTTTTCCCCTAAAATTGATAAACCTAGGATCTCAAGTGATGATAACCCGTCCACTTCTGGGTCTTTTGATATTATTGACCACCTGAAAAAGACTAAGGTTCAAATCTCAGAGGCTGAATATTATCAAACCCATCCCAAGGCTTTTGCTAAAATGATTCACTTTGTCAATTCCCATTCTAAAACTACCTCTAAAGGCCTTTTACCCACTCCTTCTTCCCATAGCCTAATCTGGTAGCCGCTGTCACCTCACCCAATGAAAAAATCAAACCATTCTATGTGACACTTCTTATAGCTGGCCATAGGCTCAGTAATTGCGTCATAGACTCAGGAGCATCAGACAATGTGATGCCTGCTAAAGTAGCTCATGCCTTAGGCTTGACTCTCACACACACTTATGGATCTTGTTATTCTATGGAGAGTAAGGAAGTGCCCTTGGTCGGAAGAATTAAAGACGCACAAGTGGCTTTTGCTACTTTGCTGAGAAGAAAGTTTTGGCTACTATTCTAGTAGCAGACATTCCTCCTTCATACGGGATGTTGCTAAGCAGAAACTTCTGTAAGGATGTGGGTGGAGAAATTCAAATGGATTGGTCACATGCCCTCATACCTGTTAATGGGAAAATGAAGAAGCTGCTGCCTGAGAAGCAGTCTGAGTATATTGTACAAAAAAATGATGATCCCAAAGCACAAATACTCTATGAGGATATGGGGCATGGCAACTACATGATTATGTCTCCTGAAGAAATCCAACTCCCAAAGTCTCACCTAAAGATCCTAATGGTGTTTGGATACTAGAGTTTGATGGAAGTTGTTCCTCAGCTGGTTCTAGAGCTGGTGTCATATTGGTGTCACTTGAAGGAAGCATTCATCCTTTCTCATTCAAGTTGCAATTTGAAAATACCAATAATATAGCAGAGTATGAAGCTCTCATTCTTGGACTCCAGGTGGCAAAAGAACAGGGTGTGAAGAATCTTCTAGCTCGTGGGGATGCGGAATTAATTGTCAAGCAAGTTAGGAACCTCTTCCAGGTAAAGAATGGAAGGTTGAAACATTACCGGAATCAGGTTTGGGACTCCATTGAATTTCTTGATGCTTTCTCCATTGAAGTAATACCTAGGAAGAAAATACCAGGGCTGATTCACTAGCAGTCTCAGGGTCACTGCTCATACCTCATCCTGACTTTTCTCAAGATAAGTTCACCATTGAGATGATCCATCGACCTAGTGTACCTGATAATACAAGTAACTGGCAAGTTTTCAATGATGATCAACACTTGCTTTCTTTCTTAGAACTCAAGGATAATTTTGAACAGTTGTACTTTGAAGGGAGCGATAATTTGCCTCGTGAAAGTGTGCCCTTTGACAAAGAAGCCACCCAAGAAGAAGAAGCGGATCAGGATGGATGTATCAAACTCAAAGGAAACAAGATTCCAAAAGGATTGGTGAGTTTAGAGGAACTGTTTGATAAACATGACAGGTATGTAAAGTCTAGAGCTTCTACTGGACCTCAACAATCAGCTGAATATGAAAAAATTAATATTGGGAGTTCTACTGACCCTAAACTTGTGAACATTGGAAAATGTTGCACACCAGATGAGAGAAAGAAGGTAATTGATATTTTAAAGAAGTATAAGGATGTTCTTGCTTATTCCTATGAAGATTTAAAAATTTCCAACCAAAGGAGATGTAGCATTTTATTCCTCTCAAACCTGGGATTAAGCCTTTTAAACAGAAGCAGAGGCAATACAATCCTAAAATAGCTAACACTATTTTTCAAGAAATACAGAAGTTGTTGAAAGCCAAAATCATTTTTCCTATCCATCATTCAACATGGATTGCCAATATTGTGCTGTTAGAAATAAAAATGGTGAGATTCGTATTCTGTGTTGACTTCAGAATCTAAATCAAGATTCCTTAAAAGATAATTACCCCTTACCTATGATGGATCAGGTCCGCAAGCAAGCGATAGCGGATCCGAAATGTTGTCTATGCTTGATGGATTCTCAGGATATAACCAGGTAGAAGTTAATACTACAGATCAACACAAAACGACTTTCACTACCCCTTGGGGTACCTTTTCTTACAAAAGGATGCCTTTTGGGCTCATTAATGCCGGTGCTACTTTTTAGAGAGCTACGGACTTAGCCTTTGGAAGTTTGAAAGGGAAGTGTATTGTTGTATACCTTGATGACTTGACTGTGTATTCTAAAACAAGGGCCGATCATTTTCAGCACCTGGAAACAGTTCTTTTGAGATGTAGAGAACATGGGATCTCTTTGAATCCTAAGAAATCTGTTTTTTGTGTCACGGAGGGGAAATTATTGGGGCACGTTGTCTCCAAAGATGGTATAAAAATCGATCTTGAGTGAGTTCAAGCTATTTAGCAAATTCCTCTTCCAACCAGAAAAAAGGGAGTGCACTCTTTCTTCGGTAAGATCAAATTTTTGAGAAGGTTCATCCCTGATTTTGTAGAGCTAACTTTGAATATCTCCCAAAAGATGAAAGGTAAACAAACGTTTGGTTGGTCTTTTTAAGGGAAAGAAGCCTTTGAAGGTATTAAAGGGCTATTGCTAAAACTCCTATTTTAGCATGTCCAGATTTAAGCAAAGATTTCATTATCTATTGCTACGCCACAGATAACACCTTGGTCAGCTGTTTTGACTCAGGAAGATTCTAATGAGCACGAACTCCCAATTGCATTTATGAGCTATATTCTAAAAGATCATGAGTTAAAATACACCATAATGGAAAAACATGCTTTTGTAGTGGTTAAAGCTGTCAAGCAGTTTCATTTTTACATTCTTAACTCTCACTCCACGGTGTTGGTACCAGATACAACTGTTAAGTCAATTCTCACACAACAGGAATTTGGATCCAAGAGAGGGAACTGGGTGGCCAAGGTCCAATAATATGATATTGACATTAGACCAACTAAGTTCATCCGTGGAAAAGGCCTGTGTGAACTCATCGCTGAAGGAGCTAGACATGAGTTACTAGAGGATAAAGTTGGCCTTCTTACCGTTCTGTTTCTTAGCTCAGTTGACGAATGGTATGCTGATATCACTCATTTTCTCACCTATGGGGAATGCCCCTCTCATTTTCTACCAAAGAAAAGAGGGCCGTTAAACTAAGGTCAACCCAATATGTGTTGTGGGAAAACGCCTTGTTTAAGCGCGGGTTGGATGGAAGGTTTTTGAAATGTGTGGACAAGGAACAACAGAAAAAGCTACTCTCAGCTTTTCATGATCAGGCATGTGGAGGGCATTACTCATCAACTGTCACTGCTCATAAAATACTTCATGGAGGATATTACTGGCCTACCTTGTTCAGAGATGCATCAAAGTGGGTTGATAAATGTGAAGCATGTCAGACTTTCGTAGGTAGACCCAAGTTGGCCTCTTTGCCCCTTAAACCAGTTGTAATTGAAGAACCTTTTCAACAGTGGGGTTTGGACTTCATTGGAACACTTAATCCCTCTTCTAGTGCTGGTCATACCCATGTATTAACTGCCACAGATTATTTCACCAAATGGGTAGAAGCCATTCCAGTAAAGAGTACTACTTCAGAAGTAGTATGTAGCTTTATCAAAGAAAACATCTTGGTAAGGTATGGTGTGCCAAACAAGATTGTGACAGATAATGCTTCAAATTTTTCTTCAACCGAGATGATGGATTTTTGCTATGGATATGGCATCTCTCTAGCTCACTCCTCAGATTACTATCCTCAGGGAAATGGACAAGCAGAATCCACAAATAAAAATCTGGTGACCATAATAAGGAAATTAGTCAATGAGTCCCAACGAAACTGGCACAAGAAACTCTATGATGCTCTTTGGGCAGATAGGATCACACCTAAGAGAGCCATTGGAATGTCTCCTTTTCAGGTAGTATATGGAGTAGAAGCTCAATTTCCAGTAACAGTGGAGCTACCAGCCTTGCATCTAATGAAGGCCATTGAAGATACCAGTTTCAATGATTCTTTGGATAAGAGAATCATGTATCTTCACAAATTGAATGAGGACAGATTGGAAGTTGCTGATAGGATATCTGCTCACCAACAGAAAGTAAAGGTCCTGTTTGATAAGAAAGCTAGGTTCAGAGATTTCCAAGTTGGAGACACTATTTTGTTGTGGGATAAAAGGCATGAACCTCGTGGCAGCCATGGCAAGTTTGATTCCCTTTGGCTCGGACCTTTCAAGATCAGGCACTTTGCTGGTAAGAATTCTTTTTACCTTGATTATATGGATGGTTCTTCTCTCCCACTTCCTTATAGTGGGTAGTACCTGAAATTGTTTAAGTCATAGGTGATTAGGAAGTCCTTTTGTATATTTTGTATAGCGTTTTGTTTTTCTTTCCCTTTGCTTTGGTGTGTTGTCCTCTGTATTGGTTTGCTTTTGACTCCATGGCCCAATGGATAAGGTACTGGTCTACTTCCCTGAGTTTGTCTAAATTCTTGCCTTGTCTCATTCTTTGAATTTATGCCAAGTCATCCCCAGAAGGAGCCAGCTATTGTCCACTCAAAATTCCCGACTTTTAAGAAGTTGAAAATTAAAATTTTGAGGTTAAGTGTCTTTTCTGTTGTCCTGATAATGTGAAAAGTCAAGAAATTGGGAAAATCTGCATTTTTGGGTCATTTTGTGTGTTTTTCGGGCCTGTCGGACATTTTTGTCCCACGTGTCCTAGGTTCATATGGGCTCTCTGTTCCCCAATTGGCCGGTTTACCCGAAGTCTATTCTTTTCGGCCCGTCGGAACTTTTTGTCCCAAATGTCCCAAGTTCGCTCGGACCAGTTGTTCCATTTTCACCCGATTCGGCCGAGTCACGTATTCCACGTACTTTTGTCCCAAATGTCCCAAGTTCTTCCGGACCCGTTGTTCCCTTTTCACCCGATTCACGTATTCCGCGTACTTTCGTCCCACATGTCCCAAAAGCATTTGTGCGTCTTTTCCCCGCATCGCCCAAATCGGCCGAACCGCGTACTTCGCGCTTTCGCATCCCTCGTGTCCCAAATGAACCAAGTGCCATTCGTGCTAATTTTTCCTACTCTACCCGAATATCTTGCTTTTCAATTTGGTAGATATGTATTTAATGCACATTTATTGCCTTTCTCTCTCTTAAACGGCTATATAATGAAACCGCCCTATGCGTTTTTGCACACTGCTTTCATGCTATCTATTGCTCGAACCCTTGCAACCAAAATTCCTGCATGTATCCATTCCCCCTACAATTCCATCCTAAGTCTAGCTTGCAGCTTTTCTCTCCGAGTTACTATCAACATGAAGATCAAATTCCAGGGGCAGGAACAGATTTCACCACTCGAGTCTGCGTTCCGATATCGGGGACAGTGAAGTTCACCACCTTGACTTTGGAGATTTTTGGACAAGGATGATAGATGCGAACCCTTCACCGATGGCGCAGATGATTCATGACAGTGGTCTAGCTTTCACTGGTGGTTTCCCTATCTCGGTGCAATGCGCAGACACAGTGCTCTCATGCGGGGCTCATTTCAACCCTGATTCGAGTGAATTGAAAAACGTGCATGGGGAGCTCATCACCAAACTTGATGTTGCCGCCATTGGCACTACACTAAGGATTCCAGAAATGGAAAATGCTATAGTTGTCTCCCAGAATCAAGCACAGGCCCTTTTCAATCAAGATAGTGATAACTATACGGCGTGGGTGGCAAAGTCCTGGATGAAAAACCCTAAGAAGGGGGCATCTCATCTGTCCAAGACTCTTTTCCATGCAGATTTCAATGAAGAATTGTTGGATTTCATAATCCTACTGGCTCGGGTCATGGGTTTACCCTCTACTAATGAGTTCCATTTCTGGATGTGCCCGCTTATCAATATGGTGTGTGAGGGAACTCAGAATATCAACTGGGTAGAGATCATCAGTATGAACCTAGCAGAGTAGCTGTCTAATGTACAACAAACAAAGAAATTCTATATGACTTCATACCTGATGTATACTCTAGCAGCATCGAGGCAATGGTTTGGTTTTCATACATCGATGCTCACAAGGATGACCCCGTGTATGCCTACTGCCCACAGTTCACCCTAGAAACCAGCAATCACAATTTTCGAAGGGTGAATGATGCTTTCACCATGTACATTGTCCGGCTTCTTGAGAGTGACACAACGAGAAGATTTTCTGATGAAGCCATGAGTCTGATATCGCACTACGGTGCTTATTTTATCTAATTCAGAAAATTTTCCTATATTAGGCTTGCTGGCTATGAGAGCACTCCTCTCAAGCTCCTATGTTCTACAATGACAAAATGGCCTTGATAGAAGTGTGCAGGAAATTGGACAAATTGCATAGAACCTGCAAAGACAAGAAAATTACTGGTTTGCACTTCCCCATCTCTTTGGGAAATTACACCTGCAAAACAACCTTGGATGCACAAAATATAGAAAGGGCCCTAACTCCCATTACTGTCCATTTCTTCAGGCCCAGAACTTGCTTTGACTTGAAAAAGTTTATTGAGTAGAACATCAAGATAACCTATCATCATAGAAAGGCGGAGACACACGAGAGGACTATTGGGGCTGGTGTCTTGATGATTTTGAAGCTAGAAGAAGGCATTATGGTAGGTTTTCCCTACAGTTGATTCAGGAACTCAATTTGTACCAAATTCCTGAAGGGCTTCAAGATGATAATTCTAACCTGTACTCATATGAGTATGACAATGTGGTCAAACACACTCCCTTGGAGGACTTGGACTGGTTCAAAAGGAGAAAGATGATTTGGCTGAAATCCTGGCTCCGGTCTTAGTCAGGACCAAGATTTGGTTTGATAGGAAAGTCTGTGAGCTTAGGAGGCACTCAGGGGAATCCTCCTCCAAGGATGCTTCAACACCAAGGAGGGAAGCATCGACTCCCAGAACAGAAGCACCTGCAAACCCCTCCTGCCTCGTCAACTCAAGGACCTGCAGTCTCTACTCCTTCCTCATCCACCTAGGTGTATCAGAAGAAATTCAAAGAAGTTAAGAAGGAGCCTGTGGAAGAAGATCCCCTGAGAAAGCATGCAGAATTGCCTTCAATACCAGAGAACATTATTGTTATCAGTGAAAGTGAAGAGAGTGAAGTGCTAGCTCCTGCAAGTGCCCTGAAGCCCCAATGGATAAGAACAAAGAAGTCCAGAGCACTGAACTTCCAAGCACTGTTGATTCCTCTGCACTAGTTGCCTCAAGCGCTCCACTCATATCTCAACTCGAGGCAACAACAGTACAAACCTTGGGTGCCATGAGTTCTCTGTCTCTTGGTCCTCTTGCCCCACTTGCTTCTTCCTCCTCCTCTTTTGCATGGGTGTAGCCTCTTGTTGATAGTAGGAAGAGAAAGTCTTCCTCCTGGAGCTCAGGATCAAATTTTGGTGCTGTGGCAACCTTGTTAGGCACTACTCCTCCTTCTTGCACCAAAAAATCCATAATTACCTCAAGGATAGTGTCTGATGCTCAGGGCTAGCAATTCCTGGAGATAGCCAAGCCTATGGTAGACATGCCAGAACAAGATTTGCAAGTGTTTGATCTTGAGCTCTCAAGAATTCCCATGGGAGAGTCTACCCCTGAAGGTGAGATCCACTATCTTCAGAAAACAGATCACGAGTCATTGGGAGGGTAGAGAAAGGGCGTAAAACCATAGAACAATTGGAAGAACAAGCCCAGATTCTTACAGATTTCATCAAATCTCTTTTGTCCAAGGACAAAGTTTTGGACCCTACCCCATTGACTACTCTTCCACCACCTGTAATTTTGAGCCAAGATGAAGTACATAGTTTCAAAGATATGCACAAGTATTCCATCTATGGCAGAGATATGGAGGCCATGGTGGATGATATACTTGTTTCGGGATTGAAATTCATTGATGAAGCTTTCAAACTCCACGGGAAGGTGAAAAACTTGCAATGTAAGCTCTCCTCCACTATTGGGAGCATCGATAAAGAACTTAAACTTTGGAGAAGTTGCATAGTATACCTCTGCCTCATGGGACAAACAGATGAAAGTATTTTGATGGCAAGCAAAGTCTTGGAGGATACAAAGGATAATTTGTCAAAGTCCTGGGTCTACAGTCGTGGAATGGAAGATCAAGGTCCTGGAGGAGGCTTTGGGAGAATTAAGGAATAGGCAGGCAAGGGTGAGGCCTTCAAAACACTAGTTGTATCTACTTTCAAAGATATACATTGCCATCTTCATGATGAGACTTCTGGTGTGCCTCTCTCCTTACAAGAAATCAAAGCTCAATTCAGAGCTTTTGTCAAGGGTGATCTATTCAAGGAGAGTTCCATTTCCAAAGAAAAGATGAAGGAGATCTGCTCTCTTCAATCGGCTATAGAGGAAGCGAACAAGGATTATCATACTCATGTCGAGTTCGATAAAGAAATGGAGAAGTGCCTCGGATTTTGGACTCAGTCTACTACCAACACATCAGTTCCACGTGGCAGAGACATAGCAGAGGTGTTGAAGAGATTCAGACAGCTGGATCTTAAAGTTGGTGGGTCCCTCCTAGTCATAAGCACCTGTCTTCTTCTCCTAATTCTTCTCTTCTCTTCCCCTTCTTTCTCTCGGATTTGTTGTAATTAGTTGGGGTATTGCGATTAGCAACCCTTTAACTAATCTTTAGTTAAAAGAAGTAGTTACCAAGAGTAACTGATTTGTAAACTATATAATGGCCTCTCCTCACCATTTTGAAGGAGGAAGAACTTGGCTTATTTCTGAAAGTGTAAATAAATCTTGAAGAAATCAATACAGAAGGACTTTTCATTCTTTGTCTATCTGATTTCCTTTATCCCTAAGCTATTCATTTAATCTTGTTAGATCATTTGTCTGTATTATGCTGAGAAGCTTTGTATTCTCGCAGATGTTATTTACAGAACTTTGTGTCTTTTCAAATTTCATCTTCTTAATATGATACAAATGATCTTGTTCCAATTCACTGTACCCTCGCATGCATAAGGAATTACTCTGTCATCTATAATTCTGAATGGTGCCTTTCTGCTCGTTCTCGCATTCTCATTCCTCAGTCCTTTTGTAATTGATGATCCTTATAGAAAACACTTTCATAATATCCAAGTTCCACAAGAAAATCATGTTTTGTATATGTGTAAATAGGTTCGTTTCTGAATAAGGGAACCTCTCCCATTAAAGAGGAGGGACTTCTTGTCCCCTGACTGTTACTCTTCTTGAAGTCCTATTTGACGACCAATAAGTCTGAACCAAACTATTTTGGCACACGTTTCCTTTCCTATCATTTTACGCCTTCAAATGTGCCTTGTTCCCACATGTGTATTCTTTGTGTGTCTTCTCAAAACAATATTATGTCTGCAAAACATCACCCCACACTAAAGAACATTGCCTTCTCGACAATGGGAATTCCTTCTGGTGTCTCCAATAATAAATAATAAGAATTGAAATAATTAAAGAATCATTGTACAAAAGAATGAATCTTTACTCTGCAGCTCCCTCTTCTTCAACTGGGAGGATTAGCTCTGATATTCAAGTTTGATTTTTGCCTCCAGTGTTTGCCAGTCATCTAGTGTCATCCTTGTCTTTTCTAGAATGTTTGTGGCTATGACATCTATTTCATCTTGAGTAATCTTTTCTTTCTCATTCTACAGTACCCAGACAACATTGGCCATACCTGATATCATTCCTTCCATGAAATCCATCTTCTATGCTATGAGCTTCCCAAGCTCATTTATCCTCTCCTTATGTGGATCCTAAGTTGCTGCAAGGGATTTGTGATTTTGTCTTACTAGTGCTGATCTTTCTACAAGTCTTAAAGTCTCATCTTTCATTTCTTCCAGAACTTCATTATATTCAAGCAGAGTTCGGTCCTTATTCTCGCTTTGGAGCTGCACACAAATTAAGAGCTTGGTCTACTTTCTTCAGCTCATCCTTTAAAGTTTGGAGCAATGCCTTGTAAGTTGAAATTTTTCTAATCATAGAGGCCCTTTCCCTCTACGCTTCTTGTTCAACATATTTTGGTGCGGGCATTCGAATTGGTCCATCTTCTAACACCAAATCAACCAAAGTGCACACATAATGCATAGTAGAAGGAAACTTTTTAGGTACCTTTGGTTTAAGATGAGGCCTTGCCTTCATAATGTAATCACCAATTTCTTCAGCCATGCCAACAAAGGCCTCATTCTTTACACGTTATCGTTCCTTCTCTGCCTTTAACTCGCTCTATCTCTATAGTTTTGTCCTTGTTATCCTCCATCAACGCTCTAATGGTGGCAGCCTTATCAATATTTCTCCGTGCCACCTCAATAGATACCTTAACTAAGGCATTGTTGACCTACTCATTAGACATAAGAGTGGGCTTTATGGTCATGTGCCTACTCAGGTGCCTTATTTACTCTTCTTAAGACACATGACTCCTCACACACATCAAAATATGGTTCATCCATATGGGTCTGCATGGACCAAGATAGTTGTTTCCTTGCACGTGTAGTGGCCATATCTGGATCCATCAGCTCCCATCCATATAATTCCTTAAGGTCCACAATGCTTTGAAACCAAGTGTAAATTATTTTTCTTGTGTCCTCAACATAGGTACAACATACCCTTCACTTCTCTTTGTCATTGGCCCCTTAGGAACATGAGCGCTGCCAGTCCGGAGTTGGACCTTCTCCTACCCGAGTTGTAGAATGCAGGCGTGTTGGTATGATCGTGGATAGTTTCTTCTGTTTCTTTCACCCCTTATACTTCATCTCTCATTTCTTCATCCTCGGTTTATCCACATATTCTGGTTGAACCGGGGTTCTTGCGTGCTCTCTTCGGACTCCTCCACCTCATCGTTAAGCTGAACTTTCTTCTTTTCTTTTTCTCTGGTGCTTCTTTCTGAGGGGAGAGTCGAGGTGATCTTCATACAGGATGTGATGTTCTTGTGCCTTGAATCCTGGTTCTTCTAAATACCTTATTAAATTGGCACTCTTCGGGGATTGTATCCTTGTCCAAGTCCTCCTCTCCTTCTTGCACCTATGGTGGAGTATCTGCGTGCTCACTTTCCACTCTATCTATGGGCTGCCTCCGGCCTCTATGGTCCAAGCCTCCATTATCCTCATGTTCTTCTTCTTCCTCTATCTCTATGGTCAAGGTAGGATTTAGAGCTTCCACATTCTCAACTGTGTGTTTTCCCTTAGGCGGCCCTGGGAGCATAAATTCATTCTCCACATACTTTTTATTCTCCAACCTAGGCTTAAGTGAAGATATATGAGTGTGGCTCCACTGTCCCCAATAGAAAAACTTACCGGCTTCATATTTATAACATCTGAAATGAGCCTCTCAATGTAGGTAGATTGACCTAGATATACATAAGTTTTTTAGAGAGTATGGTAGTCACAATCTACCTTGTCCGTATTAAAGCTCAACCGAAATGCATCGATGGCACTGTACCGAGGCTCGGAAATAGCACGGTGTGAAGGCATAGGAAGTTTGCACCATGGTCTCTATGTCTCATCCTTCATTGCAAACCGCGCGATGCGAAATCCCGATACACTGTGAACCATACTACCTTACCCACTACCAAGGGTAAATTATTTAGAATGTGTCATTCCTCCTCGAACACCATACGAATTTAGTCATACCATAGTATTCCCTTTGCTTGAATGGGCCACTCATTGCTCCTTCACACAAGTACTTCTTGAACCTCTCTGTGAGGGAATTTTTCTCTATAGGGTATTCCCAAATTTTTTTCTTTACCCCATCAGGCAGTCTAATTTCTACAAATACAAGAGATAATAGAATAGTGCCAAAAATTATCTTCTCACCTATGTGTGCTTCCTCGGTACTAGTTTCTCGCAATGTAGCCACTAAGTTGTAGACCTCTCCTTCTGACATTTTCTTCGTGATATGTAGCCACATGGTATTTACCTATGACCATCTCTCTTGATCATTCAACTTAGTGAGCAGGTGCACGGCTTCCTACACCACAAGATACTTCCTTAATTTGTATATGTTCATTCCACGCGGACCCTTGGAGTATCCCAAATCCTTTCTCGTGGCTAATTTTTTTTTTTTTATCGCTTAAATTAGAAATAATATCTATCACTGTTCTCTTCAATCCTGTCAATGTAGCAATTAGAGCTACTGTGATCCTTACCCCCATCCAACAAAATAGAAAAATTCCTCATGGACTCTGCTCATAAGTCATTGGTATAAAGCTTCTGGTTTTCCAAAATATGGGAGTTCATACAGTTGATAAACCCTAACTTCTTGAGAAACTTCTCCCCAATGTCGTCATACACTGACATGTCATCCACCGTGCACTTGTTGGTCTTCTTATTCAACAAAGAATCCAACTCTCCCTTGTTGTTAGTGGTGCGGTGGTTGTAATCACTTACTTTGCATATGCGGATATGGGAATCCCAATCCCGTCTGATTATAACTCCTTTTGGATACTACATCTCTGAAAAATTTCTCTCGGGAGCAACTTTGACCTCAACTTCCACCTTTTTCTTCCCCTTTGTACCTGCTATAGGTGCTTTCTTCTGGTGTCATTATAAAAATCCTACCTTTTGTCTTCTATGTCGAGTAAGCTCAAACCCTAGCTCGAAACCGCGTTCCCTAGCTCGAAACCGTGTTCCCTAGCTCCTTCTCAATGCTTCTGCTACACTCAAACCCTTCACCAATGGGGATGCAAGCCACTTCCGTGCACAAATATGCTCTCCACATCTAGTTTCGTAGCTCTCCACACCTCAACACATTTCTCTTGGCTCGGTCACACTTAGCTCACTCAAATACTTGTGATCACAAAGGTAAAAATGAACCCACATCATGTCCTTATATAGATTTTCAAAAATTTATTGCATTTATTACTCCTTCACCTACCACTAATCCTCTCATTAATTGACCATTTTCCCAATTTCTGCATGGTACACCTTCGCGCCCCAACTATAACCTTCTAGTATGCCTTCCTACCTTATGGCTATAGACCTCCTTCTACACACTTCCATGCGGAAGTACCTCACCACTACACCTTCCCTTAGTATTTTTATGGCCATTGGTTACCTCGCATTTACTGTGCATCCCTTTATTTCTATCTATGGTCTTCTCTAGGATCAATCTTCTTTCTAGCAGCTCCTTTCCATTCTTGAATAACACATATAATAGTATGTTCTCATGTGTTCCCTTTTTTGAATAACAAATAATAACCACCCCACACCAATGGTATGTGTAGTCCTCTGCGCATAAAAATAGATTGTAATTAGCTTCTAGCGCGTAAATGCGCTTATTACACAAAACACCAAACTAAATTGAAAAAGCACAACGACGAAGAAGGAAATACATTAAAAGAAATACAGAAAGGGAAATATATACAAAATGGAAATAATGCCTTATTACAAACACCAAGAAGAATTATTTATAGTAGGGCTTAAACATACTCTCATTGAAGTAACAGGTAACCATGTTCCATCAAACACCTCTAACTGACAAGCACCTGTTTCCGGATGTGAGTGATAACATACGGTCCCAAACAATGCACCTTAAGTTTGCTCTAGATGGTGTAGAAACTTGGAATCATAAAGGAGTACCATCTGTCAAACCTCAAGATTCTTATCCCTGATGTGTCTGTCATGCCATGCCTTCTTCCTAGCATTTTCCTACTTTTGACTCCAACGTGCTATGGTGCACCTCTCATCCAACTGTATTAACTTGTCAATTCTTTCTTCTAATTCCTGTTCATCAGCTAGACCTCCAGCGCATGTAATACGCAATGATGGTAACATGAATTCCATTAGAAGAACTGCTTCTACACCAAACACCAACTGAAAGGGTGTGGCCTTATTCAACATTTTGTAGGTTGTTCTATATGCCCAAAGTATAATAAAAATTTATCATCCCAATATTTCTTTCCAACATCAATTTTTTTTGTTAAAGTCTGGCTCAATATCTTGTTGAAGGCCTCCGCAGTCCCAATTTCTTGGGGTGATAAGGAGTAGTCTTGTGGTGCACAACCATAAATTCATCCAATAATATCCTGATTTTCTCATTCAAGAAGTGTGTGCCCCTATCACTTGTCAAGCTTAGCAGACATCCATACCTAGTGAGAATATTTTCCCATAAGAACCTTGCTGCCATAGCTTCCATACAATCCTTATAGGTGCTACTTCTTCCCAACTTGTAAGATAATCTGTGCAAGTGATGATGTAGCGCGATCTCAGTTCTACATGCAACTAGGGAAATAGGACCCACAAAGTCTATATCCCATTTTTCAAATGGCTCTGCACTAGTAATATGCCTCAAAGGCATTTCATCTCTTTACCCAGGTTTTCCAAGGCACTGAAAGTGATCACATGCCTTACAATACTCTTTATAATCCTTGTACAGGGTCTCCCACCATAATCCAGTAAGTAGAATCTTGTGCGCAGTGGCGTCACCTACATAGTGCCCATCGAAAATACCACCATGAGCCATTTCCATGATATCTGTGATCTCATGCTCTAGTACACATTGACGTAATACTTCATCTCAACCTAGTTTGTATAAGTCACCACTGATCAAAATGAAGGGTGCCGCGTGAATTACAAGATGTTTCTTATCTAAGGCTTTCATTCCTTTTGGTTCCATACTTGTGCATAAAAAGAGAACAATATCCTCCAATTTTGAAGGCGTGTGATGTAATCTATATAATTGTGCATCCAACATGGTATATTTAATTGTCTGTCGTCCTCTCTGATTGAATTCTCAGTATAAGTGGTCTCGGGCCAAAATTACATTACTTGGTTTTACCACAACTATAAAGTCAAATTCTTGGAATAAGAGCACCCATTGACATATGCACCCCTGTAAAATGGGCTTATTTACCAAGTATTTTAATTCCACGTGATATGTATAAAATACAAAATGTGTTGCTAGCAAGTACTGTCTGAATTTATGCAGCACATATATCATTGACAAGGCCTCATGCTCTGTATTTGTATAATTTCGTTGTGCAGGATTCAACTTTCTACTAGCAAAGAAAATAGGATGATCTATAATACCTTCTCCAGGATAAGATAACATTGTGCCAATGGCTGTGCCAGAGGCACCCACATGTACGTGAAATGGTTGGTTCCATGAGGGAAAATGTATAATAGGCACTGTAGTAAGTCTCTCCTTTAATGCCTCAAATGCACACTGCTGTGGTTCTCCCCAATAAAATGTTCCTTTTCTTTTAAGTAACTTCTCTAGGGGTGTGAAAATTCTATCATATCCTTTGCTAAATTTTTTTGTAATACCCTATGTGGCCAAAGAATCTGTGTACCTCACTTTGACTGGTAGATTCCTCCATGCCTACAATAATTGCAACCTTAGTTGGATCTACTAACAAACCTTCCTTGCAGATGATATGCCCTAACAAAGTTCCAAAAGGTGTAGCAAACACACACTTTTTGATGTTTAAAGAGATGCTTAACTGTCTACATATTTCAAACATTAAGCGAAAATTGTCAAAATGATCCTTAACAATCCCATATATCGTTCAATCATCCAAGTAAACCTGCAAGAATTTGTGAATAAAATTTTGGAATGTTTGAACAACTATGCACAAAAATATAGCAGGTGCATTCTTTAAACCAAAGGGCATCACTATATATGCAAAACTTCCCCATTCAGTGGTGAAAGTCATTTTCTCTTGATCCTCCTATGCAATTCTAACCTAGTGATACCCCGAGAATCCATCTGTGAAAGAGTAAACTTTGCACTTTGTGACACCTTCTAATATTTCCTCGGTGAAAGGCGTAGGAAAAGGATCAATCACACATGCAACATTCAACTCCCTGTAATCCACACAAATCCTAATCTAACCATATTTCTTTATACTAATTACCATGGGGCTAACCCACTCTGATTCTTCTAGGGGCTTAATGATGCCATATTTTAGCATTTTGTCAATTTCTTCTTTAACTTTTACGCACATGTTCGGGTTCATCCTATAAGGTCTCTTCCTGATCGAGTGCACTCCCTTTAGCTTAATCTTCATCTCATCTAATGACTCATGTACCCCCTTTAACTCATGGTATCCCCTAGGGAATAAGTCTTAGAAATCATGTAGTAACTCAATTGTATTTGCTACTTTAGAATCAGACCAATAATCTCTAATTATGGCCTCCTTGGGTTCAACATCCATGTCAATGTTCACTTTCTTGGTCTTCATAGGTTCATGATAGGCGCACACGTTTTTATCCACACTGTCTAAAATCTCACGCGCACTGCTTTGAATGAGCTATGTCCAAATCTTATACTTCCTCATCATCCACTATGTAGACCATCTTTCCTTTCTCCTTCTCAAATTAAGCACACATAAATAGTTCGGAATCATGTATCATCTACTTCATCAAAATGCGCTCCTTGTTCTTCCTCACCAAATAAATCTTGAATGAGTTCTTCAACCTTAGCACTGCTTTTAGAGAAATTATGACTAACCCGTAATGCCTCTCTTACCGAGAGGTTTAATGCTCCATAACCCATAGTCAAGTGCTCCATAACCCATAATTCCTCTCTTACTAGAGGTTTAGTAGAGAAGTACTCAAAATTTTGGGTCATTCTTGCAATCAAGTCTTGCCAATTTCTAGTCTCCCTATGTAGTTCCACATAAACATACCAAGTGCGTGTGCAACCTTGCAAAGTGGAATAAAGTTTGTGCACCCATAGTGAAGGTGGTAAAGCTTCCTACCCCTCTAGTCCAAAGTCTCTCACACTGTTGAACGTGGTGCTGAACAGGTTGATTACCATGATATATGCATATTTGAGTAGGCACATTTCTCCTGAAAAACTAAGTTGTTAGAGCAATTATGACTTCATTCCATTCTATGAGATTATCCTGTGAACTATCCACTAGTGCGCTACCATCCCACATAGGGTATACACTCCGATATTTCTTCTTTCAACTTGATTTGTCCATTGCTCCTCCATTGCGCACAGGAATACCATAGGATCTCCTTCTCTAGTATAACGGGTACAAAGTTATTACCTATCCTCCTAATATAATGAGGTTTACTCCTCTGTGAAAATGTGCTTCTTACTTTGTGCCCAACCATCTCATAGGTGCCATGTTCCCAATTGTCATAAGCAATACTTGCAATATCACTAATAGACCGTGTATTATAACTAATAGACCGTGTATCTTCCCATTGGAGGATTCCTTCTTTAGATGGCTCAAATACTTCCGTATCTCGAATGGTGCATACATAAATTATGTTCAGTCTTCCTCGGTCAATGGTTCAACATAAGGTGCAAAATTCTCATCTCACAAAGGAATAATAACTCTTTTTTCCTTGTTCTCAAAATTTATATAACCCTTATTGAACCGTAGATCAAGCATTATTTGCATAACACCAAGGGTGCCTAAGTAGAGCTGGGAAGTTGTCCTTTTGCAAGTGCTAAGACCTCAAAGTCCCCAAAGTGAACTTGACCCCTCAGTATAGTAATGGATGCATCCTTTAAAACTATGATTGAGTGGCCTTAGTTCGATTAGCCATAAACATTACATTAGATGATGGCTATAATGGGGTCTTCCCATCTATACCCATGCATCTAAAGTAAGCACATTCACTTCCGCGCTTGAGTCAATCAATATATTCTTCAAAATCCATCCATCCACAACAACATTCGAGTGATCTCCTTGTCATAATCCAAGCTATGAGGGGGAATACTAGCATGCAGGATCCACCGTCAATTCTTAATACTTACACGTGGAGTGTTTCCTTTTAGCCAATTCCCCCTAGTAATGGAATGATATTCTCTTGGCACAACATCTTTCATACCTATTTCAAATCATTAATATCCGATTGGACCATCTATGCTACCTTCTTTTGTTCTAACTTCCTTATCGTTCTTGTAAACACTATATTTCACCTTGAAAATTTTTGAGCACCTCCATGGTCTCCTGATAAACCTCCTTTTGATGTGTAGGATTTGGCTATCTTTCATGTAAAACCTCCTCTTGAGTAATGGTAGGATTTTGTCGTAACATCTCTTTTCAGCGCGCACAACTTCAACATGTGTATAAATCTTCACATGTACTACCTCAAGTTACGGTGCTAACTTTGGCATCCACTGATTTTCTAGGGCGCATTGTATCCTATAGCTATTCAAAACACCACGAACCAAGTGTCCACAACGTGCATCCAAATCGATCAACATCATGAGGGCCTAAGATTCTTCCTACATCCGTAAAAAGTGTGCAATATCTCCTATTCCTTTTAGATTCATAAAAACTAACCACTCATGTACTCTCTACATAAAAGATAACAAATAATCTCTCATACAAATAGTCATACAAATTTTGCTCCACCCACACACGTGTGTCAAACTCAGATCCAGTGCTGAACCTCTAAGCGTACTCTTCTTCTAGATATTTTATCCACTCCTCAACACTTGCTAAGGTCAACCGATACGTATTCATTGTGAAACATCCTAAAAATCAAGAAGAGGTCTCGGAAATGGAACCAATGATGCAAAGATACAATCTACTGTGAATAACCCAGGGCGCACTAAAGACATCACCCAACTCTGAGATGAGTGCTCACCCGAAGCATGCAAAGGTACCATGACCCTCTTTATAGTTGTGTGTGCAGGATGTTAGTGTGATGAATATAAGACATATTCAGATCCGTAATTAAATATAAACATTCCACAATGGATAATCCAGATCTAGATCTTAGAGAATCATTAATCAAATAATAACTATAATAAGGTTAACCACACATGAACCGATTGATTACATTTAACACCATTAACCAGCCAATATTATCCATTGCATTAAACACTGTAAACACGAAGCTTCTTACATTATAAAGTATATCCATAAGTCATGCACACATCAGATCCAACATCATAACTCTACAATAACTCACACACTCTAAACTACATAGTTCAATACATATTTATAGAGGTGGGGACTTTCCCTTCACCGCTTACGCACTTCTCAAAATAGGTCGCATGCTGATAATAGCCATGTACCTTTACAATAACATGCACACATGCAAGTGCGCTAATAATAGATGTCCTATAGTTAACTGGAAGAAGTAATCCTATTATTAACTACAACCATGCATGGCGCTTATCATCCGCTCGTTCCCAAAATACCATTTGCGTGTCGCACAAGTCTCCATCCCAATGTGTGCTTTGCACACTATCTCCAAATATAGTTTGTATCCATAAAAATGGCTAAGTCCGAACCAAACTGTTCTGACGCACGTTTCCTTTCCTATCATTCCGCACCTTCAAATGTGCCTTGTTCTCCCATGTGCGTATTCTTTGTCTTCTCCTTAGAAAAATATTATGTCTACTCAATACCTTTACTCTTAATGTTGTCAATTTTGAGGAAAACACCATCGCATTGCTTTCTTCCACTATGTTTCTTAATATTTCTTCATGGGGCATATAAGATCCAACTAGATGATTAAAAAAACTAGTCATTTTTTTTCTTTCTTCAATGATGAGGGAAAATGGTTCCACATTTGTGTTAGAGTTCTTAGCACCTTTTTCACAACAACTTCATTATCCAAAATTTCTCCAAGAGTATCTATCTTATTGACCACATCCTTTAACACAATAATCACTCACTCTTTCAAACTTATTGTATTCTCAAATTCTCTCATGAGGTCTATAGTTTAACCACTTTGAGTTGATCACTACATTTTCAAGATTCTTGTAGAGTCTTCCATACATCCTTAGTTGCATTTACACCTACAATTCTTGGAAATATAATTTTATCTAGAGTTGTTTGAAAAACATGTCTTCCGAGTTCTTCGTCTTAACTTCCCTTTTGGTTATATTTCATTGGATGGAACAATGATCCAATCAAATGGCTCTTCATAAATAGCTTCTACAATCTCCCATAAGTATTTTCTTGTCAATGGAAACATCGTCTTGATGCTCCAATAATTATAGTCCCTTCCAATGAATTCTTGAATGAGAAGAGAATTAGATTTTGACACAATCAATTGCTTAAGAGATCTAAAACAAAAATCTACAAATCAAAATAACCAAACAACCAATTGCTCTAAAACCAATTGAATATTTTAACAAACCCACTCCTCACTCTTCAACAAAGAAAAAACATTTAGCAAGACAATGTAAAAACTATTCAAAACACTTGCAACATAAAATTGAAAACCAAAGTTCTCTATTTTATTCACTAAAATTGAAGACCTTCATAAGCTTTTTCCTTGTTTTTCTTGAGACAACGAGTAATTGGCCCATAACAATGTACTTATTGTTGAAAACTAACATGTTATTATTGACTAATCTAGACCTTTCTAAAAATAGATAAATATAAAACTATTGGCTTAAAATAAAACAATCTATTTATAGCCTTACTTTGACTTTATTTTTTCCATCACTAAATAGACTAAATCATGAAACTAATTAAAAATATATTTATCCCTTATCTACATGGATATTCTATCTAATATCCTCTAGATTTTTTTAAGAAATTGTATTAGTTTCAAATATGGAATAAAATTTAATTAATATCATTGCGCCAGTGTTCAAACATCATTACTTATCCAACATAGAACAACTTGTTTCCAAGATAACGAGTGTCCAAAGATAGTAATGAGATCATTGTGGACAACAATATTTGTGTGTTTACAAATCTATCCCTCCATAAGATGTGAATGACAGGTCTTAGGTTGTTTGAAGACCGGACACCAAGCGTATTGACATTGATAAATCAAATATTGCCGCTAAGAGGAAGCTTATTGAACAAAGCTTCAAAAAGTAATTTGGGACATAGCTTTAGCTTTAGAATTCCAAATGGAAGCCCTAATACTTTTCCATTTTGCTTCGTTGAGATTGCATTTACATTTTGAATCGAATCTAGATCTTTTATGGGGCAAATTTTAGCATCGAGGTTACCACTATTAGCAAGATAGATCTAGTCTAATTTCTTAAGAACCAATTTGAAAGTTAAAAGGACACTCTCTCTCATCCATGCACATAGATTCTAAGTCTAGTAGTCTATCCACACATATAACAAGGCCGAACATAACAAACTAGCATGTCATTTCAATCACAAAGTGTTTAAGTTTATGATAATGTAGAAACAATTTTTATTATTATAAAAAGTGTACTATCATAAGAACTATTGGTAGTTAACTCCAAAGTAGACCATATAATATGGTACTTTCCCTTGAGCTAATTTCTCTTTGTCCTAAGTTCACCCTACTCTCACCTCACCCCCAATGAATTCTTAGGTTTCATGGTAATCCTTTACCAAATACCATGATGTTCCAACCCGAAGCCAAATTTATAGGTTTTCGTTTGTAATGACTTGAGTTTTTTTATTAAAAAAAAATATTAAAAAAATCATATGTGATAATGTAAACTAGGATCGTGTAAAACATTTGATGTTAGGGCTGTCCCCTTTACTTAGAGAAAGTATATACTCAATAAGATTTAATCAACATGTTTATTCAATAATCTAGATAGTATATTATATAGAGAGAAGATCTCTTAAAAGTAGGAAGTCAAAATTATATAGTAGATAATCTTCAAATCTCTCCAATCTCTTACAACCTCTAGTCTAATGTAATTGTGACATGAATAATCAATTACTTATATTATCAATTATAAGATCTTCTGTTATTTTGAACAAATAACAGTGGATCCCTTGTTTTCTGTAAAGAGCCTCTCTTGTATCTGAGATGATTTTACTTATTATCTCACCCCGATATTCTAATACCATTTCCCCTTGTAAAATGGGGATCCGAGCAAAAACACCATACCCGTGTATTCCAGATTTCCCAAAGCAGACTCTCTTTCTCTCAGTCTGTTGGGCATAGCTAAGGCGTTCCCTGAATGAGGAAAACTTTGCTTGTTGATTAAAACAATTCAGAGTTTCCATCACCTGTGGAGGGTGTCGACAGAATTCCATGGGCCTGTGAGGAATCGCCTCTACTTTCTTCTTGTACTTCCATGGCCAGGACCTGCATCTACTTGCAGTTGTTAAGTCTTCTTCCTCTTCTTCTTCTCCTTCAATAGGTCCTGATGCTTGAATTGGGCTGGTTGAATCTGTGGTTTGCTCAATACCCAATTCTGTTGTGGCCGATAAAATATCATTTTGGGTGGTTTGCGCAATACCTAATTCATTTTGTGCTGCTAACATTTCATTTTGGGTGGTTTGCTCGATACCCAATTTTTTTGGGTCGATAACCTTTCATTACGGGTAGACTCAATTATTAAACCTGGAGAATGATGTGAATTGGGAGCCTTGTGTTGGGCACAATAAGAAATCCATTTACCCACATCTCTGCCATTTTTGTCCTTGGTATAGATTCTCAACTGAATCTAATAGCCTGCAAGTGCAGCACACATAGCATGATAGGAAGTGCAGCACCTAGAACATTGAAGACAAGAGCCATGCATCTGATTACAGATAACACAAACTTCCTTAAAAGAGCTTCTGTCAACTTTCATGATGCCATCTGCAGGTTCCATGGTATCTTCATTGGGAAAAAAGACTTCCTTCACCACCCAAGCACAGGTGACATGTACCCAGAAGTGATGTGTAGTGGTAGGTTTCAGGGCGCCCCCCACAACAGGACAGAGACAGCATTCTCTTTTTATGTCTGGTGTCTCACATACCCTGCAAACCCACGAAGCAAGCTCTTTATCTTCCAAATTCTTTGCACCATAACAATCTTGATGAACAGCAACTTGACATGTATGGCAGATTATAATTTTGTTCTGATCGTCATCTTTGCTTGACAAACACACCGCACAAGTTCCAATGCTCCAGGGTGCTTTGTAGGGTTGATATTCGGCCAGCAGACTTATGATGAGATCTCTCTCCCTGAAGGAAATAGGCGCTTCCCCTAGCTCTGGGTTGAAATAAGCAAGCCCATGAACACCAGCTTCATGAAGCTCAGTAAGCCATTTTATGAGCAATATATTAGGACCCTTGACTTTAACACTGATCTTCCACTTCTTGTTTCTGCACTGTACATGCTTTTCCCAATCCCCAATGCCCATCAGCATACCCTTTTCACATTTATCACATTCACAAAGTACCAAGTGATTCTTTGGAAGATAATCTGCTTCACTGTCCCTGCACACAATAGTAAGACGATATGGAGCTCTGTAAATCTTATCCTTCTCAATTACATCACCATCACCTTGCATTTTCTTCTTTTTATTCTCTATAATCTCAAAATAAATCTGGCATTTAGGACACATATATTCAGCCTCTGGATACTTGGTGCTATTCAAATCACATCCAGAATGGCACCAGACATTGCATTTATGACAATGAAGCCACCCGCCTCTCTCTGTGGAATACCCAGAACAAACCCTTCTGCAGATGTCACAGAACTGTCTATACTTGTACAAGTGAGATTCACTGCAACTCATTTCATCACCAGCAGAATTACTTGGAATTGCTGACTCAGTTAGGAATGACTTATCTGGCTCGTCCATAAACCCATATTCTGTCAATGTGGCTTCCTCAATTGCCAAACGAAATTCATTGAAGGATCTTTCATTTTGTAGCCTCCCACTCTGGAAAACCTCTAAGCAGCGTAGAAAAGGAAACAGCATTTCAGGCCTTGCCCAAACATGATCCCTTTTTTCATCTCCTCTGAAAGAAGGGCCAAAAAGCATGACACAGAGGCTCCCAGGATCATAAGCAGACAGAAGAGATGGGGGAGCATCTTCTGTAATGTTAACAACTTTCCCAGGCCATGCAGGCACATGTTTTCTATCAGACTTGACCCAAGCCCTACAAAAAATCAAGAATCATTTCCCCACAACCCTTGGATGTCAGACATTTGTATGTCCATCTCATCTTTTCTCAGATTGTGTCTTATTGTTTTACCATCCAAATATTTTTGGTTGCAGAGGATCCCAAGAGAAAAGTGATAAGGAGATTATGAGAGAAATTCAGGCTATCATGCGTCAAATCACATCTAGTGTCACATTTCTCCCCTGCTTAGACGAGCCCTGTAAGAACTCGTATTTCTTACGTCTATCAAGTCCATCTGGTGTTTATGAAAGATATAGTTTTTAATTTGTGTGTTGCTTCTATATTGAAGTTAAGATCGTATAATTGTTGTTACTAATTTTGTAAGATGGTATTGAACCTGATGAAATTCCACTGGCATCATCATTACATTTGCAGGTACATTTGATGTGCTGGCTTACACAGATAATGATTTGAGTGTTCCATTTAACTGGGCAGAGAGTTAGAACAAAAACAAAAACAAAGATAATCTTATTTAATTTCTCTGGGCAGGTACTCTTAGTGTGTGTGCAAACTTAGAAGCCATTAATCAGGGCAAGTTAGTTATGCACATATAATTAAAATTGAGGTTGTATGGGATATAGCAGTGGTGAATGCTCTCATTACCATGTATGCCAAAAGTGGAAGCTTGGATTGTGCATTCAAGGTGTTTGACAAAATGCCCAAGAAGAATGTTATCTCGTGGAATGCAATCATAGCAGGGTGTGCTTATTATTTGTTGTTTTGAATTTATAACTTTCTAATAGTAATGCATTCTAACACCTAAAATTTTTCTTCCATTCTGCTACACCACTTTGCTTGGTAGGACCCCTCTTAACATCTGCATATTTTGATAACCATCCACCAAATGAAGAATTTGGTTTAATCTACATATCATTTGTTGCTTCTTGCTCATGTAAATCATGCAGCAATATGCAACAATGCTACCTTCACAAAGATCTTACCCCGTGGATTTCTAGAGCAGCTTGAAGATGATGGTATTGGTCTTGTTGTCCCAAACTGGTCTGAGCATCTGCATTACACATTGTTATCACTTAATGCTATTGGTGGTTTCTTCACCCAATATGATTGGATTTCAGTTTCGCAGATCCTGTGCATGGGTGTTCCATTCTTAGGATTTCCTTTGTATGCAGATCAATACACAAACTGAGTTATATCAGATGAGATGGATATATCTTTGAAGCCTTGAAGGCAGAACATGGTGGTATTAATGGAACATTACTTCAGAGAAAAGATATTGCAAAGAAGGTGAAGGCATTGATGCATGGAAAAGAAGGGAGGAAAGCTAGGATAAAGATAAGGAGACTCAGACGTGTTGCTAGAAAGGAAGCTACTCAAGGAGGCTCCTCCCATAAGAATTTATACATTTTTGTGGAGGAATTTATAGGTAAGCTATTGCATGGTTAAATCATTCTAACTAATGGTAGGCTTTAATAAGTGGTTTACACATTAATCACAAGTTTTGGATGCTTTATTTCATTTGAAATATGTTATTCTCTTCTGAATTATGGAGTAACATTTCTAACAGGGCTGGAATTGAATTGTCTCAGGGAAAGTTTTTTTTTTTTTAAATAATAATTTGAGTTAAAGGGTTACAATTTGAAAAGAATTCCAGACAGGTTGCAACACTATATGACAGTGGCATCACAAGCAGCCCAAACACCTGGGACTTGATATCAAAATTTATAGGCATAGATCTATAGTAAGCCTAAAACAGCCCAAAAACCTGTTTCTTTGTGAATTTTTATATTTCACTGTGCGAGATAAATTGTTTTCAGAATTATTCTCTTCTGCTTTAATGGAGTAACATTTCTAACAAGGCTGGAATTGAATTGTCTTAGGGATTTTATTTATTTTTAAATAATAATTTGAGTTAAAGGGTCACAATTCAAAAGGAAGTCTGGACAGGATGCCACACTATTTGACAGTGGTATCACAAGTGGCCCAAAGACCTGGGACTTGATATCAAAATTTAATAACACCGACATGAGAAGGCAGCAGAGATGAAGAGGCTATGGATATAGATTGAACAATGGAAGAAGGCCGCCGATGCAGCTGCAACTGTTTTAGCTGCTGCCCACAACGGGGAACTTAATGGTAAAGTAGTGGAAAGATCAACCTCTCTGTTATCAGATTCTGATGTTCTTAACATGAGATTCTCATCTCCCATGAAGGATGATTTCGATACCTTGCCGAACTCCAAGAAGAAGAAAGCCATGCTAAAGAAAATTGGGGATTTGTGGAAGAAACGGGGTCAGAAGTGAGGTTTCCAGCAATAGCCTTAGCAACTTCAGGCATGTCTACATTTGATACATTCTTAAGCTAATGATCTTTTTGACAAGAGGTTGCTTGCTTTCCTGCTTTAGGAGGGTATGCAATTTGATTACGAAATTGAAACACTTAACAACCTTTAGTATGTAACAGCCAACAACCCACATCAAATACAATAATATTTTTTTGGCTTACACGGATAATGATTTGAGTGTTCCATTTAAGCTGGCGAGAGGAAAAAAATATGAGATGGGAGAGTTAGTGGTCCAAATGGAATGAAGGAATCGGCGACTGAGTCTACCATGAGAAATGATATCTTTAATCTTATCAAAGAACTGTTTCAAGTTTAGTGAGTTGATGTTCCACATTTTCTTTGATTAAACTACTTTGATATTAGCGATCAGTGAATCACTACTCTATTCGATTTGGTCTTTTTTTTGTTTGGACTTTTTTAATATTGTTATATGGGATATTTGTTTATAAAACACTATACATTAGATTATTTATTATTGTGTGTTTATGATTATTATTCACCGATTCGGGTTTCATCTTTAACTTTTTTTCTATTGGGTCAAGTATTTGAAGTATATATTGCCTAATAAATTATCCCTCACAATTATTATCAATATGGAATCAACCCAATTACAACCTAATCATGTATTTTATGTTAAATTGTTGGCTTCCATAAGTAATTACTCCTCAATTATTACCAATGTGGAATTAACCCACTATAACACAAGCAATGAATGGAAACATAGAGGCTCCACACATGTCCATAGTTTATTATGGCTTGAGAATGCCCCTAAAGTTGATGCGAGGGACTATAAGGATATGGCAGTTATTGAGGCGAAAAACAATACTTTAATAAGTTTGTGTCTACCTGGAACCCCCTCTTGGCTTGCAACCGCTTGGATTTTGTTCGCAGGTCACTCCTAGATGACCCTTGTTTGCTAGATACAACACAAATTCTATCATCCTCCCCACATGTGGACCTTGAAGAATTGCTTAATTGTGTTCAACGCCACACTAAATTTTCAAAGCAAACATGCTTGCGTAAAAGCAATCACAATTGCAGTGCAGGTACAACGCCCCCTGGGCCATGCAACCTACTTCATCCTTGTTCATTGAAAGTGATGGGAAAATTAAGTACCCCCTTTGAGAAACAATGACAGATTGAACATCCACAATCAAACTATGATATCCATATGAAGAGCAAATGTTGATTGCCAACCGATACTTTCCCGCCATGTAGTTCTTAAGTATATTGAAAAATTTGCTTCAAAAGTAGAGTAACGTTCAGAAACCTATCACCAAATGCTATCCATATTTTCAAGAGATGCTAACGCGGATTCTCCATCACGTATTGCGATCGTATCCGTCAAAATGATCATAGAAAGTGTTGTTGAACATGACATAAGCGCACAAAGGTAGTGTGGAAGATGGTGGTGTGGCCTATATGTTGGTGTTAATTATGTTTGAATTTTCTCTCTCGATGAATGATGAACCAGTTATCTGCAAATGTACAAAAAATGATATAAACTCTACAAATGTACAAATGTCTTCATGTATACATGTTTAGTTCAAATGTCGTGATATAAGATTTGCAACTATACATGTACGAATTTGTAACAAATTTAAATGTACACATAGAACAAATCAATGTAATGTTTCATCTATATTCTTACACTACCACTATCAATCCCACCCGTTATCGACTATACAAAAAAGGTTTTTCAACAAAAGACCAACCAAACAATTGATGCAACACTAGCATAATTTTCCCTAAATAATTACAGACCACATCAACTATAAAAGTAATTAACTATCCAAAAAATATCAAATGTATTCATGTTTAGTGCAAAACAAAATGGCCACAAAAGGCTACCACTCATGATATAAAATCTGCACATGTACGAAAGTCTTCATGTAACATGTTTAGTACAAATAAAATTGACAACAAAGTGCTACTACTCATGATATGAGATTTGTAAATGTGCATGTCCAATTGGTAACAAGTTTGAAATGTAGAGATGAAACCTTTAAATGAAGTGGTTCATCTATTTTCCTACACTTAACAAACTCAATCACACCCATTATCAACATCAATTACACAAGTAATAACTATCCCTCTAAATCAAATAACATATACCGCTTCGGCGTTCACATTGCATTGTACACATGCGATTGCTAGTGTATTATTCTCTCTACCAACTTTTATTATTATGTGATTGTTCCCTAAATTACAATCACTTACATTATTTATTCCATTTATATTTTTCACAAATATTAATTCTAATATGGAACACCAAAATCCTAAATACCCATATTATGGGTATGTTATGTTATTCATCGAATCTATAACTTGTCCGTGATGGCGAATTTGATAAAAACATTTACATAAGACAATTCATTAGGTAAAATTCAGTTAAAATTAAATAAGATAAAAACCCAGAACTGATCTTGCTCGCCCTTGAAGGAGGGGGAAGCCATCAGTGCAAATCTGAAATCTTGAATGGCGACGAAAAAGTCCTTTCTCAAACCCGTGAATAATCACATTCTCGACTGCACATTTCTCAGTCTCTGCTTATTTGAGCTGTTACAGATGAATATGACCCAATTCCCCTCGTTGCTCAGTATTGCATTATTCGATTCGAGAACAAACACAAACACCACAAGACACATCACTCGATTCAAGAACAAAGCCCACATTTTCAGTGACATGCAGCTTTATCAACAACAAGGCTGCTGCAGCACTTTGTCAATTTACTCATAAGTTTCCAGTACCTAGCAATCCTTACAGATTTACTCATTTTGATGGTGATAGGTGCTTTGTTGTTTTTCATGTAGAAGCTTCTTTATAAAGGTTATCTTAAACTAGCATTTGCACGAAGAGGAGGGTCTTCAACAATGGGGTCTGTTCTTGTTTTCAGCCTTGTGTATGTCATGGTCTTGGGATGGTTCTGTGGTGAGAGAGTTGTTGTTCAAGCACAGCAGCTGAGCAAGAATTTCTACGCAGACTCATGTCCTAATGTTGAAAGGATTGTGAGAAATGTGGTGAGACAGAAACTGAAGGAGAATCCTACTTCGGCTCCTGGAGCTCTTCGCCTTTTCTTTCATGATTGTTTTGTAGAGGTATGTGTTATATGTGATGTTTAGGCTGAGCGGTTACACTGTTAGGAGCTATTCCATTTCTTTCATGATTGTTTTTTAGAGGTACGTGTCACACTGTGTAGGAGCCATATACATGGGCATATGCATAATATAAATACATGGACTAGATGCGTTCTTACAATAGCAGTCAGGTAGTGTAATGGCAGGATGGGCATATGCACAACATAAATCCATGGACTGGTATAATACTTCTACAAACAAAACATTAAAAACAGAAGATACCGACTGTTTAAGCTCTTCCATATGATATCCTCTAACAGACTCCAGTCTCAAAACCACTCTTGTGTTGGAGTTTCATTAAATCCCTAAATACCTACATTTTTTTTATTGGAGGAGAGCATGTACCCCACCATGTTTGTGAGTGCTAAATAAGGTCATCTCCCACATTGTTATATGCCAATTGGACATTTAGTCTTACAGTACAATCTGTTAATATTACCTTGTTTTTAATCTTCCATCTACAATTTCAACTAATGTAGTATGATCTATTGATATAACCTTCTTTCTTAAATCTTTCTTCTTACAATGTCAACTAATGCACTATTGAATTTAATGGTTTACAGGGGTGTGATGCATCTGTCCTTATTACCTCGACTGAGGATAATGTAGCAGAGAGAGATGCAGACATAAACCTGTCTTTACCTGGAGATGGGTTCGATGTATTCTTTAGAGCGAAGAGAGCATTGGAGTTACAGTGCCCAAATGTTGTGTCGTGTGCTGATATTATGGCAATGGCAACCAGAGATCTAGTCTCTATGGTGATCTCTCGCTCTATATACTTGACTTTTTTAATAATTTGTTTTCCAGCTTTATTCAGTACTACTGATATATTGTTAATTATATGGTTCATTTCCTTCAGAGATGTGCTTTTTAATGCTCTCTATACATTGCAGAAAGTTTGTTTTCTATGCTCTCAATACAATGCAGATAGATAGAAAGTTTGTTTTCTATGCTCTCAATACAATATTGCAGATACAATGCAGATAGTTCAAGCAATTAGCAATATTGAAACAAAAGCTACAAACTAGTCCACAAAATGGTTCAGCCATTAATGTCTCATTCTTAAGAATCAGGTTGGAGGACCAACTTGGGACGTTCTCAAGGGGCGCAGAGATGGACTCGTCTCAAAGGCATCAAGGGTGGCAGGAAACTTGCCAACTGTAAACATGACAGTGGATCAGCTCATTTCATTGTTTCATTCCAAAGGTCTAACCCAAGCTGACATGGTGACTCTCTCTGGTAAAGCCAATAGCTCAACACATTTTCTCTCTGTACATAAACAATCAAATGAAGCAGTTTCTTATAAATAAGGCCCACCTCCCTACCCAATAAGCATTGCAGTGTAATGTGTAGGTTCTTTCGGTAGGGACATTTTTATGTATTTCCATAGCAAACGAGTGATTGTGGAAAAACCAATCTTTTTTTGGGTGC
Organism: Taxus wallichiana var. yunnanensis; assembly: GCA_018340775.1. Classification (NCBI taxonomy): domain Eukaryota; kingdom Viridiplantae; phylum Streptophyta; class Pinopsida; order Cupressales; family Taxaceae; genus Taxus; species Taxus wallichiana. The sequence goes on from CM031238.1 coordinate 142,243,174, forward strand.
TCTTTCATTAGTTGGTCTACCAATTCAACCTGCAAACATATGTGAACTTTAAGCTTAGTGATTGCATTGTAAGGTGTTATTGGCATTATAGAAACTATTGGATTGAAAGGTGTTGTTGCACAATCTAATCTTGTTTGTTTGATCAGGTGGTCACACTATTGGATTCGCACACTGCAACGAATTCATGTATCGAATTTATAACTACAACAAAACGCACCAAGTCGATCCGACAATGGATTCAAGCTATGCCAAAAGGCTTAAAGCTGCTTGTCCAAGGGATGGTCTTGATCCAGATGTGGTAGCCTTCAATGATATCTCCACACCCACTGCCTTCGACAATGCTTATTATCAGAATGTTAAGAAAGGATTTGCCCTGCTGGCTACAGACCAAATCTTGTATGGGGATCCTCGCACGCGTGCTTATATTAATCTATTTGCCTTGTCCAAGGAAAAGTTTTTTACTTACTTTGGGCTTTCCATGATAAGGCTGGGGAATGTGGGTATTAAGACTGGCAACCAAGGAGAAATTCGCAGAGAATGTGGAGTCTTTAACAACGACTAACACTTTAAAGTTTCCCTTTTGCTAACTGAAGTCTAGAAATTGAAAATTATGTATGTATTTTGTTGTCTCATAAATATTCAAGTCGATGCCCATTGTGATTATTGCTCTCTTAGGGTTGTTCTCTTGGGGAGTGATATGAGAGAGCGACCTTGAATTTCTAACAAAGGAGCACAGCATGTGTAACGTATGGAATCTCCATAGCAATAACATTCCAAATTTCTATTGATCTATCACCCAGCCTTCTCTTAACTTGTAGCACAATCTTACCTTTAAGACTAAAATTTATTTACTCTATTTACATTTAATAAGATCAAATGACAAACTTATAATTCTCAATAAGATCAAACAAGAAGCATAAAATTATATATGTATGTACATACATACGTACGTATATATATATACATTTATATGTGTATATATACTATACGTATAGTTATATATATTATAGAACAGTTACATCTATATTTACACACACACACAGATGAATTCTATATCACCTATTTGGTAGCTGTCCACCTATTACCTAATAATGAAATAGTGGAGATTGAAAATAAAAAAATTGAAAAAATATAAAATAATAACAAAACATCAAGGCTTGACATGAAACAATAGCAAAGTTTATGTATTTGATTTTGAGGTGGAGAGATTCATCAATCAACTCGGAACTCATGCTTATTAGTTGCACAACTTTAATTTTAATCTTTTTGAGAAGATTTATAATAAGAAATTGATATTCAAATAGGGCTATGAGATTTGAAGGTTGTTTTTGAGGGTTCAACAATAATATGATGGTATCTTGATTCACATTTATCTTACCACAATGAGTGAACAAGTAGATGAGGAGGTAATGCTACCAAGGCTAGAGGATCCTTTAGTCACATGGATTCAATGAAACTTGTTATAGGTGTGGGAAACAAGGCATAAAGCTTTTGAGCATGCGTGTAAGCCTAACATGATGAGAAGAAGAATAATGTGAGTGCGTATATTTCACAAGGTGATATATATGATGCACAAGGTTGTGGAGAAGACACAAAGATAGGTGAAGCATTGATTTTTAAATGCATGTTGTTAAAACAAGTAAAAGACAACATTGGTCCTAAGTAGAGGAAGAATTTGTTTAGAACAACATGCATGTCAAGTGTTAAGGTTTTCAAATTGATTGTGGATAGTGGAAATATTGATAATTTCGTTTTGCAGGAGATGTTAGACATGTTGGAATTGAAGAGAATCAAACATCCTAATCCCTACAAGGTATTTTGGTTGTAGAAGGGACAACAATTGTGAGCGATTGAGAAATGTACAAAGTGAAATTCTAGATTAGAATGTGTGAGGAGGAAGTGATATGGTCCAAGATGCATATCATGTGCTAGTTAGAAGTCCATGAAAATTTAATTGAAAGGGATAACATGATGCCCACTCAAATACATATAGAGTGATGAAAGATAGGAGAGAGTACACTCTAAATCTAATGAAGGATAAAGGTAAAAGAGCAATGTATGGACCTAAAGCTCTTTTGCTGTTAGGTAAGCAATCCTGAATGAGATGAACAAAAATAGTGTTTGTTCTACATTGATTGTGGATCGCATGCAAAGAGAGTGTATATTAGTAGCGTTAGAGAAAGATGAAACAATGCCACAGGGAAGTATTCAACATCCCGCCTTTCGAGTTCCAAATTTTATGACCATATAGATGACCAATAGACTATCGGATGGTTTAAAAAAGTTAACAATTGAGAGTTTTAGTTCACACCGACATTTCACAATTATATGTTTTATCGTATGTTGGATAATGATTGTAAGGTTATTGATCACTTACTAGATCACTTGGCATTGCCTATATATATATATATATAAATATATATATGTTTTGTTGGTATTTATATAAAACATGTTTTGTTGGTATTTCGTGTATATTAAGTGAAAGCGGTATGCATTGAAAAATCACTTGGATTTCACAACATATATTAATTATGTTAGTTGTGGCATGGATAAATACATGGGTTTTAATTATAAATAGGAAGCTTGGCATATTAAACCATTTAATATAAGTGGATGGCATATAAAAATGTTTTATTGGACCTATTTTGCATATAACTTGGGTGACATGTATAAGTGTTTTGTTTAAATTGGTGGCATATTTAACGGGATATTAAAAATTTAACCAAAGTCTAGACAATGTTATTTGAACCATGTTTGGTTAATATAGAGATAAGTTAACAAGAATACGTGGCATGTTAAAGTGGTATGGAGGGTTTAGGATTTGTTGGCATTTATTGCAGACTTGAATCTCCAAGAATGGTTAGCTTCCCCGAGAATCCAACCTAAACGTGGTCTCCTTCCTTCATTCTTGCTCATTGTTTGTTATGTTGGGCTATTTTTTGGGTTTTTGAAGGAAGTGAAATCCTCTCCACCATGCTTGATTTTTGGCCATGATGCATTTTTGATAATGTATAAATAACAATTTGGTTGCAAAAGAAATGCTTGATGAAGAGTATTTCTATTTTTGATTTACGGAAGGGATTTTGGGAATAAGGAAGTAGAGTTGAGCAAGACATGGGTATCATAGGCATGAGCTTCTCCCGATTCTCTATAACATAATGGTTTTATTTTTATAATGGCATCTTGGGTATTTTATGAGTTTTATTTTCATGGCGAATATTGATATTCTATTATTAATGTTTTTTGGTATTTTTGTATATGGGTTTTATAAAAAAAATGTTTGTGTTGGATTACACATGGAAATGGAATACAAATTTGTGTGTTTAAAGGTTATAATAATATTTGGATATGTGTATTTTTGTGAGAAACAAAGGTGCATGAGTGTTCACTATGTATTGTTATTTGGGTTTGTATTTTATTATAAAAGGAAATAGTTAATAGTTTCACGCCTAATTACATATTGGTCTACATATTTTTAAAGGAAGAGCGAATACACACACACACACACACACACACACACACACACACACACACACACACACACACACACACACACACACACACACACACACACACATGTTGTTAGTTGAGACTATGCATTATTGTTTAAAGCCTTCATTTTACTAAGTACGGTTTGATTACCCTCATATTGGGTTTGCATATTATGTATTGGTGAGAAACTATATACGTAAATTTGACATCGAAAACCATTGTTTTCTTTAAGTATGTTAGACCCATTACTAGGTATGTATAGTAAGAATGGATGCTAGTGTTTTATTGTTTTTCTTTTATAGATTTTAGATCCTTGTGGGATATTAAGAATGTTTTCCTTTATTTTGGGTTGTATATATAAGATATGTGTAAACAGTTTAAACACACCCATAACAGTGTCTGCGTGTTAAGGATTTGTTGAAACCTTATGTGAGCATATTATGATATAGGTAACATTATTGGTTTTTCTTTTTTATAAAGGTTTGATTTTCCCAATATTGGGTAAGTGAAGTCTAGCAAGTATTAATCTTTTTTTTCTATTTATCTTATAGGATCTAAGCTTTATCGCAGGGCATTAATAGTGTGTCCATTTGGGTTTCAATATTTAAAGATATTAGTTTAGATATCTATCCTTACTCGAGGATATAAATAATTAGTAGGAAAACAAACACCACTGAGGTATGTTTTTATGAATAAGAACTATGTGTGTAATTGATTTTAAATTGGGTCTTGATGAAAAATGGAACTGTAAACTAAGTTAGACATATTACTATAACAAGGAAATGAACTTGGTTGGTAGCTAATAATGTTTTTATTAATAGATCCTTTACTATTGGATTGTAGGAAAACAAGGGCAGTCTGCATAAATTTGCTTTGGATGAATTAATGAGATGTGTATAAATTGCAAGCTGAATATCATTATTTGTTAATTAAATATGATTTAATAAGAAGTACAAAGAAGTTGATTATTATGAGTTAAACTAGTATGATGTAAGCTAATAACAATATGATTGTTAAATTGATTTACATTGTTCAAATTAGTAAAATGGTTAGAATTAGTATAGGGTTAAACCTTGATTGTTATCATTCATTATATAATGTTTAGGATATATAAAATGAGTGAGTCAACTCATGCCAATTCTCTTGAGCTGACTTATGTATATTTTTCTCTCTCCTAACTCATTATCCAAATAAATAGGAGAAACTATGAAGTGAATACCTAGATTGATTTATTACTTTTGTTGATTACAACCTTATGGTCATATGTAAACAAATCATTTTAATAAGTATCTTATTCATGATTAAATGATTTCATGAAGAAATCCTAATTGAAAGGATGGGCATATGACCCCAATGTATAATCCTAATTATGGATTTTGTTGACTTATAATGATGAAAGTTGATTTTGCAACTTCATGAGATTTGTGTTAATAAAGAAATGGATGGCCTATTTAATCATGATATGTATATGGGTAGATATTATCTACGTTCCTATTTAATGGCTATATCTTGTATAAACAACTATTGATCTATTAATTTAATAAGTGGTCGAAAGACCTTTAGATGAAATATTAAGTTATTACTTAATCTAATTCCCTGACTTAACTAATCCTATTATTTAAATGAGAACAATAGAAAACAAGTTGTTGAACAAACTGGTTATCATGTAAATAATAACATGGATCACTAATGCATTTATAAAGTAAATATATATTGTTTGTGAATGGTAAATATATTATCTATACTTCATAATAAGAAGGTACAATTATAGTGAATGTGGATAATAGACTCCTAGTTGAGAATAAAATGGGCATTGTTAACACAAAATGATTATTCTTAAATCATTATTTTCTTATGAAATATTAAGTTAACCTTTAGATACGTAAATGATATCATCATCTTCATAATAAGACAACCGTTAGTAAACTAAATCAATATCTGATTTGGTAACTTATAAATTTAACAAGATAACCTTACAAGAGGGTAAGTAATAGTTCACTTCATAATAAAAATAAGTTATAAAGTTGTGGGCAACATAATCGAACGACTTTAAGAAGTCTTAAGTATGACTATGACTTAGGTAAACAAGAAGTAACTTGAGTCTCATAGAAATTATCACAAGATGAACTATGTTACGGTAGAAAAATATTAAATACGGTGTAGATTGGATATAATATCAAATCATCATACAAATACCTTGACATAGTGCTAACTAGGGGTAGTTACAAAAGAGGGAAAGAGGACGTAATGACAATAATTCCATTATGTGGTCTCTCCCTATTCCATAAAGACCAAGTAAGTTGTGGTTCTTTTCATTTATGGAGATGGTCATGTAAAGAACACACTTCCTCTTTCTTAACATGTTCACCTTCTTAAACAAAAAGATCTAGATAACTGTGTCGAGATAATTGTTTGGTGACAGAAGACTATATCCTAGGGATTTTGTGTAGTCTCGGGATAAGTTATTTATGCATAGCTGGAAACTTTGGCCAAAGTAATGCAAGTAGTTGATTGCATTGTCTGTTCACCGTATCCTTACTTTATATATGTTAGATACTAGAATACAAAGTTAAGAAATTGACTTTCATGGTAGACATTTAAGGATGGAAAACATAGTTGTCTCAACCTTGAAAAAGGCAATCCCAACATACTAAAGATTATGCGGTTACTCACGTAGAGTGGACGAAGGGAGAAAAAATAAACCCTTCTCATCCTGCACAAACTTTATATGCGAGAAAATTTATTAGATGGATCAAAACTAACTAATAACTAGTTGTTTAAAATTTTTAACTAGGTTTTTTTGAATTAAATCTATTACATACTTGAAATTGAACATAAAGATATTTTAAATAAAAATCTTCGATTTTGGGAAATAATTAAGGTGTTACATTTTGATATCAGAGATGTAGGTTCTAACTCTCAGACTTAAAGGGTTCATTGTGCTAATATTAAGTTATTCCTATTTCGAAGGATATAATGGTAAGAAGGAGAATGAAAAATGATGTTGCAAAAAATTAGAAAATACCGAGGGTTCAACTAATGAAAAATTAGATGAGATCCTCTTGGTTCTCCAAGATACTCATAATTGGATTGTTTCCTTGGAGCATTAGTTTGGGGGTGAAAATGAATATCATGAGGAGGAACATGGAGAGGATCATGAGGAAGTACATCGTAGGAAGCAGGATAATGAAAATCAGTGAGATAATAAGAAGGCTCGCATGATTGCTGAATTGACTAAAGATATAAAAAGAACTACTTGAGTTTACTACAAATTTGAACTTTTTATATCTCCCTTAGGGTCTTATCATGTTGTTATAGGTATAAACTAGAAGTCTCAACACAAACTTCCATATTTTTCTTAAGAAAACAAATATTATGCCTTGATTATCGGTAGAAAATAGTAATAATATAAGGTGTAGAAAAGACATTTTGTTGTGAGGAAAATCTCTCCCATACAACTCAAAAGGATAAAAATAAAGGTTGTATGTTATATGTAGTAAAAATAATAGATTACAATGAAGAAAATGACCTAAAAATAGAGGATTTTCCTCTTTTAAGTGAATTCAGAGATGTTTTTCTTGAAGAAATACCTGGTTTACCACTAAGATAAGAGTTTGACTTCATCATAGACCTCAAACCGAGATCGAACCTATGTCAAAAGTACCATACATAATGACTACAATTGAGTTATTAGAGTTGAAAGCTCAACTTCATGAGTTTTTATCCAAAGGATTGATCCGCCCAAGTGTATCACCTTGGGGGCACTGGTAATATTTGTAAAGAAGAAGGATGGTTCTTTAAGACTGATGCATTGATTATCGAATGTTAAACAAGGTAACAATTAAAAATCAGACACACCTTTCCTAAAATTAATGATCTTTTTGATCAAATGAGTGGTGCTTCGGTTTATTCAAACTTCAATATGTAATTTGGTTACCATTAGTTGAGAATTAAAGATGAAGATATCCATAAAACAACTTTTAGAACACGTTACAAGAATTATGAGTTTACTGTTTTACCTTTTGGACTCATTAATGCACCTACAACCTTCATGAATTTGATGAACAACGTGTTTTGAGAATAGAAAGCATAAAATGTATGGTAAGTGGTCCAAATGTACTTTTTATAAAAATAAGTACAATATTTGGGTCACATAATCAATAAAGAAGGAATTTCGGTTGACCCATCTAAGATAAAGGCTATCATGGAATGGCCAACTCCTAAAGATGTACATGAAGTTAGAAGCTTCATGGGACTGGTTGGTTATTATAGGAAGTTCATTAAGGACTTCTCTAGAGTGGAAGGTCCAATCACTGCCTTGCAAAGGAAAAATAATAATTTTTTTGGGATGATAAGTGTGAAGAATCCTTCAACTTATTAAAGAAAAATTTAACTTCATCTCCAATCTTAAAGGTTCTAGATCCAAATGGGAATTTTACAGTAGTAACATATGCTTCTGGAGAAGGATTGGGAGGAGTCTTTCTTCAAAATGAACATGTAGTAGCTTTTGAGAGCAGAAAATTAAAAGTACATGAACATAATTATGCTCCCCATGACTTAGAGCTTGTTGTTATTGTCCATGCATTGCAAGTTTGGAGACACTATTTGTTGGGAAAACCATTTGAGTTAAAAATATATCATTTGGGTCCGAAATACATTTTTCACAACCAAAATTAAATGCAAGACAACACAGATGGTTAGAATTTTTATCACAATATGATTTTTATATAAGTTATATTAAGGAAAATAAAACCATGCAATGATGCATTAAGCCGTAGGAAGAAAATTTATGCTATTATTAATTTAAGAACTAAATTCAAAGATGGGGTCAAAGCACAATACTATGTCCCACTTTGTGTCCCAAAAAAATGAGTAAAAGGTTAGGTGGGATGAGAAATTCAGGCCCCTTTCGCGTGAACCCACTTTGCCGAATCGCCACGTAGGACAAAAGTGGTTCATGTGAAGGGGGTTCGTGTGAACACCCCTTCACGTAAACCCTTTGGATTCAAATAATTTTGGTGGGAAAAAGTTATATATAAATATTCATATAGTTGTGGGCGGTAGATTTAGGGTTTAGGGGTTTGAGCGAAGGGGCTTCACGTGAACCCCCTTCGGGTGAACCCCCTTCACATGAATCCCCTTGTGGCACCTAAGTGGCACTTATGTGGCACATTTTGGTGCCAAATCCATTTGGAGGATGATTTTATGCCAAAATGTGCCACTTAGGGAAAATAAAACCATGAAACAAATGGATTAAGCCGTAGGAAGCATATTTATGCTATTGTTAATTTAAGAACTCAATTCAAAGATGAAGTTAGAGAACAACTTCAGTTAGATCCATATTATCGAAAAGTTGAAACATCATTAGAAAACAATCCTTGTGACAAGAGGTATGGTGGTTTTAAATTTGAGCTTGATGGAATTATGTATTATTTCAGCAGAATATATTTACCTTTGGGAAATGAATTAAAAATAAAGTACTTAAGGAATTCTATGATGCGTCTTATTCAGGTCATTAGGGAGTAACAAAATTATTAGCTTACATAAAAAGTTAATACTTCTGGAAAGGAATGCAAAAGGATATAACAAATAATGTAATTCATTGCTTAGAATGCCAAGGGTTAATGCATGACATTTACATCTAGTCCAGGATTGTTGTATCCACATAATGTACCACATTATAAATGGAAATTAATTAGCATGGACTTCATCCAAGGACTACCCTTGTCCAAAAATAAACATGATGTAATTTTGGTTGTGGTGGATAAGCTCACAAAAGTGGCACATTTTATACTTAGGAATATGAAAGATGATTCACTGGTACTAGAAAAAGATTTGTTCAAGAAATATTTAGATTACATGGAATACCAGAGTTGATCATATCAGATAGAGATCCTAGAATGACTTCTAGATTTTAGTAAACACTTATCACCCGAAAACCAATGGATATATAGAAAGGGTAAATCAAGTCTTGGAGGATATGCTAAGGATGTATTGCATGGATCAACAATACAAGTGGGAAGAATATCTTCAATTGGTTGAATTTTTTTACAATAATACATATCACTCATCACTAAAAATGTCTCCTTTCGAATCCTTGTATAGAAGAATGTGCAAAACACCTATCAGATGGGTTATCATTAAAGATAGGTGATGCAAGAGCATCACTTCAAGTACATAAATAAGCCATGAATGTATCAAATTTTTGTCTATCAAAAATGGTCATAGGTTTTTGGGGTCAATAGGAGTCTAAATATGTTACTAGCTTTGTTCTAGGCATTTCAAATTTCAAATTATTCATTTTCCCTCCAAAAGTGCAATTTGAGTCTTGAAGTCCTTTTTAGATTGTGATATGTGTTTTGAGGGATACTTGTAGCTCATAAACTTTGCAAAAAGGATAAAATGGGGGTATAATGGGTTGTATTAGGTTGTTCCATGACATAGAGGTCATAATTCATCTTGTTTTGACCTCCTTTGAACTACTGCATGAAGATGCTCCTACCAGTTGGATTTTTGTACAATCTCAACCTATGACCATTCACCAATAGTTTGAATCTCACAAGATCTATGGTGGTGAGTTTCACAACTCCATTGGGAAAGATTTTCTTAATCTCATATGGGCATAACCACTTTGTCCTGAGTTTTCCCATGTAGTCCTTATACTTGGAGTAAAATAAGAGATCCTAATCACCTTCTTGAAATTTTCTTATCTTGATGAATCTATCATGCCATTTGATCCTTTGATTTTATATCACTTTTGTATTATGCACATCTTGTCTCCTCATTTCATCTAACTCATTGAGTTGGAGAATCCTCTGCCTTTGAGCTTTAGACAAATCTATGCCTAGTTCAAGTGCAGTCCTTAATTTCTTGTGCTCAAATTCAATAGGAGAACAACAGTCCTACCGTACAAAAAAATGAATGGTGTGAATCCTGTTGTTTTCTTCCAAGTTGTGTTGAACACCCAAATTTCCTCTTGAAGTTTGTCTACCCAATCTCTCATGTGGAGTGAATTTTTTTTTCAAGATGGCTTCTATTTCCCTATTTATTACCTCAACTTGACCATTAGATTGAGGGTGATAAGGTGTATACTTCCTGTGTCTAATTTCATATTCCTTAGCTAGATCATAAATAACTTCAGCAGTGAAGTCTGTACCTTTATCTATAAAAATTTCTGTTGGTACTCCATACCTTGTGAAAGTGTGATCATATAAGAATTTAGAAAATTTCTCACTCTTTTGATTTGGTAATGAATTCACTTCTGTCTATTTAGTGAGATAATCTGCACACACCAAACAAGAATCTTTACGTTGAGATTTAGGATCTATTGGACCAAAACCCATTTGTCAAATGGTTGCAATACTAAATGAGGTTGTAATGGAATTTCATCTGACTTGGTAGGCTTACCCATTCTTTGGCACTTATCACACCTTCTTGTATACAATGATGCATCCTTATGTAGTGTAGGCCAAGTAATAACCTATTTTCAACACTTTATGTGTTCTTTTTGTAACAAAATTTCCTCCACATGGTTCACTATGGTAGGCTTTGAGGACATCATAAATTTCCTCATCATCTATGCATCTTCTCATAACATTATCCTACCTTGTGTGAAATATAAAACTAACTATCTAAGAAAAATTCACACTTTTCTCAACTATGTATTTCTTTTCATAATATAAATAGTGTGGAGGTGTCTTACCTGAGACTAAATAATTAGCTATATCAACATACTAGGGTGTTCTAGTGGAAATGGAAAATAGGTGCTCATCTGGGAAAGAGTCATCCACTACTTGTTCTTCATTATTATTCTCCATTCTTGAAAGAAATTCAGCTATAACATTGTCCTTACCAGGCTTATCCACAATGGTGACATAAAAATCTTGCAAGAGTAGCAACCATCTGATTATTCTATTGCTTACAACTGGTTTGTTGATCAAATATTTAATTGTTGCATGATCAATATGAATGAATACTAGATAACTTGTGATGTAGTGCCTGAACTTATTGATAGCATAAACCACTTTGCTCGAAATTATTTCTATGTGACTTGTATAGTTAAGTTCAGTGTGTTGTAAGTTCTTATTGACATAGTAGATTGCATAGTTTAGAATTCCATCTTTCTATCCTAGAACATCTCTAATGGTGTGATATGAGGAATCAATATGAATGTGAAATGGAAAAATCCAATCTGGTCCTCTTAACACAAGTGCTGAAGTCAACATTTGCTTCAAATTTTGGAATGCAACCTCACATTTCTCCGTACATTCAAAAGAAACATTTTTTCCCAGAAGACAAATAATGGTGTTGCAATATTACTGAATTCCTATATAAATATTCTATAATACCAAACATGTCCCAAGAATCTCCTCACATCCTTTTGTTTCTTTGGTGTTGGAAAATTTATAATCACATATATTTTTGCTTTGGATCTACCTGAATTCCAATAGTTGATAGATAATGTCCTAACACTATTCCTTCATACATCATCATGTAGCATTTTTCGTTACTTAAGGACATATTATGCTCCTTGCATCTCTTGAGAAATTTGTCCAGATTCTTCATTGCTTCATCAAAAGTATTGCCATATACTGTAAAATCATCCATATATACCTCCATGTAGTCATTGGTTAGATCTGAAAAAATGCTCAAAACTGCTCTCTGAAATGTAACAGGTGCATTGCACAAACCAAAAGGAAGAACATAATATGCAAACGTTCCCCATGGGCATGTGAATGTGGTCTTGTCTTGGTCCTCTAGTGTAATCTGAATTTGGTTGTAGCCATTATAGCCATCCAGAAAAGAAAAATATTTCTTTCCAGTAAGAGTGTTAAGTACATGATTAATGAAAGGAAGTGGAAAATGATCCTTCTTTATTGCTGCATTCAGCTCTTTATAGTCCATGTAAATTCTCCATTTTCCATTCTTCTTAGGTATAATGACAAGGGGTGAAACCCATTAAGCTGTCGAAATTGGATATATGAATCCAACATCCATTTTTTTTTTTTTAATTCTTCTTTCACTATATCCCTCACTACTGGATTCATTCTTCTTTGTGGTTGTCTTATTGGCTTACAACTATCTTTGATGTATATCTTATGTGTATAGAGCTTAGGGTGTATCCCATGCATGTCTCCATAGTCCCATGTAAATGTTGTCTTGTGTTTCTACAAAAGAGAAATTAACATTGCTCGGTTGCATGCTCGAGTTTTATTTACAAAGTAAGTGGCTTTCTTAGAGTAATTTCCACTTGCTTAGAGAGATCAGTCATGGAGCATATATTGCTACTTACATAATTCAATATATAATCATGTGGAAGAAGTTGGTGGAGGATGTAATTCTTACCTGAAACATTCATAGTGCTTTTCTGTGGTATTATATGATTTTTAGGATAGCTTATACACTCGTAATTTGTCATCTACTTCTTCATTCTTCCCATAATTATTTTGTAGGATGTTAGAAAGAACAACATCTTCTTCTTTCCCTTCAATTGTACATGACTTCTCCAGCATCATGAGTGGTGAACTGAGATTTGGTCTTCTTCTAGCTCTTCAACCCAAGTAATTTGGTATTCTTCATTGAATGGTTATGCAAGGGGGTAAAGCATGATATTTTTGGTACCACTTCCATTAGAGATAATCATATTACCATATTTGCATCCTATGAATGCATTAGTAGTTTCCAACCATGGTCTTCCCAAGATGATAGGATATCCTCCCAAGCTTTCTTTTGGCTGAAGAACAATAAAATTAGTAGGGTACTCCCAAGAGTCTACCACTACTACAATGTCCTCTAGGACTCCTTCAGCTTAATTGTTGATCTTTCTGCAAGCTACAAGACTGTGGCTATTGGTCTTAGTCCCTCTAACTTCAAATCATCCATGATCTATTTTTTCATTACATTAATTGTTTCCCCCAAGTAAATCAATTTGTTCTTGATCACTATGCCATTGATTGTGACATTTACCAAAGGACTTCCTAGATCTATGTATTTGGGAAAAATTGAGTTCCCAAGCATAATATCGCTAGTTGTCCAATGACTTCGCGTAGTAGTTAGATCTTTCCTTTTTCTGCCTAGTTTCTTTATGCATAGATCTTTAACTAATTTATTATAGATGGGCACATCCTTAATAGCTTGAATCAATGGAATTTTGACACAAATGTCTTTCAATTGGTTGAAAAAATCAGAATCAGATTCTAATTTATGGTTAGTCTTATTTTCTTGTAACCTTTCAAGAAATGGTGGCTCATTACCCAATGTTTTACCCTTGCTATAATTTTACTCAAGTTGCTACGGATTAGAATGCATCATCTTCTGTTATTGCTGCTGATATGTCTACAACATTTTATTTCTTTGTTGCGGGTCATCCTGCAACGTATGTGGTTCCTCAACAATCTTAGTAATGGTGGGTCCAGCTAGTGGAGGAAGTGCTCTTCCTAAGTGAAGATGGATATTGTTGATATCAACATAATAGGTAGGGTATTGAGTTGGTTCAATGGAATAGGCTAGCTGAGTAGCTTTATTGTTAGGGTTAGGAATTGGCTGAGTTGGTAGTTAGGTAGCTTTTGGTTGAGATCCCGTTTAGCGGTTTGGCATCGAGCTTACTTTTTTTGGATAAGGAGGTTGCTTTGATAAGATTGTTGGTAATTTGGAGGTGGGTTTTTTTACTATTGTCCTCCTCTCCAAGACTTTTTCCATGATTGAGGGGGCTATTGCCATTTTTTTTTTTTAGTTGGCCTTGGAATTGAGGTCGTCACTATTGTTGATATTGGTTGGGGTATGGGGCTAACCTTGAGGATTAGCCCAAAGTGGGGACTACATTTTTGAATTATTAGACCAATTTTGAAATGAATGAATAGGGTCTTGTGTCATACCTCCTTGTGTCAGTGGCCATGGTTTTCTTTGAGAAACATAGAAAACTTTCCCATCCTCTATCTCCAACATCTTGAACTCAGCGAATCCTCCCTTTCTTGAGCAATGTTGGCCAATTCTCTACATCTACAGTTAGATCTCTTCCTTCTGCATGCATGACAATACTTTGTGAGTGTTGCTTTTGCATTTCCCTTTTTATTTTTGGCATGTAGAGCATCTAATTGATTAGCCATGTCATTGAAAATCTCATGCTTCATGTTTTTAAACATATTGACAATCTCTTATGTGGATATGTCCCCAATTGTTTTGGCATTTGATCCACCTCTTGATCTGACACTTCTTACCCTCTTCACGGTAGCTCTTGAGTAATATTTTCCAGCTTCACGGATGTCTAAAAAATTAGATTTTGAAATGTCCCCTACTCCTATCAGATCTAGAGCATCCGTGTCCTCCTCACTGAGATCCTTCAAAAGAGTAATTTGAGATATTTAGGTGGTAATTTAGCATGCCTTGAATTCTGAATGCAAAAGAAGAACCTTTACAGATAATATTCCAATGGTTCATCCTCTTTTTTTTTTTCCATTATGTAGATTTCATCACCTCCTCTGCTGCTTGGTCTACAATAATCCTGGTACTTATCAAGGAATTTCTCCTTCATTTGTGCCCATGTGGTTAAAAATTTCTTCCCAATCCCATGAACCATCTCAAGGCTACATCCTTGAGTGTAGCAGGAAATAACTTTAATTTATGTGCATTAGTAGTATAATCATAACTCCTGCACAAAACATCAAACTCAAATAGAAATGTGTTTGGGTCTTCTAACATGGATCCATGAAAGTTGGGAAAGGATAAGGGAGAAATATTCTTCATACCAACAACTACATTATTGTCAGTGATGGGGAACTCAAATGTGGTTTCCCCATTTCAAACATTTTGAACATTTTTATTTACTTATTCTACCATCTCTGGCTGCTTAGGAGTAGCTTCAGAACTTTCACTTGGAGGATTGTCTTTGAACAACAAACCTAGTACGGAGGTTTCTTCTTTAGAATCCTTAGAGGTATATGAAGATATTTATGCTACCTGTGGATTAGGAAAAAATCTACCATGGGAATCCCTTGGGTGGTGCATACATCAACTACTCAACTCTATCAATGGAAAATTAGTTGGGGGTTGGTTTGGAACTGAATTTCCTAAAACCTAAATTGCTCTAAGAAATGAAAAAACTCTTCAAAAACCTTATAACTTGGCAGTATCCCTAGAAACAATACCAAAAATGGTGGTGCAAATTAACTTGCAGCAATTAATATGTTGTTCATCAATCTACAGTCATTTAATTATCATACCTAGGGATGTAAACTTTCAATATTTCCAGTGTTGTATGCATAGTTATAGATGTTTGAGGAGTGTAAAGGTAAATTGTTGTCACTACAATTAAGAAATAACAATATTGGAAATGAACTAGACTATGACTGAAATGAATACTATGACTATGACAAAGCATGTAAAAATATAATACAAGATAAAGGAATAAATTGCTACAATTCTAACCATACAATGAATTAAAACAAAAACAAAAGGAGAGGGTTAGAAAACCACAAGTGGGCCCTACCTTGGGTGTTAATCCCTCCTAAGGCTTGTGTCTACAAAAATTTAACAAACTCGATTCTTATTTCATTAGCATGAAGATTACAAGTGGAAAATACAAGTTCCATATCTATAGATCAATCTCCTCTGTATGCATCTCCTCTACAATATTAATCTTTAATTTTTATATCTTTCACAGTGACAAAATTTTTCAGGTGGAATTTTTTTGAATTCCTTACCAATGCTCTGGGAATCTAAGTCCCTCTACTTAACCAAAGGTGCAACTGCTTTGTGTAAGCATGCACGAGAAAGTGTGGATTTCAATGGTGTCCTTTCGGTCGGGGATCCAACAGGGGCACTCCACTGACCCTATGGAAAATGCTTGTAGTTATCTGCAAGGGGGAAATTTGCTATGAAGGTGGGAAAGGGAGTGAGAAAAGAGGTAGGAGAACTAATGTTGCAGGTAGAAAATCAGATTCCTGCACACATTAGTTAGAAATTTTAACACATGCATTTATGAGAAGAAACAACCCTGCAAATGGAAACAAGATGAGATAAGATTGTGAACTCAAAGTTTCTAAAACTCTTCATAAAAAAGGCTACAAAATCCTTCTTCTTGTATTGATGCTTAGACAAAAGTTGTACATAATGTGGGAATGGAAGAAATTTGAGAATGGAGGGAAGTAGAAGAAAATGGCTATCTCATTTGCTTTCTCTAAGTATAATGCACTCGTGAGTTTACAAGATCAATTACCAACACTGTATAATGGCGTGAAGAAGCCATTAAATATCCTCCAAGAATCAGTTAGAAATTCTTTTGTTTAGCAAGAAACATTTACAATTTCTTTTCAATCATTCATGTCCGTTCAAATTCTTGATTCACGAAGAAACGCTAATGGCAAGAAAAAAACCCAATTTTTCATAATGCAGCCGTTACACTACTTTTGTAACTTTGAATTTGAATTGTTTTTTTACCTTTGAAACTTTCAACCAGAGTCATCCACGTGGGGGAAATTTACTGGAGCGGGTGTGGAGGATTTCTTTTACATTTTGTGACTTTATAGAGATTTGGCATTTTGGAACATTTTAACCTACTCACCGCTTTTGATATGGTCTTGACACGTGGCCTCACTTGAGTGGAGAAAGAGTTACGGGCCACTATTATAATTTTATCTTTTTCAATGCGGCTCAAATACACAAATTGCTCCACCGGCCCACCCACCTGCTTTGACCTTCGATGCGGGATTAATGTTTGACTTTCTCCCTTATAGCATGATCGGGGCTACAGGTCACTTTATGAATTTTATCCCTTTTTACATAAAGGCTTAAAAACACAAATTGCTCCACCGACCTACCTCCAATCAGATATGTCCACGCACCTGGGATAATGGAGCCAAAATTTTAAAGGGATGAAAATGCTTGTCATTCACGACCATGCAAAAATGCAGAGAAGAAGAAAAGCGCACCTTTTCACACCTAGTTTTCAAAATTCTTTCGCGAACCAAGGAATTGAGAACAATACAAGACTTGACAATCCATGACCATAGAAAAGATGGGAAATTTCATTCAAATGGATGCTGTAATAGAATTTTCACATGTCCAGATGGGGAAACGGAAAATTGATCAAACCACGTAGATTGGAGATTTCAAAAAACTTCAAAGCATGAATTTCTCTATCTTTTTAGACTTCCAACTTTACTTGAACACTTCTAGAGGGTGTGAGCTCAAATTTTTTGAATTTGACTTTAAAAATGAGGGGGGGATTTCGAGGGCAAAAACATCTAGCTCTAGTTTGGGGACATGACATGGAATGAGCATAGTGAAGACATGACATGAGAATCCATAATATCAATCTCTAGACCCTGTAATTCATTGACCAGTGCCTTATCCATTAGGCCTTGCAGAGTCATGTACAACCTATAACAAGAGATAAATAAGCAAGACACACACACACACACACACACAAAAAGGATGAAAAGGAAACACACGACACACATCACCTATGATAGGAAGGGAAACACACCTATGGTACGTCAACATTAAAATTTTCCTCTGTAATTTCTATTTCATTATGTATGTATGAAGAATAGGATGTTGTTAAGTATGATTAGTAGTGGAATTTGATAGAAGATAACGGCACCATCGATGCGCCGCCAATAAAGTAGAGTACGGTAACAGTCAAAGTACAATAGGAATGTTGTGGTAAAAAGTAAATATTTTTCGTAAGTGGTCCAAAGAATGTTTAAATGTCAAAGTTTGGGTAAGTAGAGAAGTAGGGTCTACATGATTAGGAATTAGAAATATTATATTTGTAATAAGGACAAAGAGTGATGTCATAAATATTTTGTGTATTTTATTTGTGGAAAATTCTAAAAAGGTGGAACCCATGTGAGATGATAAGGTTTATTTTATCTTAAAAGATAAGCCTACATGTAAAGGAAAGAGTTTGGGCATGGGATATGATTCATCGAGTAGATTTCTTATCCTATCTTAGAGATAAGATGGATAAGCCCGAAAGTTCTATAAATAGAGATGCCACCCCCCTCATTTAGCATAGAAGGAAGTAGTGATAAATATTGTATGAGTAAGTATGTAAAGGAAGCCATCATTTTGAAGGTGTGTTAAAGAAGCCATTAAGAGGTGTAATTGTGAAGTTTCTCCCATAGTTATTGTTGGAAGGCAAGTGAAGTCAATAACACTTGAAGTACCTCATGGGTGAGATTGTAACAATTTCATGTTGATATTATAATTTACACTGATATTTCAAATTTATCATCATTCCTTCTTATCATAGTCTATGGTATTCTTGTGTTATGTTTGTTGTTGTGTTTCCAGATTACATCCACCAAACTAAAAGTTGTGCATTAGTAAATAATCATAGCATGAGGAGTTCTCGGTGAAGAATTATCATAGTGTCGGATTGGTGATGACATTTTGGTTCCATTGCTGGGACCATTCCTCGTTGGTGGATTTTCTGGAGAGATATTCCCACTTAGTCAGAAAACATTTGGAGGGTAACCTTGTTTTTATTGTGCATAGTAGTTACCATGGTAAAGTCACTTTTTGCTATGAATAGTATTTACCGCAGTAAAGTCACTTTTTATCGTGAATAGTATTTACCGCAGTAACTTCACTTTTTATTGTGAATAGTGTTTACCACAGTAAAGTCAGTTTTTACCACAATAAGTCAATTTTTACCATAGTTTACCATGGTCATTTCTATTTTCTATTATAGTGATTCCAATTATTTGTGCACATAAGTCTTGTTGATTGTACTTGTGGGTTGGTATTTCACTATGGTTACTTTTGAAAATGGGGAAGATTCTTATTTTTCAGCCCAATCTAATGAAGATGCTTCCTCTTTCATTCAAGAGTTTAAACGATCTTGTATTTGTAATGGCCTTATAAGAAGGGAACAATGGAGTAAATTTTTCCTACCTTTTTGGATGGTTTAGCCCTTAGGTGGTTTGAAACACTAGGTGATAATGTGAAAAACTCATTGGATTTATTAACTGAAAGTTTTCTTGAAGAATTTGGTGAACAACAAAAATATGCAGATCTCATGATTGATATCACAAAGCTATCCCAAGGAGAGAAGGAGAATATAAGGGATTATCATGCTCGTGTTCTAGAGCTAAGGAGGAAGCTCGATGCCCAAATCCAGAAGGAAGGATTAGTAGATGGGTTGATGAATGGCGTGGATAATCTCCTCTGTAAGCACTTCATTCTTGGGATGAAGCCAAAGATCAGACAACGAGTGAAGTATGACTGCCCAGCTACCATTGAACAAGCAAAGGAGATTGCAAGAAGGAAATAAGAAAGCATGGAAGAGGAGCCCAAAGAAAGTATTGTTAAGGTAGATCCTACACCAACACCTTTAGTCCAAAATCCATAACCACTCTCGGTGAGCACAAATCTTTTCCCTAGTACATCTACTGAGTATGAAGATCTACTCAAGAAGATGGGTTAGTTAACTATTAATCTTCTTCAAGGAAATGAATTTATTTCTCAGGGAGGAGATAGAGGCCCAAAAAGAAATATAACTGAAGTTGTATGTTATGGTTGTCATAAAAAGGGTTAGTATAAGTATAATTGTCAAGATAGAGCTTCTACATCTAGTACAAGAGATAATGATAAAGGAAAAGCACCTATGAATTGTTTTGATGTAATAGATAGGAGCATAAATAATGAAGCATATGTGTTTGTAACAAAAAGAAAGAAAGAAAAAGATAACCAAGATGGAAATGATCCTAAGAAGATGAAAGGAGAAACTAGTAAGAAACATAGGAGAAGAAAGTTGGGTGTGCAGGATTTTCTAATTTCACAGGGACAAGGACCATACTCCATCTTAGAAGATCTATCAAAAGGCCTACAAATATTACATATGGTCAACTTCTTGGCTATGTCTTCTGAGAAGAGGCGGGAGCTGCGAAGTGGACTCAATGCTCGATGAAGTAAGGAGGTTGAGGTACTTGTTTTGGAGGCAGAGGCAGATCCTTACGCTCCACAAGCTGAGGTATTATGTAATGGTATTTCAATTCATGATGTCTTAGTTGATGGAGGTGCTGCGATTAATGTAATGACCGAGTCTAGAATGAATATGCTGGGTTTAAAATTGATCGCCCTCAACACTTATGTTAAGGTTATTAAATAAGGGAAAAACTAAACGAGAAGGTGTTGTTTTAAATGTGGCAATATCTCATTATCGGTGTTGTATGTGTGGTAGACTTTCGGTGATGAAAAATGGTATCTGTACATACCCAATGTTGTTGGGAAGGCCATGGCTAAGGATAGTTCATGTAAGAAACTACTGCAATGAAGGCTTCATGACACTTGGACATGACAGTAGAGAGGGGTGAAGATAAACATGATCCCTCGACATCATAAGGTGGAACCTATGGATTCAAGCGAGGAAAATGATGATTGGACATCCTCTGATTACTCTAGTACCAGTGAAGTGGACACAAAAGATGAAGAAAGTGAGGTTGATGTTTCGGTCATGGATATCCTTCCAGTCACACCGAATCATGAACCCATAAGATTATCTAAAGAAGAAATTGTTGATCATCTCCAACAAATAAAGATTGGTGATGCTGTGATGGAGAGTGAGAAGGAATCCTACCTCCAGCTCTTTCAAGGTACATACACCTATTCACTTTTGATTACAAGGAACTCCGTCAAGTAAGTTGGGTAGAACATTCTATTGAGCTGGTAGATGGTGTTAAGCCTAGAAAGCAAATGCCATATAGAATGAATCCTAATTTTTCCAAGATTGTAAAAGAAGAAATAGATAAGTTGCTTGATACAGGGATTCATATTTGCTTGTGGAGAATTCAAATGGGTTTCTCCCATTGTGATCTCAATAAAAAGAATGGGAAACTATGCATTTTTTTATTATAGGAAGCTCAACAAGGCAACAAAGAATGATCATTACCCTCTTCCATTCTCGATCGATCTTGACGCCAAGTAGCTAGCCAGAGTGCTATAGTTTTGTTGATGGATATAGCGGATACAACCAAATTCATATAGCAGAAAGATCAGTTTGAAGACCACATTTACCACTCCTTGGGGAATGTTTGCTTATAGAGTTATGCCGTTTGGGTTATGTAATGCTCGGCAACGTTTCAGCGCTTGATGAACATGGTGTTTGAAACCTACATTGGGAACTTCATCAGAGTATTTCTGGATGAGTTTTGCATCTATGGGAGCAAGATGGACCACCTGCACCAGATGGAGACAAAATTTCAAAGGTTAGATGAAGCACAAGCCTCACTAAACCCTACAAAGTGTCTTTGGATGTTCTAAAGGCGTTTTGTTAGGGCATGTTATATCTAGAGATGGTATTTGTACTAATCCCGATAAAGTTTCAAAAATCAAAGAGTTACCATTTCCTATGAATAGAAGTAAGTTGAGATCATGTTTATGCCATGTGGGTTACTATAGAAGGTTCATCAAGAATTTCTCAAAATTACACACCACTAACCCAGTTATTGAAGGATGTTACTTATGAACCAGGAAATAAGGCGCATGAAGCTTTTGAACAACTAAAGGAAGCTTTGATATCTTCCCCTGTTTTAAAGATTCCAGATTGGAGCAAGCCATTCATTGTGTATACTGCTGCCTCAGATACAACACTAGGAAGTACTCTGAGCTAAAAGGATGAAAATGGGAATGATCATCTAGTTTACTTTGGGAGAAGACAAATGAGCAGTGTTAAGGTAAATTATATTGTAACTGAAAAAGAGGCTCTAGCTATCATTTTTTTGTAAAGAAGTTTAGAAATTACTTTCTAGGGAAGAAATTTATAGTTGTAACAGATCATCAAGCTCTAAAATATATTGTAAATAATCCTAACCCATCAAGGAGGATAGCAAGATGGATAATTTTGCTACAAGAATTTGAATTTGATATTATAGATAGGCCAGGAAAGAAGCATGTCAATGCAGATGCACTCTCTCAAGCCTATGATGGTTTAGGTTCATCTTGTGATAATGATGATTTCCCGATGCAACATTGTTATCCCTTGACACAATCCCTAGTGAATACATAGATATTTGGAATTATCTGAATGAATTCAAGTTTCCTGATGGTGCCAATGCAAAGAATAAGAGGAAGATTACTCAAGCCAGTCGTCCATATTCTATTCTGCATGGAGTATTATTTCGAATAGGACTTGATGGACACCACAAGAGGCAAGCGATTGGACGTGATCAAGGGAAGGAGATGATAGAATAATTCCACAATGGTACATGTGGAGGACACTTCTCTGGACAACTTACAACAAGAAAGATCTTGGATGCAGGTTATCACTGGCCCACTCTTTTTAGAGATTGTTATAATTATTGTAAGACATGTGATATTTATCAAACACATGGTAACCGTAATACTTCATCACTCCATTATGCCCTATTATTCCACTTGGTCCCTTTGAAAAGTGGGGAATAGATATTGTAGGTCCACTTCCAACTACCCCACGCCAAAATAAGTATATTGTAGTTGCCACAGATTATTTAACCAAGTGGGTTGAAGTTAGGCCATTGAAAACAACTTTCATGGATGAAGTGGCAAGGTTCATATATGAATGCATTGCCACCAGATTTGGTTGCCCATTAGAAATTATAACAGATCAAAGAAGCCACTTAATTAATGAGGTGGTATAATCCCTAGTCAATAAATTTTCTACTAAGCACAGGAAGGAAACAACATACAAGCCAAGCACAAATGGATAAGTGGAATGAACAAATTCTGTGTTATGTCGAATTCTAGCAAAAGATGCAGCCTTGTAGGTACATAAGTGGGATAAAAGGATTCATGCAACATTGTGGGCATATAGGGCAACACAAAAGTTAGCAACATGATACTCCCCATTTCAGTTGGCTTATGGCATTGATCTAGTTCTTCCTATTGAGTTTGATATTCCCACTGTGAGAGTTATGAAAAATGAAAGGATGGATGAAAGTGATTCAGTAAAAGAAAGGTTGGTACATCTTCATTTGCTATAGGAAATGATGGAAATAGCAAAGGATACAAGCTATAAGAAGAAAATGAAGCAGAAGGAATAATTTGATCAAAATATCCGTTGGTCTCCATTTCATGTGAATGACTTGGTTTTAGTATATGATTTCGTATACAAAAAAGAAGACAGAAATTTTTTCCAAAATGGATGGGGCCCTACAAAATAGCAGTTGTGCATGAAAATGGTATATATCAACTGGAGGAATTGGATGGCACTCCCATTACGAGATGGATCAACCACGACAAGTTAAAGATTTTCCAAGCACCAGAATAGTCTACTCCGAGGACAAAGTAGAATCTAGGAAGGGGGAAATGTCAACATTAAAATTTTCCTCCGTAATTTCTATTTTTTTATGTATGTATTAAGAATAGGATGTTGTTAAGTATGATTAGTGGTGGCGTATGATAGAAGATAACAACGCCACGATGCAGTGCCGCCAATAAAGTAGAGTATGGTAACAAAAAAAGTACAATAGGAATGTTGTGGCAAAAGTAAATATTTGTCGTAAGTGGTCCGCAGTAATGTTAAAATGTCAAATTTGGGGTAAGTAGAGAAGTAGGGTCTACATGGTTAGGAATTAGAAATATTATATTTGTAATAAGGACGAAGAGTGATGTCATAAATATTTTGTGTATTTTATTTGTGGAAAAGTCTAAAAGGTGGAACCCATGTGAGATGATAAGGTTTATCTTATCTTAGAAGATAAGCCTACATGTAAAGGAAAGAGTTTATGCATGGGATCTGATTTGTCGAGTATATTTCTTATCCTATCTTAGAGATAAGATGGATAAGCTTGGAAGTTCTATAAATAGAGATGCCACCCCTCATTTAGCTAGAAGGAAGTAGTGAGAAATATTGTATGAGTAAGTGTGTAAAGGAAGCCATCATTTTGAAGGTGTGTTAAAGAAGCCATTAAGAGGTGTAATTGTGAAGTTTCTCCCATAGTTATTGTTGGAAGGTAAGTGAAGTCAGTAATACTTGAAGTACCTCATGGGTGAGATTGTAACAATTTCATGTTGATATTATAATTTACACTGATATTTCAAATTTATCATCATTCCTTCTTATCATAGTCTATGGTATTCTTGTGTTATGTTTGTTGTTGTGTTTCTAGATTACATCCACCAAACTAAAAGTTGTGCATTAGTAAATAATCATAGCATGAGGAGTTCACGATGAAGAATTATCATAGTTCGGATTGGTGATGACAAGATACAAGGCGGGGAACAACCCACTTTCACTGATGATACAATTTCAAGTATTGCTCACTCGAGGCAATTCAAGCGGTATTCCATCAAAATATGAGAGAAGAAAAACATTCTCACCCTAAGCATCACGAATATGGAATGGACTAAGCCATAATGAATCGAACTTTCCATGGTTGCCTTTTGGTTCTCTTCTCTTGTCCCATAGCAGGATGAAGTCTCCAACTTTAAATTCTCTTACCTTGGCCTTCTTATAAAAATCTTCTTTACTTTCAATTGGTGCTCCTTAATGCGATCCACCACTTGGAGTCTATTTTCTTCTAGCTTCTCAAGAAAGAGGATCCTCTTGTCAATGGAATTCTTGTATTGACCATCTTCTATTGCCTATAGTAGCTTGAGAGCTGACATCTTGATTGTGAGAGGAATTTATGCTTTGACTCCATACAATAGTTGGAATGGTGACATACCTATTTCCTTCTTGGGAGTGATCCTATCCACCTATATTGCAATACAACCTTTTGTGCCAATTCCTTTGATTCTCGTTTACAAGCTTGTGGACAATGGTCACAATGTTCTTGTTGCTTGATTTGGCATGTCCATTTCCTTATGGATAATAGTAAGAAGAATGAGATAGGGAGATTCCATAGCCATAAAAAAACTTAGTTAGCTCTCTTGAAGAGAAATAGGTAGTATTATCTGCTACAATCTTCTATGGCACTCCGAAATGGACTATGATAGTCTCCTTGATGAAGTTGTATACTATTTCAGTGTTGGCTTGTTTGGCGGAAATGCAGTTCCACGCATTTGGTGAAGTAGTTTATTGCTGTGAGTACATAGGTGTTCCCTGTGATTGAGTGAGGGTTCAAAACACCAATGAAGTACAACCCCCATTGTTGAAATGGTTCTTTAATAACCACAAGCCTGAGTGGTAATGCAATGAGTTGTGGTCTTCCAACGAACTGTTGGCATGCTTTGAATTTAGAAACCCAATCTTGAGTGTCTGCAAAGATGGTGGGCCAATAATACCTTCCTCGGAGGATCTTGTGTGCAGTGACCATTGCTAAAAATGTCCACCACATGCTTGGTCATGGTATGCTTTAAGCAACTTTTCTTGTTGTTCTTTATCTACGCACTTGAGGAAACAACCATCCATGCCTCTTTTGTAAAGCACATGATTCCATATTACAAATTTAGCTACCTTTAGCTTAAGTGTTCTCCTTTTCTTGTAATCAAGATGGGGAGGGCATTCTCCATAAGTTAGGTAATAGGCAATATCAACATACCACTCATCAGTAGTGGTGACAAAGAGAACTTGTGGGTTGTCTTCTGAACAAGTTGAGCAAGCACAATTTTCTTCACCATGTCAAACTTTGAGTGTTTTGTCTTTAGTAAACAAGTTACACAAGCTATTTCCCCTTACCAGATTGGAGGGTCGAATATCCAAGTCATATTATTGAGTCTTTGCAATCCAATTTCCTCTTTTAGCTCTGGTATCTTGCTGTGTCAAGATGGAATTGATTCCACTACTAGGGACCATCACCACTGTATGGGAATTGAGGATGCAAAACCTAAAGTTTTTTACAGCCTTGACCACTACATAGGCATGCTTCTCTAATTATCTATATTCTAGCTCATGATTTTTCAAAGGACAACTCTTGAAAGTAATAGGTGCTTCCATGCTTGCATCATTTTTTTTGAACGAGAACGGTAGAGAGGGTATGTTCTGATGCACAACAATACATGATGATTTCTTTGTTAAAATATGGAGATACAAGATTCAGAGCCTTGGCAATGGATTTCTTGATATCTTCGAATTATGCCTTCCCTTCATTGTTCCATTTAAATTTTTCTTGTGGTTTCATCATGGAAGTGATGTGCTTCGTCAACTCAACAAACTCAGGCACAAAACGACGAATAAAGTTCACCTTTTCAAAGAATGAATGAACTCATTTCTTGCTTGTGGGTAGGACTAATGCTTGAATGGATCTAATCCTCTCAGGATCAATGTGTGCTCCATGTTTGTTCACGATGTGCCCCAATAACTTGCCTTCTGTGACTCAAAAAAAACACTTTTTTGGATTGAATGATATGCCATCTTTCCTACACCTTGCAAGTACCTATTCTAAGTGATAGATATGATCTCCCCTCTTCTTTGAAAATATTGTGAGATCATCAAGATATATGACAATGTAATGCTTCAGATATTTGAAGGCCAAATCCATCGCCCTTTGGAATGTAGCTCCTGCATTGATTAGGCCAAAAGGTATTATGCTATAGGCAAAAGTTCCCCAAGGTGTTGTAAAGGCTGTCTTGGTGTGGTCCTCCTCTGCCACTTTGATTTGATTATATCTTGAGAATCCATCAAGTAATGAAAGCATTTCAGATCCAGTGACTACTTGTAGGATATGGTCCATGATAGGAAGAGGATAATTTTCCTTTAGTGATGCCTAGTTCAGGTTGTGAAAATCTACACATATTATTATTTCATCATTCTTATTCCACACTGGCACAATGTTAGCCACCCATGTTGAATGGTGGATGGGAAAAATGATCCTTGCATTAAGAATATTCGTTACCTCCTCCTTGATGTTATCAACAATCTTTGGGTCATACGACCTTTGTTTCTATGTGAAAGGATTAACACCACTGCTTCAAAGGAATTGAGTGATGCATTTCCTTTGGATGGAAGGATTTGAGTTCATAATAAGAGTAGGCCAAGAAATCGAGTATTTATTGAGTAATGCAACAAACCTTTTTTCTTCAGGAAAGTAACATTTTCCAATATTGACCATCATTGGCTCCTTTGGGGTACCAATGTTTTCTTTATCAAAATCAGCTGGGCACTGAGAAGATTGATTTTATTTCTCTTGAATGAATTAGTCATGTTTGTCAAAGAGGTCTTCTTAAGAGACTAGGCCTTTAGGAATTTTGTTCCCTTTCAATTTGATTACTACCTCATCATCAATCCCTTAAATTCCTTCTTTCTCTTCTTTGGGGACTGCTTCTTAGTTTGGATTTTCACCTCCTTCAAAGAAGAGATTTTTGAAATTATCCCTTTGCTCTAAAAAGGCTTGAATTTGGTTATCATCATTGAAGACTTGCCAATGATTTGCATTGTCTGGTACACTAGGCCTGAATACCATTTCAATGGTCACTTTGTCTATACCAAAAGAAGGATAAGGTGTTACTATGGAAGATGACACTTAAGAGAATCAACCTTTTCATTTTGTTCCCTTGAATAGCTTCATGAAAAATGCATTGAAAGATTCAATGCACTCCCAAACTCTGTTTACGTAATGCCAAAGTCTTGGATTCTTCACCGATATTGCTTGATGGACCTACTTTACTACAATCTCTACATCACCTCGCATCTTAGTTTCTTAATTCCCATTTCCTCTACTACACTCATGCCTAAGAGTACTACTTCATACTTTGCGAGTGTTATTTGTATTATCAAATTACAGATTATAGGCAAATGGGTATAACTCATTGGAAGGAGAGTACAATACTACACCAACTCCCGAGCCTACACCTGGAATGACTACCATCAAATTCCATTGTCTAAATTTGATATTCCTCTTCCTCCATGAGAAGTGGAAAGTTTTCTTTTCTGACGTGAGGAAGTACTTTCCTAGCCCACAATCTTGAAAGAGAATGTTAGATTTCGATCATCATACTTTTGTACTATGAACTTCATCTTTCTTACTTGGTAGAACCTTCTTCATCTCATGTTTTACTTGGATAGTTATATATTACCAATCTACTTTTATCTCTCCACCTAGGTCTTTGCAGAAACTCCTACTCAATAGCATACCAAAGGATGCTGGGATGTCTGCTACCAATATGGTTAGGAGCACCTTCTTGTCTAGAAAATCAGCTAGTGCTACTTATGCATCTTTGATTCTTCCTACCAATGGCACTTGTTTGGACTCCATTGAGTATCAGGTGCCATTTACTAGGGTCAAGGTGAGGCCTAGAGCATTTGCAACTTTGGCTAACATCACATTGTCTAAGGCTCCAGAATCTATGATACAATTATTTAGCTGGAAGCCTTTAATGAGGAGTGACAGGTAGAAAGGTTCAACCCTGTTGGTTTTGGAGGCACTGAGGGCTAGCATGTTTTGGGAAGGTGGTGTGGATGGTGTGGGCAGTAAGCCTTTAGAATTAGGACTCGAGGATAAAATATTACCACCATAAACTGCATTAATGAACTTTTCAAACTGGGCAGGGTGTGTTTGTAGGTATTCTATTTCTGAGAGCTGGACTTTGGTTTTGCTTGCATGTTCCACAAAGTTAAATGGGGTTATGGTGAGTGAGGAAGAGGTTCTGAAATGGAGGAAGATTTACATGGTAGAGGCTTTGCTAATTTGGGTGTTGAATTCTCCTTTTTAGGTGTAGTAATTGGCTTGGAAGGGGGTGAGGGTGTAGCTTTTGATTGAACCTTAGATGTTTTTTCAGGAACACCATTTAAAGGATAATTATTCTTAAAAACTTTTGAGCTGGGAGAAGAATTAGATGAATTACTTGGCATAGTAGCATGATCCCTGACAACCAGTGAGTCTGGTTTTTCTTTGGCCGACTCCATAGAAGGTGGTAATGGTGATCCTCTGCTAATGATTTTATTTTGTGTGACCTCTAGGAGGAGAATCTTCTTTATTCTTCTTATCCTTTACCACAATCATTGAGGATGAAGCACCTTTCCTAGATTGTGCATGAGTGAAAACAACACATGAGAAACTTGGAGATTCTTCATCATCCTCATCTTCATCATCAACATACTCAATTAGGCCATTGTGCATATCAAATTCCTCAACCTCAAGATAGTTTTCATAGTCTTCCATATTTTCTTCTTTAGTTTCATCAATTTCTACTTCCTCCTCCGACTCTTTGGTGTCATAGATGGCATTGACTAGTGGTGCTCCAAGAGAAAACTGAAGAGGAGGTGGAGCAATCCTTGACCTATCTGGAGGGTTTGGTTTCCTTGAAGCATTCTACATTATGATCTGAGATAGCTGCTTCTTCAAGGAAACCAAGTCATTTGCCATTTTTTGGAACATCGAATATGTGGTGAAAAAGTTTGAATTCTGACCCTTTTGCTTTCCATTCGGGCCTTTCACCTTTCTAGAAGGATTAGATCATCATCAGTTTCTATTGCATAGTTCTTGGATTCCCTCAATGTTCTTGGTTGGGCTCTTCTAAGGAAGAAACCTAGTTCTGATGGCAAAGCACTAATGAAAAATCTCTTCAAATTATTTTTGGGAGGCACCACATCTTCAAGGATCCTTCTTATCACTCTTTCATATCTTGCTACAAAGTCCCTTATTGACTTAGAGGTTTATTTATTCATTTGTACCAATTGGACCAAAAGATCCTGACAATATTCTATGCTCTTGAACCTATGTTCGAATGCACTTCTTATATCCTCCCAACAGGTGATGGACCTCAGGGGTAACATGTAGAAAATTCGATAGCTTTCTTTTGAAGTGAATCCACAAAGATTCGGATGACGCATATTCATCCTCAATTCCCAACACACCGCAAGCGGTGATAAATGCTACTACATGTTCTTCGGGGAGATGAGAACCATCCCCTTTGAATTCTCGGGAAGTTTTTCTTGAGCCTCTCGGTAGCTCATAAAGTGGTTGAGCAAGAGCAAGTGGACCGGTGTTTCCTACCCATGGTACATTATGCCTAAGGGCCTCACGATCACATTCATGCTCATGATCCCCCATTCTATTTCTGTTTCTAGCTTCCAACCTTACTAAGGCTGCGGCTTCTACTACTGCTCTTTTGTCTGCCTCGGCTTGAAGTCTATTGATTTCTTCGAGTTGAGCTCTTATTTCTTCATCGACTCTCGCATCTCTTTCTCTAGTTTCTTCTTCGATTCACATCAGTGAAGTATACAAGGTTCTCATTGATGTATGGAAATTCACCATCCAAAGGATTGGGAACACTTAGGTTCCCAATGTGTCCTGCTTTCTTGAAAAGGAAGCCTATGGATTTCGAGTAGTTTTGTCTCCTTTGAAGTTACTCAAAAATGGGATCATTTGTCTCCTGTCGGTGTATCTTCAATCCGCCACTTTAAAATCTATGATCTTCTTTTGTGGTGCTAGAATTTGTCTTTTCCTCCAATTCAATGTGCGTTCTTCTTCAAGGTCCAAAATTCTTGTAGCAATGAAGTAGTGATTGACACTTTGTCTATTATGTTAGATAGCTTCTCTCAAATATGAAGCAACATCTTCTTGGATGTGGAAGAGAAATTTGGGTCTTTTAACAGGAGGTTTTCCTGAAATAGCCATGGTTTGAATCCATGTGGCTCATATAGCCATTCAAATTCCATATTTTTTTCTTTTTTTTTTAATTTTGAATTTTCTCGACCTTGTGGTCATATTTAGGTGGAGATGTTGCTAAATCACTTGTATGGAGTGCCAAAATCTATTGGCAATGGAATTTTTAAGTGGAAAAATTTGTGAATTCCTTGCCAACGCTCTGGGAATCTAAGTCCCTCTACTTAACCAGTGCAGTTGCCGTGTATGCATGCATGAGAAAGTGTGGATTTATGTGGTGGCCTTTTGGCCAAGGATCCAACAAGGGTACTCCATTGACCCTATAGAAAATTCTTGCAGTTATCTGCAAGGGGGAAATTTTCTATGAAGGTGGGAAAGGGAGTGAGAAAAGAGGTAGGAGAACTAATGTTGCAGGTAGAAAATCATATTCCTGCACACATTAGTTAGAAACTTTAACACATGCATTTATGAGAAGAAACAACCCTGCAAATGGAAACAAGACAAGATAAGATTGCAAACTCAAAGTTTCTAAAATCTCCTCATCAAAAAGGCTACAAAATCCTTCTTCTTGTATTGATGCTTAGATAGAAGTTGTACATAATGTGGGAATGGAAGAAATTTGAGAATGGAGGGAAGTAGAAGAAAATGGCTATCTCCTTTGCTTTCTCTAAGTACAATGCACTTGTGAGTTTACAAGATCAATTGCCATCCCTATATAATGGCGTGAAGAAGCCATTAAATCTCCTCCAAGAAACGGTTACAAATTCTTCTTTTTAGCAAGAAACAATTTACAATTTCTTTTCAATCATTTACATCTATTCAGATTCTTGATTCGCAAAAAAACGCTAATGGTGAGAAAAAACCAGACTTTTCATAATGCAACTGTTACACTCGTTTTGTAACTTTGAATTTGAACCATTCATCTTGCCTTTGAAACTTTAAACCAAAGTCATCCACGTGGGAGAAATTTACTGGAGCGGGTGTGGAGGATTCCTTTTGCATTTTGTGACTTTATAGAGATTTGGAATTTTGGAACATTTTGGCCCGCTCACCTACTTTTGATATGGTCTTGACACGTGGCCTCACTTGAGTGGAGACAGAGTCACGGGCCACTTTTATAATTTTACCTTTTTTCAATGCGGGCTCAAAAACACAAATTTCTCCATCGGCCCGCCCACCTACTTTGACCTTCGATGCGGGCTTAATGTTTGACTTTCTCCCTTATAGCATGATCGGGGTTACGGGTCACTTTATGACTTTTATCCCTTTTTACATAAAGGCTCAAAAACACAAATTGCTCCACCAACCCACCTCCAATTAGATATGTCCACATACCCATGGATAATGGAGCCAAAATTTGATGGGGAAGAAAACACCCGTCATTCACGACTGTGGAAAAAATGTAGAGAAGAAGAAAACTCCACCATTTCGCGCCCGATTTTCAAAATTCTTTCACGAACCAAGGAATTGAGAACAATACAAGATTCGATGATCCATGACCATAGAAAATATGGAAATTTCATTCAAATGGAGGCTGCAATAGAATTTTCATGCATCCAGATGAGGAAATGGAAAATTGATCAAACCACGTAGACTGGAGAGTTTAAACAACTTCAAAGCATGAATTTCTCTATCTTTTCGACTTCCAACTTTACTTGAACACTTCTAGAGGGCGTGAGCTCAAAATTTTTGAATTTGACTTAAAAAATGAGGGGGAATTTTGAGGGGATAACACTTTCATTACAACAGGACGTGAAAAGTTAAAGTCATGCTAGGAGTTCTAGTTGGATTAAGTAAAATATCTTAACCAAACAATCCAAAAACTTACATGCATGTAATAGAACTATTCAATAGATGTTCTCATATAATCACATAACTTAACTAACCGATCAATTGATCAACCAGTTATTAAATTATGAGTTAAATCAATTAGTTCTTTGTTTGAGTTGCAACGCATAATCAAGTGATGGCATTGAGTCTTCTTCTTGTTCACATAATTTCTTCTTCTATCAACACGTGTGATCTTAGGTGTAGTGTCCACATTGTGCAAGCTCCTCAGAATCATGGCTTTATGTATGTGTGTGACCTCCTTTGGTTGTGGATGCTTTGTTGTAGATGAATCCCTTTTCTTTGCATGTCGCTTGTTGTAGAAAACCTCTTTACTACGATGAGTTCCTTTGGCTACATGTCGGTTGTTGTGTATGGATCCTTTGTTGCATGTTAGTTACTACGATATAACAACTTCTTTGCAAACAAGGATGACATTTATACAAAGCATCATTTAACATCATATTGTAACCAAAAGAATAAATGCATACTCATAATCCACAAAATAAATTAAACCTTAGTAATAATTATATTAACTAATATCTATGCCATGAGTTCAAGTTATAATGGAAATGTTCAACAGTATCACTAGGAAATACAAGTTCAAGGGTACAATTGGCTAAAAAAATATAGTAGATGAGGTGTTTAAAAGGAAATAAAATGACTTGTCGCCCTCGAAGGACATATACCCAATAAAATCATAGACCAATCCCTCAAAGGACGGCTATCCAAAACCAAAAAATAAAAAGTCCAACTTGTAGACCAATCCCTCGAAGGTTGGATACCTATGTAAAATTTCTTCACACATCGATCATCTTTCAAATTCAAATATAAAAATCATGCTAGGAAAACTTCCCGCATCGATCAAATTTCCTATCAAAGTAAATTTCCCGCATTGATCGGTTTGCGTAAAAATAAAGTATACTGAGATGGGGCATCTCTCTATGAAACCATTGAAAGGAGAACCTAATCTCCCACATAAACCCACATATGCCAACCCTTCCCATGTCATAGGAAGGTATACATATCACTCCCATCTATATCCTAGATCCTACGTGTGACTACCCATTGTTAGTCATATGTTAACATTTGTTATAAAGGCCAAAAGTGCAAGTTCCTTCATCATATTTATTCCCATCACGTATGCATCAAATCCAATGTAAAATCAATCATTCCATGTTTATTCTTATTTAAGAGTTAAAACACATTTTGATATACATTAAGATCACATTAACTTCCATATCATATAAAATTTAGATAACATCTATATTTATCAAACATCCATCAACATCCATATAATAACAACATTATCAAACATTTATGCTATACTAAAGACTCATTATAACACATCAAAATAAAAACCAATATGTGAATTAGGAGTCAAAATCATCATATATATATATATATATATTCAAAATATATTTTACATCATCTGAGTCTCGCAAGCTTCGTATATCAAAAACTATACATTTAATAATAGGCTTCACAAAGATCCATATACATCACAACTATCATATCTACTTGGGTGAACGGAAAAATCACAAAAAAGGTACTCCCTCCAACGATTCTCCCCTAAGCATCCCCAACACCACCATCACCTCCATTAGGTCCTCTACATGGCCCTCCTCCATCTAGACCCCAATTTGGTTGACCCACACTAGTCGCTTTAACACTAGGACATGCCCCTCTATGAGCCGGATATGCTACATAATGGAGTGCAATAGGCATGTTCCATACAACTAGATCATCATAGTAGGAAAATTCATCACGTCTCGAATAATATTTAGCTAAGATAACCATACCATGTGGTCCCATCTAACCACTAGCCTGAGCTCTAGCTTCCGCAAAATTAGCACATATCGCTGAAGTCCACATAATCTCAAGATCCCTTCTCATGGTATATTATTGTTGTTTATAATGGTCTCAATCAGTTGTAGCTTGTTCCAATTGCTAACTAAGGATATCATGCTCACCCCTCATCCCATCCCTCTGTACCACTAAACCATCATGCTTGGTCCTCAAACTATATCTCTCAGCGGTCACTTGTATCCTACTCTACCTACACTGCGGCCTTCTCGACCTCTAATTGTGCTATAGTAGTATGGAGATCTGCAATAGCACCACCACCTCCCAAGTGTGTTTCCTCCACACAAGCCCACACCTGTCTATCTTCTTGAGTTGGCTAGGCTCTCCACCATGCAAAAAATGCCTTAGTCACACTGACATCATCCAAAAGAACAAGTGTTCCTTGATCATCAACACCTATGACTCCCTCCTTTTTAGGAATATAACATTAACTAACACACTTTGGTAATGGAGTCTCTACATCCCCATCGTCACATTTATACAAAATGGATCCTCTAGCATATCCTAGATCAAACAAAACTATTTCTTCACGAAATTGAATATAATAATCTCACACTCCCTCCTCAACAACCATGCATCCAAAAATCTTGTTGAGTAGAATTCAACCGACACTCATGTCCATCTCACACTGGAAATCCAATGTAGGGCCTCCATATCACATCCCCTTCCTGTAACCCAATAGGATCTGTCTATAATACTCCTCACTCCATATTATTCTAGCCTCCCCTACATCCCGAATGCCATCGTATAAACCCAACTAATATCCCTACCATATTAACACCTCCCCATGGAAAACCCATAGGATGAGCCACGATAATGTGCTCAAAATCCCAACACTGTAGTAGAAAAGAAATATCAATCTCAAACCTATTCTCGATCTTCCAATCTCATAGCCCCCTTTGGGTTTGTGAAATTAAAGCAAGGGCCTATGCATATACTATCCTCCACTCCATCATTTGTCTCACTACACCCGCCATTATCTAAGGAAACCAACAACCCTCAAAATTGAGTAAATTGAAACATGTAATCCCTATCATCATAGTCATAAGAACACAACCCTCTATCTCTAGAAAATATAAATTATGATAATAGAAACCACTTGCTACAAACCCCACATCATCGACATCTTCCCTCTCGGTATCCTTAATACAATATATTCCCTCTACATGCATGGGAAATCTCGTGATCATATGAACATCCTCCAGGGTGATGGTTATCTCACCCATCGGAAACCAAAAAGTACAGTAGCGAGGATCCTATCTCTCTATCGATGCCAACAACAATTCTCGATGCCCGTGGATGCATCTATAGTAATACATCACCCCAAAACCTATAGCCGCTAGATGTGACCAATCATCATCTGACATATATACTCTCACATCTTTTAAAATATGGAATCTTATCTCTAAGAGTTAATTTTTCCTTCACCTACATCCACAAAACAAAAAAGGTGATTAGAACAAGTTTTCATCAAAACTTTAGCAAATTTATACAAAAAAGCATCATTTTCTAACAATTCACCAACAATTAGCGATCCATCAAAATCATCTCGTGATCCATCAAAATCATTAGCAATCCATCAAAATCATCAACAATCCATCAAAATCATCAACGATCCATTAAAATCACCAAGTGATTCGGTGATTACACAAACATTCCTCGTACAAACATTAAAAATGAAAAAATCATAGAAATAAATAAAAACACAGAGTGACAAATAAGGGTACATACCTTTGCCTCAATGGGCCTCCTCTACCTTCCAGACACTCATCTAGCCACAATTTTTCAATTATCGTGTCTAATAACTCAATTAAGCTCTCTACATTCGTAAAACACAAATTGTAAATGAAAATTTTCTTAATAAAATCGACAATTTCTAGGCACAATTATCTCATGTAGGAATTGGCTTTGACAATTCCCGTAATCACCAAAAAATCACCCTAATCATCGGCGATCCACCTTAATAACTCATGATTCCTATCAATCACTAGTAATTCGACTTTTTCTATCAAAAACATCCATTTTTCAACGTCAACAATTATTTTCAACCACATTATTTTATTTTCCAACAGTGTGCTTCATTTTGAAGAACACAAAATTGGCCATCCTTCACAATATTCTTTTTATGACATCGACATTAGTAAGCCATACATCTATAGGCTATGAACTCATTGGTCTACCTATCAATTGGATCAATAATTATTTTAGCTATACCTATGAATCATACGTCTATAAGACATGAACCCTTTGCCTCCCTATCACTTGATTCTATGGTGATATCCATCTTATTTCGATACCTTGTCTTGGGGAAACTTCAAACAAAACACACATGTCAAACCTATCCAATCAACTCAATCAAATTGGTGATCCTTGCACTACATCACAATCACCCCCGAGTTTGAGGGAGTATCACCAATCCAAACACAAACAAGCATATCTCATACCATTTTTATTTTGTAGTTCGGTCATCATGAACTACTCGGCAAAAAAGGGGTAAATGCGACACTAGGTTTTCGTTAACCCACCTACTTCATCTTATATACACATTATTCAATCTAAAATCTATCATTATATCATTATCCTAAGTCACCTTCTACTCATCTAGTAAAATCATTTTTAACCCCTTAAAAATTATTATTTACCCATCCCAACCTACCTCAAACCTCTTCTAAACCCCTTAACATCTCAAAACCACCTCAAACCTATTTTATCTTAACATCCTAACCTCCCCAACTTGACCATAACCTCCTTCCAACAATTTTCCCTCATCATTTACCTGAAAACCCCATTTAGGAAGTGGTTTAAACCATTTCCTAAATGTTTTCCCAAGAATCTTGGATCACCAACGATTCTAATGAATCTCTAGCGATTATAAATAGAATTTTTTTCTTCTCTCTCGGGATCTTCATTAATATTTTTCTCACTCTTGTACTTTTTCTCCAACATAGCAATGAGTCTTTATCATTCCAAAGATCATCAAGGACCTGTATCAACCTCAAGCTCTTGCAACACATAATTTTGATATTATTTTCATCAATCATTTCTTAGGAAGCTAAACAACTGGACATCAAATTTAATCATCTTCATTTGGCATTTGAAGATATCCTTTAGCCTAATTCCACATTAAGAGGTATTTATCTATGTTTTTTCATCATTTATATTTTATAGAAACATAAAAAATAATAAAAATTATCACTCAAAAGCTTTGTTCAACATTTTTTTATCAAAGTTTATCTTTTTCACACTAATCTCCAAAGTGATTTATTGAATCACCAAGTAATTTCTTGAATCATTCACAATTCTATCCAATCATCTGTGGTTCCCTTTAATCGCTAGTGATCCATATCAATTTGCACCTTTTAATCAATTCATCGCTTTTCCATCAATTTTCATTAATATTTTGGATTTAACTTTTCCTCTGCAAGTATGGATTTACTTTAGATGGAAGTACCTTGACACCCCATTCTATTACCAACATATATGACCTTCCAATAGTTCAATAGCCATTGTTTTGGGAACAATAAAACATTATTCATGAGATTACATTGTGTGCAATTATTTTTCCACCAACATCGACAACATTAAGGATTAAATCGAGTTCCTCCATGAGATCCAACAAGATTTAGATGACTAGTGGTACGATTAATTTGAATCTTCCTTGATAGTATCTATTCTTTCTTGGGCTACCTATGAAGTTGCACAAGACTTACCCTTTGATCTTGAGTTCTAAAACTTCTTATCCATTATCTATCTATCTTTTTCATTTACATATCCTTATCATTATCTTTTTCAATCTACTTAATTATATCAAAGTGAGCTGACATCCTTCAAGGAATCCCCTTTAGATTCCTGGAATTAGCCATTGTCAAGTAGCTCATTTATCGATTCTATTATGTTTAGTTGTCTTTGATTTGTAAATTTCTTCATCGGAGAAAGGAGGAGGAGCTACATCTAACCATATTAGCATTCATCATTATGGGTATCGGTAAACCCCGCCATCTTCCAAGGCTAGTTTTTATTATTATTTCATTTTATTAAGTTAAATTTGGAAAACAAAAATTCTTTGTTATACCCCTCTTCATAACTATCCTCTTCATCATATCATTGTTCTAAAATAGAATTTAGTGCATCATTTTATACCTTAATTATGCAATGAATCTACTTCATCAAAACAATCATCTTCTCAATCAAGTAATGGAAGAAGGAAAATTTTGTAGTGAAATACACAAGGTTCAAACGAAAAAATATTCATCTTTTGAGTAATCTAAAATGAATCTACTTCATCAAAACAATCATGATGAAGAGGGAAAAGTGATACACGAAGGTTATTTCCTTTTAGTAACCACCGCCACTTTGTGCGAGTGGCCCGCTATCCAACCAGGGTGGCGGTCCTGGGATTGCTAGTCTCGCATTTGGCGGTGGTCCTAGCTCTTTCGGATAAAAAAAAAAATATGAAATGAACAACCTAGAATTTGGAAGGTATTCATGTCTCTTCTCCTCCATGACCTTTCCCATTCTCCAGTGCATGGGAGGACATGAGAGAGGCTATAAATACATGTTTGTAGAAGAGAATAGGATCATCAAGCATGAAAGCAAGTGAGAAAGAAGTTCTTAGTGTTGGAATTGTGTTTTGTAGAAGAAAGGAGTGTTGAGATAGAGAAAACAAGTATTTGGGAGGAAGTGTGAGATATTATCTACTTCTCTTTCATACTTATTGTAAATTTTGTACTTGTTATTTTGAATTGGCCAATAAAAGTGGGAAGAAAGAGAAATTTCCCTTCCCGACTAGGTTTTTCCTCCTCTTGGAGGTT
This sequence comes from Taxus wallichiana var. yunnanensis, assembly GCA_018340775.1. Classification (NCBI taxonomy): domain Eukaryota; kingdom Viridiplantae; phylum Streptophyta; class Pinopsida; order Cupressales; family Taxaceae; genus Taxus; species Taxus wallichiana. Next base: position 142,282,637 of record CM031238.1, read on the forward strand.
TCCAGATAAAATTTGTTGGTGTTTATGAGCTTAAATTCTTTCCTTTCCTACAATTGTGGATTCTAAGCATAAGCATAATTCATTCACTAGCTATCTCTGTCATTTTCTAATAGAAAGTAGAACAACAATGTTTATTTTTGTTTCTATGGATAATTCCAAAGTTGAAGAGTTTACAAATCATTTTGGTATCAGAGCTAACAATTATCCAGGACTATGGTATTCATTCTTGGATTTGTATGATAGTGATGAGATCTAAAGGTGAAGAGGCTTTACCTTGCGATCCAAAAATTTCTACAAAGAAGTGGAAACAGAGAATTCAGGGACAAATGGAGGAAGAGAACTTGGTCCATAGAATCGAGATGCTAGAGACCATGATGGATAGGATGTTTAGAAGGCAAGAAGAGCTTGCTGATTTACAAAAGACAACTTCTATCAAACAAGACTCCATGGACTCAGTGGTTCGGGGCTTAGCTGAAAATTTTGGCATAGGAAGGAGCCACCATGAGGAAAGTTATGGGGAAGAGCATGAAGAAGAGACTTCAAACACAAGAGAAAAGGTAAAATCTGATCATACTCCTTTTAAAGTTGAGACGAAAGTTGATATTAAAAGCTTTGAAGGACAAGTAGATGTGAGTTGCTTGATAAATGGTTAAAATAGTTAGAAGTCTACTTTAGCATCCATAATGTCACTGAGGCATAGAGGATCACCTTTTCATGTCTCAAAATGGAGGGACATGCTCTGGTTTGGTGGGAAACCCATCTAACCACTTGTGAAAAGAAGAAGCGTCCTATTGTGAAATCTTGGCAAGAATTTAAAGAATTACTTAGAGCTAACTTCTATCCTATTGGCCACAAGACTGACCAAATGATTAAATGGCAATATTTTAGACAAGGCAGTGGTCAAAGTGTGCAGACTATACTACAAGTTTCAGAGGCAGGCCATGTTGCTAAACATGGACTTGGAGGATGAGGATATTCTGACTAAGTACTTGGGAGGACTTCACACTCACCTTCAAAGAAAATTCATCTCCACCAAGCCCAAAGATCTCAACGAGGCGTGTGTGCAAGCATACTACATAGATGATGAAAAGAAGCAAGGGGAAGTAGAGTCGAGGGAAAAGCAGTCTACAAATCAGCAGAAAAAGAGTATGGGAAAACAAGTAACAAGGGTAAGTGGAAAGGGAAAGGTAAAAAGCTGCCACTACTTTAAATACTTGTAAAGATCCCAAGAATTTTTTTAAGAACTATGATATTAATGGTCATACTGATGCTACATGTTGGAAGTTACATCCGAGTTACATCCGAAGAACCAACCAAGGACTCAAGAAGTCCATGACAAATATAAGAACAAAAGGGGAGGTGGAAATCAAAGATGACTCTGATGTAGATGAAAGGCTTGGATGCACAACCACCAACATGGACAACTAAGAAGAGGAGATGAGTAGACTATTCCAGATCAAAATCTAGATCAAGAGAACTAAGGTAAATGCTTTGGTTGATACCGGTTCTCAGTCTAACTTGATTTCTGAAGCAGTTGTAAAGAAGCTTGGTCTTGAGACTTACGAGCATCCACACCCTTATCCTTTGGGTTGGGTGAAGAAGGGTGTTGAAATTCAGGTAACAAGAAGATGTAAGGTCAAGTTTGGGATAAATTCCCAATATATTGATGTTTTGGAAGTTGACGTTATTCCACTTGATGCTTTTGATGTTGTATTCGGGAGTCCTTACTTGTATATCAGGGATGCTATATTTATGAGAAGGGAAAACCGGTAGATGGGTCAAGGAAGGGATCAACTACAACATCCGGGCACACCAACATAAGACACAAGGTTACTATGGTGAGTGCTAACCAAGCAAAATGACTTATTCAGAAAATCATAATCAGTTTTGTTTACTTTTGTTAAAGGATAAACAAGATGGGGTAGAAGTTTCAGATATTTCTAACTAGGGAAAGCATGATTTGGATAGTATTATTCAGTCCTTTCAGGAAGTTTTTTAGGCTCCTAGTGGGTTACCACCAAAACGGGAAGTAGAGCATGAGATTCAACTATTGCTAGAGTCCCCTCTACCAAACATCAGTTGTATAGGCAATCCTTGCTTGAGAGTACTGAAGTAAAGAAACAACTCCAGAACTACTAGACCAAGGGGTGATACGTCCGAGCACCTCACCATGTGGTTCACCTATTGTGATGGTGCCAAAGAAGGATGGTTCTTGGAGAATGTGCATCGACTACCGCACTTTGAACAAGATCACCATAAAGAATATATATCCACTTCCCCACATAGATGATCTCTTGGACCAGCTTCAACATGCCAAATTCTTCACGAAGTTGGATCTCAAGTCTAGTTATCACCAAGTTAGAATGAAGGAGGAGGATATATGGAAGACTACCTTCAAAACAAAATAGGGTTTGTATGAATGGTTAGTACTTCCTTTTGGGTTATGCAATGCACCCGCTACATTTATGAGATTGATGAATGATGTATTGCAGGATTTCATATATTCATGTGTCATTGTATATCTAGATGATATTCTGATTTTTAGTGCCACATGGGAAGAACATCTAACCCATTTACAACAAGTCTTGCAAGTTCTCAGGAGAAACAACTACTTTGTAATATGAAGAAATGTGAGTTTTCCAAACAATCACTTGTCTATCTTGGGCACGTGGTTAGAGGAGGAGAGCTACGAGTGGATCCAAAGAAGGTGGAAGCCATCACTAATTGGCCAACACCAATAGGAGCCACAAAGACTAGGAGTTTTGTGGGAGCAGTACAATACATGCGGAAGTTCATTCTGGATTCTCTCATGATTGCAACACCTCTACACACAATGGCCACAAAGAGTAAGGGTTTTGACTGGGGTAAGGAACAAGAAAATCCTTTTGAGTTATTGAAATACAAGATTAGTCATGCTCTAATACTTTCTCTTCCTAATTTGCAGCAGCCTTTTGAAGTAGAGACAAATGCTAGTGATTACGCCATGGGCACAATGTTGCTTCAAGGAGGTAAACCCATATGTTATCATTCTGAAACTTTCACTTCAGTAAGTTAAAGGATATTCAGTATATGATAAGGAAATGTATGCACTAGTTCAGAAATTAAAAATGGAAGCATTATTTGTTGGGTAAAGAAACTATTGTGCACACTGACCACAAACCTCTCCAGTATTTGCAAGCACAAGTCTAAATTACAGAGCAGAAAGGCACTACAAATGGATGGGGTTCCTTCAATAGTTCCATCTGGTGATCAAATACAAGAAGGGTAGTACAAACTTGGTGGCAGACATGTTGTCTAGGCCACCCACATAGGAGAAGTTTTCCTGTTTGGCCACTATCTCTCAGATCGAGCCCTTCACGAAGGAAGCTTACGAGAGGCATATGCCCAGACAAAGACTTTGGGGTGACATTTCAGTAGTTGTAGTCCCAAGGGGATGAAAGGATAGGATTGAAGATTGTTATCTCAAAGACATGGGCTGCTCTACCGATGGGGGAAGCTTTGTGCCAAAAGAAGAAATAATTCTATTGATGAGGGAAGCACATACCTCAAAGTAGTGGGACATTTCGGTGTTGGTAAGACCCTAGCCCACTTGCAAAGGTACGTGTATTGGCCCAATATGCAAGAAGAAGTATCAAAATTTATACGTGGATGTAAACTTTTTTGTACTAGCAAGCCTAAGACTAGGAAGGAGGGTTTGTATATGCCTTTTCCAATACCTACTCATCCATGGGAGGACATTTCTATGGATTTTGTAGGAGGATTACCTATGTCTAAACATGGCCATGACTATCTATATGTTGTTGTTGATAGATTCAATAAGATGTGTATTCTTATGGCATGTAAAAAGACAAGTAAAAGCACATGAGGCAAAATATTTTTCTTTGCTAATGTATGGGTGCATTTTGGTTTTCCAAAGTCTATTGTTTCGATAGGATTCTAGGTTCTGGGGAAGTTTTGGACTACTTTGTGGGACAAGATGGATACCAGGTTACAAAGGAGCACAACTTTCCATCCACAAACAGATGGACAGACAGAGGTGGTAAACAAGACTTTGGTACAACTTGATCAGAGGGTATAATAACAAATATCCAAGGACTTGGGATGAGTCCTTAGCCTACATTCAACATTCCTATAACCGGGAAGTACACACATCCACTATGAAGTCACCATTTGAAGCATGCTTGGGATATCTACCTACAAATCCACTAGACATAGCAGTTGGGCAGTAGGATGAGGAGGAGACACGAGACACAAGAGGTGACTAGAGAAAAAAATTCATTGAGAGGATCCGAAAAATCCATCTCAAAGTCAAAGAACAACTAGAGAAATCTCAAGCCAAGTACAAAGCTAGGCATGATCAACATAGGAGAGAACATAAGCTTCATGTTGGAGATAGAGTTTGGCTTTACTTGAGCAAGGAGAGATTACAAGGTCAAGCATGGAAACTCAAGCCACTACGATATGGGCCCTTCACCATATTGGAGTAGGTTGGAGAAAATGCTTTTCGACTTGACTTACCACCATTTATGAGGATGTACTCAGTAGTAAACTATGAGAACTTGCACCTATATGAGCCATCCATGCTAGATGAAGATGAAGGACTACAATTGCTACCTTCCATTGAGGATTGCATCTTGACTCACGAGGTGAATTGAGGAGGATGTAGTGCACAGCAAAAGGTCAGAGAGACTAGGAGAGGTCCAGGAGTCTTGGCAGATTGGACTAAAAGGAAAGACACCAAGGTAGGCCCGATGGTACTCAAAGGAGAAAGTGAGGGAATTATTTCCTCATCTACTCCCCCACTAAGCTTTTGTGGGACCAAAATCCTCCTAAGTAGGGGAGGTGTGATCCATAGGGATCCAAAATGAATCTACTTCATCAAAACAATCAAAGCACGAAGAAGGAAAAATGATACACAGAGGTTCTGTCTTTTTAGTAACATGATCGCCACTCTATGCAGAGAGCGGCGGTTACAGAACCACCACCCAACCAGGGCTGGTGGTCCTGGGACCACCGGTCTACATTGGGTGGCATTCCTGGCTCTTTCGATAGAAAAATGAAAATATGAAATGAACAACCCATAATTTGGAAGGTTGTTCATGTCTCTTCTCCTCCATGACCTTTCCCATTCTCCAATGCACGGAGGACATGGGAGAGGCTATAAATACATGTTTGTAGAAGAGAATAGGATCATCAAGCATGAAAGCAAGTGAGCAAGAAGTTCTTAGTGCTGGAATTGTGTTTTGTAGAAGAAAGGAGTGTTGAGACAGAGAAAGCAAGTATTTGGGAGGAAGTGTGAGATATTATCTACTTCTCTTTCATACTTATTGTAAATTTTGTACTTGTTATTTTGAATTGGCCAATAAAAGTGGGAAGAAAGAGAAATTTCCCTTCCCAATTGTTTTTCCTCCTCTGGAGGTTTCCAGATAAAATTAATTGTTGTGTTTATGAGCTTAAATTCTTTCCTTTCCTGTAATTGTGGATTCTAAGCATAAGTATAAAATTCATTCACTAGCTATCTCTATCATTTTCTAATAGAAAGTAGAATCAACAATCCTTTTGGTAATTTATTTTGTGTGTTATTGTGATTATCTCTCTTATATTTTCAAAATTTTCAATCGTGTATGCTTGCATTATTTTGTCTTGGACCAATTCCCATCTCACATCAATCACCTATGCATTCTTTGAGCCAGTAGATCCATGGTGCTTCTCTGACAATTCATGAAGTGAAGATCCAACCTTAGCAAATCGATGTTCTATCCCCATGGCATAGGTGTAACCATTTCTTCTTCTTATTCTTCTAGAGGAAGGATATCAAGTAGTTCTCAGAATCGCTTTTTCTTGATTGGATCTTTAAGACGAAAGTTAGGATTTAGGAAGAAATTATTTCCTAGCTTATCTTTCTACCTCGATAATAGGAACTTTGAAATAATCTTGTTATAGTTCTTTGAATGCCGAATCAACAAATTCACTTTATCAATTAGCTCGAGTGTGTCAATTTTCTGCGGTTTGTAAAATATTTTCCAAAATTAATTGTGGTAAAATTTGTGAGGGTTCAAATACAATGGAAAAATTATGCCAAAGTGATCGTAATGTGAACTATTGGTACAAATGTTAAAAAAGTGAGAATAAAATTCTAGCACATGCCTTCTATAAAAATTAGGTTCTTAAACATATACGCTTGTATGATGAGATATGTATATGTTTGTATAAGAGATTTAATTTTCCTATTATACATATACTTCACATAATTCATTACTTTTTGAGATATGTGATACATAGGTTCATCCCACAATTCAAAAGGGGAACAATATTTAGATAACATATATGGTGTCCAATTATACACTCCATTACATATATTTACTTAAACATTTCTCCAATATGACACATGATTTACAAAAATTAAATATTAATAATATGATCTCATCTTGAATAAGAATACTCTAGTATGAGATTCATGTACCCTGGTCTCATCGTGAGATACTAATTTAATTTAAATTTAATTAAATATTAATTTCATAGTAACTAATGATATACAAGTGATAATATACAACAAGACACAAGCAATAAACATATACAACATGAAACCCTAAGCAATAGAGAGAGGAGGTGACTTAGCTTATGTCTAAGTGATTTGAGATGGGAAACTACTGGAATAAATAGGGAAGAGTGTTGTCAAGGCTAATCAAAGGTTTTGGAACTCGAAATGCACAGGAAAGAAGCACCCATGAGAGGACAAGAGCACTTGGGTGCTAGTGACTAAACTAAAAGCTAGTGTCCACTTAGATGTTTAGGTTATGGTCTTTTCTAGGATGGAAGAGATTTTATATTGATCCTCTTTTATTTCTCTGGTTATACCATGTTAAACTACAAAATAGATAGCTAGCTGCACATACCCACAAACCACATCAAACCTAATAAATAAGATGTAAAGTAGGAGTCCGAATGACCCTAATGACTACTTGAAGAATGATCTTACGATTGATTATTGCACTACATCTCAGACTCCATGTAGTTCTATGTGTATGTGTATGTAATGATCCCCTAGGTTTCCTCCCTTGTGTAAGTTACATGGTTATAACATGATAGATCTAGATTATGCGAGTCTGTAAATGTGTGAGATGGAATAAAATGAACTTCCCTTCATATGTTGTGTATGCAAAGTGATGCAACCCTTGTCCCTTCTATGAGTGTGCTAGATGTATGCCTTTGAAATTATCTTTTACCTTTGATGAAAGCTTAGGTGATAGATACGAGATAATGCTTAGTTCTTGGAGCCTTATTTCAGTGCAATAACTAAGTGATTCCCTTCTTTGAATTTCATAATTGGCAACTGGAAGGATGACCCAAAGTATTAATATATGCTCACAAAGTAAAAGAGACTGAAAACAGCGAGAAAAGGGTAGAGACGGTCGAGGATCTCCCGGAGGGACAAGAGCACATGGGCACTTCTTTCCTAGCTAGGTGCTAATATCTGAGGCCATAAATGATAAATAAGTCAAGTTTTGGAAAAGATGTAGGATGTGTAAAGCCAATAAGAATGTAAAAGATAAAACAAAAGTCCCAAAAGGAGTTTTCAATAGCTCATTTTATTACTTAGGAATCACGTATATATTTGTATGCTTTATGACCTGTAATGTACCCAAGTGCATAGATTTTTGTCTACATTTTCCCCCAATTTATGATTTTGAGTGAATACTCAATAGCATAAAGTATATAGAAGATGTGTACCTTGTAATATTGTAGAGAAGAGTGTAATTGATAATGTGTTGAGTGGAAAAGTGAAGCGTAAAGTGATAGTAATGTGAAGCGTGGAAAATAAGAAAAGGAAGTAGACCACTAAGGGTGAAGTGTATTCATAGTATCATGTTGTTTGGAGCTTATGTTTTCTCATATGATATTCTTCTTATTTCGTATTAAGGACAAACGTGCAAAACAAGAGTGAGAAAGTAGTCAAAGTCCCGTATATGAAAAATCAAAGAAATGTATGTATAAGTAAGTAAAAGTATGTAACAGAAAAATGTGCACTTGATGTATAAGAGAGTAAAGGATAGAGATATTTCCTTTCATGTTGTAGTGATGTTGTTGGATTTGAATGCCTTATTACCTTTTGATGGTGAGGTTTTTGGGTGATCTCACACTAAGAGTGAGGTTTTTGGGAAATCTCATGCCAAGAGCGAGTTTTTTTGGTGATCTCACACCAAGAGAAGAGTTTTGGGAGAGAGGTCTAGTTTTTATCTCCTTCCATGATGTTTCCCAAATAATAACCACTACAGATGGTATGTCCCTAATTTGTAACCTATTGTTCCTATTAAAATTGATTACATGCATTCTATAACTAGAGGAAAGTGTTTGATATTGGATAATTGTATTGTAAACTACTAGAAACTATGCTAAACTAAGAAATTGATTATTTTTACACCCATGACACAAGTGCCCGGGGGACACAAGTACCAATGCTACTATCATAGGCGAGTGCTAGTGTTTTCTCTATGCTTTAGCTCTAATTCTAATTGTATACCAATATGTGACTGTGTACCTATGCCAATTTTGTACTATCATAAGTTGTTCTACAGCTACGAGATGTTATAAGGGTGGTTTGTTCACCCAATAGATGCCCCCTCATTTGGGGTGCATGTGACATTTGTAGGAGAATGTGGCCCAAAGGAGAGGACCTAGAAGCTGATATGCATACTTGATCATGGAAACATGCAAGGGGTAGGGGATGTACATGGTAGAAACCAAGGCGAGATGAAACCAAGATAGGCTTGTAACAAGTTTTAGTTGTAAAAATACCTTGAATTCAATAGAAGACATTGTAGCAAGAAACTAGGAAGATAATAAGGAGTGTGAAAAGTGGGTTTCATATATGGGATGTCACTTAAAATGTCACAAGACAATCAGGGCCAAAGTGGCTATAAAAATAGTGATCAAGAAAGACATAGGGCATAGCCCAAAAACAATAATAAATAATAGCAAGCAAAGAGTGACATATAACCATGGTTGTATTGATCTTGCAAGGAAAATGCTACACATGAAGCACCCGTTAGTATGTTAGAAAGATAAGTAGTATGTTAAAGCATGTATATATCAGTGAAAATTAAGTGATAGTAACAAGAATAAGTAAATGATGTAACAATATAACCTGTGATGTGTAGAGTATGAGAGTAGCAAAGGTAGATTCCCAGGGAGCCTCGTTGGGACCGGTAAATAGTAGTTTCAAACATCATACATTGTGTAATAATTTATAAATGTCTAGTATTCACCTCAAGATACCAATTGAACATGCATGTGTATATAGAAAAATATAATGACATACTAAGAATCTGAATAGCGTAGGAAACAAAGTGCAACATGTAACTAGTATAAGTTAACAAAAATAATTGTAACCAAGATGTCTAAATTTGGTGTGAGTGTGACAGTGTGCTATGATATGTAAGAGGTGAAAATGAGAAGAGAAGCGTTTCCCCCTAGCAGATGTGTGTGAGATGAGGTTTGTTTATAATTTCTCCCTTAACAATCAAGTGTGAACCATAGCACAAAAGTGCGTCATCGGGTAATGAATATATTATATGCAATTTGAGAATAGATGTTAAGAAAGATTTATCATGAAGCATTGAACATGAAGTGTGGATGATGTGAGGTTATTTTAATAATTTGAGCCTTAACATTGAGTATGCACCGTGGAACTAGAGTGTTTCATCGGGTAATGAAGGTGTTTATGCATAATAGCAATTAAGGTGCATAACATTAAGTGGGTTCTTGAGTGGTTTCTTGAGGACATTTTCTAGACAATATATGCTTCCTCAAAGCTTGGCAAGGTAATGACATATGGCCCAAGCCAATCGATTGAATTTCCCCCTTTTTTTTATCTTTCTTAGACGGTGTAAGAGATGAAGCTAATAAAACCATACGGGGTTTTTCATCAATGCCTATGTTGTACTGAATAGTTTCCTCATTTAGGAGAGTGGAGTGATATTTTATGTATGGATAAATGGGATTGGTATCGGGAGTATCGGTGTTGGTCTTAGGAGGATCGAGATGGGCCAAAGTAAGCAGTAGCATTGAGAATAAATGGAAAAAAAAGCTGTGGTGGTAAGAGGGGAAATAGTTGCAAGTCCCCATGCATTCTAGTAGAGCATCATTGGTAAGGAATGTATCCAGTTTAGGCCAAGTGGTGGAAGTGAGATTAATAAGCTCATGATGTAGTATAGGGAGTGGAGGAGCATGAAAAGTAATATAAATATCAAGAGAAGATGTGGCATGAAAAAGAGGAGTGGATGGAGGGAGATATATGATGCCAATTTTGGTATATTGCGTGGGAATAAAGAGTGGTTATGTGACTTATTTTCCATCTTGGCCTAATCCGGTGCCGTGAAGTTGTAATAAAGCTTGTAATTATAACTAGGACCATACTTGGTGAAATGAGGGTGAGATGTAGTAGAAATGGGAGCTTCATGTGAATGTTCAATAGTGTTACAAAATGTGAATGGGGAGGGATCAACTAAGGCCTCATAGATGACACCTTTATATAGGAATTTAATACATGTATGAAGGGTTGAAGGGATCACATACATGGTATGGATCCAAGGTCATCCGAGAAGAAGATTATAATTAAGATGATTAGGCATTACCTGGAAATGGATAGGAAAAGTGCATGGCCCAATGGTAATGGGAAGAGTGGTAGTACTTAGGAAATGTTTAGGAACATTATCAAAGACACGAATAACAATATACGAATGAGTTAGGGAGGATTCAAAAAGGTAATATGCTTAAGAAATGATAAATTATAAATATTAAGCTTGGATCCATTATCAACTAAAGCTCGTTTAACCCCTATTTTATTGATACAAACTTGAATATAAAGGGGGCGTTTAGAGTAAAATTTACCTTTTCAACTTAACCTAATAAGCAAGATGATAAAACTAACCAAACCTTGACATAGCAGGTTTAGAGATACCTGCAGATGTGGATAGATGATGTTTGATTGTTGCACTCCATATATACAAGAATGTTATCTCTTCTCCTGTGAGGAAACCCAATCACAAACACTACACAAGACAAGATTAAACAAATATATGGTGGATTTCTGGAAAAGGCTAGTCCCGGAAGTGAATGGAATTCCTTGCGAGGATGTCAATCCACTATTAAAAAAATCAAATAATGATCAAATAGACTGATAACATATGATAAAATGATAACAAATAATAAAACCCACAATGCAAAGGCAAAGTGACTGACGCAGTCAAGGTTATATGTTAGTTTGATGGTGGTTCTGATCTAAAGGGAGTTTGAGAATCATGGTATCGCTCAAAGGAGAAAGGATGTTGATAATTTATGTGCTCCCAAAGGCAAAATAAGTAATGGGTTGGATCAGCTAATGGATAAAATGTTGTGGATGACTCAAGAGAGCTTGATAAGATTTTGCAAAGGAAGAATGATGGCAAGGGATAGGATCGAGTAATTATATACACTCACATGGGAAAGCGAAATGATAAGTTTGATTTGGTTGATAAATAAGTGTTGTAGTTGGCTCAAAGGAGGTTGATGGGATTGATAAATGCCCATAGAGACAAATTTTTGTTTAGAATTAAAGGTTGAATGTCTAAAAGGAAATTTGAAATGGTAAATGAGTTTGATAGATAGGAATTGTCGGTGGTTGGGGTAAAATACACACAGATTGAAAAATGCTTTGAGACATATTGATCAAAACTTTTAAATGATGAATGATTAAAGAAATGATGTGCAAATAAGGTACATACCTAGTTCAGATGATAGTCAAGGCTGAGAATAGGTGTTACCTAGAGCTATAGATGTCTAAAGGGATCATTGATTTAAGCAAGATATGAGAAGGCTGTGGATGATGATTTTGTTGATGGTGAAGCTCTAGATCTGACAAAAACTAACCTCTGATGTTTTGATGATAACTTGAGAACTGTAGCTTCATTTTACAAACCAAAAATGCATCGAAAATATGACTTCAAGATATTTCCAATGATGTTGATAATCTCTGTGATTCAGCCAATATTTGGTGATTTTGTCATGCAGTACTGAGAATTATTGGTAATCCCCAGTAAAAATTACACAATTACTTCCAAGTCTTTGTTTTTGCACATTTTTGAAGTTGTAGGTTGTGAGAAATTGAGGAAGCATCCACAGGAACTGAATATATACCAAATTGAGCTCTAGGATATGCTGATAATTATAATTTTTGGATTGAATTTTGGGAAACCTAGAGTTGCAGTTGAATGATGATTTTTGTCCTGATAGGCTCCAGAAAAATCCTCAAACTTGCTTGATGATTAGAAATGACTAGGATGGATGATATCGTGTTGATGTGGATGCAAGTACAACAACAATAGACTCTGATTGAAAAATGAGGTTTGAGAGTATGAGAAGATGATCCCATAAAGAGGCTGCAATTTAGGCTTAAATAATCGTCTGGTGATTTAACAAATCGCCAACAATTTTGGGATTCTTGAGTTTATTTTGGAACAAATTCCTAATTTGAACTTTTTGTTAAATTTTGAAGGATGGGTTTGTTGGATGGTTTTGAAAATGTCGTGTTGTCTAATGAGGTGTCAGGGAAAGGATTTTATTAGTTAGATATGTTCCAATTTAGCCTAAGTTTGTTTAGGATATGTATTAAGTTGTTTGATTAAGATATATCAAACATACAAATATATGATTATTTGTGATGATATAATATTTTGGTAAGATAACGGGAGATTAGGAAGTTCGGATATATTAGAAATGGATTTAGATGGATTTTGGAGATTTGGATAATTTAGAAATGAAATACTAAGCTTAGAATAAAATGTAATGCAATTAAATGGGATTAAATGGTGTATAATGAAATATTCATATAATTAATTAATTAAATAAATAAGAATGAAGGGTGTAAGTGTGGGATGTTAATGTATTTAATTAATGTGACAAAGGTGAGAGATATCGATATGTTTAATTAATGATTTAGACAAATATGAGGGGTGTAGATTTTATATGACTGAGGTAATGTTGAGCTTAAGATAAATGATTTAAATGATGCGATAAATGTATGATTTTTGTTACGTGTGGTAAAAAATGAAGAAATGAGTTGACAAATTCGAGTGTCTACATGTTTTCCCTTTTTCTTGAGTGGTTTCATGTAGGCAAGACGCGAGACAAAAAATAAGACACGGGGGATAAGGATGCAAAAGTAAATGATGAAGTGCTTCCCCTCAAACTAGGGGTTGATGGACTAAAAAGGGAGTCGATCATGAGTTTGGAAAAGGATGGGAAAATGAGAGGTGATTCCTTACTAGAATAACTGGAGTTTGAAATGACCATATTGAAAAAAATTGAAACATGGTAGTAACCTTCGAAACACATTCGTAAGGAACATAACATGACTTCAAAGGAGATGGCATTAATGACCTACAAACCCATGAGCCGGAAGGCTGCTACAAAGATGGAAGGAATCCAAAGGGAATTTGCTTGTATGGATGCATAAAGCACAGTGGGACCAAAAGGTCACCGGAAAACATCAAAATATGTACAAAACTACAAATATGGTCAAGGAAAAGGTCTAACTGGTGTCTAGGATAAAGACATGAAAATGTATGGCCACAAAGGTGGAATTTTTGATGAGGTTGGATAACAGATGGTTCCCAAATAAGACACAAAATGATTTTGGTTTGACAAGGTCAAAGGACCAAAAGCTAACATTGCCACAAAGATGGGCTTACAAGACTAAGATGGTTTGACATGATAGGGGTCTTGACAGGTGATTAGAGGTTTGACACTTGAGGAGGCATTTGATTTCAAAAATGTTGTTTTAAATGAGTTGATGTGATATTTTGGTGCATGTGGCTAATTTTTTAAAGCTTACATTTGATGGTGAGTTTTAGGATAGATAAAGTGACATTCGATATGATTATGATTTTGATTTATATGTTGACTTAGATATGATTTATTTAGATTAGATATGATTTAATTTTGATTGATTTTAGGAATATTCCAAGTGGTTGAATAGGATAGATATGATTTAATTTAGATTTAGTTAGATATGATTTAATTTAGATTTATTTTTATTTATGTTTAGTTTTAAGAAGATTCTAGGTGATTAAGTAGGATTTATCAATCGTACGAAAGGATAATCATGAGATAAGTGTGATAATGATAGGATATTAATTTTAATTAAATAAGAATGGGTTTAGGATATGGGATGTTGATTTAATTAAATAAGGATATATTTAATTAATTAGACAAAGGTGAGAGATATGGTGTATAACTTAGGATAAATGATTTTAATAATGTAGTGTGATTAAATGGTGGGTATGAAATATCGATGTATTTAAGTAATTGATTGAATAAAGATAAAGGGGTATAGTATATGACTTAGGATATGGGGAGTTGATATATTTAATTAATTAATTGAGTAAGGATAAGGGTGATGAGGTAATCGGTTGACAAATGTCGATTTGATTGAATAAATGTGACGTCTTAGACACAATAAAGTCATGTTGAAATGTATTGAGGATTGTGTTGTTGTTAAGAGATTTTATTTCTTTGTGATGATGTTGATGTCGATATTAATGATGTTTTAGATGTTGATGTTAATGTTAAGATTCATTAGTTTTATCTTAATTTTTTCATAATAATGAAACGTGGATTGATTGCTTTATACTGGATTTGATACATATGTGATGGGAAGCAATAGAATAAATGTTCTTGTACTTCCATCCTTTACAATAATTGTTAACGAGATGACTAACAATGGGTAGTCACATGTAGGATCTTGGATCTAGAGATGATAAATATGTACCTTCCTATGACATGAGAAGGGATGACATATGTAGGTTGTGTGGGAGAATAGGATCTCCTTTCAAAGGTTTCATAGGGAAATGCCCCAACTTTACATTATTTGATTTTGAAGAAAATTGATCAATGCGGGAAGTTTTCTTACTATGGGAAAGCTGATCAATGCGGGAAACTTTCCTAGATGCTTTTGATTTTTGATATTTTTGAAGGTTGATCAATGCGGGAAGCCTTTTTATGGGTAGCCATCCTTCGAGGGTATTGTTTATAATTTTGACTTTGGTAGTTGTCCTTTGAGGGATCAGTCTACTTTTTACTTTTGATTTTTACAGATGGCCATCCTTCAAGTGATCAACCTATAAATTTTATGGATAGTGTTCCTCCAAGGATCCGTCTTTCATTTATTTTGATTTTTGAGAAATGCATCCAAATGATTTTTTTTTTTTTTACTTTATTTTGAGTTGAGGCAAGATCTTAATAGATTTGTTTTATGGAGGGGGAAGAGATGTGTACGAACTACACACACATTCCCCAAGACATGTCTTTGGTTGGTGGACAAGGTAGATGGAAGTAATGATTGTAGGGTTCTTGCTAAGGAAGAACTTTTCCATGTGAAAGATGTAATGAATAGATTTGTGGTGCTCATCTTTAAGGTTTGTGAGGATAGTGATGGAAGACCACATGCTTTCAAATCATTACAATGATAAGATGGCTAGTGGATAGTGAAATAAGATCTTTGATGTGACTACTATCTTGACGGTTGATGTGTTAACAATAGAAAGGCTACAAGTGCAAGACATTCAAAGATTTCCCCTGCTATATGGACCGATCCAATTAGGGGAAAAATTTACACATTTACTCCTTCCCATAGTAGTGAAATTTTGATTCGATTGATAGATTTCGTGAAGATGTGTTAGGGGAATGTGCCAGATAATAATTTGAAGCCTCAGTAGAGAGGAATCCCCCTAGCATGATATTGTGGATAGAAACAATGTTCACTAAAAGGAAAAATACCTCTCAAGTTAGGATGATGAAAGTTTTGATCTTGATTGATTGAGTATATGGTAAACAAAGGGAGATGTGGAGCTTTTAACAAAGGATCATTAAAAATGTGGGTTGGTAAAGAGGGGTTAACAATGAAGCTTTGGTTTTACCTTTTCTTCATGTATGTTGATTTTGGATTTGTATAAGTGGGTGAACCACATTGATTTGAGATGAAGGACCTTCAACGGAAGGTGATGAGAAGATGGATGAAAAAGGTTTGTCGAGATTTGGTTGAGTACAACCTCCTAGTCTTGCTGATGTCGGTAAGAACATTGTTAATGACTTGGATGTAGATGTTGGCAAGGTTGAAGGACCTTCAATGGAAGGTGCTGATAAGATTGAGGGACCTTCAAAGGAAGGTGTTGATGAGACTAAGAGACCTTCAATGGAAGGTGTTAATGAGATTTATGGACCTTTAATGGAAGGTGCTAACAAGATGAAGGGACCTCCAATGGAAGGTGCTAATGAGTTTGTTGGACCTTCAAAGGAAGGTGCTGACAAAATTGATGGACCTTCAATGGAAATTGCTAAAGAGATGTTTGACAAAGGTCTTCTAATGGAAGAATTAGGATGTCCCCTTGACTTACAGATGTCCTTGAGGACACTGATGAGGATGGAGATGTTGGTAATGTTGATGATGGGTTAGGATGGTCCTCTTCAGGAGAATATCATTGATGAGGAAGATTCATTGGACTATGTCTTTTAATTATTTAAAACTTTCCATATTATGATCCAGGATTCTATGATAGGCACATGTTTTGTTTTGATTGTACCATGTGGGTTTTTGAGTTTGTGGGTTGGGTGTTTTAATTGGTGGTAATGTGATGAGAGAATCTTGCATGAGCCTCTTGAGGATGTTGATATAAGTCCCTTTTGGAGGGTTTGGATTAATGTATTTTGATTTTGATTTTGTTTTACGAGGATGCTTAGTATGATGCGTCTTGTTTTTGGATGGGGGTAGATTCGTAGATGTTGTATGGTATTGAGACATCGTAGGGACATTGTGAGGTTGGTAAGATATAGGATTGATAGAATTAGATGATGGATCAGATCCCAAAATAGAAGAGGAGGGATTAATAGTATACGACTACATGACAGAATGTTGAGATAAAGGATGAGGTCCTAGGATTGATGGTAAAGGTGAAATTGTAGAATTGAAAGATTTGGATTGTGAGAGAGGATGGGGTCCCAAAATGGATGGAAATTTTGAGACATTAGATGATGTGTACTTTGGCTTTGTAATTTTGATTTTAGGAAAAGGAGGGGGTTTTACGATAGATGATGAGGATGAGATGGTGGGTGTGATAGGTTTTGATTTTGTAACATTTGTGTTAGATAGAGGAGAGGGATTCACATCAAGTGATGAGGGTGAGTCCGTAAGTGTGATGGTATTTGATTGTGGGGTATTTGATTCAGGACAAGTTTCTGGGATAGATGGCAAGTGAGGAGCTATAGATAGGATTGGGTCTAATTCAGATGAGGGAGGTGTTATTTCCAGATGTGATTGCGGTGGATTATGTAAGCTTTCTAATTCTTTGATCGGTTTACGGAGTTAATTGGATGTCATGATCTTCGATTATAGGTGCCTCCTTAGTAATGAATTCAATTGTGGAATATAAAGGTTGCGAGGAGGTAATAGATGATTAGAAAATGGACACAGGTAATGCCGATGTGTGAGGATCATCAAAAAGAGGATCCAAGGGTTCTAGGCCTTCAAGTAGAGGCACTAGTGATGAAGGGGTCTCCTCATGGGGAAAAACCTATGTAATAGTGTTGATGGTATGACTTAAAGGATATGCAATATCTATATGGAAAGATTCTATTGAGGGGGTTGGATCAAGAAGACCAGTAAAGTCATCGTATATGGTAGTTTCATCTGAATTGTAGGAAGACCAAGGAGAATCAAAAGAAATAATATCATCTGAATCAAAGGAAGACAAAGGAGAATTAGATGAAACATTTGTAGGTTGAGGATCAAGATGGCTTTCTTCGAGGGCTTAGTTTTCTAATTTATTGGCCATGGAAAAGGCTTCATCGAAACTTTCGAATGTATGGTTCTGAAGATTGGATGAGATGGGATGAGAACATGATCAAGTGAACAACTCAATTAATTCTACTTGTGGAAGTGGAAAGGAAAATTTATTGATAGGATTTTTCCATCTAGTGACAAAGTCAACAAGGGATTCATTTTCGATTGTTTGATATTAGCAAGATAAGAGATGGTGATTTTATGAGTGACATTGAAAGTGCAGTGATTGAGGAATAACATGGCTAACTATGTGAAAGAGACCAAAGAATGTTGAGGAAGGGAGTTGTACCAATCTAAAGTGAGTCCTGTTAGTGACATAGGAAAGGTTCTAAAGAGAAGATCCTGATCATGAATGATAAGATAACATGAGTGTCTAAAATATAGTTTTTACCCAAAATGTGCCCCCTGCTCATTTTCTGGCTAACTCCTTTCATCTTTCCTTCTCTTGTGCCTCAGACATAAAATTTTTCTTTTCAGGCACTCAAAATCTTCTGGAAATGGCACCATTGGATAGAGCTCTTTCTCAACTTTCCAGAAAGGTAAAGTTTTCCTCCTAACTCCACGTATTTTTCAAGTTATGGCTCGACGGAGTTTTTGTGGGAAATTTTCCCCTAGAAGGCCCATAGCCAATCAGGATGTGCCACGTGGCACCTGGAGTGGTGGAGCGCGGGAAAATTTGAAAAATTTTCCAAAGACCAAATGGGTAAAAATTCAAACTTTTTGCCCGCCGATCCGATTTTGGCCTGTTTTTGCCCTAAATTTTCAAATCGCCATATCTTTCGATCCAGAGCTCGGATTTTCACGTTCTTTATATCAATGGAAAGCTGGTGAAATTATATACTTGATTCCGAGGTCAATTTTTTATTTTGGTTTAGTTTGGAGAGAGAAAATCAATAAACATCTCGACACGTGGTAATGGCCAGAAATGACGCTTTCAACAAC
This sequence comes from Taxus wallichiana var. yunnanensis, assembly GCA_018340775.1. Taxonomy (NCBI): domain Eukaryota; kingdom Viridiplantae; phylum Streptophyta; class Pinopsida; order Cupressales; family Taxaceae; genus Taxus; species Taxus wallichiana. The sequence goes on from CM031238.1 coordinate 142,301,451, forward strand.
CAATTTTAATGCAAAATGGGTCGCATTCTTCTTCAGCATGGCCAAAATGTCAAGGCATGGGTCTGTAAGGACACCCATGCTATTTTAATGCATCTTCATTCAATGGGGAATGGCTCCCACATTTTTTACACGTTTTCTCTCTCTTGGGCTCGACCCATGCATTGTAAAAGCCAGATTTGGCTCTTTTTTTGAGGGTGAAACATTTTTTGGATAGCAAGCTTCTTCTTTCATCTTCAACAATTGCTTTTTGCAAGTATTAGACCTTCTTCATGATTTAACAGTTTGCCTCTTTGATGATGTTGCAAATGCAAGGATTTTGACAAGTGAAAAGTGACAAAGTGCGACTCTATGATCAATTTGCAGTCCTTTGTTTATATTGTCTTGCTTCATTTTAGACCTCTAATTACATCTTATCAGCTTGTGTATGATGTTTCATGTTGCATTTTATGAAATTGTGTCAATTTGCATGAACAAGAAGTGTTCACCACTCCTTTGGTGTATCACCTATTAGTTTAGTTTCAATTTTTGCACTTTCTATCTCTGTCTCCTTGGAATTTAGAGTAGGATTAGGATTCAAACCTCTGCAATTGTGTAAATAATAGATCTGATTAGAGGATTTTGAGGAACTAGCCTCTAATCTGGAGATTCCTCTCTCATTTTACAAGTCCCACACTTGGAGAGAGGTTTCAATGTTGTGCAATCACACTGGATGCCTAAAACATCAACTTAGAAACCTGATTTGCATCTAGGGGTGCTGCTGATTTGCAACAATAGTTTTGGCACGCCCGGTGGGACCTTAGAGGTCTCATTTTCATTGCAGCAAAGTTGATGTGCATCTACTACAATTTTCTTGCTTAAAAGAGCTATAAATTGCACATCTGGCGACTCCAAGGGGAAGAATCAGCTGGTTTTAGCAGTGCAGACCTGAAAACTCATGAGAAGAATCAACACAAGGTCAAGAGCTGGAGAGGAAGAGGTGTTGTTTGAATATCTACAGTTATCTCCAAGAATAAGGCAAAGTGGGAGGAGAATCCAAAGGTCTCCATCTCCACCAAACAGAACTCTCTCAACTCCTCCACCTGGTAGGCCTTTCATTCAGTCAACAAGGGTTCTAAGACCAATTAGAATGGCACAAAACAACCCCTATGTCAATTTCACTAGCAACAGCCCACTTTCTCTCAATGCACAAAATCCAATCCCAGTTGCAGCATTGAAGAACATTCCATACTTCACTAGAGAAAATCAGACCTCACCTGGTGATCATGTTAAGGATATTGCTAACATTTGTGCAATCCATGAGATCAATGAGATGCAAGTTGCTGTCAAACTGCTGGCATCTTCATTCAAAGGGAAAGCTTTGCAATGGTTCAGGAGTCTTGCCTCAGGTTCTATTCAAAATTGGAATCAGCTATGTATAGCCCTCCATGAGCAGTTTGGGGAAAAGGGAGACAACTTGTCCCTTTTGGAGCAGCTGACAACTATCAAAAGAGCTCCCAATGAGCAGCTGACTGATTTTAATTTCAGATTTCAAAGGACTTGGGAGAGAATTCCAGTGGCAGTCAGGCCAACAACAGAAGGTGCTTTTCTTTACTATCTCAAAGCTCTAAATTTTGATATTTCTATGTTGATTCAGTCCATGGGAGGCATAACTATCCCTATGGCTTATAGCATTTCCATTAGGGCTGAAAATTGTTTGATCCAAGCTGACAAACTAGCCCCTAGACCTCCCATGCCATTGTTTCCAAGTTTAGAGAGCCCAAACACTAATCAAGCACCTAATTTGGCTCCTTCTCCCACTCCTAGAAATCAGAGTTCAAATGAAGCTTCTACTTCATCTCCAAGTGCCCCAAATGAGCTTCAAAAGTGAAGCAATTGCAAAATTTAGGTAATGAGCTGGTTACTCTCAAGAGGCAACAAGCCCAAAGTTTTAGACCTTCCTTCTAGCCTCAAGCTCAGCCTAATAGGCAGCCATATCAACCTCATAGAACACCCAATCCAGCTGCAAATCTAAATCAAGCAAGGCCTCCCGCCAATGCAGACCATTTCAACCCTATAATCCAAATGCTATATCTCACTTCTAAGGCATTGGTGCTAACACAAAACAACATTGCTCAGAGTATGATTGGTGTTTTCCATGCAATGAACCTCACAACCAATCTATGTGCTTCAACGGTGCCTTGGATCAAGCATTAATGGTGACAACTACTGGTGTGGAGGGTGAGGGTAGTCAAGGAAACAACTAACAACAAGAAACATTCCAGCAGCAATCAGCTCCAAATGACACCACACTTGTGAACTGGGGTGTAGAGGATTTTTGTGGCATAAATCAAATAGTCTCTCAAGGTGTTGCAGCCAACACAAGGTCAAAAAGAAGGAATTTGGGTGAAGAACAGCCATTAGCTCCAACCAATCCACAACCTTTTATGGCTCCACAAATGGTTGGCAAACAAAATCCAGTTGTAAATGCACAAGGGCAGCCAAGAATAGCTCCTAGACCAACTCAAATACCAGTTGTTACTACCCACATGCAAGGGATGAATATGCAAACCAAGGGATAGCAAAGAAATCCTCCATCACCATTTAGTATCATTGATCAGATGAAGAAGACAAATGTAAATATATCAATGTGGGAATCCCTATCTATCCCAGGCCAGAGAGATTTGCTACAAGCTGCCATGAAGGACTGGCCAACTTCGAATCAGCAAGTCCAAATGCAAGAGAAGGTGCTCACAAATGCTGCCCAGCCTGAAGGGAATCATGGAGGATAGCAAGGTAAAATGTTGAAGCCCCCTCCTTTTTATGTCTCATTAATCATTGGAAACCAATTGGTGCACAATTGCATGATTGATTTCGGGGCAAGTAGCTCAGTGATGCCCAAGCAAATAGTTGATCAGCTAGGACTTCAATATGAAACCATATCCAAAGGGGTAGTGCAGTTGGATGGGACAGCAGTAATAACAGTTGGGGTGATTAGAAACTTGAGTCTTACCTTGCATGCATGTCCAAATGTTGTTGTTTTACAAGATGTATCAGTTATAGACCTTCCACCACTCTTTGCCCTATGTTTGTCAAGAGATTTCACAGCCAAGATTGGAGGATATTTGTCTGCTGATTGGTCACACATGTTGTTCAGAATGAGGTATGGAACCAAAGCTACAATTAGTTCTGAAACTATTGCAAACTTCCACATTGAGCCCTACACTCAAGTCGATCAATGCCAACTGCTTTGGCATTTGATCAAGAAGATCACCCAAGCACTAATGAAGTCTGACACCAAGGTTGGAAGCATCCCGAATCTAACTCTTGATGAATGGGCAAACAAGGTGCATGATTTTGATCCTTATCAAGAAGTAGAAGAATCTGAGCTAGGGGTCTATTGCATACATCAAGAAGATCAGCCCATTCCTAGCATCACCAAGCCAAACCACAAGGATGACAATGAGGTATGGCAGCTGTTTTTTGATGGATCAAGGAGTAGACAAGGTGTGGGAGGTGGAGCTATGCTTATTTCACCTCAAGGAGTAAAGTACTATTCAAATTTTAGATTTCAGTTTACATGCTCCAATAACACTGCTGAATATGAAGCCTTGGTGCAAGGGATGCATTGGGCAATAAAGAGAGGAATAAAGAACTTGCAAGTCTTTGGTGACAGTGAATTGATTGTAAACCAAGTTAAAGGGTAGCATGCTGTCAAGAATAATCTACTCAAGTGCTACAAGAATAGGGTGTGGGACCTCATTAAAGATTTTAAGGGCTTTAACATAAAATCCATTCCTAGAAAAGAAAACCAAGCTGCTGACAGGCTTGCAGTAGTTGGGGCAGCCTTTGATATTGTGGAAAGCATTCAAAAGGACAAGGTACAACCAAACATCCATGTGATTGTGAGGCCTTCAGTGCCGGATAACAATATAAGTTGGCAAGTGTTTGAGAATGACCAGTAAATCATCCATTTCTTACAAGAAGAAGTTGAGTTCTCAGCTAAAAATCAGGAAAAATTGGAACAGCAGTATGGTGACCAAGTGGTACAACTGAGAACTAACAAGCTACCCAAGGGACTTATCACTTTGGAGTCCATTTTCAATCCCAATGATCAGTTTAGGAAAGAGAAAGCAAACATTCAGGTCAAGAGAGAAGATTCAGTATCCATCTTGGTGGAAGAGAACAAACCATTGCAAATTGGAAAGATGACAACTGAACAAGAAATGTATGAGTTCATACAAATGTCAAGAGTTCCCGATGTGTTTGCTTGGAGCTACGAAGATTTGAAAGGTTTCAATCCCAAGTTAGTTCAACACACCATTGAGTGGATCAAATACTAAGCCCATCAGAGGCGAAACAAAGGCCAGTCAATCCACACATGGAACCTCTCATGAGGAAGGAATTGAACAAGTTGATTGAGTCAAGAATCATATTCCCAATCAAGCATTCTAGTTGGGTTGCCAACTTAGTTCCAGTCAGAAAGAAGAGTGGAGAGATCAGATTGTGTGTTGACTTCAGAGACTTGAATAGAGCATCTCTCAAGGACCATTACCCACTCCCTTCTATGGAGAAAATTTTACAAGTTGTGGTTGGCTCCGAGAGGTTTTCACTACTTGATGGCTACTCAGGCTACAATCAGATTATGGTGAAGGAAGAAGATTAGTTCAAAACAGCCTTCACAACCAAATGGGGAACTTATGCATACAGGAAAATGCCATTTGGGCTGTCCAACGCTGGAGCTACCTTCCAAAGAGCAATGGACATGGCATTCAAAGGTTTGATTAACAACGTGGTGCTGATATACCTTGATGATATCACTATTTTTTCAAAGAATGCAGAGACCACCTCTCTCATTTGAGACAAGTTTTCCAAAGGTGCAGGAGATTTGGAGTGTCTTTGAATTCTAAGAAGTGTATCTTCCTAGCACATGAAGGAAAGCTCCTTGGCCATATTTTCTCCAAAGAAGGATTAGCAATTGATCCAGAGAGGGTTGAAGCCATAAGAGCACTACCATTGCCAAGCCACAAGAAGGCCCTTTAGAGTTTCTTGGGGAGAATAAACTTTGTTTGGAGGTTTGTCCCAGATTTTGCAGCCCTTTTAAAACATATCACCAAAATGTTAAAGAAAAGCATGGATTTCAAGTGGACAGTAGAAGGCAAGGAGAGTTTTGAAGTAATCAAAGAAGCCATCTCCCAAGCACCAACTCTCATCAACCTGGATTTCTCCAAGGATTTCATCCTCTATGCATTTGGAGGTAATGATACTATTTCTACCATTTTGGTACAGCAGAACAAGGACAATGATGAGCAACCAATTTCTTTCTTCAGCCAAAGCCTAGATGACTATGAGGTGAGATATTCTTTTATTGAGAAGCATGTACTTGCAGTAATCAGAAGCTTGAAGAAATTCAAGCATCTAGTCTCAAACAATAAGGTTCAGTTGTTGGTCTCTCATGCAGGAGTAAAGGACTTCCTCCTCAACAAGGATTTGAATGAGAAAATGGCAGGTTGGATCACTCGTGTCATGGAGTATGGCATTGAGATCAAGGTCACCAAGCTGGTAAGAGGAAAAGGATTGTGTGAGCAGTTGATTCTGGGCAAGCAAAAAGGAGTATGCAATAAAGAAGAGGCTATTTTGACAGTTCAAGACAGCCATGTGCAAGGTATCACTCAAGAAGAGGATAATGTTGTCCCCACTCCTTGCTGGACCCAAGGTATAATGCACTTCCTAAGCACAGGCCTATGCCCTCTAGAGATGAACAAAACCCAAAGAAGATACTTCAAATTGCAGGCTGTCCCATATGTCATAGTAGATAGTGTTTTGTTCAAGAAAGATGTGAATGGAGTGCTGCTGAGATGCATTAGCACAAATCATATTCATAGGGTGTTGGAAGAGTTCCATGGTGGACCAGCTAGTGGTCATTTTGCACCAAGAGTGACAGCTCTAAAAATCATGAAGGCTGGTTAAGATTTTCAAAGGATTGTTTTGTGTGGATCAAAAGGTGCAAGAATTGTGCATTCTTCACAGGTAAAGAGAGGCTTGCTGCCCTTCCATTGCATCCAATTTCAGTTGACCATCCATTCATGCAATGGGGTTTGGACTTCATTGGAGTCATTAATCCCAATTCAAGCCAAGGGCATAAGTAGATTTTGACAACCACAGACTACTTCACCAAGTGGACTGAAGCAGTAGCACTCAAGGAAGCAAATGAGTCTAGCATCTTAGACTTCTATGAGGGGATAGTAACTAGATTTGGCATACCTGCTACAATAATCTTAGATAATGCATTAGCATTCATTGGATCCAAGGTGACTGAGTGGGCTGTCAAGAACAGGATCTACCTAAGTACTTCATCAAACTACTACCCTCAGGGTAATGGCCAGGCTGAATCTACAAACAAGAACTTGTTGAGGATCATTAGGAAGACTCTTGATGAGAATCGAGGTCTTGGCATACCAAATCGAAATCAGCCTTATGGGCTGATAGGATAACTCCCAAGAGATCCATAGGTAACTCTCCATTCAGGATTGTTTATGGAAGAGAGGCAATCTTGCCCATGCCACTTGAGTTGCCAACATTGGAGCTCATGAAACAATTGGAGTTGTTGGAGTTTGAGCCCATGGAAGTCAGATATGCAGAATTGATGGAGCTCCAAGAGATCAGAGATTAGGCATCCCAAGCAATGGAGAAGGATCAAGCTTTGATCAAAAAGACATTTGATAGGAAGGCTAAGAGTAGATCTTTCCAAGTTGGAGATCTAGTGTTAAAATGGGATACAAATAGAGCAAAACCGGGAAGGCATTCAAAATTTGATGCCATTTGGAGTGGCCCATACATGGTCACAAAGTGTAAGGACAACAATGCCTTCCAATTGTCTTCATTGGATGGCGAAGAACTGCAGATTCCAGTCAATGGAATCTATCTAAAGCATTGCTACTAAAGGGAAATTCTCCACCTTTTAAATATTAGCTTAGGTTTTCATTCCTCCAAGTGCTTGTGCACATTGTTTTGTTGTAGGTTAGTTTTACTTTCCCTAAGTGCTTTGGCACAGCTTGTTGTTCCTGGGAATGTGTTTGTAGGCCTTGCTCCATCAGGTGATATTCCATCTTCCTCCTTGCAATGTTCTAGTCAGTTGGGGTATTAAACAAAGAATCAGGTGACTCCATGCCCAATGGATTGCTTCAGCAACCGGTAACTTCATCCAACAGGTAGATGACCCCTCTGAGTCGCCAAAATTGTTACCCAAAATGTGCCCCCTGCTCATTTTCTGGCTAACTCCTTTCATCTTTCCTTCTCTTGTGCCTCAGACATAAAATTTTACTTTTTAGGCACTCAAAATCTTCTGAAATGGAACCATTAGATAGAGCTCTTTCTCGGTTTCCGAAAGGTAAAGTTTTCCTCCTAACTCCACATATTTTTCAAGTTATGGCTCGGCGGAGTTTTTGTGGGAAATTTTCCCCTAGAAGGCCCACAACCAATTAGGATGTGCCATGTGGCACCTGGAGTGGTGGAGCGTGGGGAAAATTTGAAAAATTTCCAAAGACCAAACGGGTAAAAATTCAAACTTTTGCCCACCGATCCGATTTTGGCCTGTTTTTGCCCTAAATTTTCAAATCACCATATCTTTCGATCCAGAGCTCGGATTTTTGTGTTCTTTATATCAATGGAAAGATGGTGAAATTATCTACATGATTCCGGGGTCAATTTTGAATTTTGGTTTAGTTTGGAGAGAGAAAATCAAGAAACGTCTCTGGCACATGGTAATGGCCAGAAATGACGTTTCAACAACCAATTTTAATGCAAAATGGGTCGCATTCTTCTTCAGCATGGCCAAAAATGTTAGGGCATGGGTCTGTAAGGATACCCATGCTGTTTTAATGCATCTTCATTCAATTGGAAATGGCTCCCATATTTTTTACACATTTTCTCTCTCCTGGGCTCGACCCATATATTGTAAAAGCCAGATTTGGCTCATTTTTTGAGGGTGGAACATTTTTTGGATAGCAAGCTTCTTCTTTCACCTTCAACAAGTGACTTTTTCAAGTATCAGACCTTATTCATGATTGTAACAGGTTTCTGCCTCTTTGATGTTGCAAATGCAAGGATTTTGACAGTGAAAAATGACAGTGCAAACTCTGTGATCAATTTTCAATCCTTTGTTTGTATTGTCTTGCTTCATTTCAGACCTCTAATTGCATCTTATCAGCCTGTGTATGATGTTTCATGTTGCATTTTATGAAATTGTGTCAATTTGCATGAACAAGAAGTGTTCATCACTCCTTTGGTGTATCACCTATTAGTTTAGTTTCAATTTTTTCACTTTCTATCTTTGTCCCCTTGGAATTTAGAGTGGGATTAGGATTCAAACCTCTGCAATTGTGCAAATAATAGATCTTATCATAGGAGTTTGAGGAACCAGCCTCTAATTTGGAGATTCCTCTCTCATTTTACAAGTACCACACTTGCAGAGAGGTTTCAATGTTGTGCAATCACACTGCGGATGCCCAAAACATCAACTTAGAACCCCGATTTGCATCCGAGGTGCTGCTGATTTGCAACAACAATAGTATGTGTTGTTGAGGGTCCTCCTAGCCATAGAACAAGGTAAACTCGGACATTTCCCAATGCAGAGGGTATGATTTACATGGTACAGATGAATGGATGAGTTCATTACAAAACTAATCATAAGTGAGGATGTGTTTGGATCCCTTGGTAGTGGATTATAAATTTTCTAATATATTTGACAAGTCTTGCAAAGGATAATTTGTGGGAGTAGATGTGAAGGAAGTATTAACAAGAGGATGTGATTAATTTGGCTGATGAGGATTGAAGGTAGGATGATTTTATTGTGGATCAGTTTGATGTGGAGTTTGGTAAGGGGTAGCTTGAGAAGATATTGTTTGTAAAGTGGGTTGTGATAAAGGGATGTGGGGAGATGTGGAAAAATATTGAGTATGTTGTTGTTAGATGAGAGGGATTGATTGAGATTGAGTAGGGATATTTGTATGGGTTTGGGATGTCTGGGATACCGAAAACATGATTGAAGTAGAGATGGATTGATTAGATGAAGGATAGGGAATATTAAGATTTTGATGTAATTGTGATGAAGGAGAGGCTGTGGAAAATATTGTTTGATTGGACAAGGGCTGGGAAGTGATAATTTGGAAATAACTTGGTTGTAAATAATAATCATAAGTTTGTTGAAAGGGGTTATTGTATGATTGTTGGATGGGCTGAAGGGTAGAAGTTCCATAAGGGACATAGGATGGTCTAGATGACTCTGGAAACATGCCAGAGCTAAATGAAGTTAAATAAGATGTAGTGGGTTGATAAGACTGATAAGGACTAGATTCTGTATAGGGAATGTTTTGATATTGATAAAAAGATGATGCATAATGATTATAAGGATATACAAATACAAAGGATTGATCCATTTTAAACAATAATCAACTGAAAATGATACAACAAAAATGCTAAAAGAGATTTAAATATAACAGACAAGTCAAGCAAAAGAATTTTAATTATCTTGATTTAATTAAAAAGAATGAAATGTGTAAAATAGCTAATAGGGTCCTAGGAAATGGGAAGCTATGGATGGTTTTAGGTATGTTTAAGGGTGGAGTCCTCGATATACCCGAAGGTACGTGAGATGCAAATCTGTACTACTACTAATACGGGTGTGGTATTAGGGCCTACCCCTTCACTTCAAGGTCCCGTAGTGATAAGGGTGTCGGTGTTTAACCAATATATACCAATAGACAGATGATTATACTTGGCCAGAACACCGAGTCGGATTCTCCTCTTGGTGATCAAATCTAAGTAGGTATCCACCTAGGTAGGAATTGTTTTAATTTTTTTGTGTTTAAGTGGTTTGGTTGTGTGTGAGGGAAAGAAAAGTTAATGCAATGGATTTCCCACCTAATTAATACTATGTGAATTAGGAAGGATGAAAATTTTGTTTTAAAACCCAACTCAAAATATTATTTTCAATGAAGACAATCAACCAAAGTGCAATATTGGAAAAAATAAGAATTTTTTTAGGACTCATCGTTAAACGCTCTTTTTTAACATTTTTTCTTTTAAGTAAGAAATCTAGGAATCTAGAAAATGAGCTTTCCAAAAAAATACCTTACAGAAGGTTAGGAAAAACAAAAAGTAGAAAGAAATAAATAAGAAGGAAGAAGAAAACCATGAGGCTATGAAAAACATAGAAAAATTACTTCCGATTAGCCTAATCGCAGCGATTATCACATAGAGAATCAAAAAAATAAAAATGCAATTTAATTGATGGAATAAAACAAAAATACAAGGGACAATGTCCCACTAGGCATGCTAAAATATTTAGAGTAAATTTTACCTCTTCAACTTAACCTAATAAGCAAGATGATAAAACTCACCAAACCTTGAGATGGTGGGGTTTAGAGATACCCGTGGATGTGGATGGCTGATGTTTTATTGTTGCATTATGTATATACAAGAATATCAGCTCCTCTCCTATGATGAAACTTGTAATCATAGACACTACATAAGACGAGATTAAACAAATATATGGTGGATTGCCAGAAAAGGCCAATCCCCAAAATTCAATGGACTTCCTTGCAAGGATGTCAATCCACTTTGTCAAATAAATTAATTGAATAATGATAATATGACGATATATAATAAAATGATAACATACAATATAACCAATCAATGCAAAGGAAAAGGGACTGACACGGTCTAAGGCTATATGTTGGTTTGATGGTGATACCTGATCCAAAAGGAGTCTAGGGAGTCACAATATGGATTAAAGGAGCCAAGATGTTGATAATTTATGTTCTCGCAAAGGTGAGCGAGGTAATATGTCGGATCAACCGACCGGTAAAATGTTGTGGATGACTCAAGAGAGCTTAATAAGATTCTAAAAAGGCAACATGATGGCAAGGGATGAGATCCGAGTAATTATATACACTCACATGGGTAAGAGAAATGGTAAGTCTGTTTTGGTTGATAAATAAGTGTTGTAGTTGGCTTAAAGGAGATTGATGGGATTGATAAATGCTCACAGAGACAGAGTGTTGTTTAGAATTGATGGTTGAATGTCTAAAAGGAAAGCTGCAATGGTAAAGGAGTTTGACAGACATGAATTGCCGACAATTGGGTAAATCGAGATCGGGGTAAAATACACACAAATTGAAAAATGTCAAGACAAAATTGATCAAAACTTTTAAATGATGAATGATTAAAGTAATGATGTGCAAATAAGGTACATACCTAGTTCAGATGATAGTCAAGGCTAAGAATAGGTGTTACATGTTTTGTAGATGTCCAAAGGGATCATTGATTTAAGTAGATATGAGAAGGTTGTGGATGATAATTTTGTTGATGGTGAAGCTTTGGATCTGACAAAAACCAACCTCTGATGTTTTGACGATAACTTGAGAACCGTAGCTCCATTTTACAAACCGAAAAATGTGTCAAAAATATGACTTCAAGACCTTTCCAGTGATGTAGAGAATCATTGGTGATTTTTATGAATTGTTGGAGATTTAGCCAATATTTGGATATTTTTTTACAAGTCCATAATTATTGGCAATCCCTATAAAAATTACATAGCTACTTCCAGGTCCATGTTTTTTGCACATTTTTTAAGCTGCTAGTTATGAGAAATTGAGGAAATGTCCACAGGAATTGAATATATACCAAATTTATCTCCGGATATATTGATAATTAGAATTCATGGATTGAATTTTGGGAAACTCAGAGTTACAGTTGAATGATGATTTGTTGGTCCTGATAGGCTCCAGAACAATAGTCAAACTTTCTTAACGATTATAAATGACCAGATGGATGATATTGTGTTGACGTGGATGCAAGTACAACAACAATAGAATCTGATTAAAAATGAGGTTTGAGAGTATGAGAAGATGATCCCATAAAAAGGATGCAATTTGAGCTTAAGTAATCACCGATGATTTAACAAATCACCGATGATTTCAGGATTCTTGAGTTGTTTTGGAAAAAATTCCTAATTTGAATTTTTCTTTTGAAATTTCAAAGGATGGGTTTGTTTCACGGTTTTGAAAATGTCATTTTATCTAATGAGGTGTCGGGAAAGGATTTTATTATATACATATGTTTTGATTTAACCTAAGTTTGTTTAGGATATGTATTAAGTTATTTGATTAAGATATATCAAACGTACAAATATATGATTATTTGTGATAATATAAGATTTTGGTAAGATAACAGTTGATGCGAAGTTAGGGATATATTAGAAATGGATTTAGATGGATTTTGGAGATTTGGATAATTTAGAAATGAAATATTAAGCTTAGAATAAAATGTAATGCAATTAAATGGTGTATAATGAAATATTCATATATTTAATTAATTAATTAAATAAGAATGAAGGGTGTAAGTGTGGGATGTTAATGTATTTAATTAATGCGAAAAAGGTGAGAGATATCGATATGTTTAATAAATGATTTAGAAAAATATAAGGGGTGTAGATTTTATATGACCGAGGTAATGTTGAGCTTATTATAAAGGACTTAAACGATGTGATAAATGTATGATTTTTATTACGTGTGGTAAAAATGAAGAAATGAGTTGACGAATTTTGAGTGTCTAAAGGGGGATCATTATATAAAATAGTTTAAAAATGAAGTTTAGCAGATGTACAAGTAAAAGGATCATCATTAAAAGATAATGTTGTAGTGAATCTATGATAGACATATTAAAGAGAAGTATTAGGATGAATGTAAGTGTTAGATCAAAAAGATTGAATTTTATTCTCACATTTAGGATTGGCCTACAAGAAGTTAGGGAGGAGACACTCATGGTGGTGAGAATGGAAGGATACAAGGTTATCTAAGAAAGAAATAAAGAAGGAGCTAATATACAAGACGAAGAGTTGGTGTTTGAATGAGGTTTGGGTTTACCAAATGATTTAACTTAAATTGAATTAAATATTAATTTTAAAGTAAATATTGTAAGTAATGATATAAAAGTGATAATATATAGTAAGACACAATCAATAATCATATACAATATGAAACCCTAAGCAAGAGAGAGAGAGGAGGTGAATTAAATTATTTCGAGTGATCTGAAGTGTTATGAACTCGGGAAACTATTGGAATCAGCTAGTGTTAGCATATGGATTTACACGCATGCAAATGACATGCAACAGTGTGGGAATGAAGTCCCTCCTCAATGAAGGCGAGGCTTCCTTTATTGAAAACCAAAACTATATTTACATCTGTACATTTAAAATTGTATGTGGGGGGTGTTTTGGAACATCAATGGAAAGAAAAGTGAATGGGGGAGATGGAATGGAATGAAGTAAAGGAGTGGAATGGAATTAATCAAAGAACATGCAAGAGTTAGGTAAAAACAAAACCTAATATTGCATGAAGAAGAAAGGTGAATAAACAAAAAAATAAAAAACGAGTTTGAGTTAGCCAAACAAGAATTTGTAAAAGGGAACACACATGAGAAAGTAGATAATCGAGCTTGATCACCGTGAATTAGAACAACAGATTAATAACGCTGACAATAACATCAAAGACTATATTTGTATGCAAGATTAAAACATCTAACATCTAATGAACATAAGAACATCAAATGTTACAAGAGACAATGAATGAGACACAAAGTTCGTATTTCATTAACTCAAAAAAATTTCACAAAAGAACACAAAGTTTCTTTCTGAAACAAAGCTTGCACACAAAAGTATTTCTTCTCCTCTCTCAAAGTCACCTTTACAAATGAGCCCCTCACTTCCTTTTATAACCCAAAAGTTGGTTACAAAGTAGTTAGGGTTTAACATGATCATTAAATAAGGCACCTAAGTGACCTTTGACTTTTTCTAACCAACTTTATTAAAGACAACCAAAAATAGAAATCACTTAAGTTACCCACAGTTCCCAAAAAACAAATAACAACATCCTTTTCTTAAAAATCCACTTTTTAAAATATACAATAATAACCAGTGCCTTATCCATTGAAATGGGGTCCGCCTATCTCAAGCGTATGAGAAATGGACTCTCCCACTTCGTTAGATACCAAGAAAATTAACTCCCTGAACCGCCGGTGAAATTAGGATCTGTCGCTTTTGCTAGTTGAAAGGATCTAAACCTTCCCAAAGTTTCAAACATCTTTTCTTCTTCTAGAGGTTCATTTGGTCGAAGAATAGCCTCACAAAATACCTACAATTCAAGAATCCTACTTGGCATATCATTTAAATTAACAATTTTGGATTGAGCGTTCTCAAATAAGTTCTTTAATTTGATGCACCACTCCATTGAAACTGATGAGAAATTATTGGCGGGAGTGTACATGTCCTTAAACAATTGTGAAAATTTCTCTTCCACCTGCTCCGATGAACACCTTTGATTATGCTCATTTATGAGGTTGCAAGGAATATTAGCTATGAATTCTTGAATCAAGGAGAGTGAAGTGAAGGCTTCATTGCACATGCTCTCATAATGGATCATAGAATCCTTGAGAAGCGTCTTCCTTGATTTGAGATGTAGACACCAAAGAAAATGTGTCCCTTGATGTTCAAATTTGAGAATTCCTTCAATGGCTAAAACTGAGGATTCCATACTTGTCATCTCCTACAAACTGGGCAATATCTCATCCAAATTTGATATATTAGAAACAAAAGTTTCTTTGAAAGAAAGAATTGGATCAAGATACACACTGACATCTTCATGAAGCTTAACAATAGTCTTGATTGTCCCTTGGTGTAAAATGAGAATCTCTGATAGCCAAGTTTTAGTGACATGTCCTAATGTGTTTATTTCTTTTGACAACTTGAGAGTTTATTAATTAGGGGCAACCACTGCATCAGGTACTTGGGAAAGTGGATGATATGGGATTTATCAAATGTTGAACATATTCCACTAATTGATTCTTTTTCAACCTTGAATTGAGAGTTCTGAGACTTATATTTCTTAGGTCTCTTTAGCACGATATCAATTGAATCTCAAGCCATCACCATGTCACTTTCTAATGTGGACCTCCCAAGTCCAAGTATGGAAACTTCATAATCAGCAGGTGTTATGGCATGACGCTCCTTATCAACGTATGGGATGGTGAGATCTGTAAATCTATTTCCATCACTATCCACCATTATTCAAGAAAGAACCTTAGGTTTCTGTAGAATGACATCATTTGAAAGTTTGAAAAGGGCATCAAATTCAATTTCAATCACCTTTACAACCCTCTTCCTTTTCTTAACCTCAGAATCAACCCAGGAAGGAGTATCATGCACTATTTCCGCATACAAAATCCTAGAGCTCAAATCAATATTCTCATTGTTCTCAACATCATGAGATCCTACTTGAATCTTATCTATGACCTTGATTTGAGGAGAAACAACCTCAATATCCACCTCTTGATTATTCGGGAGATTTTGGGAAATCCCTTCATGAACTACATGCTCCGAAGTGTTTGATATTTGAACTACCTGCACCTGAGTGGACGCTTGTTCAAAGCATGGCTGAGGATCATTTTCCATGAGCTTCTGAGCACTATTAACAATGTGGGTAGAAGAATCTCTACTCGAGGTAGAAAATCCTGATACACGCTCTCTTCCTTCTTCGGGGTTAGGATCTTTAGATTTTTCTCCTCATGACACGTTACTTGGCGAAGTGGATTTTGGCAACCACTCCTTTCTTGCTTGTTGTGTATGATTGGATGGTATAGAGGTTGATCGAGAAGAGGCTTTGGTTGAATGAAGGCCTCCTCATGTTGGCAATTTTTGTGATCCTAAAGCATGATCTTGAATTGATTGTAACTTGGCAAGTTCTCTGTCATACCAAGATATGCTTCTTTCAAGAATTGGTTGATTCTTGCTATCAAGAGAAAATTCATCTCTTTTGGTCCAATCAATTTGAGGCAATGGGGTAAAAGAAACTACATCATATGAGGGATCAATGAAATATTCATCATCATTTATGAATGAATCGGGAGGGTTCTTGATGTGGAAGGCCTTGATCTAAGCAAGTGTTAGGTGAGAAAACTCTCATCTTCTTACTTCATGTTCGTCCGAACAGTAGCCCAGAAATCTTCCATGGTAGGGTTATGTTGATACTTTGCTCCAAGAATATTCTACATATATCCATTGATATCAAACTGGGATCTCTTCACATATGGATGAATTGTGATGAGGGTGAACTATTTTTCCATGAGTTGTGCATTGAAAAGATTTGGACATTGGTATTCCCCAATTTGGATTGGGAAATGAATTCCTGAATGGTGCTTGTCACTGAGAAGACAGTGAACTTGGAATAGTTGTCATGCAAGTTCCATTAATGCCCATCTATCACTGACATACTTAGGAAGCTTCCATGGAGTACCAACAAATCCACTCACGTGAATGTAGGAAAAGGATGAAAATTGAATAAACCATGTTCCCCATTGGGAAATGACACTCATGGCTTCTTTAGAAAATATTTCCTCTGTATTTCGATTCAGGTTCCAAATCACGCAGAAGGTGAATGCATCGTTGACTCTTCTAAAATGGTGAGATATATTTTTGAAATTGAGTTGTGGGTAATAATGAAAAACACTATTTGACAGCCCCATGACTCCTCTCATTTCAAGTCCCAAAAATAGCTTTCTTCTTGCTACTACATAAGTCAGATACGATGTCATGTAGAAGCATCTAGTCATCTTAACTTCTATCAATTATTTGTGAAGGGTGTTACTGATGATGGTGGCCCAATCCACAAAAACTTTCTTGGCAAGGATGATACAGATAAAATGACACATCCATGGGTGGAAAATCCGAGCGAAGGTAGACTAAAAAATCGACTTAGGAGAGTAATCATGTCCCCAATTTCTTTCACAAACTCAATGCGGTACAGTTCTTTGGGAAGCCTGTCAATTCGAGGCCTCTTGGTTACTAACCAGTTATTATTAACCATCTTGCTCCACCTAAGGGGTTCTTCATCCCAAAATTATTGTGCTGACTGGCGAGTGATATCTACATTCTCAAGAAAGTCAGGTATGCTGAGATATTCCTCAATGTGCTCTAGTGTGATTAAGAGGAAAGGCTCGTAATTATCTTTAAAAATTCCTCATCTCTTAGGATCATAGTGCTCAACACAAGTGATAGCCAACTCTAGATGCTGCACCGAGATAGGAAATGTTGTTGCTTGGGATAGAAAACTATGGTAAAGCCTATTCGAGAATATGGTCTTACCTTTAGTTTTCACCCGCTTCAGTTAATTGTTGCAAATTAATGTGACCTAGATTTATATCGGTGATATTTTCATACACTGACTTAATGGAACTGGGAGGGATGATTCCTTGGAATTCATATTTGAGCACAGATTTTTTTGATTTTTCCACTGGCTTCCTCGATCTTCCTGCAGATTTGTTATATTTTTCAGCTATTATGAAATTTACGAAAAATGTAAAACAACGCAAGCGGGGTCGGGTCTTAGTCTCCGAAATCCCTGTCAGTGCAAGAACAATATGATTCGTTTTAATATTATTATTATTATTATTTAAAATCAATAATAATAATAATAACTAGTCTTGTTTACAAAATCACACACCGAGACTAGGTTTTGAATTCCGACTCGGGCGACAACTTTTAATTTATTTATTTTAAATAAACGAAATCACCCAAGTTCAATATCGATTTTTATTTAATTTTCCGGACCAAATTCTCCTGGTATGTGTGAAAATTTCCTGATTTAAATAGCCACGTACTTTGAAATTCACTTCTTCATTACGATCATCAGATCGATGTGTAATTGAAAATTCTTGTAAATGCATTGATACCCCTAGAGAATGCATGATTTATTGTGTCAAAAATAGAAATGATTTAATCTTTGCTCAGCTGGGAAAATGTGTTCTTCTCTACAAAGTTTATTATTTTATTTATTTCCTTGACAACCCCAACTATCCTTGGCACGTGGTATGCATTCAAAACTATTTGGGACTGTTATTTTCCAACATGGCTGACTGCGTGTTGGTGATTGTAGTTTTTAGATTGTGTGGAAACTTCCTTTCTTCTCCCAAAGTGTGGGTAGATGCTCAAGTAAATGCGTGGAAATCTATCTTTTGCAAATGCATAAGAGATTTATTTATATTTTTCTTCTCAAAACCTACGTGCTTCTTTGTCCTGGCTTTGGCCTTTGTGTGGATTCATGGCCTTCTACCAATGCGTGGATTTCTCCTTCTAAAAATGTGTGGTATTCTAGCTTTTACTATCTCTTTCTTATGCAAACATGGGTTATTTTACCCTTTGGTCTACGTGGGTTCCTTTCTCTAAAGACGTGGGTATTTTTGCTTCAACGTGTGCTCCTAAAATGTGCGTGGAAGATCACCTCTTGCCCAATGCGTGGGGCCTTTCTTGTTTTCTTTTTTTTACTATCTATCTCCCTCCAAGTGTTGGAAAACCAGCTTCTTGTTTTCTCCTGGATGAGCATGGAAAGCTATGTTCTTTTGATATTTGGTTGTATCTCCTTTATGCGTGGTGTTTGAATTCCTCCTGGATGGGCATTAAAATATGAATTTATATAAAAAATAAAATCTACGTAGCTTTTTTTTTTAATGCTCTTGCCTGCTGCTAATGCATGGAGATTCCTTCTTTGTCTTTTTCCTATTTTTGGACTGTTCCTTCAAACTGTTCCTTCTTATTGCCTTGCTACGCATGGAGTCTTCTTGTGTTTTGTCTTATGCCAAATACTTCTACAAAATTCCTTTATCTCCCTTGGGTTGCGCAGAGATTAATTCTTTGGACTGTGTTGGCCTTTGTTTGGACTATACCTGCTACTTCTCCTTCACAATGGTGTTCACAGTATTGTGGAATGTGATAAAAATATTATGATGTTCCTTAGAAGAAGTGAGAAGCAATTTTAGAAAGCCTCATACGACTCTTTCCAATGAGTCCGATGGAGGAATTTATGAAGGCTAAACCGACTTCCCCTCTTCCCGGTAGTGGAATTAATTGCCAGGGGAAATGGGGAAAGCAATGACCAATTGCCAATGGGAATGACAAAGTGGGCTAGCAATCTCCGTTCAATTTCCCCATGTGGGAAAGTGAGATATTTCTTTCCGTTTTCCAATTCATTGATTTGGCAATTGGTGGAGAAAATCCCACAAGCGGGAAATTAAAATAAATTTTCCAGGAAAGGGGAAATCTGGGTTCGGGAAGCCAATTTGGCGTTCCCGGTAGTGGGAAGCGGAAGCTTATTTTTCCCGGAAATTAAAATAAAACTTGTCGAATGAATTTTAATTGATAGTTATTTAATTAAATACTCCAAAGTTATTAAAAATTAATTTTATCAAACAAAGAGTAATTAATTAATTAATTAATTTTAACGTAGTTCAAAGCCTGGAGGAGTTCTCACCGAAATGGACGAAACGAAGACCAAAACGATCACAAAAATGAGACGGTCATCATGAGAGTGATAAACCATACAAAGTAACACTTTTTGAAAAAAATCAAAATTTCCATTTTAAAAAAATTCAATTTTGCGAAGTCAAAATTAGCTTATAATAGTTGGCTCTAATTGGGGACAAGGACTTCATGGACGCAGCAATGGACCCAGACCAAAATATTCATGAACATGATCTCAAAACGATGGGGCACAAAAATGGGGTGACATAAGAGAGGAGACCGAAAGACGGAGAAAAGAAACAAACCAAAATCCTAATTACCTATGTATATATAGGGAACAACCCATTTTCAATTTTGATAGTGCTTGAGATATTTCCCACTGTAGGGCAAAGGAAAATGAGTTCCATCGGGATGCACCAAATAATATGTGTTATCTACACAGAAATGTCTTATTTTGAACGGGCCTAGCCACATTGAATCAAACTTCTAGTGTTTTCCTTTTGGTTCACATCTTTTGTCCCAGAGAAGAACTAAGTCATTGATTTGAAATTGTCTCTCCTTAGTTTTCTTGTCAAACAACCTCTTTACCTTGGATTGATGTTCCTTAATCCTGTTTTCCAATTGACTTCTTTGTTCCTTAAAATTGCTTAGGAACATGATTCTTCTATCTAATGCATCGGTGAAGCATTCATCATCAAATGCCCGGCTAATTTTAAGTTGGTAACTCCAAGTGTGATGGGAATTTGAGCATTGGTTCCATACAAAAGCTGAAATGGATACATCCCAATTTCCCTTTTGGGATTTATGTGGTCAACCCATAATGCATCTTATAAATTTTTGTGCCAAGTTCTTTGATTTTCTTCAACGAATTTGCGCACAATAGTAATGATGTTTATGTTACTGGATTCAGCCTAACCATTTACCTGAGGGTAGTAATTTGATGAATGAGACAAAGATATCCCATACCCATAATAAAAACCTATCATCTCTGTAGAATTTTTTTTTGAGGGATTGTCTATCACAATCTTGTGTGGAATTCCATAACGAATCAATATATTTTATTTGATGAAATCACATATCACTGCAGTATATGTTTATTTCACTGGTATAGCTTCTACCCACTTTGTAAAGTAGTCAGTTGTGGTGAGCACGTGAGTATGACCAGCACTAGAATTAGGATTCAAAACCCTAATGAAATCTAAACCCCATTGTTGAAAGGGTTCTTTAATGACGACTGGCTTCAAAGGCAAAGCTACCAACTTTGGTCTTCCAACAAATTGCTGACAAGCTTCGCATTTTGTCACCCATTTCTAAGCATTGGAAAACATAGTGGGCCAATAATAATGTGCTCAAAAATTTTTATGAGCCGTTATTGGGCCAAAGAAATGACCACAAACATGATTGTGGAAGGCTTCCAACAATCTAGGTTGTTGCTCTTTATCAACACATCTGAGGAACATGTTGTTGATTCATTTCTTGAACAACGTGTTGTCCCAAATGACGTACCTGGTAGCTCTTAGTTTGATAGTTCATTTCTCCTTAGTTGTTAGATTCTCTAGACACTCACCATATGTGAGAAAGTAGGCAATATCAGAATATCATTTGTCTGTGGTACTGACAAAAACTACCATTGGTAAATTTTCTTCAACTGGTTCTTCTTCAGAGTCATCTCGTGGTTCATTCTCTGCGATGAGTTGGTAGAGTCCTCTTCCTCGAACCAACTTGGTAGGATTGATATCCAAATCATATTCCTAGATATTGGAGACCCAATTACCTCTTTTAGATCTTGGTTCCTGTTGTGTCAGCATCGATTTAACTGCGGTGTCTAGAACTAAGACTTTGGTGTGAGAATTTAACACATTGTACCTGAAGTGTTTCAGGGCTATCACCACCGCATACGCATGTCTCTTAGGAGTGTAATTAAGTTCATGTTTCTTAAATCTAGAACTCATAAATGTAATAGGAGATTCAATTCCCTCTTGATTGTGTTGAGTCAAAATGGCAGAGATTGTGTGCAACGAAGCATAACAATAAATTATGAAATCCTTTTTAAAATTGGGACACACCAATGTAGGAGCTTTTGCAATAGCACCCTTGATTTTCTCAAATGCCTCTCTACCTTTCTTTGACCATTTGAAAGATTATTTTCCTTTCATCATATCAGCGATTTATTTAGTTAGCTCGAAAAATCTAGCACAAACCTTCTCAAAAAGTTCACCTTCCCAAAGAAGGAGTGGACTCCAGGCTTACTTGTAGGCAAGGAAAGATTCTTGATAGCTTGAACACACTCAGGATCGATCTTAGTTCCTTCCTTAGAAACAATATGACCTAGGATTTTCCCTTTTGTAACTCCGAACACAAAATTTTTTGGATTTAAAGAAATCTTATGAAGTCTGCATCTTTGCAATATTTTCTCTAAATCTCTTGGGTGATCTTCTCGCTTCTTGGAGAACATTGTCAAGTCATCTAGGTATATCATGATGATCTTGTCTTTATAATCTGCGAATGTCATATCCATAGCCCTTTGAAAGGTGTTATCCCGTAAAATTGACAAGGGCAATTTTACCGATAACCATACCGAAAATTTTTGTCTTGATCCCTCGATAGGGATCCCTCGCGTTCGAAACGATTTAAAATTCCTTCTCGGGAAATCTAGCTTTCGAACTTAGTCTTTTTGAGCCTTTTTGGCTGGGCGCATGGATTTGCACTGTAACACCACGTTTTGGTGCGCCCCTTTAAAAAGCCTTTGGCGCATGGTTTCCCATGTCAACACGTCTTTCGGTGCGCCAAAGCATGTTAAGCCTTATTTGCGTGCGCCGAGGCGCATGCGCCTCGATGTTGACATATCATTTGTCGCGCCTCTTTTCCATGCGCCAAAAGGCGCATGTATTTTCCTTGTTACACCACGTTTTGGTGCGCCCAAGGGCGCACATAAATTCATGTCGACAACTCGTTTTATGCGCAAAAGTCGCACCCATTCTCCTGTTGTCAGTTACTTCCATGCGCCAAAGGGCGCATGCTTTCCTCTGTCGACAGTCGTTTTCGCGCGCCTTTTCAAATAGTAGGTGGCGCATTTATGACAAAGTTTTGTTATATATAACGGTGCCCGCCCTGTCATTTTCATTCCATTTTGACAAGCACGTGATCGCTCTGGATTTGTCAGCTCTGCCCTGTCGCCGTCATTGCTCTGTGGACCCACTCGCCACAAATTTTCGATATATATTCGAGGTAGGTGGTTCTCCTGGTTTGTTTTTGAAAGCTTTCACGTTCTTGGTCTGTGTTTTCTCTCGTTCGAGCTTATTTCTTTAGCGGGTCTGTTTGTTGCTTGCATGGTCTGTCTCTTTAATGGCTAGCCGGCCTTGTTGGGCTTGTTTCTCCCCTGTCCTGTCAGTTTCTTCTTTTCCTACTCCTTTCCTCTTTCCGGATTTGTTGGAAAAAGGGGGGTGGTTTCGCATCAGCGCCATCTGAGATCCTCCTTATAAAAACCTTGTCATACCAAGCCTCCTTTCGGGTGGAAGATTGAGTTGAAAAACGACTAAATGATTAAAGTGTTCTCCATGGCGCACTGTTGCGTCATGTTGCAATGAAGACAGTCGCGCCCCTCGGCGCGTCTACCCAGCATGCTGCAGTTAAAAATCATGCGCTCTTAGGCGCACCCTTTCGGCCTGTAACGCGCTCAAAACCCGCGCCTCCTTCATCCCTTTGGCGCGTCTTTTTCCCATGTCGCAAAATCTGCCCATGCGCCAAAGGGCGCACCAAATATCAATGTAGCATGCATTTCCTGTGCGCCCTTCTATAAAATGCAGTCTGCTTCATCCATGCGCCATGCGCCTTTGGCGCCAATTTTACCTCTGTTGCGTCCTTTTCCTGTGCGCCTTGTCTTTTCAGCCTGTTATATACATTTTCCATGCGCCCTGCGCCCCGAGCCTTAAAAGTTCTAACTCTTTCTTCTGCTAGCGTTCCCATTGAAAATCAAATGACTAATTCAAGCTTCTTGGATTGGGTTTCACTTCTCCTACGTGCAGATCATCAGATAAGCCTTGAAGAACACATGTCTACCTCAAGCAAGAGACCCGCCAAACCAAGAGGAAAAGCTAAGCTAACAGAGGAAGAAATGAAGTATAAGTACCAAAGGGTTAGAATGCCCGAATCTCAGGCGGAATGCAATATGGATGTCAGAGATTCTGAACTGGGCCACATTGACATGGACGAATTCTGGGTGAGAACTCAGAAAGTAACAAGAAGCCCCTGGATGGATAAATTGATGGGTAGTGCTCTACATTTCGCCGGTGGGATTCCAGTCAGCGCTATTAATAATGAGTTCATAATGGTGGTTGCCCAATCTTACAACAAGGACACCAGGTGTGTCGAAAATAGTAAGGGAGAAGTGGTCATTGACCTCACCACTCGCCATTTTGAAAAGATTCTTGGCATCCCTCATCACCGAAGCTTCGTGGCCGTTACCCAAGAAGAATGTGTCCAGACCTGGGAGGGCAATGAGGACCTATGCATGCAATTAATGAATGAAGTCTACCTCAAAAATAAGAAGGTAGTGACCCGGTGGCCCCAGACTATCCACCGAAGCGACTTCTCCGAAGAACTCAGTGACACCATCACTTTCCTGAGCAGTCTTCGGCTTTGAGCGCCACTACTTCCATAAATGGATGCTGCGGTACCTGGAGACGATGAACAAAAATTTGCCCGATCAGCGCTTCTGCTGGGGGGAAATAATAAGCAGCGCCATTTCTGAGCAGCTACAACAGTTTGCCACAACAGGAGTGTTTCATATGAACTCCTACGTAGTGTATGCTGCAGCGTCTGAAAGGGACTATCCAGGGCTGCACCGAAGTGGAACTTGGCCTCAGGCCAAGATATATGAATACTACCCAGAGCTAAAGCTGGAGAATAGCATCCAACACTTTTCAAAAATCAATGATGCTTTCTTCTACCATATTATATGCATGCTGCGACCAAAGTTGACTCATGGCCGCACAATTAAGAATACTGTTTCTGCTGTGGAAAAGTGGGGGGCCTTGTTCACCCAATTTCCCACATTCACCTATCTGAGGGCGGTTAACTTCTTGGGCGAGCCCACTAGGTTGCCAAGGTATGCTGGACCAAAGCTGGTTCTATTGGAATTGTCAAGGCAGCTGGTCACATATCATGAGAAGTGTCAGAAGAGAAAGAAGGGTGGAACTCCTTTCCCCCTCACAGTAGGCCGATACACTTGTTCCAGCTATCACAAGGCGAAGGAGATGTTTGCCGAGCTAGAATTGCTCAATCTAAAGCATGATTTCCCAGCAAGGCCTACATTCGACCCAAGAGGCTGCTTGCCAAGGGCTAAGCTTGATCCTATCCATGTCCCTCAAATTGAGGACATTTACATTGACGTCATCCATGAGGTGGCACTCAGGAGACAGGATCACTCCCGCTTAGCATTGGCAGAAATTATTCAGTATGGAGTAGCCATCGTCCCCAAAGGCTTCCAAACTTCGGAAGATGAAGTAGACAAGGTGTATAATAACACAGATGGGGACAATTGGCCCTTCCCGGCTATTGATAGAAGCAAGGCTCCTCAGACAATTGAGGAGAGGGTCAAAGAAACCATGCGGAGAACGGAGCTCTGGTGCCGTATGAATGGATTGATCTACCTCGGCGTAGATTTTATAACTTCTCCTTTGGGTAATGCGCCTCCAAGATCAAAGAAGCAGCTAAAAGGCAAGGGTGCAGTAGGTGAATCAAGCACCAGTCAGGAGGAAGCCCCTGAAAGTCCTCTTCCCTCGGAGCCTGAACAAGTCATAACTTTGGAAGAGGAGTTCATGGAGGACGTTCCCGAAGGCCCATCCACTCAGGATGTCGGCGTTGCTACGACTACGGAGGTTCCTTCTGTCCCTTCTCCTTCTCTTCCTCTCCTTCCCCAGGTGTCAGCAACCACTCCTTTGGTTGTGTCCTCTCCCCCTTCTTCTACCCTTTCCCCTGCCTCTTCATCCATCTTCTCCTCTCTTGCTGATTTGTCTCCTTCCATTTCTTCTCTCCTTTCCGGGCTCCCTTCCCTTCCTATGTCTTCTGCAGCCCCGGTTTCCCTTCCTCCCGTGGACACCTCCGCGGCTATTCTTTCAATGCCACCGCCGCGTGTCTCCACGTTCTTCCCCTCTTCTACTGTTGCTGCCTCCCCCTCTGTCTCTGGTCCTTCTTCAATAGGACCAGCTTGGATCTCTCAGCAGCTGAGCCAGCCAAAGAGGAAAGTCCCCATCGCTCCGATGGACTTTTCGGTTATTCCGGCTAAAGGAGCAAAGAAGCACAAGCCGGTTACACGCTTCTCAAAGAGCGCTGCAGGTGAGAGAGTCCTGGAAATAGCTTACCCCGATCCCACCAAAGAGAAAGAGGATCTGTCTCCAGCAGATTTCACAGTGACCCAAGTCACGATGGGGACGTCCTCTGAAAGTCTCCAGGGGGAAGCTCGTTCCGCGATTGATGCACTTTGTGAAAAGCTTCAAGAAGCCAAAGAAGAGAAAAGGCTGCTGAAAGAACAGAATAAATACCTGCTTCAGGCCTTACAGAAGATGGGAAGTGCACCTCCCACAACTGCCGCCGAGACTCCTGAGCTGCTCAGTCAGGACAAGATCAATGAATATTCAAAGATCGGTGAGCAGGGCATGGCTGTTTCTGCTTGGAGAAGTCAGATTCTCAAAGATAGCGAAAAGGTAATCGCCGAATATATCAGCTTATCCCTGAACATTGAAAAGGCGAATAAGGAGCTTCAAGCATTAGCGGTCCCGATATCAGAAGAGTTAGAAAACGCTAGACTCCAACACGAGGCCTTCCAACAGATGTTCGACTGTTCAGTCGAAGATTTGGTCAAGTTCGGAGTATTCGGTCACCCAAGGACCCTCAACAAGACTATGTCCACTCTGGACTATCGGATAGATCAGCTTGAGTTTGTGTTAGAAAAAATAGATAAGGTGAAGGAAGAGGCCCTGGATGCGATGTATCAAATGGAGAAAATTGTTTTATCCATGAATCCAAGGTTGCTCACTCCTTCCCTCACCTTAAGAACGGCTGATGATACTATCCGGATTTTCAAGGAGTTAGCTTCTCAAGGAACAGGGCCAGAAGTCACGTTTGATACCGAATCCATCAATAACCTGCTGGCTTGCAGGGACTTCATCGGTTTCCTGATTGAGGCGGAGAAAGATTATTCCAAACTTCCCGAAAAGCTTGTAGAAGAGCGGGAAACTTGCGAAGTAATCGGTGATCGGCACAAGGATCCATCACAGGATCAGTTCGGGTCAATGATCAGCAAGTTCTTGGAATACCGCGCTCAGTTCCACATCTCATCTCCTGAGCAGCATCAGAAGCAGGCGACCCCTTTTCGGCCGCAGGACGATGATGATGACTAGCTTCTTCTTTTTCCTCTTCTTCTTCTTCCTCTCGCTATTCTCCGACTTTCTTTTCGCCATATCTCAAGTATGTTGGTGCCAACGATGACATCATCCATGTTGCATCATGGGATGATGTCATCCACTCAAAAATGTAAAAGTCAACATGACTTTAGATATTTTGTAAATATCTTGTAGATAAGTGGTTGGCTCCATTTTGCCTTCTCTCTCTCATCTTCTATAAATACAAGAATACTTGTTGTATTCGGGGTGAACATTTTTCAGATAGAAATAGAAGTGAGGAGAGAAAGACTTTGAGCTTTCTTGTAACAGAAAAGAACAGTAATACAATTATTCAGACTTTGTGCTCAATAGCTGTGTTATGCATTAGATCTTTCTTACGTTAGATCTGTATGTGTTTAATCTGTTAGATTCATATCTACTTTTCCGTCATTTGTTTATCAGTATTGTTTTGTTTATTTATGCAAGTAGGTTTGGCTCTGTTTACTACCAAGCCCAAAGCATAAATCTTCTGACCCTTCCGCTTTGGAACTCATTTCTTTTCTTCCTTCGGATCTGTTCTTTCTCTTCTCCTTTTATTCCTTTCTCTTCGCAGCCTAGAACGCTCTACTGGGATGAGATCCCAACCCCCGAAGGCAGAATCTGTGAGACTTGCATAGGTTCCTGCTAGTAGAAGTAGCAATAAACCAGTTTCGCTTTGCTGTCTCAAAGAGGGGCTAAGCCCTGCAACACCGTTGGCCCGTTTATCCATAGATCTGTCCGCGCGACAGATTTTCGGACCAACAAAAGGTAGCACCAACATTAATCAAACCAAAAGGCATTCTTTTATACGCGAGCGTACCCTAGGGAGTAGTGAATGTAGTTTTATGTTGATCTTCTCTAGCCACTTCAATCTGATTATGGCCAGAGAATCCATCTAGCATAGATAGCATTTCCGATCCAATTACCGCCTATAGAATATGGTCCATGACTGGAAGTGGGTAGTTATCCTTCAAAGAAGCTGAATAAGATTGTGAAAATCTATGCAAGTCCTAATTTCTCCATTTTTCTTGTGAATGGGTACAATATTAGCTATCCAGGTCAAATGTCGAATAGGAAAAACTATTCATGCATCTAGCATCTTTTGAACTTCATGAAATATTGTCCCTACAATCTTGGGATTATATTATCTTTTCTTTTTCCTAAATGGAACTACACCAGGCTTCAAGGGTATGGCATGCTCCATTTCCCTAGGTTGGAAAGACTTCAAGTCTTCATATGAGTAAGCCAAAATGTCAAAATATTTGGTAAGGAGGCTTATGAATTTCCTATGTTCCTCAGGTGAGCAACACTTACCAATATTGACCAAGTGAGGTTTATCCTTGGTACCGATGTTAAATTGCTCATAGTCAGTAGAATTCATAGGTCCTGCTTGCTCTTTCTCTTTGATAAACCTTGTCATGTTTGTCAAAAATTTCTTCAAGTGAAACCAATCCTTTGGGATTTTTATTTCCTTTGAGGTGGATGATGCCATCACAAGGATATTCATTCTAAAATCCTTCCTGAATGGGTGAGGTAATTGATTCACGAAACCCAGAAGCACTTCCTTCAAAGTACAATTGTTCAAAATTATCCCTCTTTTCCAAGAAGGTAATAATTTGTTGATCATCATTAAATACTTGCCAATTTTCTGCATTGTCAGGAACACTTGGCCTAAAAACCATTTCAATGGTGTATTTGACTTGATCAAACTCTAAATGAGGAATCATTAATGAAGTTGAGACTGCTAGATAATCTTCTTTGTCATTCTTTTTGTGAGGGATATATTTTATGGAAAAAGCATTGAAAGCTTCTATTGCGTCCCACACTTTATTTTTGTAGTGTCTCAAACAATCATTCTTTACTTGGAACTGATTTCTTACCTATTTCACGATCAATTCCGCATCTCCAAAGACTTCCAAAATTTTGATCCCTTTCTCCTTTGTAACTTCAAGGCCAAGGATTAATGCCTCGTATTCTGCAGTGTTGTTAGTATTTGAAAATTCAAGTTTGTAGGAAAAAGGAAATATTTTACCATTTGGAGATATGAGCACCACTCCTGCACCAGAACCCATTGAACAACAACTTCCATCAAACTCAAGAGTCCATATCTCATTGGAATCTTGGCAAGTGATCTCAGGGGTATGAATTTCTACAGTCATCATATAATTACCCATACTTGAGCCTTGGAAAAGGATCTGTGTGTGAGGATCTTGTTTTAGTTACCGTGAAATTTTCCTGAGCTTTTGGCATAAGATTCTTCATTTCTCCACTGATAGGGATCATGGCATGAGACCAGTCCATTTGAATCTCACCACCCAAATCTCTACAAAATTTCCTGCTCAACAACATTCCATATGAGGTGGGAATATCAGCAACTAAAATAGTTACCTTAACTCGTTTTTTAGGGAATTGGGCTAAAACCATTTGGGCGTCTTTAATCTTCCCAATCAAAGGAACTTGCTTGGTTTGCATGGAGTAACATGATCCGAATGTTCTCGTACAAGTTAAACCAAGAGCATGTGTAAATTTTTCTGGCATCACATTATTTGAGGCTCCGAGTCTATAATACAATTACTTAATTTACATCTATTGATCGAAAAGGACACAAAGAAAGGTTCAATAATTTCATTTGAAGGTGTAGTGGCCACCACAATATTTTGAGTTTTCCCATCTTTAGGAGTTTTCAGAATCCCTTTGGAGGAATGAACAGTAGAGTCACCTTTGATAAACTGGACCAATTTCTCGAGTTGATCCTTATTAGACTTCAAGTACTTTGCCTATGACATGGAATTTTTTGTTTTACTGATATGATCAATGATATAAAATTTGGGCAAAGTAATTGTACTTGATGTCTCAGATACTAGTTCTTTTGAACTTGATGATGGCACACTTTTGACCTTTGTCTCGGGCTGGGTTGATACGGACGTGGAAGAAGAAACTTTCTTCGTAGCTGATTTATCAATTGATTGATTTAACAAAGGCCCTCCTTTCTTTAAGATAGTTTTGACCTTTGAAACCTCAGTCACCTTGGACTCTTTAGGAGTCTCATTTGTCTTGGATTCTTTGGAAGTTTCCTTAATCTTAGATTCTTTTTGAAGTTCCTTAGAAACCTCTTTATCTCCCACCTTAGTGGTATCCTGCTCCTTTTTCTGAGAGCGTGTGAAGACAATGAAGGATTGACTATTCATATCTTCTATAATCTTTCGTATTTGTCTTCTTCTTCTGAATGGTACTCAAAGAAATATTATTAATTTCTCCCTCGGGATCTTCAATTTCAAGTTCGGATGTCGTTGAATCTGGCTCTTCCTCATCAACCTCGATGACTTCAACCTCATCGTCGCTTTCTTCAATGACATCACATTTTGATTTAGTTACAGGAGTTGCTGTTTCACCTGATTCTTAGACGTTTCTTGAAAATGAAAAAATAGATAGGGTAAAAAGCGTAGGAGGAATACTTATTGAAATTTCAGTTGATAGCTTTTTGTGCATGTGTTGACTCCTTGATCCACAACTGATCGTGAGAGCTTCCTTTTGGCTGGGAGGAACTACCTGAAATAAAAAGCAAGACCACTAGAAAGAGTTAAAATATATATGTAGTGGACTGCCTAGTGTATGCTAGATCCGGGAAGTGTAATAATTCCTAGACGACTGTCAATCCACTTGTTTAAAATAATTTAATCTTGGTAATAAAGTAAATCCTATTGTATTTAAAATGATTTAGGTATCTCATTTAAAACACAATAAGAAAGATCTAATCTAATAGGCTAGGTTAAAATAAGATCCGAAGGTCAAGTAACTGGTTCTGGGTCTCTGCAGGTTTGACAGAGGTCTTAGGTAGGTCACAAGTGAGTAAGGGTGATGTGGGAATAGGTAGGTAGGTTATTGTTTTGGGTTGTATTGGTAGATATAGAGACTGATGCCGGTTAAGGGTGACCGACACTGGTTTGGGAGAACCGGTGCCAGTTACTGTGGGGCACTTTGGGAATGTCACAAAATGAGCTTTAGATCTCCCATATGATTGCACAAAGGACTAGGCTAGTCGGAAAGATATATTAATTTGTTTGGACGGGATTTGGTTAGGTTTTAATAGGGATATGGAGGGGTGAGTATTAAAGGAGGTCAGTGAGTGGCTAGGAGAACAAAGGATGAAAATACAATGATGAAATGAGTGAACTAGAGGAGTAAAATGTTCTACTTACTTAGAATCTGGTTCTGGATGTCTGTGAGTGAGGAATGAAGGTGTTGATAAGAGGTTGAATGCTGCAGAGGATCACCAAACATTGGGGAGCTCTTGCATGGGCTGCATGTGCTCTCCTTCTTTCTGATTAGATCAAATCATGGCTTTGGGGTGAGTCTTTGGATGGTTCTTTGGGTGAATCTTTGGATATCATGTAAGAGAAAATACTTGATCTCCTTCTTTGCATGCGTGTTCTCCCTGAAACTTGTTCTCAAAAGATGTGATATCTCTCAAGAATCTACCAACCTCTAAAATAAGGTTGTTTTGGGGGTTAAAAGGTGACTGACGGTGTGTTCCGCTTAACCAACGGTGGTTAAGGGTAATCAATGTCGGTTAGGGTGGGATTTCCTAGGTTTACTAAACTAGGCAGATCCCCTTGATTTTCTAGGATCTCATGTGTTGGCCTTGCGGATTAGGATGGAAGCTTCTTTTAAGCATGTGGGAATGTGGTTAGAGGGAATGTAGGCATTTATTTTTAGGGTTTGGGTAAGTCTTAGTTAGTTATGGAAACTTACTAAGAATAGGTCTTAGGGTGAGGTGGATATGTGGGCATTATCCCAATTAGGATATTTAAATAATAAATATTGTGAGGATAATGAATTAATTTAATTAAATTAATTAAATTAATATTGGAGTGGGGTGAAGGGGGCCATGGCTAGGTGAATGTGATGCGAGAGGAATGTGGGAACATGGGAAAAGGAGCAAGGTCTACTCGGGTAATCTAGGCAATGGGGGTCGTGGTCAAAGGTAGTAATATTCAAATACATGCACACGTATAAATTGCAGCACACTACCTGGTTAAAGAGTACGCAAACTATGTCTAAGGTCGATAGGTTTATCCAAACAAGGTTGAAGTGATTACGGTATCCAAGGTATAGGATATGGTTAATAAACACGACATAGGTCGGGTGCGAGGAACGTTTAGGTGTGTTTTGGTAATCCAAAGGTAGGGTCAAGATAAATTGTCATGTTAAGAGGCAAGGTAAGGTCATCAGGTCAATCAACATAGGTAACAGTGCCGCAAGGTATAGCGAACACATGAGGTCAAAGGTCACTAGCGATGGTCTAGGTCCAAGAATCTAGGTCACGACATGGGTAGGGCCGAGGTATGGGTAAAATAATGAGTCCCTAATTGAGGATGTGGGTAGGTAATAAATGATGAGGGAAAGAGGGTGGGGGGAATGGTCAGGGTAAATGTTGGGTGTGGAAAAAAGAGTGATGGGTAGGGTAATAGGGTAAAATTTAGGGCAATGTGCAAGAGAGGGTGACCGATCTTTGGTCAAGGGTAACCGATCATGGTAAGGTAGGGCACAAGACTGATGTCGGTCAAGGGGAAACCGTCACCAGTTAGGTCGGGTAGGTTATAAAAAGAAAAATTCTGTGGTTTTAAAATTCATTTGTGATTTGTGAATTAGAGAAAATGACAAGAGAGAAGAAGAGAAGAAGAAAACAACCAAGGGTGTCAGAAGGTTGAGTTGGCGAGCCACATAGGTGACGAGTGTTGATTGATTGGTGGGGTCACGAGAGTGGGGTGTTGGATTTGATTGGTTGGAGATTCAGAGGACTTTTGGTGATGGCAGAGGTAGGAGAGGGCTCGGGAGGACTGTGCAGTGGCTTGAGGTGCCACCACGATGACGGTAATGGGATGAGGTAAGATCTAAAGCCTATGTGTGTGTTGTTTAGTTAAATGAGAAAGAAATTTGGGGGAGGAAATGGGGGTTGGGGGGAAAAATTTAAATGTAAAATTGGAAAGAAAATGGGTGAAATGGGAAGGGGAGGGTAGAAGAGAGGTAAAGGAGGGGTAGGAAGGGATGTGGAGGGTTTGGGGGAGGAATGGGTGGGTAGGGTGGGGAGTGTGGAGAGAAAAAGGGGGTTTGGGTACATGGTGGTCACTGATGATAATGACCAATGTCGGTTCCACTGTGGCCAACGCGTCGGTGGGTGTGGACCGGTATCGGTCCCAAGAGAGGTGACTGATGCGGTCGTATTGAGACCATGGTCGGTCAAGGGTAGACTAGGGTCGATCAATGCTGACTA
The DNA here is from genome assembly GCA_018340775.1 of Taxus wallichiana var. yunnanensis. Classification (NCBI taxonomy): domain Eukaryota; kingdom Viridiplantae; phylum Streptophyta; class Pinopsida; order Cupressales; family Taxaceae; genus Taxus; species Taxus wallichiana. The sequence goes on from CM031238.1 coordinate 142,334,470, forward strand.
GTGCTGGTCTAGATGAGGATAAACAAGGGAAGCGTAGTGGGTAGGGAGGGGTAGGCAATGGTTAAATTAGATAAGGAAAGGTAGGGATAGATAGGTAAAGTGGCAAGGCCAGGGTTTGGGTGCTGGTAAGTAGGTTAGGTCAAGATGTGGGGTTAGAGGAAAAGGTAAATAGATGAAGGCTTGGGGTATGGGTAGATGGGTTTGGTAGAATTTGGGGTCAATAAAGGTAATAAAAAAGTTGTAGGTATGGGTAAGTTTTTAATAATGTGATTGTTTTGTTGGATGTAGGTGAGATATCAGCTACGCATGCGGGATAGGGTTCCACCCTTGCTCATGACAGTTCGCGGCACATCGAACTCTGAGGAGTTGCGATATGTGGAGGAGGTGGGCTTGAGTGGGGTCTGACGCTACCGACATGTAGTCTAGCGATCAGTCGATGGTTTCTCTCATCAATAGATGGGATTCCGTGACCAACATGTTCCACCTACTGACAGGTGAGATTACAGTCACCCTGGAGGACGTGTTCAAGATCCTGCGGCTACCCATATTAGGTACACAAGTCTATTTGATCTCCTCCGAGGCCTCAAAGGAGTTGATGCTGATATTATTTGGAGAGGGGATGGCCAAGCTGACATTCCATAGCGCCAGCTTGAGCTATGGAGAGATGTACCTAGCCCATCTGGAGGAGACGAGCCTAGTAGTTATATTGATGGAGGCACTGTGCTACTTTGCATTGCTAGATGCAGAGGGTGGGTGGTTTCCCTACTCACTAATGGGGGTATTATATGACATGATGATAGATCATACCCACTCTTCCTAGGTGCTAACATTCTTGGTGTAGCTATACAGAGATCTGTGGACGTATGGGCGTCTGTGCAAGTTCAACCTATGTTGTACCTTTTTACTTCACTGCTGGGCATATGAGCACATTGTTTGTGTGCATCTAGTGGGTATGCCCCAGGCCGATGCCTTTCTACTAGGCTTTATATGAGTGGGGTATAGGCAATGGGTTCCTGCTATTGGAGAGCAGAGATCGAGAGGCTGCCCATAATGTAGCATACTTCAAGCAACTATTGGAGGGGTTTTCCAGGGTGGACATCATTTGGAGGCCATATGTGGGCTTCCCATCATATAGGAATATGTGTGATGAGCTAGATGGGCTTCAGTTGGTGAGATGGATAGTGGGGCACCATACCGAGGAGCACGAGATGATCTTGGTTGACAGAGTTAGGTGGTAGTTTGGGCTACTACAGGACATACCTCCGCCCTTCCCATAGTACAAAAGAGACGACATGGAGAGGCCCTTACCTCTACCACATCTGACGGTGCCTACAAGGTAGGAGGATCAGGTTGGGTATACCAAAGGATTGATGATGTCAGGGTTATAGACAGAATACTGAGGCAGTGGTGGGCGGATCATTTATGAGCCATATCACCCGAGCCATGGAAGTTCAAGCTAGCCACCATCACGGTGTAGAGGGACGCCCTACAAAGGCGGTGGTGACGCCTTACCCGATTGGGTATGGTGCGAACACAACTTGCCGGCTCGAGGGTAGAGGTGGTTGAGTTACATATACAGTGGCCGATCTTCATTCCCGAGATGGCCCAAGGTGGGGATGGAGATGGAGATGGAGATGATGGTCAGGTGGCTGCCCTACGAGGCACATGTGACATTTTACGAGACTAGTTGGCCTTAGCACGAGGCATAGATTGGGGCTTTACGAGGCCCGAGATACATGCGGCAGGGCGTGGGCGATGGAATCACCACGGCACAGGATAGTGTCCCATTTCACGAAAGGGGAAGAACAAGGTCCCACGAGGATAGGTACAGGGGCCGAGGCCTATGGGACCACCACATACCGCTCCCATATCTAGGTTATGGGATGCCCTAGGTGAGGCCAGATACTACCAGGATTAGTTGATGGTGGCCGGGATAGATTTCATATCCTATGGAGAGTACAGGGCACAACATGCCTCGAGTGAGAGGACTAGATCCCAGACTCATAGTGTAGAGAGTGCACGGGGCGACCATCGAGCTCGAGGCAGATCGGGAGAGGCCACTAGCTCACGAGACCAGCTCTAGGTGATGTGTCAGTAGGGGGTGGTGAGATGATACTAGGCCGACGGACAGGAGCCGAGGAGGAGACTGGAGAGACCGACATGGAGGATGTCTACAGCGGGTGAGGCTTGATGCCCATCCTGTATTTTTATGTATTGTAGTCATTTTTTTGATACATACCGTCCTGCGCTAAAAGATAGTGAGGATGTATGAGATTTTTTGTATATTTGTGAGCATATACCAGCCTGCGTGCCGAAGAGATTTTGTATTGTTTTATTATTTTATTGTATATGAGACCGGCTTGTGTGCCGATGAAATTTTGTATTGAGTATCGGCCTATGTGCCAAATATTTTGAGATATGGACATGATTGGATATCCATGTACATTGTATTGAGACACACATATTTGTTTATATGATGAGATGGATGAGATTCTTGATTTGTTGGTGTTTTATGAGAATTTTAATTTTTTGTTGTGATATGGATGGAAACTAGGTGAATGAGGCATGATGGAGTCAGGTTGGTTTAGGCATGGATTGGGTTAGGTTGGTTTAGGCATGGATTGAGTTAGGTTTGTGGTCAAGGTGTGGTTGAGTCAAGTTTTAGGTCTGGCATGCATTGATTCAAGTTGGTTTAGGCATGGATTGAGTTAGGTTTGTGGTCGAGGCATGGTTAAGTCAGGTTTGGGTCTAGGCATGGATTGAGTCAAGTTGGTTAGGCATAGATCGATTTAGGTTATAGGTATGGATTGATTCGGGTTTGGTTAGGCATGGATCGAGTCGGTTAAATTGGTTGAAGCTATGATTCGTTAATTTGTGCAATGAATGGTGATATGGGTCATGTTTATAATACATGCATGATGATGATAGAGAAATGGTAGTTGTAATAAATGTATGTTGTGATGATGATAAAAATGTTAAGCAACTTGTTGTTTGTTTGGTTTAATTTCCAATTTTGTGATATAAAAAGGAAACTACGTAGGGGCCAAATGTGATTTAAGAAGATGAAAGATAAATTTGTTAGGATAGAGAGTGGCTGAGCTAACCTTGAGGGCCCCATGCCCTCGAGTGTGTTGTCCACTCAAAATTCCCTGCTCTGATGAAAGTAAAAATTTCAAAATTTTGAGTTTAAGTGTTTTCTCTAATGTACCGAAGTCGTGAAATTGAGAAAAGTCTGCAGTTTTGGGTCATTTTGTGTGTGTTTCGGGCCTGTCGGACATTTTTGTCCCAACTGTCCCAAGTTCCGAAGTGCGCTTTGTTCCCCGATCGGCCGAAATCCCCGAAGTTGTTCCATTTTCGGGCCCGTTGGACATTTTTGTCCCAACTGTCCCAAGTTCAAAATGCGCTCTGTTCCTGATCGGCCGAAACACTCGAACCGCGTGCTTCGCTCTTTCATGTCCCAAATGTCCCAAGTTCAAACGGGCCTTTTGTTCCATTTTCAGCCAAAACACCCAAACCGCGTACTTCACTCTTTCATGTTCCAAGTGTCCCAAACTTTAAAGTGCAAGGTGTTCCATTTTCACCCGAACCGGCCGAGTCGCGTACTCCCGGAACTTTTTGTCTCAAATGTCCCAAGTTCAAACGGGCCTTTTGTTCCAATTTCGGCGAAACACTCCGAACCACGTACTTCAGCACGTTTTCATCCCAAATGTCCTGAAATGCATTTGTGCGTCTTCTCCTGCTTTGAATCGACCAAGCCGCGTGTTTTGCACATTCACGTCTCACATGTCCCAAGCGTACCAAGAGTCATTCGTGCTTATTTTTGCCGCTCTACCCGAATATCCTGCTTATTCAAATTGGTGGGTATGCATTAAATGTGCATTGATCACCCTTCTCTCTCAGTCAACGGCCAACACGTCAGTCCCTCGTGGCAGAGACATAGCTGAGGCGTTAAGGAAATTCAAGCAGCGGATTCTGAAGTCGGTGGGTCCCTCTCAGTGACTGGCCACCTGTCTTCTTCTCCTTGTTCTTTTCTCTTCTTCCCTTTCTTTTTCCGTTTTCTTTGTAAGAAGTTAAGGTATTGCGATTGGCGGTCCTTAACTATTCTTGGTTAAAGAAGCGGTTACGAAGAGTAACTGATTTGTAAAGCTATATAATGGCCTTCCTTACGCCATTCAAAAGGAGGAAGAACTTGGCATATTTTCTGAAAGTGTAAATAGATTATAAAGAAATCAATACAGAAGGACTTTTCCATTCTTTGTCTATCTGATCTCTGTTATTCCTAAGCTTTCATTTATTTTCTTTGTGAAGATCATTTGTCTCAAGTTCGTTAGTCTTACCGATTGCATACTCTTCACTTTGCAAGCACGGTGATCTTATATAACCAAGAAGGAACTTTGTGTCCTTGATTAATGAATCATGTTATGTTAAGAAACTTTGTGTTCTAGCGAGATGTTATTTACTGAGAACTTTGTGTCTTTAAATTCCATCTTATTTATTCAATACAAATGATCTTGTTTCAATTCAACTTTGTGACTTTCACATACATAAAGAATTACTCGATATCTATAATTCCGCATGTTGCCTTTCTGCTCTTTCCCGTACTCTCATTTCCTCAGTCCTTTTGTAATTGATGATCTTCATAGAAAACACTTTCGTGATATCCAAGTTTAACCAACAAATCATGTTTTGTACATTTGTAAATAAGTTCGTTTCTGAATAAGGGAACCTCTCCCATTAAAGAGGAGGGACTTCTTGTCCCCTGACTGTTGCTCTTCGTAAAGTCCTATCTGATGACCAACAGTTTTTGGCGACTCCACTGGGGAAAATCATATTCCAGTTCTGTTATTTTTGATCATCTTTTGATCTGGCGACTCCACGTTTTACTCGAGGGAGAAGGACCCTTGGTATTGAAGATTCTCAGTTCCAGATTTTGGAGCAGCAGGGTTTTCCTTTTCCTTCAACAAGAAATAGAAGGACTCGTTCGACAAGCACTCCACCTGTTCAAGATAGAAGTCCTACGGGTGGTATTCCTTCAGAGCCAGCTAGCCCTAATCTTCGAGCTTTGATTCTTGCTGGTGTTGCAGTTCCTCTCCAAGCCGTTTTTCCAAGAATGGCGGCGCCATTACCATGGGGTCATCGTGTCGGGCCCCTTGCCCTTCCTCAGCCTTTGCATGAGTTACCCAGAGGTAACCGGAAGAACTTTCCTAAGTTCAAAGGCGATGGCAAAGTGCATCTGATGAACACATCGCAGCCTTCATTGTTGCATGTGGAGTCCTGGGAGTTGAGCATGAAGACGTCTCCATGAGACTGTTCATTGAGACGTTACAAGACAATGCTGCTGATTGGTTCTACCACCTTCCGGCTGGTGCTATCATTGACTGGGACACAATGAGAACTCAGTTCGAAAACCGTTTCAAGTGGCAGAAGATGTGCATGCCTTGCTTTCCCAAATTTCTCAGATAAAGAAAGATTCTTTAGAACCCATGAGAGAATTTGTGGCCCGATTCAATAGACTGATCAACAAGATTCCTGTAAATACTCGACCTGTTGATCAAATCTGAAAATGTTTCTTCTTAAATGCTCAATCGTCTGAAGTCAGTTATGCGCTGAGAAGGGCTAATCTCGCAACATTGGTGGAGGATCAAACTCTTGCTGTTAGTGTCGAGGATGATCTGATCATGTCAAGCAAGTTGAGGAGAGACCCTTCCAAATCTAAGTCTGTTGCTTCCTCCTCCTCCACTCCTGGACCTAATACTGATCCATTAGTTCAGAAGCTTGCGAATGATCTTATTGCTATAAAGAAACAATTGGCTCAACATGCCCCTTATGCAGATGTTCCAAGGAGGAATTTTCAGCCCAGAAATCATTTACCTCCATCTCAAACAAGACTAGCACTTGAAGGACCTCCTGTTAAAGTTCCTGTGAATGCAACCTGTGAGGTTGAAGAGCCAGATGATGATGAAGATAATGAAGATTGCGAAGAGTTTGTGGAAGAATTTGATGACGAAGCAGACGAACTTGAGGGATCTCGGGTAAATTTCTTCACCACCGAAGGCATTGATGATGGAGATGACTATGATAAAGTAATAGCATGAGACATGAATAGTGAATCATTATTGTCATGACTCGAGAGCAAACAAATCAGAGGGAGAAAGTGACACAGCCTATCAAGAAATCTAAGGAGCAGTCAACAACTATTCCCGTGGTTGCAAAAAGAGGATCTCCTATCCCTACTTCGTCTACACCAAAGGTGAGTCCTATCAATCTGTTACCAAAGTTGCTTCTTCTTTTTCTCCTAAAGTTGATAAGCCTAGAGTACCGAATGATGATGGCCCGTCCACTTCTGGATCCTTTGATATTGTTGATCACCTGAAAAAGACCAAGGTCCAAATCTCAGAAGCTGAGTACTATCAAACCCATCCCAAAGCTTTTGCCAAAATGATCCACTTTGTCAATTCCCACTCTAAGACCACCTCTAAAGGCCTTTTGCCCACTCCTCCTTCTGCACCACAACCTAGTCTGGTAGCCGCTGTCACCTCGCCTAATGACAAAATCAAGCCTTTTTATGTAACACTTCTTATAGCTGGTCATAGGCTCAGTAATTGTGTCATTGACTCAGGAGCCTCAGATAATGTGATGCCTGCTAAGGTAGCTCATGCTTTAGGCCTGACCCTCACACGCACCTATGGATCCTGTTACTCCATGGAGAGTAAAGAAGTGCCCCTGGTCGGGAGAATTAAAGATGCACAAGTAGCTTTTCTTTGCTTTGCCGTGTAGACACCAAATTTGTGTCTTACGACCCCTTGTGACCCGCATCTCATCTCGCAACCTAAACTCATCACCTAAACCTTACACAATTATTTATTAATTACCTTGTAATTGATAAATCCACATCATCTCACCTACCACCTCATTACTGCCACTTCACCATGACCTAGCCCTAACCTAAACTAACCTAATTAAGACCTATAACTTGGTCTACACCTACACCCATGACTAATGACCCTTTCTCGCACCCAAAACCGACCTTCTAGTCACTTGACCAAGCCCGCAACTAATCTCTGGGAGAAAGCAGGGAAGGTGGGCTGTTTTACTAAAAATAGCCTACTTTTTCCTTACCGATGCCGGTTCCTACTCGACCGCCGTCGGTTACGTAACCGCCATCGGTTCCCTGTAAATGGCCTCCCCAAACCAAAAACAAAGGATCGGAATTTCATTTTTGGATCAAGGTCGAAGGATTTTTGAATCAACAGAGATCATTTGGGAGTGATCAAGAGAGTCCAGATCTTCACTTGACCGAGCAGAGACAAGTGAAGAGACAAGGAGAGTAAGCCAAGGACTGCAACTGGATACCAGAGCCCTGTGATACTCAGCTGATTTGATCTGCTGTGTGCCAGACCATCCTACCTCAGTTCTGCCTTTGCCATCAGAGCTCTTGGACCTGCATCTCCGTGAATAATCAGTAAGTTACATCTTGCATGTCCTCTTTAATAACATTTCTTCGACTTTTGAATCATAAGTCCCCACAAATCCATTCTTGGATCCACTACCCAACGTATCATTGCATCTAACTGTCATTCATCTACCTCTCATCACCCTATTTCCTAATATCACTTATATACAGCCCTACAAATAACACAACTACCAAATAACACCACCACCCCACAAAACAACTAACCTTCGGATCCTGACTCTACCGATATCGGTCATCAAGAACCGCCATCGATTATCGAACCCAGGAGCATCGGTTATACGACTATAACCAATAACCACCTTTTCCCTACCCACTCAACAAAGAAATTTAATTGATATCTTATAGTCTTTTGTGTTAATTCATATTAGCGAGGAACCACCACCTTCGAAAGGAAGTTTTATATTTCACAGGCCCAAGGTAGTTTCCTCATTTATTGTCTAATTAAAATCTTGTGGTCTTGTGTTCTTATTTGCGGGTAGTCCTTCCAAGACAAAAAGGAGTTCTTCGCAGTCACTGATCTTTCTCTACGAGTACGCGCACACCATCTCGACATTCTACAGGTATTCCTCCTAGCCCCCCCTTATCTCTTTTCTAAAAGGAACGAAACATTCCGAGTAAAACAGCCCAGAGAAGAAAGTGTTGGCTACCATCTTAGTGGCGAGATATTCCCCCTTCATATGGGATGTTGCTAAGTAGGAACTTCAAGGGGCGTGGGTGGGGAAATCCAAATGGACTGGTCACATGCACTCGTGCCTGTCAATGGACAAATGAAGAAGTTGCTGCCTGAGAAGCAGTCTGAGTATATTGTGTAGAAAACGGATGATCCTAGAGCACAAATACTCTACGAGGATATGGGGCATGGTAACTACATGATTATGTCCCCTGATGAAATCGACCCTTAAGATATTTTCCAAAGTGTCTCCTAAAGATCCTAATGGGGTTTGGATTTTAGAGTTTGATGGAAGTTGTTCCTCAGCTGGTTCCGGAGCCGGTGTCCTGCTGGTGTCACCTGAAGGAAGCCTACACCCCTTTTCATTTAAGTTGCAGTTCGAGAATACTAATAACACAGCAGAATACGAGGCTCTCATTCTCGGATTGCAAGTGGCCAAAGAACAAGGTGTAAAGAATCTTCTGGCTCGTGGTGATGCAGAATTGATTGTAAAGCAGGTCAGAAACCTTTTTCAAGTAAAAAATGGAAGGCTAAAACATTACCGGAATCAGGTTTGGGATTCCATTGAATTCCTAGATTCTTTCTCTATCGAAAGTACCTTAGGGAAAAGAACAACGGGGCTGATTCACTAGGCATGTCTCGTGGTCGCTCACTTGATTCCCATCATCGACTTCTCTCGGGATAAGTTCACTATTGAAATGGTCCATCGGCCTAGTGTACCTGACAATACCAATAACTGGCAAGTTTTCAATGATGATCAACATTTTCTTTCCTTCCTGGAACTCAAGGGTAATTTCGAACAACTGTATTTTGAGGGAAGTGACAACCTACCTCGTGAGAGTGTGCCCTTTGACCAAGCAGTCGCCCAAGGGGAAGAAACAGATCAAGATGGATGCATCAATCTCAAAGGAAACAAGATTCCTAAAGGTTTGGTGAGTTTGGAGGAACTATTTGATAAACATGACAGGTATGTGAAATCTAGAGCTTCCACTGGGCCTCAACAATCAGCTGAGTATGATAAGATTGATATTGGGAGTTCTACTGACCCCAAGCTCGTGAACATTGGAAAATGTTGCACAGCAGATGAGAGGAGAAAAGCAATTGATCTTTTAAAGAGGTATAAGGATGTTCTCGCTTACTCTTATGAATATTTGAAAGCTTTCAAACCAAAAGATATGCAGCACTCTATTCCTCTTAAGCCTGGAATTAAGCCTTTCAAGCAGAAACAGAGGCAATACAACCCCAAAATAGCTGACACCATCTTTCAGGAGATACAGAAGTTGTTGAAGGCTAAAATTATTTTTCCCATTCACCATTCAACATGGATTGCAAATATTGTGCCTGTTAGGAAGAAAAATGGTGAGATCCGCATCTATGTTGATTTCAGGAATCTGAATCAGGCTTCTCTGAAAGATAATTATCCTTTGCCTATGATGGATCAAGTATTGCAAGCAGTAACAGGATCTGAAATGTTATCCATGCTTGATGGATTCTCAGGCTATAATCAGGTAGAGGTTGATACTGTAGATCAACACAAAACAGCTTTCACTACTCCTTGGGGTACCTTTGCCTACAAGAGAATGCCTTTTGGGCTTATTAATGCTGGTGCCACTTTCCAGAGAGCTATGGATCTGGCTTTTGGAAGCTTGAAAGGAAAGTGTATTGTCATATATCTTGATGACCTGACAGTGTTTTCCAAGACAAGAGCGGATCATTTTGATCACCTAGAGACAGTTCTGCTGAGATGCAGAGAGCATGGGATCTCTCTGAACCCTAAAAAATCTATCTTTTGTGTCACTGAGGGAAAGTTATTAGGGCACATCATTTCCAAGGATGGTATTAAGATTGATCCTGAACGAGTTCAAGCCATCCAACAAATTCCTCTCCCAACCAGCAAAAAGGGCGTGCACTCCTTCTGGTAAGATCAATTTTTTGAGAAGATTCATCCCTGATTTTGCAGAGTTAACTTTGAATATTTCTCAGATGATGAAAGGGAAGCAAACATTTGGTTGGTCTTCTGAAGGAAAGGAATCCTTTGAAGGTATCAAGAGAGCTATCGCTAAAACTCCATTTTTGGCCTGTCCTGATTTTAGTAAGGATTTCATCATCTATTGCTATGCTACAGATAATACCTTGGCATTGTCTTAACTCAAGAAGACTCTAATGAGCATGAACTCCCAATTTCATTCATGAGCTATATTTTGAAAGATCATGAGTTGAAATACACCATGATGGAGAAGCATGCTTTTGCAGTGGTCAAAGCTGTTAAGCAGTTTCGTTTTTATATCCTCAACTCTCACTCCATGGTGCTGGTTCCAAATACAACTGTTAAGTAAATTCTCACACAACAAGAATTTGGATCCAAGAGAGGGAACTGGGCTGCTAAGGTCCAAGAGTGTGACATTGACATCAAACCAACCAAGCTGGTTTGTGGAAAAGGCCTTTGTGAGCTCATTGCTGAAGGAGCTAAACATGAGTTGCTGGAGGAGAAAGCTGACATTCCTACCATTCTGTTCCTTAGCTCAGTTGATGAATGGTATGCTGACATCACCCATTTTCTCACCTATGGGGAATGCCCCTCTCATTTAACTACCAAGGAAAAGAGGACTGTTAAATTGAGGTCAGTGCAATATGTATTGTGGGAAAATGCTTTGTTCAAGCGTGGGTTAGATGGGAGATTTTTGAAGTGTGTGGACAAGGAACAACAGAGAAATTTGCTCTCATCTTTTCATGATCAGGCATGTGGAGGGCACTATTCATCAACGGTTACTGACTCATAAGATACTCCGTAGAGGATACTCTTGGCCTTCCTTGTTCATAGATGCATCCAAGTGGGTTGATAAATGTGAGGCTTGTCAGACTTTTGTGGGAAGACCTAAATTGGCTTCTTTGCCTCTCAAGCCAGTTGTGATTGAGGAACCATTTCAACAGTGGGGTTTGGACTTCATTGGTACACTTAATCCTGCTTCTAGTGCTGGTCACACTCATGTACTAACTGCCACGGACTACTTCACCAAATGGGTGGAAGCTATTCCAGTCAAGAGCACTACTTCTGAAGTGGTATGCAGCTTCATCAAAGAGAACATCTTGGTAAGGTATGGTGTACCTAACAAGATTGTAACAGATAATGCCTCGAATTTCTCTTCAGCTGAGATAATGGATTTCTGCTATGGGTATGGCATTTCTTTGGCTCACTCTTCAGATTACTACCCTCAGGGAAATGGGCAAGCAGAATCCACTAACAAAAATCTGGTGACTATCATAAGGAAGTTGGTCAATGAGTCTCAACGAAACTGGCACAAGAAGCTCTATGATGCTCTTTGGGCAGACAGGATTACACCAAAGAGAGCTATTGGAATGTCTCCTTTTCAAGTGGTATATGGAGTAGAAGCTCAATTACCAGTGACAGTGGAACTGCCAGCCTTGCACCTAATGAAGGCCATTGAAGATACTAGTTTCAGAGATGCTTTGGACAAGAGAATTATGTACCTGCACAAACTGAATGAGGACAGATTGATGGTTGCTGATAGGATATCTGTTCACCAACAGAAGGTAAAGGTCCTATTTGACAAGAAAGCTAGGTTCAGAGATTTCCAAGTTGGAGACACCGTGTTGTTATGGGACAAAAGACATGAACCTCGTGGCAGCCATGGAAAGTTTGATTCCCTGTCACTCGGACCTTTCAAGATTAGACACTTTCTTTGGTGAGAATTCCTTTTATCTTGATTACATGGATGGTTCTTCTCTCCCACTTCCTTATAGCGGGCGGTATCTCAAGTTGTTCAAGTCTTAGGTGATTAGGGAGTCCTTGTATATTCTCGTGACGGTGTTTTTCTTTTCTTTCCTTTTTGTTTTGGTGTGTTTCCCTCTGTATTGGTCTGTTTTTGACTCCGTTGCCCAATGGATAAGGTACTGGTCTACTTCCCCGAGTTTGTCTAAGTTCTTGCCTTGCCTCATTTCTTGAATTTATGCCAAGTCATCCCCAGAAGGAGCCAGCTGTTGTCCACTCAAAATTCCCTGCTCTGATGAAAGTAAAAATTTCAAAATTTTGAGTTTAAGTGTTTTCTCTAATGTACTGAAGTCGTGAAATTGAGAAAATTCTGCAGTTTTGGGTCATTTTGTGTGTGTTTCGGGCATGTCGGACATTTTTGTCCCAACTGTCCCAAGTTCCGAAGTGCACTTTGTTCCCCGATCGGCCGAAATCCCCGAAGTTGTTCCATTTTCGGGCCCGTCGGACATTTTTGTCCCAACTGTCCCAAGTTCAAAATTGCGCTCTGTTCCCCGATCGGCCGAAACACCCGAACCGCGTACTTCACTCTTTCATGTCCCAAATGTCCCAAGTTCAAACGGGCCTTTTGTTCCATTTTCGGCCGAAACACCCGAACCGCGTACTTCGCTCTTTCATGTTCCAAGTGTCCCAAACTTTAAAGTGCAAGTTGTTCCATTTTCGCCCGAACCGGCCGAGTCGCGTACTCCGGAACTTTTTGTCTCAAATGTCCCAAGTTCAAACGGGCCTTTTGTTCCAATTTCGGCTGAAACACCCGAACCGCGTACTTGCGTTTTCGTCCCAAATGTCCCAAAATGCATTTGTGCGTCTTCTCCCTGCTTCGCCCGAATCGGCCGAGCCGCGTGTTTTGCGCATTCGCGTCTCACATGTCCCAAGTGTACCAAGAGTCATTCGTGCTTATTTTTCCCGCTCTACCCGAATATCATGCTTATTCAAATTGGTGGGTATGTATTAAATGCGCATTGATCACCCTTCTCTCTCAGTCAACGGCCAACACGTCAGTCCCTCGTGGCAGAGACATAGCTGAGGCGTTAAGGAAATTCAAGCAGCGGATTCTGAAGTCGGTGGGTCCCTCTCAGTGACTGGCCACCTGTCTTCTTCTCCTTGTTCTTTTCTCTTCTTCCCTTTCTTTTTCCATTTTCTTTGTAAGAAGTTAAGGTATTGCGATTGGCGGTCCTTAACTGTTCTTGGTTAAAGAAGCGGTTACGAAGAGTAACTGATTTGTAAAGCTATATAATGGCCTTCCTTACGCCATTCAAAAGGAGGAAGAACTTGGCATATTTTCTGAAAAGTGTAAATAGATTATAAAGAAATCAATACAGAAGGACTTTTCCATTCTTTGTCTATCTGATCTCTGTTATTCCTAAGCTTTCATTTATTTTCTTTGTGAAGATCATTTGTCTCAAGTTCGTTAGTCTTACCGATTGCATACTCTTCAACTTTGCAAGCACGGTGATCTTGTATAACCAAGAAGGAACTTTGTGTCCTTGATTAATGAATCTGTGTTATGTTAAGAAACTTTGTGTCTTTAAATTCCATCTTATTTATTCAATACAAATGATCTTGTTTCAATTCACTGTGACTTTCGCATACATAAAGAATTACTCTGATATCTATAATTCTACATGTTGCCTTTCTGCTCTTTCCCGTACTCTCATTTCCTCAGTCCTTTTGTAATTGATGATCTTCATAGAAAACACTTTCATGATATCCAAGTTTAACCAACAAATCATGTTTTGTACATTTGTAAATAAGTTCGTTTCTGAATAAGGGAACCTCTCCCATTAAAGAGGAGGGACTTCTTGTCCCCTGACTGTTGCTCTTCGTAAAGTCCTATCTGACGACCAATAGATTGCTACCTACATAATCCCAGTGAAAAGGGACCTCAAGCCGATGTAGTTCTCTCATCAGCTAGGGAATAATATGAGGAGGTATGGAAATGAGTCGGTAGGTTTTAGGCATGATTTGGGTTTAGGTCTGTTAGGTGTGGGATTGTTATAGGAAAATTGGTATAGGTGATGTCGATTATGGAAAAAGAATAAGATTAACCCAAGGGTAAGCGTCGAGGACCAATTCCTATATAAGGTAATCAATATGTAATAAAAAGGTTAAAAGATAAGAGGGGGAAAGAAAGCCACCTGATTGGTTAGGATCATATTGAGTAGGTCATACCTTGGAGAAGGTGATGAACGTAAGACCCTAAAGACATTGCATGATTGATTGTTCGAAGGGTGAAAATTAGTCACATGATCACCAAATGTCATGGTTCCAAGGAGGTCCCTTGAGGTGGTAGGAAATGGGAGTGCGAATGGTGAGAGGGGTGAAAGATGGTTAAGTTTTTATGGTATGAGGTAACATGCTCTTTGGGCAAGAGATTTGAGGTCACAATGGGCAAGTCCATGACTAAAAGTCTTCTATTTTGACTTGTAGTTGAGATAGACTGATTGATGCGGGAAGTCTATATGGGATGATGAAATTAACTCCTTGAGGTCTTCATGAAGCTGATTGATGTGGGGAGCTTCAAATTCTCTCACTTTTTTGAAACGCTTTACATAGCTGTCCTTCGAGGGAGTAGTCTATTTATAGCAGTGATTGTCGAGAGGAATATGTCCTTTTGATGGAGTCACCTATTTATTAGAATTTTGACTCAAGGAGTTGGGTCCCATGTAATGACTTTGGAGTCATGGACAAGACCAAGGTGAAGAATAAGATTCTTGTTCAGAAAGCAGGGTGAAATGACCATGGGATCTCATCTAAAGGTAGACAAAAAGTATCCATGAGAATCATGGTATGTACAACGTTGTGGTACACATATTCAAGCAAAAATAACAAGTGAAAGGTATGCACATGATTCTTGTTTAATCATTGGTGAGGTGTAAGAAGTGGATAGTGCTCAGGGACGAGCATGGAAAGAGGCAAAAAGTGATGTAGGACTAAAAGTCAACAATAGAATGGTCGAAGATGCAAGGCATTAAGGGGATCAGTTCGGGTTTAACATTGGGTGAAGATAAACGATAAACACTTGATCCATAAGTATGAGTCATAATGTATGGTTCAAGTAAATTAGGAGAAAATTTTCCCCGTTTAATTTTTTTCTACTTTGGTTACATGTTGATTTTCTTTCAGGACAAGGTCATTGACTTGGAAGGTTCGTGCATGGACACATTTTTGTAGGCACGTTTGATAAATTTTTGGTAAACTTGAAGGTGGTCAAGAGCGTTAAGACACCGTTCGTCTAATAAGTCAAGTTGTGCTAAATAGTCTTGACAAAATACTAGTGTAGTATGCCCACATGGCAAAAGGAATGTGTGTATGCCGGTCCTTTCCAGATTGTCAACCACTTTCATGAGAATTTTATTTAAGGTCTTATTAGTGGATTTGGCTTGGCTGTTGGTCATGCATAATAAGGTGACGAAACTTAGTTGAATGCCGAAGGCGTCTACAAAGTTTTTGCAATGTTTTATTTTTGAATTGTTTTCCATTATCAGTGATGAGGCGATGAGGAACACCAAAGTGGCAAATGATTTGATGATTGATGAACTCACATATATTCTCGGCTATCATGGAGATGATTGGTATGGCTTCAACCCATTTTGTGTAGTATTCGGTAGCGGTGATTCTCTATTGATGGTATTGGGAAGAATGGGGGTTGATCTCTCGACAAGATGCAACCCCATTGAGAGAAGGGCCAAAGGTCATGGGCGACCTGTAAGGTATGACTAGGTGTATGATGAAGGTTAGCATGTTGTTGGCATTTTACACAATGTTTGACGTAGTCACAACAATCATGGTTGAGGGTCGGCTAGTAATAGCCTAGGTGAAGAATACGCTTAACAATAGCAAGGCCATTGAAGTGACCTCCACATATGCCATCATGAACTTCCTTAATGGTATAAGGAATTTCAAAACTCATGAGGCATCGTAAGAGAATACCATCAAATCTACACTTATAGAGGAGGCCCCCATGATGACATAATGAGAGACCTTTTTAAGGAAGGCACGTTGTCCATTATGGGTGAGATCAGGAGGTAAGATGGAGAGAGAAAGATAGTCGGAGTATTGTTTATACCAAAGGTCACTTGGGTCGGGGGTAGCGGTTCCGATGGAGTAAATGTCACAAGGTAAATAAGAAGGTAATTAAAGTCGTTATATGGTGACAAAGATTTTATAATCGATGGGTGAAACAGGTATTTGAGAAGCCAAGTAGGCCATGGTATCTGTAAATTTGTTGGTTGAACATGGGACGGTTTGAAGGGCGTAATGGTCGAAGGTGGTCAAAAGTATGTCTACATGATGTTTATACTTTTGAAGTATCTCATTATGACATTGGTATATACCATTGAATTGGTTTATGAACAATTGGGAATCACCAAATATTTTGATTGATTTGACATCTAGGGTGTAGGTGGCTTGGAGACCTAATACGAGTGCTTCATATTCGACAATATTGTTTGTACAATCAAAATCTAGTTTGAAAGACAAAGGCATGGGTTTACCATCAAGCGGAATGAGGATAACACCAGCCCCACCCCTGCTACCGACACTTGGAACCATCTAAGAAGAGCGTCATTTGATAAGCTGGTTCATCCAAGGAAAGGGTAGCAATTGACTCATCCGGAAAGTCAAAATTAGAGGGTCAATCCCGAAATAGGTGCGTCGACCAATTGGTTGGCGATAGTTTGGCCCTTGATGGACTTTTGGTGAATGAATTTGAGGTCGAGGTCAGCTACAAGCATAAGCCATCATGCGGCACTTGATTTTGATAAGGTTTGGCATAAATGAAGTGTAGGGGGTCGGTGTTGGTCACAACATAGGTTTTGTGGTTGAGTAGATAATGGCAAGTTTTGTGGCAATGAAAACTAAGGCTAATTTTTTTTTTTTTGGGATGGGTGTATCGGGTTTCATAGTCCAAAAGAGTACGGATTATGTAATAAACCGCCTGCTCCCTGTGTTGTTCATCACGATGAGCGAGCATGGCTCCCAAGGAGTGATTGGTAGCTGAGATGTATAGGTAGAAAGGTTGATCATATTTAGGTGGAATGAGTACGGGTGGTTGGAGAAGGTATTGTTTTAAGGCCTCAAAAGCTTTGTGGCAGTCATCATCCCATTTAAAGGAGACATCCTTCTTGAGTAGATGATGAAATGGTTGACACCGATCAGATAATTGTGAAATGAAATGGAAAATAGACTGTAACTTACCTTGTAGGCTACAAAGTTGCCTAAGGTTAGTGGGCGAGGCATTTCTAGAATGGCCTTGACTTTAGCAGGGTCAACTTCTATACCACGTAGGGAAATGATAAATCCTAGGAGCTTTCCTAAGAGGACCGCAAAGACACACTTCTTAGGTTGAAGGAGAACGCAATATTTAATGAGGTGGTCAAAAATGGTTTTGAGGATGACAAGGTGCTCGGAGGGGCATTTAGATTTGGTCGAGGATATCGTCCATGTAATCTTCCAATATATGATGCATGATGTCATGGAATATATAAGTAATAGCTCGCTTATATGTGGCACTAGCATTTTTAAGGCCAAAAGGCATGAATCGATAGCAGAAGGTCCCCCAAGGGGTGATGAATGCGGTTTTATGTTGATCCTCTGGGAAAGCAAGATTTGGTTATAACCTCGAGAAGCCATCCATGAGTGATAGCATCTCGTGACCAGCGGTAAGGTCAACCAGTTGATCAATACCGGGTAATGGGAAGTCATCCTTTGGGTAGGCTAGGTTGAGGTCATGGAAATCATGTAAATGTGGAGTCCCCCTATCACCTTAGTGACAAGGACAATTTTAGAGATCCAATGAGGATAATCGATGGGTAAGATGAAGGAAACAGAAAGAAGGCATGAAGTTCTTCTTTGATGAGAAGGGCAATGCGAGGGTGCATTTTCCTCATCTTTTGTTTGATGGGTTTGGCATCAGGAATGGTTACGATATTGTGGACCACTATGGTGGGGTCAATACTGGGCATGTCTGCATAAGACCAAGCAAATGCATGGTTATGATTTTTGAGAAAATAAGTGATGGCTTCCTGTTTAGTAGTATCTAAAGATTGACCAATCTTTAGGATGTGTGGGTCATCTTGAGTATGAATGTTGATCTCAATATTTGATCCATTCAACATGGTTTGCATCTCAGAGGGTAACGACCGATGAATATATGAGTCTTCTGCACTAAGGTAGGTGAGTATAGATTCATCATCCTGACATTGAATGATGTTAATTGAAGGTGTATCATCATCGATCATTTCAGGATACAGGAAGGGAAGAGAGGAAGGGGCCTCACCCTCGTGTTGATAAGTCAAAGGCCCCAAGGAAACGGTGTTTATGATTTTTTTGAGGGATAGATTTAGGATCCATCGACTCTGTCGATGAACATGGTGATGAAGGTAGAGCGGGTGAAGAAGGTGGAGAAGGGCTGATGTTCTCGATGGGTTCAATGTGGGCTTGCTTAGTAGGTGGTTCAACAAAGCTGATACCACTACGGTCATTATGTTTGCGGGTAGTACATGGAATAATAGTATGGCAGCCTTGCTCGTAAAATCCAAAACCAAAACCCTTCCACAAACATCGGTGCAAGAAGGTGTGGGTGAAATGGTTATTAGTGAGTGACTAGAAGTCAGTAGAAAATGGGTGGGTTTGTGACGGTGGTTCGGGTGTGTAAGTGGTAGTATCAAGTCCCCCATAGGTGAGACTAGTACGAAGATGAGGAGGACCATAAAGGAGGTGTTCTCCTATGCAGTGATTGTAGTGAGGGTATTGGTGAAGACTTCCATACTCTTGTGGAGTAAGGAATGTGTTGAAACTATATAGGTAATACTCCCCTAGAGTGAGGCGTTGAAAAATGCCTTCCAAGGGATCGGTTGTTGGTATGTGGGTAGCTAGAATAGATGATGTGTCGGAGGTCGATGTGGAGGTGGAGTTAACGGATTGGGAGGCTGATGGGTTGGCCATGGAGGTTGTGGCAGTGGTAGGAATGGAGGAGGTATGTGCGGTTGAGGTAGTGACTGTACTGGTAAGTGGAGGTGTAGATGAAGTGGTAGTGTTCATGGAGGTAGATGCCTTAATGGGGGTGAGCACGTCCTTGGGCTGGTAAAGCATGTTGCATGTTTTAAAAGGTGATGGATCAGCTGGAATAATATAGGTGTGCCCTTCATGCTCAAACTTTACACAATAATGCAAAGTGGAAGGAACATAACCCATGACACAAATCGAGGGTCTATCTAGCAACAGTTATATTTGTAACACCCATGACTTTGTTATTTTTTTCCTCCTTTGCATTGAAGTGTTGATATGTGATTTTCCTTATATGGATATGTTCTTCTGATTATTGGAAATCATGCTTGATATGGATAAGTATTTTATGCTCTTAAGATCCTTTGATTGAACTAGTATGACTTCTCTGAATCCATTTTTCACTTCTGGTAGGTGATTTGCAATCTAGTTTAAGAGTTGTAAACTTGTCTTTTTATCTGACTCATCCTTGGATCAATTTTAGTGATCCAAGGAATGTTTTAAAACTACTCTGTTGAATGAATGGTAAAATCGACATTCCATGAGTTAAGATACATGCTGGATTGAAATTTTTTTGTTGCAAGTTCTTTGACTTCTGTGTGAACGCACTTCCATTCAGTAGGTTGTTTGGCTTGGGTCCTTGAAGATTGACCATGACAGGTCATTATTGACAAAGATGGGAATATAATTATTCACAGCACAAGAGAAAGATATCTGGGATCCTATTAAGGACCAACACACGGATCCTAAGCTAGGTGAAAGTACTTCCTACCCAAGCTACATTACTTGATACAATTCTGTTTCTAACCTAAACTAGTACTAAAGAGTTAGAAGGGTTGTTAGGTATAAAAACTACAACCTAACACTACAAGGTTATTTTGTGATCTAACCTAGTTTCTAAAAGCTATTGTATTTTTAATTACTTACCTATGTGGAGTTATCTAACCTAATTGTTAAGGACCTATGTTGGGGGTTAGTGGTTAGTGTTATATCCTAAGGTATAAACTTTAATCTACCTAAGATATAACCTAAGCCATTAATCTATCCTAAGTTATTGGCATGAAGGGGAACCTAAGGGGTCACATGCACATTGGCGATGGTTCCTAAGGAATTTATGAAGATGATAAGGTTTATTAATTCATACGGACTACCAAATTTGGCAGGGGTTAATTGGTTTGGCGGAGGCTTAGGTGGCAGCATCACTAAAAATGGAAACACATGTTATTTTTGATTTGGAACTCGCCAGACTTGGCAGGTGGTGGCAAGGAAGATTGGGCAGAGATATGGAATTAATGAAATTAATGAACTTTTTTTCATGTAGCCCAAACCACTTTGGTAGGCATGCCAGCGATTTTTGTTTGGTTGTTTCATTTTGCATGCTCTCGATTTTCTTTCTACATGCACTCTAGTTTTTTGAACCAACAGTTTAAATTGCCTATGCATGGCTATTTTGGAGGTTTCAAATATATTTTTGTTTCGTGGAGAGTATATGAAGCATTGTGGAAGAAGTATTTTGTTGTTTGATCTTTCGTGGAGAAGAAGGGAAGAAGCGAGCTCAGCTAGAGGTCTTCTTTGATTTTACAGCTGACACTATCAGGCATGATAGGCCCTAACTGTTAAAATCTCTTGCTTTCCTCTAAGTGTTTTCATTAAAACAACTTTTCTCTGATGAGTTCTGTGCATTCATGCTTTATCAGTAAATTGATTGATGGGTTTTGTATAACTTGTATTCTGGGTTTTGAATCTGTGTTATACATGATTCTATTGGAAGCTTATTTTGCATTGCCATTTTCACAATGGAACTGTGAATACGTGAACAAAATTGGTAACTCTATTTATCTTCTTCAGTGGTTGGAAATAGTTGTTGGGTTCGACTTCTTTTTCAGCCTAAAATTGTTACTAAGACCTATCTATATTTGTTGAGTTTAGTGTTGCAAACTTGTTGTGTTTTATATACCTGAGCTGGTAAGCAACTATAGTTCTTATGGAAACTCACAAACTAGTTCAAGCTATTGGATTGGATAATTAACTGGGAATTAACCCATATATGGCTTGTTGTTTTTGTATCACCTTGTGGAAACTTTGACTGTTACAAAGTTTGCATGCACTGGGAAAACCATATATAGTTTGGTTTCTGTATTTCTCCTTGTGCAAAAAATTGACTTTTATTGAAACTTGCATGCACAGGAAAAACCGTATATGATTTAGTTTTTATTTCATCCTATGAAAACTTGATTGTTTTTGGAATAGTATTGACTTTGGACCTTGCGTTTGCTATCTTGGATAGATTGTACTGTTGTTCGAAGCCGCTTTAGGCAGGGTGCTTGTGAACTATTTTCCTTATGACTATTTAACTATCATTATAGGTTCATTGTGAACCCACTTTCATGTTTTGTAGTTGTTTGGTATGAACTCTTTTAAGTATCCTACATTTAGTATGAAACCGGATTTGATTGGATAAATAACTAGGAAGGGAAGCTCTTTTCTTATTCTAAACTATTTTATAAGAAGTCTCCTCTTACTCGATCTAGCTATACAGTGCTGGTGTATTTAGGGATTTGTGATTGAGAAATTGTGATACATCCATGTACAATTGTTTTGTTACTTGGTGTTTTTAAATTGAAATGGTAACTTTGTTGGTTGGATATTTTGTCAAACCAAAATATGAGGTTCAACCACAGTACATGGGATTAAATCCCTCCTCAAAGATAGGTGAGGCTGCCTGTTTATTTCTAATCTAAAACACGGTAAACAATATATACAGTATTCACACTAATCTAACCATTGGGGGTTGGAATGAAATCCCGAAATCCACATTCATAAATTCAAGGGTATTTCTTTCGTAAATAAACTGGGTCAGAAACTATTACAATGAAAGAAGCGGCAATAGAAAGGAAATGGGAGAAACATATTTTCTTTCGAGTAAACACAGAGCACGAAATAATCATACGAGTTTTAAATCACAAATATAATGTCCGAAATAATCAGAAACACTAAGATGCTATGCAAAGAATAGCTTAAGATCATGAACATAAGAACACTGTCTTAAGTAAGATATATTCCACAACACAAAGTCTCTAAAACGATATCAATTCCTATTCTTCAAAATGATTGAATGAAAACACAAAGTTTTCTTCTTTCCAATAGCCCCTAAATATTCCAAAAATCTCGACTCTTTTGGAATGCACAAAGCATCCCTTATTTATAACAAAAGAAGTAGAGATAAAATAGGGCAGATCCTAAAAATTAGTGCTTCAACAAGAGTTCTGTTTTGCATGATTCTCACGCAGGAGATCAAGTCAAAACATGATTCAAAAATGTGACGAAACAGAAATGAAAAAGACATGTCGATTTCAAGATTGAAATGACATGAAACGCTGGGACTTAATCTGAATCATCATCTTTTGCTCCTTCCTCTTTTTCTTCCTCCTGCTGAGACTGTTTGCTCTGAAATTCCTGGAACTTTCGAATTATGCCTTGCATTTCGTTCTCATCAGGTGCAGTGGAATGATCATTCCAAATTTTGCAAGTTTCATGAACATCGCTGGCAGTGCCGGGAAGCTTTTTCAATCCTTTGCTGAGTTTTCTTAAGGCCTCCAAAGAATGCTCAATCTTTACCAACCGGTCCATCTTTTCAAGATCAAATCCGAGCATTGATTCATGCTGAACAGACTCTTGGAATTGTTTGAAGAGATCATCCGCTGATAGTATACCTGAATTTCCTACTGACACCTTTGAACAAATCTTCAGCAACTCTTCTTCTAAATCACTTTTCCCATCAATCAGTTTATCCCTTGATTCTCTCAACTTAGTGCAGGCTTTGTTGAGAATCTTCACCCTGAATCTGATGGCCTTGGTTAGCTGGAAATGCTTATTCATATGAGGGAGAATACCTTCTTCAACCAAGAGATGTGTTGGTATTTGCTTTAACACTTGGAGAGCTTCATAAGTCAAATCAAGCTGTCCAATTTCTTGAGAAATCTCCTCATCCATCTTTTCTCCATCTTTCTGAATGTCTCCCACAGATTGATGAACTTTCACAACGCCTTGTATTACTTCCTTCCCCTGTTGGAGCAACCTTTGGACCCATTCATCAACCACCCTTCCTTGTTTAGCAATCTTCTCAATTGTAGGTACTGATGAGAAATCGAATCCGACAGGAACAGAAGAAGGTGGTATGGATTCAAGGGGTTTTGAGAATTTAAGCAAAACCTCTGTCAACTGCTCCACTTTTCTCTTAAGTTCATCTCTGCTGTCCTTTGTTTCTTTCAACTTTTGGCACAGGACGTTTATGGAATCCTTTGCATCTTGTTGCGCCCCTTCTGCTGTTACTTTCCCTAGAGCCACCCTGGTTACCTGATAATCAGAAGCTGTTATATCCTCTCTAGTTTTGTCAGCCGAAGGAGTGGCAATCTCTGCAAACTTATCTCCTGAAGCATCCACCAAAACCCTCGAAACTGTTTTGGGTTTCTTGGCTGATTTCGCAGAAGAAGCCTTGAGTGAGCTGAAATCAAAGGCTGGTAGGGGTACCATCACTTTCCTCTTCCTCGGAGTTTGCTCAAGTAACCATTGTGGCGTATCAGAGGAAACTGCCCCCGTCGTAGTAACTGGTATTCTACTCTCAAGAGGGGAAGATTCTACCATTGGAGGAGGAACAGTTGTTAATATGGTAGTAGATTCAATGAATAGAGGCACGGAGTTGTGGGGAGTGTTGGTGATCACTTAGGTTCCAGCGAGAGAGGGTGAGAGCCGGAGAAAATACTGGCCATGGTTGCAGAAGTAGATGGAGAATGAGGAGGTAGAAGTGGCTGTGAGGGAGGAGGTGCAGATTCAGACTCCAAAGCCTTGAATGCAAGAGATAAGGTCTCTCCAGTTGAGCAATCAGCAAATGGTGAAGACAGAAGCTGGCTTCCTCCTTCTTCCAAATTAATTTCTCCTATTTCTGGTGGTGTTGGTGATTCTGGCACATTCACCGTTTCTACAGGAGAGACAATTGAAGAGATTTCTCTTTCTTTCCTCTTTTTGACAATCTTGACCTTTATAGGCGCCTTAGAAGACTTTCTGTCCTTTTCCTTTTTGGAGGGCCCCGCCTCTAAAACAGCCAACTTTGAAAACTTATCATCTTTAAAATTCATTCCCCAAGAGGAGAGCCATGCTTTGGTGCGAGCAAGAATTAGAGCCGACCTATCTGTAATAGAGGCTTTTTCGCTGGCTGACCAATCAATAGGTGGGAAAACATATTGATCCTCCTTTAGTCCATCATAGGAAAGATCCAAAACACTTTCATTGTCACCTGTACCCTCTGGTAAATCAGCAAGCTCCAGTGTTTGAATCTCAGCAATAGTTAATCTGCTATGATCCTTTCTGCGAATAGCAACCTCATTACGCAGATCCACCCAAATATCCTCTATATTTGGCCTGTGCAAATGCTGGGTTCCATATGCCCTGAGCACTCCTCGGATATCAAAACCATCTCGAGGCTTCATATGCTTCTTTAATTTGTCCTGAAGTTCATGGACAACATTTTTGGCCTTTACTACCGTCGAGCAAGTGTATCTCCCAATAGAAATCGGGAAGGATACAACAGCCTTATGTTTGCTTTGTTGGAATTTATGAAAATCCAACAACTGTCTAACCAATTCTATCAATATCAATCATCACCTGGATATCGGGGCAAGCGAAAAGGTTCCCCCGAGTACATGACTGTTCGAAGATATGTAAACTTCTTGAATTGCAAGAAGATACACCCCCATTTAGAAACTTCTGCCCAAGCCTCATCTGAGACTCTTGTCTTCTTCAGCTCAGGATTTATCCTACAGATATTCTCATAGAAGAAGGCATCATTTACCCTTCTGAAATGCTCTTTAGACCCCTTTTTGGTCAATTGAGGGAAATATTTATAAACCGGGTTCACCGTTCTGCTTCCCTTAGTATCCAGCCCGGGATAGTTCCTCATCCCGGCTGCTGCGTATGCGACATATGAAAGCATATAAAACTTCCCAGTTGACAAGACCGTTGTCATTTGGGAATCAATCTCATTGCTGATGAGAGTACCCCAGTCAATTCCTTGCTGATTTTTCTTGATGGTGACCATAAATTGATACATCCATCCATGAAATACATTCGATTCGGGCAACCCAAAAACCCGACTCAGCAGGGTGATAATATCATTGATTTCTTGGATGAAATCACTCCTGGGGATAGTCCTTGGAAATCTAGAGACTGCTGGTTTGGCCTTGATCAGGAACTTTTTGTTTACATCCTTGATGCAGTCTTCCTGATTGCTGTCCCAGGCCTTCTGAGCCGACTTGATGTCCAACTCCCCATATTGTTCAAAATTAGGCAATTTTAAGAGATCATCAAAATAACCTCCATCCAATTTGATGACTACCTCACCATCCTGACTCCTCACAGAACGAGAAGCCGAGTGATAACTGGATGCGCAAGCCAAAATGAATTCCAGACATTGGGCGGACATGGGAAAACCCGCTGCGAGAGGCAAGCCACTGTCAGCTATAGCTTTCGTCCATGGAGTTGGGGAGGAACTCCTCACCCTACTCCAGAAGTCTTCCATGTCTATATTTCCAAGTTCTGTGTCTCGGATATCATAGTTACAATCAATGTATGATGGAGATTCCAGCTTCTTGAATTTGTATTTCATTCTGCCAGACTTTTCAGCCTTTTCCTGAGATGGACCAGGGTCCAACATGAAGAACGTTGCAGGAGGAAAGGTTCGAAACTCAGGAGGTGTTGGCCACACTGAAAATCCCGATCTGCCGAATATGCCGGAACTTCTGAAAAACCCGACACACTTGATACTGTCGGAACTTTGGGAAAGTCCGACACGAAGAACGTTGATGTCGGATACGGAAGAAACCCCGACACCTGTTGTGGATGTCGAAACTGGAAGAAAACCCGACACTTCAATATACTTCGAACTTTGAGAAAGCCCGCGCCAATTTGTCAATACACTTGGTCTCGGCTCTGCAAAACAATCTTCAAAACCCGAGAAGAAAAACAGGGTTTTTCATTGAATTCCAAAACATGCAATCTCCTTTTTTGTCATTCATGTTCCATGCATATAATAAAACTTGGAAGAAATAGCACCAAGTGGTAGTCTCAGAAGAGATAAACCCTAGAACCTAAAACCCTTCCCAAAACAACGCAGAAAGACGAAGAATAAAAATCATTCGCAACCCAGCAAGAAATTAAGAAGAAACCACGCGCAATCGATCCGTAAAAACCAAGAACAAAGAAGGGAGAAAGAAATACCTTCAATCAGAGAAATGGAAAATCGAAAACAGGTGATTCAATCGGGCAAGGCGAGCTTTCGGGTTTCGAAATCGGAAGAGCATGTGAAAAATCCACGAATTAAAAATAACTCCGGTAACAATGACGTGGAAATCCACGTATTTATAAGAAAATTAGCAATTAATACACTTGGGCTCGGCACGTGCCAATTCACCGACAACTCGGCATGAATGCCATGTCAGCATGTTTGAAAGGTCCGAAAACCCGACACGAGGGGACTTAGTGCAATTCGGGTTTCGGGTATCGGAAAGCATGAGGCACAAAACATGAGGTGTTTAGATGTTACATGGCTCCGAAAACCCGATACAAAGGACTAAGCGGAACTCGGGTATCGGAAAGCATGAGGCGTAAAACATGTTTTAGGTAAGGCATGTTCCGATGCACCGGAGGTCCGAAAACCCGATTTTCACAATATGAGGCGGGTTTCGGAAGACATGAGACATAAAGCATGTTCAAAACTTATGTCGAGCTGTTGGTAAAACCCGAAAACCCGAAATTCTCTAAAAGAGGCCATAATGCAAAATCAACTTCAAAAATTTCGTATAGGTTATCTAATCGTTTTGTCGTAAACTCAAAACGGAGATAACAAACTTGAACGTTGTGTTGATTCAGATATTATAGTCTTTTGATTATTTTATAAACTATTGAAGGAACATGTTGTTATCCTAACTTGGTTACATGTATTTGAATGGTGTTGATTCTTCGATGGCGTTTATGCTTTGCATTGTGCTCGGAATTGTAATTGATTCCTGGACTGTACGTATTATTTTTGATGTTTGATCTTGTCTTTTGTTAGAAACCTAATTTGTAGTTCTTGTAGTGATGCGTTGGCATACCATTGAGATGGTTCTACTTTGTCAAACTATTGGGAAGGCTTGAGTGTTAGCAAACTACTCAGATTCTTACCTCTTGTTGGGTCCAATAAATGTATGTTATGTCTTGGAAAATTGATTGCGGGTTGTGTTTGAACTTCACTGTTTTATTATCGAGTTTTAAAAGAGAAAGTTAATGGTAAGGATTGATAGCATTTCACTGATTGATAGTAAAGGGTTATAAGAAAGAGAAATGTTAACATGCTTTCTTCTTATCTTCAGGTTGTTCTGGTTCAATAAAAGATTGTTAATTCTTTAATAGATACACTGAGAAACCTACTATCCTTGGACTGTGTATGAACTTCATTATTACAATGTTTCAATGGATGGCATAATCCATGCATTATAATGTGAAGATTTGGAAGGGAAAGTAGCAATTATTTTCTTTTCCTTTAAGTTGATCTTGTTCTCTTTCTTTGGAACTATTGCAAGATCTTAATCAATATGCATGAGAGGAGGTAAAACTATTTATTTAAGTTGTAAAGAAAACATTAAATTGGGATCATATTCTATTAGGTCTCCTTTTCTAGTGTAGTTGGGTTAAGTTCGTTTGTTGGAACCTCCTGATCTTTGTTCTTATTGGAAAAGAAATTCAGTGTTTATTAGTCTTGTATACTTTTCATTTGACTAAACTAAAGTAGATAAGATTGAAGCTAGGTTGGAAAAGAAATTGTAGCTTGTTGTTGACTGTTAATCCATCACTTCTTCTTGGATTTCTTTCAATGGATCTATTTTGATGAATACCTTAAATTGTTAAATTTTAAAGTAGAGTTACTTTAAAGGAACAGTTTAAATCATGATATACACCTGTTTCAGCCTTGTTGATGATTATGTACTTTGGCAAATGGATTGCTTTCTCTTCTTCTTTACTTGAAAGTTAGATGAAACATCCAAGAGGGAATATGTTGTAAACACTTCTATATCTTATAGTAAAGATATGAGTTGTATTATATTTGGTAGATTGGAAACAATGATATGTTATGTTTTGTTGTTTGGTAAAGATAATTGATGGGATCAATTATACTTTAATTTATAGGATAGGTATTATAGATTATATTATGTTCTTCTTTTTGTTAAACTTGTTTAGTATTGCTCTTCTTTTTATTGATATTACTTATGCTTAGGGAGTATGAATTACTTGTTGTTCATTAAAGCAAGGGTTGTTTTTATTGGAACAATTAGTGGAATGCACTTTGTTTTAAGGATTAGTGCTTATCATGCTCAGTTCATTAACCGACCCGTGCTAGCAATTTTTGCAGATGGACTTTGTAAGTGATAAAAGAAGGCAAAAACTTTTATGATGCATTGGCTGATCTAAGTTGATTCTTGTGAAGAATTCTGATATGTTCTTAAGTTGTATTGAAAAAGAAAAGTTATTCTCTTTTGAATGAAGGTTGTTGTCATGCAGTATGTTTGTAATGCATAAGTTGTAAATGTATAAGTTTTGAAAAGGAAATGTAGAATGAGAATTTACTTTCATGGATTATGTAATTATCTTGTAATTTTGCAAAAGAAATGGAATCCTATTCTGTTGATGTTCTTCATGTTAATTATATGTTTCAATGAGTGTTCTTGGATAAGTAGGAAAAAGGGAATTAGAGTATTTTCCCTAAACATGAAGCAACTAAATAAGTTGCAGATAATCAATGTTCTTATCTAAACAATTCATATTATTAAGGTAATGTGTGATGAACTTACAATGAAAACTATGAAATTTGTAAGGGACATAAAGGGTGTGTTAAACCCTAAAACTTAATCATGAAGAGGAAGACTCTTCCTCTCTTATTGAAAAGTAAGAAAAAAGGAGATATGAATACAATCATTAGACTTCATTTAATAAAGTCTACTAAGTTACAACCTCGGTGGTTGTTACACTTCCTTGAATAGTTAAGTCACATTGAATGAAACTTAAGAGGTTGCTGTCCTTAATTATTGGTGGTTGTTTGTTTAGCCAATGTTAACAAACATTGAAAGAAACCTTAAATTTAAGGAAGTTATGCAAGGGTTAATGGAACCTGATTTGGAAAAGAACTTAGGGAGAGTTGGATTAGAGTCTGGGCAGGGTTGCTGAAATCTGCCTTTAGGAATCCAAATTAATTTAACTTTAATAATCTCCTAAGGGTATGTATATCTCGACGAGGTTGTTCTATAGGATGCTAGCACACGCCGACTGTAGGGTTGTACCTTCGAGAAGATTAGGATCTTCTCGAGGATACAACACTTGTAGTTGACATGTGGTAACACCCTTCGCATTGATCATCTAGATCTACACACTTTTGGACTTGAACTTAGTTTCTCTCCAGGACTGGGTAGTAGTGTAGTTGCGATACGAAGTAGCCCTCTAGGACTCAAGGTATCTTGGCACATGGGGTTGACTTAGGTTGACCCAGTATGCCAATCTATCCTAAGTCTTTGTGAGCTCCTTCCTATCATAACCTATGATGTTAACCAGAACTTGGGATAAACCTTGGGCAAGAGGACTGACGGAAGTCAGTAAAGGACATTCTAGATAACAATAGAGTGGGGTGAAGGACGTATTCTGATTGATGAGTATGTCATTAAGGAATAAATAATACGAAAAATATGTTAGAAATATTTGGCCAAAGTATTGCAAGCTGCTGATTGTGTTGTCCTATGTCACCTAGTCTAAGGATCATGATGTAGATGAATATTGGTAACAACTATTCAGTTAGGTTCCTTAGATAGATCACTCAATACCCAGATCAGGGTAAGAGAACCAAGTATACGTAGTATACAGAAAAGTATTCAATACTTATATTAAACATGAATAGATTGTAGTTTACCGAGTCATGAAATGAATAGATCGGTAGTTTACTGAGTCATTATAGCTGCATATGGTTATCTATTATAAGAATGGTTGTTTTGGAATGTGTGTTCTAAATTACGTATTTAGAATAGGGAACATTACTAAAAAAAAATCCCTTGTTTCTAAAGTCTTAAAATAGGAATGTTACATCTTGGTATCAAAGTTGAAGGTTGCAGATCTTGGACCTATTATGTCCATAATCTGATAAAAACTTGAATTTTCTTGTAACAAAAATTTTTATGACAAGAGGAAACGTTGTGAACAATGCTCCACTTGAGGAAGGAGCAACAATAACCCAAAAACTTGATGAGATCCTTGTTTCCCTATTGGACACAAGAGATTGTTTGATTGTGCTTGAGCAACAAGTGATGGGTAATGAGGAGGAAGAAGAAGCTGGTAATAACAATCAGCCACCTCTTGAGGACAACCCCAATATGGGTGTTGATAATAACAATGTTAATGTGCCTGACCAACCTAGAAAACAAAAAGGCTAGGTTGGTGTTGAACTCACTAATGATATAAAAAGGATAAGTCCACCTAAGTTTGATGGCACCACATTAGGTGATGGAGCTGAGAATTGGCTCAGTGAGATGGAGAAGTACTTTACAATAAGGAACTTCTCAGAAGAGACTAAAGCTATTTGGGGAGCATATCAACTTTCCCATGAAGCATCTTCATGGTGGGACAACCGGAAGGATGAGCTAAACATTGATGAAACTAACATCACTTGGGATCAATTTAAAGGTTATTTTAGGCAACGATGGCTACCACAACTTTATTATGATCAGAAAATGACTGAATTTTAGAACTTAGCTCAAGGGAAGTTAACTGTAATTGAGTATTAGGAACGGTTTACGAAACTACTCAAGTATGTACCTCAGTATCAAACTGATGAGAAGTTCAGGATACGAAAATTCATCATGGGGTTGAATCCCATTATTGGGGGAGAGGTTGATGTTCATAGCCCAACCACTATGGAAGGGGTTGTTGAAAAAGCCATAAGGCAGGAATAGAAATTAAAGGCTATTTCTCCACAAAGGAATAGGCATGGAAGAAAGTTCCAAACTCTTCTTTAGCTTCTCTTGCACTTAAGAAAGGACCATGGAAAAATTTTGGTAATAAAAGTAAGTTTCCAACCGATATTAATAAGAAACAACAATGAATAAGATTGCTGAAAATACATGGAACAATTTTCCAAGAATAATAATAACGAGAGAAAACCCTATGGAGGTCAAAATGACAACTTTAAGGTGGAAATAATTCTAAGCCCAAAAAGGGACCCGTAGTGAGGCTACTTATAATCTATGGAAAATATCATTACATGAATCAATGTCCTTTGAAGAAGGATGATCGTAATCAGTAGCACAAGATACATGCTTTGCATTAGCTGACAAACAAGCTAAAAAGAAAGTTACACCTATTGAAGTTCCTGGTAAGTTATTCGGCATACTTGTAACTATTCTTTTTGATATGGGAGCTACTGAATGTTTTATTTCTAGTAAACTTTCTTCAAAAATTAAAAGAAAAGATGGAAAAATGGATAAATCATGGACTATACATTATGGTAATAATTCTATTCATACAGTTAGTATGTGTCTTTTCGAAGTAGTCCATGACCTACCTAGCTTTTCCACAGAAGTTGATCTCTATGTAGCACCTTTGGGATCTTATGATATAGTCATAGGTGTAAATTGGTTAGCAGAGCATAAAGTAAAGGTAGACTATTTTTAAAAACATATTAGTTGTTTAGATGATCTACGAAAAACAACAGAGATTCGTGGTAAAAACGAGAAATTTCTGTTAGGAAATTGTTAGCTATGTAACTTAAAAAGGCCAATAATAAGGGATGTACCTTATATGCAGTAAAAAAATTGAATCTGCGAAAGAAAACATTGATTTTATGGAACGTTATCCGCTGTTACAAAACTATGGTGATGTGTTTCTGGAAGAACTACTTGGATTACCACCCAAAATGGAGTTTGTCTTCATAATTGAAATCAAACTAGGTATTGAACCTATTTCTAAAGAATCTTATTGAATGACTACCATAGAGTTAGTAGAGATTAAGGTTCAATTACAAGAACTTTTGTCTAAGGGTTTGATTAGACCAAGTGTTTCACCTTGGGGAGCACCAGTGATCTTTGTGAAAAAGAAGGATGGAACCCTTAGATTGTGCATTGATTACAAGATGTTAAACAAAACAACAATCAATAATAGATACCCACTTCCTAGAATTGATGACCTATTTGATTAGATGCATGGAGCATCGGTATATTCTAAGATAGACCTTTGATCTGGATATCATCAATTACGAATTAAGGAAGAGGACATTCATAAAACAACTTTTAGGACAAGGTATGGACATTATGAATTCATGGTTTTACCCTTTGGATTAACGAATGCACCTGCAACTTTTATGAACTTAATGAATAATATCTTTCAAGAATACTTGGACAAGTTTGTGCTTGTATTCTTGGATGAAATTCTCATATATTCTAAAAGTGTGGAGGAGCATCATGAACACTTGAAAATAGTTTTAGAAATTTTGAGAAAAATACGGTTATATGGTAAGCTATCCAAATGTTGTTTCTATGACACTGAAGTTCACTATTTAGGTCATGTTATAAGTAAAGATGGGATTATGTAGATCCTTCTAAAATTGTAGCTATAATCGAGTGGCCTGCACCAAAGAATGTACATGAAGTTAGAAGCTTCATGGGCCTTGCAGGTTATTATAGAAAATTTGTTAAGGATTTTTCTAAGGTGGCTACACCAATAACTTCATTGTAGAAAAAGGATAAGAAATTTGTTTGGAATGATAAATGTGAAACTGCTTTTAAAAATTTGAAAAGTCAGTTGACTTCAACACCTATTTTAGCTATACCTGATCCAAATGGAGACTTCACGGTTGTAATGGATGCATCTGGGGAAGGTCTTGGAGGTATTTTGTTACAAAATGATCATGTCATAGCTTATGAAAGTAGAAAACTTAAGTTACATGAGTTGAATTATGCTCCACATGATTTAGAGCTTGCTGCCATAGTTCATGCACTTCAAGTTTGGAGGCATTATCTACTTGGTAAACCATTTGAGTTGAAAATTGATCATCTTGGACTGAAGTACATTTTTACTCAACCAAATCTGAATGCAAGACAATGAAGGTGGTTAGATTTTTTGTCTCAGTATGATTTTGACATAAGTTACATTAAAGGAAAAGAGAATAGAGTGGTTGATGCTCTAAGTCATAGGAAGCACATTTATGCTCTTATAACACTAAGAAATCAGTTTAAGGATGAAGTAAAAAGTGTTATGGAATCTACTCTTACTTTCAGCAAGTAAAAATAACACTTGCTGCAGATCCGAAGGATGAAAAGTATAAAGGTTTTCACTTTGATAATGAGGGAATCTTATGATATGAAAACAGAGTATACGTACCCTTACCTAATGATTTGAGAAAGAAATTGTTGACAGAGTTTCACAATTCACCTTTTTTTGGACACCTTGGCATTACAAAAATGCTTGCTGATATAAAACAACAATATTTCTAGAAAGGAATGAAAAAGGATGTTATAGATTTTGTGACTCATTGTCTAGAATGTCAACAAGTAAAAGTGGAACATATGCATCCAGCTGGTTTATTGTATCCTCATAGCATACCGCAGTACAAATGGCAAGTAATAAGCATGGATTTTGTACAAGGATTTCCTATGTCAAGAAATAAACACGATGTTATTTTGGTAGTAGTTGACAAACTAACAAAAGTAGCTCATTTTATTGTTGGAAATCTAAAGGATGATTCTCCTATTTTGGCTAAAATATTTGTACATGAAATTTTTAGATTACATGGAGTACCTGAATTAATCATATCTGATAGAGACCCTAGAATGACATCAAGGTTTTGGAAAATGCTTAATGCAGCTCTTGGCACTAAATTGAATTTCAGTTCTGCGTATCATCCGAAATGGATGGACAGACTGAAAGAGTAAATCAGGTTTTGGAAGATATGTTACGGATGTATTGTATGGATCAGCAGTATAAGTGGGAGGAGTACCTTCCATTAGTTGAATTTGCATACAATAACACATATCATGCTTCTCTTAAGATGGCACCTTTTGAGGCGCTTTACGGAAGGAAATGCAGAACCCCTATTAGTTGGGATAACATTGAGGATAGAGAGGTAATTGGACCTGAAATCCTTACGGAAATGGAACAACAAGTTAAAATGATTCGTGAACACTTGAAAGAAGCTATAAATAGGCAAAAGAGTTATGCTGACTTAAAGTGGGTTGACAGGAAATTTGAACTTGGAGAAAAGATTTTTCTTTGAGTTAAACCAAAAAAGAGTTCCATAACTTTTGGCAAGGCTGCCAAGTTATCACCACATTATGTGGGACCTTTTGAAATAGTTGAAGTAATCAACCCTGTAGCTTATCGTCTAGCACTACCACCTACTTTGTCACGAATGCATGATGTTTTCCATATTTCTTTTCTTAAGAAATACGTTTCAGATTTATCACGTGTTAAATTGGAATTCCTTGCAGGTCCAAGACCCAGGAATAATCATGGTTAAGCCCATTCAAGTGCTAGAAACTCACCAGTTGCATTTAAGAAATAGAGAAATAAGTCAATGTAAGGTCCAGTGGGACCATTTTAACAAGGAGAGTGTAACTTGGGAAAATCTAGAGGATATGAAAACTACTTTTCCATATCTATTTGAATAGAATTAAATCATTGACTGATAAAATTATATGAATTTATCCTTTATGACATTAAGTAAGCTAGTTTTGGGCAAATATTTACTTGATTTGAATAAAAAGTTATTTAATACTGATTTACGAACTATAAGGTTTTGAAATATTTGACTTAGGATAAGAGAAGTGAATGAATTGACTGTCCTTGATGTAAATTGTTAAAAGGATGTAATCATCGGGATGATGATTCTTTTAGGAGGGAAGCATGTAACACCCTTGACTATTGTTATTTTCCTCCTTTGCATTCAAGTGTTGATATGTGATTTTCCTTATATGGATATGTTCTTCTGATTATTGGAAATCATGCTTGATATGGATAAGTCTTTTCTGCTCTTAAGATCCTTTGATCGAAACTAGTATGACTTCTCTGAATCCATTTTTCACTTCTGGTAGGTGATTTGCAATCTAGTTTAAGAGTTGTAAACTTGTCTTTTTATCCGACTCATCCTTGGATCAATTTTAGTGATCCAAGGAATGTTTTAAAACTACTCTATTGAATGAATGGTAAAATCAACATTCCATGAGTTAAGCTACATGCTTAGACTGAACTTTGTTGTTGTAAGTTCTTTGACTTCTATGTGAACACACTTCCATTCAGTAGGTTGTTTGGCTTGGGTCCTTGAAGATCGACCATGACAGGTCATTGCTGATAAAGATGGGAATGCAGTTATTCACAACACAAGAGAAAGATATCCAGGATCCTATTGAGGACTAACCCACGGATCCTAAGCTAGGTGAAAGTACTTCCTACCTAAGCTACGTTACTTGATACAATTCTGTTTCTAACCTAAACTTGGTACTAAAGAGTTAGAAGGGTTGCTAAGTATAAAAACTAGAACCTAACACTACAAGGTTATTTGGTGATCTAACCTAGTTTCTAAAATCTATTGTATTTTTAATTACTTACCTATGTGGATTTCTCTAACCTAATTGTTAAGGACCTATGTTGGGGGTTAGTGGTTAGTGTTATATCCTAAGGTATAAACATTAATCTACCTAATATCTAACCTAAGCCATTAATCTATCCTAAGTTATTGGCATGAAGGGGAACCTAAGGGGTCACATGCACATTGGAGACGATGGTTCCTAAGGCATTTATGAAGATGATAAGGTTTATTAATTCATATGGACTGCCAGCTTTGGTAGGGGTTAATTGGTTTGGCGAGGCTTAGGTGGCAGCATCTCTAAAAATGGAAATACATGTTATTTTTTATTTGGAACTCATCAGACTTGGCAGGCGGTGGCAAGGAAGATTGGGTGGGAGATATGGAATTAATGTAATTAATGAAATTTGTTTCACGAGCCCAAACCGCTTTGGTAGGCATGCAACGGATTTTTGTTTGGTTGTTTCATTTTGCATGCTCTCGATTTTATTTCTACATGCACTCTAGTTTTTTGAACTAGCAGTTTAAACTACACTGCATGGCTATTTTGGAGGTTTCAAATCTATTTTTGTTTCATGGAGAGTATATGAAGCATTGTGGAAGAAGTATCTGGTTGTTTGATCTTTCGTGGAGAAGAAGGGAAGAAGCGAGCTCAGCTAGAGGTCTTCTTCGATTTTACAACTGACACTATCAGGCATGATAGGCCCTAACTATTAAAATATCTTTCTTTCCTCTAAGTGTTTTCATTAAACAAATTTTCTCTGATGAGTTCTATGCATTCATGCTTTATTTGGTAAATTGATTGATGGGTTTTGTATAACTTGTATTCTGGGTTTTGAATCTAGGTTATACATGATTATGTTGGAAGCTTATTTTGCATTGCCATTTTCACAATGAACTGAATATGTGAACAAAACTAGTAACTCTGTTTAGCTTCTTCAGTGGTTGGAAATAGTTGTTGGGTTTGACTTATTTTTGGCCTAAAATTGTTACTGAGACCTATCTGTATTTGTTGAGTTTAGTGTTGCAAACTTGTTGTGTTTTATATACCCGAGATGGTAAGCAACTCTAGTTCTTATGGAAACTCACAAACTGTTCAAGCTATTTGATTGGATAATTAACTGGGAATTAACCCGTATATGGCTTGTTGTTTTCGTATATCACCTTGTGGAAACTTTGACTATTGCAAAGTTTGCATACACAGGAAAAACCGTATATAGTTTTGTTTCCATATTTCTCCTTGCAAAAACATTAATTAAGCTATTAAAACTTGCATGCATAGGAAAAACCGTATATGGTTTAGTTTTTATTTCATCCTGCGAAAACTTGATTGTTTTTGGAACAATATTGAATTTGGAACTTGTGTTTGTTATCTTGGATAGATTGTACTATTGTTCAAAGCTACTTTAGGTAGGGTGCTTGTGAACTATTTTCCTTATGACTATTTAACTATCATTGTAGGTCGTTATGAACCCAACTTTCATGTTTTGTAGTCGTTTGGTATGAACTTTGTTAAGTATCCTACATTCAGTATGGAACAGGGTTTGATTGGATAAATAACTGGGAAGGGAAGCTCTTTTCTTATTCTGAACTATTTTATAAGAAGTCTCCTCTTACTCAATCTAGTTGTATAGTGTTGGTGTATTTAGGGATTTGTGATTGAGAAATTGTGATACATCCCTGTACAATTGTTTTGTTTACTTGGTGTTTTTAAATTGAAATGGTAACCTGAATGTTGTGTTGATTCAGATATTATAGTCTTTTGATTATTTTATAAACTATTGAAGGAACATGTTGTTACCCTAACTTGGTTACATGTATTTGAATGGTCTTGATTCTTCGATGGCATTTATGCTTTGCATTGTGCTTGGAATTGTAATTGAGTCCTAGACTGTACATATTATTTTTATGTTTGATCTTGTCTTTTGTTGGAAACCCAATCTGTAGTTCTTGTAGTGATGCGTTGGCATACCATTGAGATGGTTCTACTTTTCCAAACTATTGGGAAGGCTTGAGTGTTAGAAAACTACTCAGATTCTTACCTCTTTTTAAATCCAATAAATGTATGTTATGTCTTGGAAGATTGATTGCGATTCAAAATTGATTGTGGGTTGTGTTTGAACTTCATTGTTTTATTATCGAGTTTTTAAAAGGGAAAGTTAATGGGAAGGATTGATAGCACTTCACTACTTGATAGTAAAGGGTCCTAAGAAAGAGAAATGTTAATATGCTTTCTTCTTATCTTTAGGTTGTTCTGGTTCAATAAAATATTGTTAAGTCTTTAACAGATACATTGAGAAACCTCTTGACCTTGGACTGTATGAACTTCATTATTACAATGTTTCAATGGATGGCATAATCTAGGCATTATAATGTGAAGATTTGGAAGGGAAAGTAGAAATTAGTTTTATTTTCCTTTAAGTTGATCTTGTTCTCTTTCTTTGGAACTATTGCAAGAGCTTAAATGGTATGCATGAGAGGAGGTAAAACTGTTTAATTAAGTTGTAAAGAAAATATTAAATTGGGATCATATTCTGTTAGGTCTCCTTTTCTAGTGCAGTTGGGTTAAGTTCATTTGTTGGAACCTCCTGATTTTTATTCTTATTGGAAAATAAATTCAGTGTTTATTAGTCTTGTATACTTGTCATTTGACTGAAATGAAGTAGATAAGATTGAAGTTAGGTTGGCAAAAGAAATTGTAGCTTGTTGTTGACTGTTAATCCATCACTTCTTCTTGGATTTCTTTCAATGGATCTATTTTGATGAATACCTTAAATTGTTAAATTTTAAAGTAGAGTTACTTTAAAGGAACAATTTAATTCATGATATTCACTGTTTCAACCTTGCTGATGATTATGTACTTTGGAAATGGATTGCTTTCTCTTCTTCTTTACTTGAAAGTTAGATGAAACATCCAAGAGGGAATATGTTGTAAACACTTCTGTATCTTATAGTAAAGATATGAGTTGTATTATATTTGGTAGATTGGAAACAATGATATGTTATGTTTTGTTGTTT
Source organism: Taxus wallichiana var. yunnanensis (assembly GCA_018340775.1). Lineage (NCBI taxonomy): Eukaryota > Viridiplantae > Streptophyta > Pinopsida > Cupressales > Taxaceae > Taxus > Taxus wallichiana. Next base: position 142,373,072 of record CM031238.1, read on the forward strand.
GGTAAAGATAATTGATGGGATCAATTATACTTTAATTTATAGGACAGGTATTATAGATTATATTTTGTTCTTCTTTTTGTTAAACCTGTTTAGTATTGCTCTTCTTTTTATTGATATTACTTATGCTTAGGGAGTATGAATTACTTGTTGTTCATTAAAGCATGGTTGTTTTTATTAGAAAAATTAGTGGAATGCACTTTGTTTTAAGGATTAGTGCTTATCATGCTTAGTTCATTGAACTGACCCATGCTAGCAATTTTTATAGATGGACTTCGTAAGTGATAAAAGAAGGAAAAAACTTATATGATGCATTGGCTGATCTAAGTTGATTCTTGTGAAGAATTCTGATCTATTCTTAAGTTGTATTGAAAAAGAAAAGTTATTCTCTTTTGAATGAAGGCTGTTGTCATGCAGTATGTCTGTAATGCATAAGTTGTAAATGTATAAGTTTTGAAAAGGAAATGTAGAATGAGAATTTACTTGCATGGATTATGTAATTATCTTGTACTTTTACAAAAGAAATGGAATCCTATTCTATTGATGTTCTTCATGTTAATTATATGTTTCAATGAGTGTTCTTGGATAAGTAGGAAAAATGGAATTAGAGTATTTTCCCCTAAATGTGAAGCAACTAAATAAGTTGTAGATAATCAATGTTCTTATCTAAACAATTCATATTATTAAGGTAATGTGTGATGAACTTACAATGAAAAACTATGAAATTTGTAAGGGACATAAAGGGTGTGTTAAACCCTAGAACTTAATCATGAAGAGGAAGACTCTTCCTCTCTTATTGAAAAGTAAGCAAAAAGGGAGATATGAATACAATCATTAGACTTCATTTAATAAAGTCTACTAAGTTACAACCTCGGTGGTTGTTACACTTCCTTGAATAGTTAAATCACATTGAATGAAACTTAAGAGGTTGTTGTCCTTAATTCTTGGTGGTTGTTTGTTCAACCAACATTAATGAACATCAAAAGCAATCTTAAATTTAAGGAAGTTCTGCAAGGGTTAATGGAACCTAATTTGGAAAAGAACTTAGGGAGAGTTGGATTAGAGTCTAGGCAGGGTTGCTGAAATCTACCTTTAGGAATCCAAATTAATTTAACTTTAATAATCTCCTAAGGGTATGTATATCTCAACGAGGTTATTTTGTAGGATGTTGGCACACGCCGACTATAGGGTTGTACCTTTGAGAAGATTAGGATCTTCTCAGGATACAACACTATAGTTGACATGTGGCAACACCCTTCTGCATTGATCATCTAGATCTACACACTTTGGACTTGAACTTAGTTTCTCTCCAGAATGGGTAGTAGTGTAGTTGCGATACGAAGTAGCCCTCTAGGACTTAGGGTATCTTGGCACATGGGGTTGACTTAGGTTGACCCAATATGCCAATCTATCCTAAGTCTTTGTGAGCTCCTTCCTATCATAACCTATGATGTTAACTAGAACTTGGGATAAACCTTGGGCAAGAGGACTGACGAAAGTCAGTAAAGGACATTCTAGATAAAAATAGAGTGGGGTGAAGGACATATTCCGAGATTGATGAGTATGCCATCAAGGAATAAGTAATATAAACAATATGTTAAAAATATTTGGCCAAAGTATCACAAGCTGTTGATTGCATTGTCCTATGTCACCTAGTCTAAGGATCATGATGCAGATGAATATTGGTAACAAATATTTAGTTAGGTTCCTTAGATAGATCACTCAATACCCATATCAGGGTAAGAGAACCAAGTATATGTAGTATACAGAAAAGTATTCAATACTTATATTAAACATGAATAGATCGGTAGTTTACTGAGTCATGAAATGAATAGATCGGTAGTTTACTAAGTCATTACAGTTGCATATGGTTATCTGTTATAAGAATGGTTGTTTTGGAATGTGTGTTCTAAATTACGTATTTAGAATAGGGAACATTACTCAAAAAAAAAAATTCCCTTGTTTCTAAAGTCTTAAAATAGGAATGTTACAATATATAAATTCCCCCTCCAAGATGTAAAATAACTCTAGAAACAGTGTGGGGGCCGACGCGAATGTGGAGGATGACAACGCCTACTATAGAGGTGATAACTTCATTAAATGAATGCAACATGACCATATATTTATGCATGCAATTGTCGGTATGTGCATTTGAGCGAATGCATGGGACAAAATGATGTTAATGCTAGCGCCCCCATCGATCATCACACATCGTATATGTATATCATCGATGTGGACGAGAGATGAAGAGAGTTGGCACAGGTCATCGGTTTGGTGCGGTGTGATATCTTCCTCCGAGAAGCTAAGGAGGCTACTATGTGAGTAGTGTGAGGTGTGGATAAAGGTGGCAATTTGGTGATAGAGGCACATGATGGGGTGTGATAATGAAGCTATGGGTTTATGGTCATTGGGTAAAACCTCAATAGATTGAAGAACCTCCCTGAGAGCTTGACGATGGGGTTCCGAGGTTTGGATGAGGTCATATAGGGACATTTTGAGGGGGGATTGGTGTAGTTTTTTGAGCATTGTGCAATGTGTGACCCCATTAGAAATAGGGTATGTGGGGCCGTAGATAGTAATTTTAGGTGTGGGTGTAGATGGTATGTTGGGTATAGGATTGGTTGGCGAGTCAGTTGCCTTTTCCTTGCCTTTGTCTCTCTGAGCATGAGTAGTGACATGTATCATGTTGATCTGAGGGGAGTTGGCAAATGGAGAAGGTGTAGGATGAGTGGTATAACGACATGATGGGAAAAAACCTATTGGGGAGAAAAGCCTTGTGAAGTGAGTTGGGTGCAATGACATTTAGGTAATGGTGTGGCAAGTTCTTTGATGTGAACCATGTTAATTTCGAATCTTGGGGTGGTTCTAGGAGCCATTGGGGTGAAGGGTGTAGTTGTTGAGTAGGAAGTTAGGGAAGGACTGTGGGAATGGGCGTTGGTGAAGCAAGGTCCTCATAAAGAAGGTCATCATCGTCAAAGTTGGCATAAGGAGGACACAACTAGATAAGGACGATTTTTCAAAGCCTTATAGTTCTCCACATCATGCCCTGGCACACGATGGTAGGCACAAATTTTAGTGTCATCAAACCCTTTTGGCTTGGGTTTGAGGGGGTCATAAGGTTTGAGCGGTGGTAATGTGATGAAAGAAGTCTCAAGGAGGTTGGTTAAGATTTTGGCATATGACCCTGCTAGTGGGTCACAATGAGAAGTGAAAGTGGGTTTGGGCATAGGTGTAGCTGATTGTTGAGGAATGGTCCTTGCAGGAGGGGAGTGGGTTGAGCTATGGTTTTGGGTGTTGGAGTGGTCTTGGGTGTTGGTCATGTTTGCTTGGGTAGGGGTATGGTAGATGAATGGGAAGGAGGGTGTATGGTTGTTTTGACTACCTTATTGGAGGGTAGTAGATTTTTTTGTTTAGGTTACACCTTCTTGGGTAAAGGTGATATGGGTGTATGAGATCTAGAGGGAAAAGCGAATGGGGAAGAGGGAAAGTTACCTAGGGAGATAACGGAGGTGCATGAGGGTAGATGACACGGGTCATGCAAGGGGTGTGAGGGATAGAGACGAAGTGTAGGGAGTAGTGAAGAAGTTCTTTGAGGCTATTGGAGGTATGGGTGGTAAAGATGTTTTAGGTGCAGTGTAAGTCGTGTTGGGTGCTTGGGTATGTTATAGGTTTGTAAGGAAGGAGTGGGATGTTATGTTTTGGTTTATTAATAGGTGGAGGTTTCTTAACTACACTTGGAGGTTGAGGTCCTAAGATGGACGAAAAGGGTGAAGGTGATCTTTGGTATGATTGGCGCAATGGGTATGAGTTCTATGGGCTTGGTTTTTCTGTTTAGGTGCCAAAGTAAGTTTCATGTTGACTTTGGAGAATGTAGATAAATCTAGTTTGATAGGTGGTTGAGTAAGGTTGGTGGTTGGGGTGACCCTAAGGTAGTGATAGGTTTAGTAGAGGAAGATGATGTAGGTGTGGGTTTGGATTTAGATATATGTTGGGTTATGGGTAAGGGTGTGTGTGGAGCTATGATGGGTGTTGTGGAAGAATATGTGGTAAAGTTGGTTATGTTTGGTTCGGTTGGTCGAAATATTTTTGGGTAGATGGTGGAAGTATCAGCAAGTGACATCTGCATTTGCATTGAGACAAGAAGCAGAAGGTGCCCCCAAAGTAAGGCTCTATCCACATAATCTAAGCGATTGGCCAAGCGTGAGAATGGCGCATCTCCTGTAGGTGAGTTTAATGAGGGCCTAGTGGAAAATCCTGTAAAATGTGTCTTAGAAATGGGGAATTGGCTAGCTTCAGCTTCCGTGGGTAAGAGAGCCGAAAGTAGGTTTGTAGGATCTTGGGTAGCTGATGGAGAATGGTCACCTAGAGGAAAAGGTATCTCTACTGGATCCTTGATAGGTGGAGGAGAAAATGGGTGCTCCTTTGTAGGTGAAGGAGATGATGGGTGCTCCTCTATGGGTGGAGGAGGTAAACAAATATCCTCCATGGACTGAAGAAGTGTCGTGGGTGACAGCTTCTCTAGGTGGAGAAGCCAAAGGTGAAATAGTCTCGATATTAGCGGAGGGCTCCTCCACGGGTGATGAAGGAAGTGAAAGGTGTTCCTCTATGGGTGGAGGAATAGGTGAAGTGGGTTCAAGTGTAGGTGGAGGAATTTGGGCTAGAATTTCCTCTATGGAAGGGATATGAGGTAATTCGGAAGCAACGGGTGCGTCAATGAAAATAGTGTGGACCTCGTGGGTATGGCTATCATGAGTTGAGGTTTCACCGGTTTGATCAGACGAAGGGGCATGATTAGGAAAAGGCTTCTTAAAAATGTGTAGGTTTTGATTGGTAGGCGTGTTAGGATTATCCACGGTTAACTCACCTTTCTCGAGCATTTCTGGACAATGCAATTTCTGTCACTATGACCCTTTACTCGGTGATAGTTACAAAAGTCATGTTCTTTATACCATGTGGACATGAGGCGGCGAGGTCAAAACCAGGTGTGTGGTTTTATGGGCGGAAGGGCGATGGCCCCAGCTTTGATGAGCTTTTCTAAGATAGAAGAGTAAGACTCCCCAATTGGGGTGTATTTCCGTTATTCCCGTCTGAATTGAAAAGTATGAATGGGTGAGAGATTAGATGAGGGGATAGCCTGATTTGATGGATGAGCTAGGCCGGCTTTGAGTACCACTGCATTAGCGGTTCCCTTGGCTTTTGAATAATTGTTCTATGGTTTTGAAGAAGAAGAGGTATCATTCGACTTGAATGCTGATTTCTTATTGTGTAATTGGATTTTCTTCTCTTCAATGGCCCGAATCTCTAGCTTTCGTGCCATGGTGAATGCTTCATTAAAGGTTCGGAACAGGTTTGGGGTCGGTGAGATATGTCTAACACAAGCCCATGTGAAGAGCTTGATGAGTTCCATTTGTGGTAGTTAGAAGGTGAGTTAATTGATCGAGGCTATGCCCAATGGTGATAAAATCTATGATAGATTCATCATCATACTGACATGTGGAGTATAGGTTAGTCATGGTAACCTTCTTAATGATATTAATGGAGAAGTGATCCAAGAAGGCTTGGGCTACCTAATTAAATGAAAATATAGAGTGTCTAGGTAACCCACTATACCAATCTAACGTAGGTCCAGTCAGAGACATGGGAAAGGTCCTCAAGAGAAAAGCATCATTGTGGGCGATTAGGTAGAACCCATGTTTGAATGACCACAAATGTTGTTGTGGGTCTTCCTTGCTATTGAAATAATTTAATTTAGGCATTTCCCAATGCACGGGGTATGGACAAATAGGAATGGATGGGTGGATAGGCTCATTACAAATCTCATCATAGGTGAGAGTGTTGCGGGAGCTAGAAACCGATGCCTCCAATGTCTGCATCTTGTCCATCATTAATTTTATTAGGTCATTGGTAGGTTGTGATGGATGGGTACCTCTTGTAGCGTAAGAGGGTTGGTGTTGGGCATGTAACAAGGGTGGCATTCTAGTATATGGTGCTACCGCATAGGTAGATTGAGAAGAAGGTAGTGAAATAGGGGTACATACCCATAGTGAATAACAGATGAAATAGGAGGCTACTGATAGTACGTATATGGAGGTGGAAGGGTCATGGTGACCCTAGTGGCAATGGGGGCCAACGATTGTGGAATAGAAAGGACCACATTTTGAAAAGGGGTAGGGGTCACCAATACGGGAGGTGGTTGTCGAAGGTATGGTGGATGTGGCGGGTGCAAGATGTAGAAGACGTGGCAGTCATAGCGGGTATAGGACCTAGTTGTGAAATGACTGAGGGTAACGTAGATATAGGTAGCGCGGAGCCGGATGGGGTTGACGCAGAGTGGGAAGGAGAGTCGGTGGGATAGATACGGGCATGCCGTATATCAACTGACCCAAGGCATCTCGAGTGGACGAGTGGGAAAGATAAAACTGCAAGGTGGCCGGGTTTTGGTCAAGGAGTTGTGCGAACTCCTCATCTCTGTAGCGATAGTGATAGGTTGGATAGGTTCCATGGCTGGTGATAAAATGGAAGGTGGAAAAGGGATAGGTGGCAGTGGTTGAAAATTGGCATGGAATACAGGGCGTTTGCTTGTCGATGCATCGATCATTCTACCATGTGAACAGGTACTAATGGGGTAAGACTGCTTTTTGTAAGTGACACAAAAATACAACATAGGTAGGATAAATAGGCGGTGGTGGGTGAATTGGGGCTAAAATGGCAGCTGGAAAATGACACAGGCTAACCGATGCCGGTTAGGGTAAACTAACACCGGTCACAAGTAACCGTTAGGTCACTGTGGAAAGTGGACAATTGCTCAAAAACAAGGTATAAGGATAATCTAACTGGTATGCCAAATACTGATGAGATTTACAAGGTCAATGTATATGATGAGAGTGATAGGGACTCTGAATAGTCAAAGAAGGTGAATAGGTGTCCTTTTGGGTAGGTTAACCAAAATGACAGTGAACCGACGCCGGTTGGGTATAACCGATGATGGTTAGGGGGTAACCGATGATGGTCGTTGGTGACACTAGTTCTTGTGAAATTGAAACAAGTGATGAAGAAAAAATGGTTGTGAGTTAAAATTTGATGTGGAATCAAACCCAAAATTATGAGAATGATGAGAATATGGTCCAAGCACACTCAGATGAAGTTGGAATACACCAACTATGATGAGGAGCGTGCAAGGAGAAAAAGGAAAAATGAAGAGCATGACCTCTCACCTCAAAATGCAAGCCAAGAAGAAACACTAAGAAAAACATGATCCTAAGAGTGATTTTTCTATTATGTTTGTTTAGCTTATGCTATTTAAGGAATGAATCATGAAATTTAGAATAGATTTTTTGGTGAGGATGGCTTCCTGCGAAGAAGGAGATCTATAAGGTGAGGTTTTAGGTATGTTATGGCGGGGGCGGGCCTTGCTTTGAAGTATGACTCGACAGAGCAGTGAGCTGGGTGCCCATTGTGTCGTGATTGTGTGATCACCTACAACTTCTTCTAGGAAAGATGTTGTTTAAGAATGTGTGTATTTTAAATTTTTGTGGTGTTTGGTAAGACTCAGAGAAGGAGAAAAGGAAAGAAGTTCTTTTCTATGATTCGTTTGTCAACCATCAGTTGGTCATGACTTCCAGGATATAGGTTACCCTCATTTAATGTGAGATAATGTAGAAACGCAAAATGAAATGCAATGATTTTTAAGCCCAAATTGAAATATGGAATTCGATGACACAATAAGAGGAATAAGAGAAAGTATGATCTTTTACTAATGCAATGCAGATGAAATAGAAGAAGAGTTCTTTTTAAGCACCAAAACATGATTGCTTTGAGAGAATAGAAAGAAAAGAAGATTCCAAGGAAGAAATTTTAATGTGAGAACCTTTTAGAAAGGAAACAAACATGCAACTTTTCACCTAGAAATGAATGAATGCAAAGAACCCCGAATGGGTCCCACCAGTGTGCCAAAATGTTTCACTTGATTCTTAGACGTTTCTTCAAAAATGATGAAATAGATAGGGTAACGGGTGTAGGAGGAATACTTGTTGAAATGTTGGTTGATAGGTTATTGCATGCGTGTTGACTCCTTGATCCACAACTAATCGTGAGAGATTCCTTTTGGCTGGGAGGAACTACCTGAAATAAAAAGCAAGACCACCAGAAAGAGTTAAACAATATATGCAGTGGACTGCCTAGCGTATGCTAGATCTAGGAAGTGTGATACTTCCTAGATGGCTATCAATCCACTTTGTTTAAAACAATTTAATCTGGTAATAAAGTAAATCCTATTGTAGTTAAAATGATTTAGGTATCTCATTTAAAACACAATAAGAAAGATCTAATCTAACAAGCTAGGTTAAAATAAGATCTGAAGGTCAAGTAACTGGTTTTGGGTCTCTGCAGGTTTGACAGAGGTCTTAGGTAGGTCACAGGTGAGTAAGGGTGATATGGGAATATGTAGGTAGGTTCTTTGCTCTAGACTATATTGGTAGATACAAAGACTGATTCCATTTAAGGGTGACCGACATCGGTTTGGGAGAATTAGTTCCGATTCTTGTGGGACTTGGGAATGTCACAGAATGAGCTTTAGATCTCCCATATGATTGTACAAAGGACTAGCCTGGTCAAAAAGAGGTATTAAGTTGTTTAGACGAGATTTGGTGAGGTTTTAATAGGGCTATGGAGGGGTGAGTATTAAAGGAGGTCAGTGGGTGGCTAGGAGAACAAAGGATGAAAATACGATGATGAAATGAGTGAACTAGAGGAGTAAAATGTTCTACTTACTTGGAATCTAGTTTTGGACATCTATGAGTGAGGAATGAAGGTGCTTGATAAGAGGTTAAAAGTTGTAGAGGGTCACCAAATGTTGGGGAGAAATTGCATGGGCTGAATGTGCTCTCCTTCTTGCTGATTGGATCAAATCATTGTGCTAGGGTGAGTCCGGATAGTTGTTGGGTGAATCTTTGGATGTCCGTGTAAGAGAAAATACTTTATCTCCTTCTTTACATGCGTGTTCTCCTTAAACTTGTTCTCAAAAGATGTGATATCTCTCAGGAATCTGCCAACCTCAAAAATAAGGTTGTTTTGGGGGTTAAAAGGTGACCGGCAAAGGGTTTTGGCTTAATCGGCGGTGGTTAACGGTAACCGACGTTGGTTAGGTGGGATTTCCTAGGTTTGCTAAACTAGGCAGATCCCCTTGATTTTTGGGATCTTGTGTGTTGGCCCCATGGATTAGGATGGAAGCTTATTTTAAGCATGCGGGAATGTGGTTAGAGGGAATGTAGGCATTGATTTTTAGGGTTTGGGTAGGTCTTAGTTAGTTATGACAACTTACTAAGAATAGGTCTTAGGGTGAGGTGGCTAGATGAGGTGTCTAGGTGAGGTGGATATGTGGGCATTATCCCAATTAAGATATTTAAATAATAAATATGGTGAGGATAATGAATTAATTTAATTAAATAAATTAAATTAATATTGGAGTGGGGTGAAGGGGGCCATGGCTAGGTGAATGTGATGAAGGTGTTTATTTGTCGAGGGATGAAAGGGGAGTGTGACCTAATTTTAGTGTTTACAACTGCTTCAATAGCAAGCCTCGTTGGAGGACCTACAATCCTAGATTTGTTGGGAACATAGCCTTTCCTTGGGATGTCTTTGTAAGGAGTGGGTTTACTACTTTGAGCAACTTGCTTTTTCAAAGCTAGCACATCATTAGCTAACTTAGTGAGTATAGCTTCTGAAGCATTGGAGGTTTCTTGACTCTTTCCCTTGAGGGAAGTTTTCTTGAATTTACCCACCATGATTAAGTCATCCTCAATTTTGATGGCCAAGGACTAAAAAGTTCTAGGGTAGCCACTCTAGCCCTTCTCAGCTGATAGCACACTTCTGGTTGTTGTGCGTTAATAAAGAAACATTTTTCTCCATTAGGGTTTGGGTGAATCCCGGCTGGAACTTTGTTCACCATTTTGTTGAATTTAGCCACGAAGTTCCTCATGGGTTTTGTTGGCTCTTTCTTCACCTAAGATAGTTGGGAAAGAAGGGCATGTTCATCTTTTTTGTCTTGAATCGATCTTTAAACTTAGTTTTCATATCATTCCAATTGGTAATGCATCCATTTAGTAGATGATGAAACCAACCGCAAAGAACATCATGCAATGTTTCAATGAAAAGCTGAATAGCAATATCTTCATATTCTACCGACAAAATAGCACATGTAGCGAAAAAGGAAAAAATATGGTCATCTAGTGATGTCTTCCCATCTCCATTGAACTTGGGAAGAATCTTTCTTGACCCTCATCAAAGTTCATGTCGAGTTGGTAAGGCCAATGGGCCTATGGCATTTCCCCATGGTACGTTGACTGCCATTTTGGGAAAGGTGGTATGCAAAGGTAAAACAACATGAGCAAGGACAAGTGCTTGATTGGTAGTGATTCCTTCCTTGCTTGCTCTTTCAGGACTTGATGCAAGGCTTGCAGATCTATGAGGTGTGTTCTTCTTTGGAGGAGATAACTTGAAACCAAACTTTCCTTGAAAGTCAAAAATGGGATCAGATTGACCTTTAGCTTTTTCTCCTCACGTAAACCTCTTTCCTTCTAGTTTGAAATCTTTATTGTGAAGGGATCACTGGCATTTTTGATCAGCTCTAGCCTTTTCTCTTCGCTCTCTTTCTTGAGCTATTTGTACCTGAATAGCTCTAGCAACTCTCGTGGCTTCCTCTTCTTTGTTATCTAGTACTAATGCAGTAAGGTGAAAATGATAGTTATTGGTGTGCTTTTCCCAAATAGCTTGCCTCAAATCTGATGATATATCTTCTTGAGTATTTGTAAAAATAAGATTTTGTTGCAAGATAGGTGGGTTACCTGTAATAGTCATACAACTTATTACCTTGGTGGAAGAGGACCGGGTTGGTGAACAACGATCAACACGTGTCTAGGAGGTCTTCTGGCCACAAGTGCGGGTGCTCTTCTTGTAATTTCTTCAATGTAGATTTCTCTATCAATGGCTCTATCAACAACAAAAATTGCTGCAAGCTTTCACAATTATCCCAAGCTACTGTTTGAAGGTTGGCAACAATTTCTCCTTGAAAACATTCATTGGGCACAAGGTTCGGTTGAAGAACTGGAGCTTGTGTAGAGGGGATAGTCATAAAAATTTAAACAAGAACTGGTTAATGATATCCGAATCCCAGTAGAGTCACCAAAAATGTTAGCATTTGGATTTGCACGCATGTAAATGATATGCAACATGCAGTGTGGGAATGAAGTCCCTCCTCAATGAAGGTGAGGCTTCCTTTATTGAAAACCAAAATTGTATTTACATCTGTACATTCAAAATTGTATGTGGGGGTGTTTTGGAACATCAATGGAAAGAAAAGTGAATGAGGAAGATGGAATGGAATGAAGGAAAGGAGTGGAATGGAATGAATTGAAAGAACATGCAAGAGTTAGGTAAAAATAGAGCCTAATATTGCATGAAGAAGAAAGGTGAATAACCAACACAAATAAAATGGAGTTTGAGTTAGCCAAACAAGAATGTGTAAAAGGGAACACACATGAGCAAGTAGATAATCAGATCTTGATCACTATGAACTAGAACAACAGATTAATAACATTGAAAATAAGATCAAATAAAATATTTGCATGCAAGATTCAAACATCTAACATCTAATGAACATAAGAACATCAAATGTTACAAAAGACAATGAATGAGACACAAATTCATATTTCATTAACTCAAAACTGTTTTCACAAAAGAACACAAAGTTTCTTTCTGAAACAAATCTTGCACACAAAATTATTTCTTCTCCTCTCTCAAAGTCACCTTTACAAATGAGCCCCTCACTTCCTTTTATAACCCAAAAGTTGGTTACAAAGTAGTTAGGGTTTAACATGATCATTAAATAAGGCACCTAAGTGACCTTTGAATTTTTCTAACCAACTTTATTAAAGACAACCAAAAATAGAAATCACTTAAGTTACCCACAATTCCCGAAAACAAATAACAAAATCCTTTTCTTAAATATCCAATTTTTAAAATATATAATAATAACCAGAGTTCCTTATCCATTGAAATGAAGTCCGCTATCTCAAGCGTATGAAAAAGGACTCTCCCACTTCGTTAGATACCAAGAAAATTAACTCCCGAACCTCTAGTGAAATTAGGATCTCGCCGCTTTTTCTAGTTGAAAGGATCTAAACCTTCCCAAAGTTTCAAACATCTTTTCTTCTATTGGAGGTTTGTTTGGTCAAAGAATAGCCTCACAAAATACCTACAATTCAAGAATCCTACCCGCATATCAATTAAATTAACAATTTTGGATTGAGCGTTCTCAAATAAGTTCTTTAATTTGATGCACCGCTCCATTGAAACTGACGAGAAATTGTTGGCGGGAGTGTACATGTCCTTAAACAATTGTGAAAATTTCTCTTCCACCTGCTTGATGAACACCTTTGATTATGCTCATTTACGAGGTTGCAAGGAATCTCAGCTATGAATTCTTGAATCAAGGAGAGTGAAGTGAAGGCTTCATTGCACATGCTCTCATAATGGATCATAGAATCCTTGAGAAGCATCTTCCTTGATTTGAGATGTAGACACCAAAGAAAACGTGTCCCTTGATGTTCAAATTTGAGAATTCCTTCAATGGCTAAAACTGAGGATTCCATACTTGTCATCTCCTGCAAATTGGGCAATATCTCATCCAAATTTGATATATTCAAAACAAAATTTCTTTGAAAGAAAGAATTAGATCAAGATATGCACTAAAATCTTCATGAATCTTAGTCTGCGTTCTTGATCATCTCTTGGCCTAAAACGAGAATATTTGGAAGCCAAGTTTTAGTGACATGTCCTAATGTGTTTACTTCTTTTGAAAAATTGAGAGTTTCTTTACTGTGGACGGCCACTACATCGCAGTCTTGGGAAAGTGGATGATATGGGATTTATCAAATGTTGAGCATATTCCACCAATTGATTCTTTTTGGCCTTGAGATGAGATTTCTAAGACTTATATTTCTCAAGTCTCTTCAACACGATATCAATTGAATCTCGAGCCATCGCCATGTCACTTTCTACTGTGGACCTCTCAAGTCAAATTCTTGAAACTTCATAATTAGCAGGTGTTATGGCATGACGCTCCTTATCAACTTGTGGGATGGTGAGATCTACAAATCTATTTCTGTCACTATCCACCATTATTCAAGAAAGAACCTTAAGTTTCTTTGGAATGACATCATTTGAAAGTTTGAAAAGGGCATCGAATCAATGTCATTCACCTTGACAACCATGTTCCTTTTCTTAACCTCGGAATCAACCCAAGAAGGAGTATCATGCACTATTTCTGCATATAAAATCCTAGAGCTCAAATCAATATTCTCATTATTCTTGACATCATGAGATCCTGCTTGAATCTTATCTACAACCTCGATTTGAGGAGAAACAACCTCAATATCCACCTCCTGATCATTCGGGAGATTTTGGGAAATCCCTTCATGAACTACATGCTCCGAAGTGTTTGATATTTGAACTACCTACACCTGAGTGGATGCTTGTTTGAAGCATGGCTGAGGATCATTTGCCATGAGCTTCTGAGCACTATTAACAATGTGGGTAGAAGAATCTCTACTTGAGGTAGAAAATCTTGATACACACTCTCTTCCTTCTTCGGGGTTAGGATCTTTATATTTTTCTCCTCGTGACATGTTACTTGGTGAAGTGGATTTTGGCAACCACTCCTTTCTTGCTTGTTGTGTATGATTAGATGGTATAGAGGTTGATCAAGAAGAGGATTTGGTTTAATGAAGGCCTCCTCATGTTGGCAATTTTGTGATCCTAAAGCATGATCTTGAATTGATTATAACTTGGAAAGTTCTCTATCATACCAAGATATGCTTCTTTCAAGAATCGGTTGATTCTTGCTATCAAGAGAAAATTCATCTCTTTTGGTCCAGTCAATTTGAGGCAATGGGGTAAAAGAAACTACATCATATGAGGGATCAATGACATCTTCATCATCATTTATGAATGAATCGGGAGGGTTCTTGATGTGGAAGGCCTTGATCTGAGAAAGTGTTAGGCGAGAAAACTCTCATCTTCTTACTTCATGTTCGTCCAAACAGCAGCCCAAAAATCTTCCATGGTAGGGTTATGTTGATACTTTTCTCCAAGAATCTTCTGCATATATCCATTGATATCAAACTGGGCTCTCTTCACATATGGATGAATTGTGATGAGGGCGAACTCTTTTTCCATGAGTTGTGCACTGAAAAGATTTGGACATTGATATTCCCCAATTTGAATTGGGAAATGAATTCCTGAACGGTGCTTGTCACTGAGAAGATAGTGAACTTGGAATAGTTGTCGCGCAAGTTCCATTAATGCCCATCTATCATTGATGTACTTAGGAAGCTTCCACGGAGTACCAACAAAGCCACTCACGTGAATGTAGGAAAAGGATGAAAATTGAATAAACCATGTTCCCCATTGGGAAATGACACTCATGGATTCTTTAGAAAATATTTCCTTTGTATTCCGATTCAGGTTCCAAATCACGCGGAAGGTGAATGCATTGTTGACTCTTCTAAAATGGTGAGAGATATTTTATAAACCGAGTTACAGTAATATTGAAAAACACTATTTGACGGCCCCATGACTCCTCTCATTTTAAGTCCTGAAAATAGCTTTCTTCTTGCTACTGCATAAGTCAGATACGATGTCATGTAGAAGCATCCAATCATCTTAACTTCTATCAATTGTTTGTGAAGGGTGTTATTGATGATGGTGGTCCAATCCACAAACTCTTTAAGGATGATACAGATAAAATGATACATCCATGGGTGGAAAATCCTAGTAGAAGGTAGACCGAAAACTTGACTTAGGAGAGTAATCATGTCCCTAATTTCTTCCATGAACTCAATGCGGTACAGTTCTTTGGGAAGCCTATCAATTCGAGGCCTCTTGGTTACTAACCAGTTGTTATTAACCATCTTGCTCCACCTAAGGGGTTCTTCATCCCAAAATTCTTGTGTTGACTTGGTGAGTGATATCTACATTCTTAGGAAAGTCAGGTATGCCGAGAAATTCCTCAATGTGCTCTGGTGTGATTAAGAGGAAAGGCTCACAATTATCTTTAAAAATTCCCCATCTCTCAGGATCATAGTGCTCAACACAAGTGATAACCAAATCTGGACATTGCACCGAGACAAGAAATGTTGCTGCTTGGGGTAGACCACTATGGTAAAGCCTATCCGAGAATATGGTCTTACCTTAATTTTTGACCCGCTCGCAGAATTGTTGCATATTGATGTGACCTAGATTTGTATCATTGATATTGTCATACGCTGACTTAATGGAACCGGAGGGATGATTCCTTAGAATTCATACTTGAGTGTGGATTTGTTTGATTTCTCCATTGGCTTCCTCGATCTTCTTATAGATTTGTTAGATTTTTCAGCCATTATGAAATTTAAAAAAATGACTCAGGCACGTAAAACAATGCAAGCGGGGCAGTCTTAGTCTCCAAAATCCTGTCGGTCACGAAGAACAATATGATTCATTTTAATATTATTATTATTATTTAAAATAAATAATAATAATAATAACTAGTCTTGTTTACAAAATCACACACCGAGACTAGGTATTGAAATCACTCAAGTTCAATATCGATTTTTATGTAATTTTTCGGAGTAAATTCTCCCAGTATGTGTGAAAATTTCCTGATTTAAATAGCCACGTACTTTGAGATTCACTTCTTCATTGCGATCGTCTGATCGATGCGTGATTGAAACTTCTTGT
Organism: Taxus wallichiana var. yunnanensis; assembly: GCA_018340775.1. Taxonomy (NCBI): domain Eukaryota; kingdom Viridiplantae; phylum Streptophyta; class Pinopsida; order Cupressales; family Taxaceae; genus Taxus; species Taxus wallichiana. The sequence goes on from CM031238.1 coordinate 142,388,843, forward strand.
AAATGCGTTGATACCCCTGGAGAATGCGTGATTTCTTGTGTCGGAAATAGAAATGATTTAATCTTTGCTCAGCTGGGAAAACATGTTCTTCTCTACAAAGTTTATTATTTTCTTTATTTCCTTGACAACCTCAGCTATCCTTGGCACGCGCGTATGTGTTCAAAATTTTTGGGATCATTATTTTCCAACATGGCTGATTGCGTGTTGGTAATTGCATTTTTAGATTGTGTGGAAACTTCCTTTCTTCTCCCAATGTGGGAATCTATATTTTGCAAATGCATAAGAGATTTATTTATATTTTTCTTCTCAAAACCTACGTGCTTCTTTGTCCTGGCTTTGGCCTGTGTGGATTCGTGGCCTTCTACCAATGCGTGGATTTCTCCTTCTGAAAAATGCGTGGTATGTTGGCTTTTACTTGTCTCTTTCTTATGCAAACGTGGGTTATTTTACCCTTTGGTCTGCGTGGGTTACTTTCTCTAGCACGTGGGTCTTCTTTGCTTCAACGTGGGCTCCTAAAACATGCGTGGAAGATCACCTCTGCCCAATGCGTGGGGCCTTTCTTGTTTTCTTTCTTTTTTGTCTTTCTCCCTCCAAGCATTGGAAAATTAGTTCTTGTTTTCTCTGGTGAGCATGGGAAGGTGTGTTCTTTTGATATCTAGTTGTATCTCCCTTATGCATGGTTTTGAATTCCTCCTGGTGGGCATTAAAATATGACTTTATATTAAAAACAAAACCTGCGTAGCTTTTTTTTGTTTAATGCTCTTGCTGCTTTCTAATGCGTGGAGATTCCTTCTTTGTCATTTTCCTATTTTTGGTACTGCTTCCTTCAAACTGTTCCTTCCTATTGCCTTCTTTGCACATGGAGTCTTCTTGTGTTTTTTCTTATTCCAAATACTTCTACAAAATTCCTTTATCTCCCTTGGGTTGTGCAGAGATTAATTGTTTGGACTGTTCTGGCCTTTGCTTTGGCCTATACCTACTACTTCTCCTTCACAATGACGTTCACAATATTGTGGAATGTGATAAAAATATTATGATGTTCCTTAGAAGAAGTGAGAAGAAATTTTAGAAAGCCTTGTACGACTCTTTCCAACGAGTCCGTGAAGGAATTTATGAAGGTTAAACCGACTTCCCCTCTTCCCGGGTAGTGGAATTAATTGCCAGGGGAAATGGGGAAAGCAACGACCAATTGCCAACGGGAATGGTAAGGTGGGTTAGCATTCTCCGTTCAATTTTCCCATGTGGGAAATCAAGAGATTTCTTTCCCGTTTGCTAATTCATTGATTTGGCAATTGGTGGAGAAAAACCCACAAGTGTGAAAGTAAAATAAATTTTCCAGAAAGGGAAATCCGGGTTCGGGAAGCCAATTGGCATTCTCGGCAATGGGAAGAAGAAGCTTATTTTTCCCTGAATTAAAATAAAACTTGTCAAATGAATTTTAATTAATATTTATTTAATTAAATACTCCTACGTTATCAAAAATTACTTTTATCAAACAAAGAGTAATTAATTAATTAATTAATTTTAATGTAGTTCAAATCCTGACGGAGGAGTTCTCGCCCGAAATGGACGAAACGAAGACCAAAATGATCACAAAAATGAGATAGTCATCATGAGAGTGATAAACCATGTAAAGTAACACTTTTGAAAAAATTCAAAACTTCCATTTTTTTAAAATTCAATTTTGTGAAGTCAAAATTGGTGATAACAACTAGGAAGAGTGTTGTTAAGGCTCATCAAGGGTTTTGGGACTTAGAACTACATGTGATAGAAGTGACCATGGGAGGAGAAGATTGTTTGGGTACTAGTGATTGAATTGGTTGCTAGTGTCTACTAAGATGTTCAGTGCTTGTATTTTCTAGGCTAGAAGAGATTCACTATTGATCCTCTTTTGTCACTTTGGTTTTGCGCCAATGTCAGGGCATACTTGTAACCTAAAAATAAATAGCTAGCTACACATACCCATAAACCACATCAAACCTAATAAACAATATGCATAACGGGGAGTTAGACAAACTTCGATGGTCACCCGAAAAGTGATCTTACGACCGAGTGTTGTACTACATCTCAAACTCCATGTAGTTCTATGTGTATGTGTGTGGAATGATGCCCTTTATTGCCCTTGTGTAAGTTTCATGATGATAGTGGGCTAGATATATATTGCTCCAAGTATGCAAATATGTGAGCTGGAATAAAATGAACTTCCCCTCCTATTTTGTGTATGTAGAGTGATGCAACTCTTTTCCCTTGTATGAGTTTTCTAGATATATTCCTTTGAAATGTTCTTATGCCTTTGATCCAAGCTTAGGTGATAATAGGTAATTTTTAGTGCTTGACCCCTTATTTGAGTGTAATAACTAAGTATATAAATGATTCCCTTGTTTTAATTTTGTAATTAGAAATTAGAAGGCCGACCCAAAGTATTAAAATATTTCTAAGACGTGTAGACACTAAATCACACACTTTGGGTACATTTATAGGTCCTGATCACATACCACTATTCATATGATTCCTACGAGAGAAAAGTACTAATTAACCATTGTCTTTGGCTTCTTTGATTTCTTTCTAGTTTCCTTCTTCACACACCCTATTTCCTAGTATGAATTTCGATACTTCAGATGTTTTGAGTCTAGACACCAAAGAAATAGCCGGGATGTCGGCACTCAGGCGCCCTCATCCCCTTTGGGTGCCCCTAACCTCTTTTTTATCTTTATCGCATCTTTTGGGTCTTTTCTAGCCATTGGGAATCTTTTTTTCTTGGTGTTCAACCTTTTAGTGGTTAATTACAAAATTTAAACAAGGGAATCATATAAATACAAAGCTATGTGACCATAATAAAGGACCAATCTCTAAGCATCTATTACTATCACCTAAGGTTACATCCAAAGGCATTTCAAGAGCATCAAAGCATCCATCTAGCTTCATTAAAGGGACAAGGGAATGCATTCTTCTACATACACTTCATAGGAGAAGAAGTTCATTTTAAAATGCACACATCTACTTACATTGTTAAATCTATCTATTACTCATTATTCAGGCATATTACACAAGAGTCACCTAGGGCACGATTTTACATACACACACGCACACAAAACTACATGGAGTATGAAATTTAGCGCAGACTCGGATCGTAATTTCAATCAGTTGGGTGACCATCTGGGTCATTCGACTCCCCCTTTTCATCTTTTTCTTTATTTGGATTTGATGTGTTTTGGGGATTTATAGGTGCTCTTTCTATTTGTAAATGCATGAAATTTTTGTGGATATATTGTAACACACGTGTGATCAAAAGTGAAGGGTAATAACATAGAAACAACACATAAGAAATTACTTTTCAGCCATTTTCATAGTCATGGGCACCCGGAAGAAGTTTATAACGACCACTGACTCCCCTAACCCAATCCAAGCAGATCCGATAGTCACATAATTTTATGGGCACATCACCAAAAATTCCTCCTCTTGTTTATTAGCTTTACAATTCAGCACAATCTAGAATTAATTACAAAATTAGCTATGTACTTTATCCCTTCCCTTACAATTAAGATTTTAAAATTAATTTCTTATTGATCGGAGTCGATATGTACTTTATTTCTTATCTATTGTGTTCTGACTCTGCAATTAGGGTTTAACATATTTTCAATATTTTTTAAATCATTTGGTGAGCTTGTCCTTTGAATACTCTCCTCTTCTTCTTTATTATGGCGCGCAGTCTTATGAAAAGTTTACAGATTTCATCTCCAAGAGATCAATGATCATCTTGTTAAACATCTCTGGATCTAGATCTACTTTTTTTGTTGCTCTTGAGGAGGCCACTAATCTTTTTGATCTTAACATTCATGTGTCCATCCCCCTTCCATGACTATTTCTATTCAACCACCTACTTCCAATCTTCCACCTACTTCTATTGTTCCCATTTCTGTTCTTGATCCTACCAAACACTTCACGCCACCCCTTATTTCTCAAATGTGATAAGACTCTTCCGATGACACTAAATATATATCCTCTCTTAATTAGGATCTTCAAGTTCAAATATCTAATATGTCTAATGTGCTTGAAGATTCTAAAATTCAAGATCTATTCATTTAAAGTATATTTATTCCACTCTAGGAGATTGTTATTTTCGAGACATCTCCATTATTCAATCATTTATGTTATACTCTTAAGATAAGTGAAAGTAAACTATTATCTACGGGTAAGCTTAAGTATCATGAGAAGGCTTCATCCTCTATGCAATTTTAAGGAAAATACACTTTCAAGCCATCTAAAAACCTTCGAAGCTAAATCTACTATTAATGTTGTCTCTAATCTTGAAAAGCTTCAACGAACCACCTAAGTGTAGGTTTACTAAATTTCCTTTTTCTCCGCATATTCTATTTCAACAACTCTTTGAGAGCAATCTTATTACTCTTCCTCCTATGATCAATCTAGACCCATCTCATCCTAAAGGTCACAATTACAATGAAAATTTTATATGTGACTATCATCAATGCATTGGGCATTCTACATATTGATGTTTCAAACTTTAAAGTCTTATTTAAGATCTTATCGACAATAATGCAATCAAGCTTCCCGAGATACAACATCGAGCTAGTAAATGAAAAGAACAATCTCAAAATACTCAAAAATCCTATTCCTAAACATGAAAATAAATTGACCGACTCTTGACCAATCATACATATCACGCAGGTGCCTATTCCCGCATCGGGGTTCTTGATTTTCTAGTTGATCATGTGAGGCATCTCCACTATTTATTACATTATGTGATCGTGAATATCATGCCCCATTATTTTTTGAAAAATTACACATCAATTCTTCTACTCAGATTCATGTTATCAATAACACAATGATTGATCCATCAATTCATGTGTGTGTGATATCTATTGCACTTCTTGTTGCTATCGACTATCCGTTATCGCATATTTCATATCCAGTTCCTAAATCATATGGTTACGTCAAGCTTCCAGTCACAATTGGTCCTATTACCATGCTTGTACCATTTCTTATGGCACCTTCAATCAAAGGGTGTGACATGCTCTTAGGTCTTCCTTGGCTCCATGCAACTTAGGATATCATTTCCATGAATCAATTGTGTCTAAATTTCATTCACAACATGCAAGTCATTACTATCAATGGTGTTCTTCCATGCACACCATGGTTGTAGCCTCCTCTTGAGGTTTCCATTGCACTCACTAGAGAATCTAGGTCCGTGTGACCTCTCAAATCTAAGGCAAACTATGTTCCTAGCTCTCCTATTCACACATGGCCTACATGGTCTCATCGGTCTATTAGTCCATCTCATCAGTCTAGGTCCACCACTTGGGTGGCTCCTTCACATAGGTATACATCACCTCCTCAATTTTCTTCACATAGGTGTTCATCACCTCCATGCTCTACTTCACATAGGTTTTCATCACCTTCATGCTCTCCTTCACATAGGTGTTCATCACCTCCACGTTATCTTTCACATAGGTGTCGATCACCTCCTATGTCTCATGCACATAGGTCTCATTCAATGATACACCATATATTTGATACCTCGAAAATATTAAAGCATTGTTACATGCTAGTCATCTCCACAAGCATTAGGTGGAGGACCCTTATACTTCACTTTTTTAGATAGCATATTCATTGACATACACTTGAGTGGGTATTATGCTTACTATTCCTCCTTGAGCATTATCTCGGTGTCTCACATTTCTACTATTTCACTTTATGCTTCACATCTAGTATTTCACACACATCTTTCACATCTTGATACACTTGTATCATCATTACCCAATGATGTACTCTTGTGTTATGGTTCACACTTGATTGTTGAGGTCTTACTACATATAGTAACCTCATATTATACATATGACACATTTTACACTTGGTGCATTCGTGACACATATTTCTTGTACACATTCATCACAACACACTTCCCTATGATGCACTCTAGTTCCACGGTTCATAATCAACTATTGAGGGTCTAAATCTGAAATGAACCTCACCACAATTTCTTGTTCTCTATGATCTATGCTTCATCAATCATATATTTCTGCGCACACTATCAAAGCATTTCCCGATGAAGCACTCTTTTCTATGGTTCATTCTAAACCTGTGGGGGTCTTTTATAAATGAACCTCATCTCATGCATACTCATTCAAATTCACTTGGTGGGAAATCTTCTCCTATCAAACTCACACTACATTCCATTCCATGTCACACTCACATTATATTTCATATCTTGGTTGCACTTACTCATGTTTTCTTATAATCATATGTACACTTTTCTTACTATGTTAGACAAATATTTCATATGTCATTATCTTTTCTATATACACATGCGTGTTCACTTACCTTCTAGTTGTGAATGTAGACTTTACATAGATCATTACACGTAGCATAGATGCTTCGCACTGTACCTATTACTAGACCCACAACGGCTCCTGGGGGTATCTACTTTCGTACATACTACATGTGATATTATTTCATTTTATACTATTTCCTATTCATACTAGCACATTACTATATCAGATCATACACACTTTGACATACTTTCTATCTTTCTAACATGCTAATGGGTGCTTTATGTGCAACATTTTCTTTGCAATAACTATTTGCTATCATGGTTGTCTGTTACTCTTTTCTTGTCATTGTTTACCATTTTTTGCCATTGTTCACGGACTATGCCATTTGTCATGTGTGCACACTTGTATGCTATTAGTCACTTCAACCCTGATTGTCTTGCGACATTGTGAGTGATGTCACATGTTTGAAACCCAATTTTTGTAGTCTTTCATTGTATTCTTGCTTGCTAGCTTACACATTGTCTTATATATGTGTATTTGTCTTGTTTGTACTAACACATGTTTTCTAGCCATTTTGTTTGCGTGTGACTTAGTTTCTATCAAGCACATTCCCACCCCCTACAGGGTATCAATTTCATATCAGTGGTCAATCTTCTCCTTTGGGACACATATACCTAGTGACATCACATGCACCCAAAATGAGGGGGCATACATTGGGTGAATTAGTCACCCCATTCAGAAGTTCACACTCATAGTACAACATAGTTTAGTACATAAAAACACACATCTGATCTCTCAGAAATGGCCCAAAATCTGACTTGGGTCCTCATCATAACACAAAATACTAGCAATAAAATATAGACATGGGCATCTGGGAACTTCCCGACCCTTCATGAGTGCCTATGACCAGGGGAAAGTTACAGAGTTTTTCTTATATCAACATGGTTCACAAAAATTTACACAACGATTTTCACAAATTAGGCACAGATCTTTGAGAGATCAGCATGCATGGTATCTCCATTTTATATTTATGTTGGATCAAACTTAAACAAAGTAAGATCACACCATCTGCATTGGTGTATAAATTTTGTGAAGTAGTCAAAATTTGGATAATAACACTAGACCTTTCTCCCTACACTCTTCTATCATGGCGTGAGATCACCCAGAAAACTCACACTTGGCATGAGATCGCAAAAAAAAAATTCTTGGTGTGAGGTATCATTAAAAAATCACTCTTCTACCACATTTTAGGATGCTTTCTATCCTTTCACTCATCATAGATCAGGTGCACATGTTCCTTTCAAATTTTTTACTTTCTTTTACATAATTGGAACAAATTTTTTGTATACACAAATTTGAATACTCTTTTTCTCTTCTCTTTTACATGTCCATCCTTATGGGAATCAATATTCACATCATCAAGCATCAAGTGACATCAAAAACAAGTACAATGTGACATATACACATAAACTTTTACCCCTAGGGTCACTTCCTCTTCTCTAGCTTCCACACTTCATTTTTGTCACTCCATGCTTTTTTTGTCACCTCGGGATGTTTTCATGATCAATCTACATGATTATGAGGTATGCATATCTTATCTACTTTATGTTATCGATAATTCTCTCAACAACATTAAGTGGTGGAAAATGTAGACACTAAATCATGCACTTTAGATACATTTCTAGGTCATGATCACATATCACTATTCATATGATTCCTAAGCGAGAAAATTACTAATTGACCACTATCTTTGGCCTCTTTGCTTTCTTTCTAGTTTCTTTCTTGGTATTACACATCCTTTTTCCCATTCTGACTTTTGATACTTCAGATTTTCTGAGTCTGGACACCAGTGCCCAGCCAGGATGTTAGCACTCAGGTTCCCTCATCTCCTTTGGGTGCCCCCAACCTCTTTGTATCTTGCTCGCATATTTTGGGTCTTTTCAATGGGAATATTTTTTTTTGGTTCTTGGCCTTTTAGTGTTTATTTACAAAATTCAAACAAGGGAATCATATAAATACAAAGCTATGTGACCATAATAAAGGACCAATCTCTAAGCATCTATTACTATCACCTAAGGTTGCATCCAAAGGCCTTTCAAGAGCATCAAAGCATCCATATAAATTCATTCAATGGACACGATTCTACATAAAATTCATAGGAGGGGAATTTTATTTCGACATCTACACATCTACTTACATTGCTACATCTAGCTATTTCTCGTTATTCATTGCATCTTTCACAAGAGCCAGTTAGGGAAAAATTATACACACACAAATACATAGAACTACATCAAGTCTAAAATATAGTGCAATGCCCAAATTATAAGTTTACTCAATCAGGTGACAACCATGGTAAGTCGACTCCCCATTTGTATTTTTTTCTTTTTAGTATTTGATGTGTTTTAGGGGTTTGTAGGTACACTTTCTCTTTTAAATTTACAAGAAAATTCTACGGGAATAGTATGACACACATGCGATTAATAATGAAAGGTAGTGACATAGAAGTAACACAAAAAAATTCACTTTTCGACCATTTTTGTAGTCACGGGTGCCTAGAAGTAGTCTACATCGCCCATGTGCCCTAGTCCAGCAGATCGATAGTCACACATTTTTTCTAGGCATAGTAATAATAGTTTCCTCCTCTATTTATCAATTTTCCATTTTGGCACAATCCATGATTAATCACGAAATCGCTTAAGTACTTTATCCCTTCCTTGCAATTAGGGTTTTAAAATTAATTACTTATAGCTTAGGAAATTTTTGTACATTATTTAGTATTTATTATGTTGTGAATCTACAATAAGGGTTTAACATATTTTAAATATTTTTCAAATCAAGAAGTAAAAGAGTCCCAAAAGGGTGAGAAAAGGGTAGAGAGGTTCAGGGAGTGCTCAAGAGGGAAAGGAACGCTTGGATGCTTCTATCATAGTGCGGGTGCTAGTGTCTAAGGATATAAAAATAAATAATTCTAGTTTCGGAAAATGTATAGGATGTGTAAATCCAATAAGAATGTAAAAGATAAAGCAAAAGGCCCAAAACAAGGAAACTTTTAGCGGAAAATATTTGTAATTTGGTGAATATTAGGAATTCTAAAATTTGATTGTAGCTATTTTTATAGCCATGGTAGTGCCCAGGTTTCACCCAAAAATTTCACAAACAATAATTTGTCCCATGTGAATAGCTAACGAATATTCAATCCCAATATATATTTTTATTGAATAGCCATGTGATTGACGGCTCGGGATTTTAAAACATTCTTGGATCGCCAAGAAATCTATGGAACCTTATTGGTCCTTTGGGGTTATTCGTCATATATGTATGTATGTATGTATGTATGTATAAATTTAGATTGTAAATGTAGAATCAATAAGCATTGAGAAAAGTTCAAAGGTTTTTAAACTTTTTTGATTCTCCAATTTATGAAAGTTTGAAGTAGTAGAAAAGGATTTAATGAATCAACATATTGTAATTTTCTTACAAAAATAAAATAAATCAAGGTCTTGTTGGCTACTTTGCGTTGTAGTTTACATCCTACAAGCACTTACTTTGCGCAGTAAGTTTATATATAACTATTCTTCTTTCATGTTGCATTGCTTTATCTTCTTTTGTAAGTTATTTATGTCATTTTTTGATTTTACGGTATCATGAATGTCATGACACTGCAATTCCTTAGTTGATTTTCATCCCATAGCTTTACCAACTAAAAAAATTTCCTTACAAGGATTCAAGAAAATGACAACTAAAAAGGGAAGCTCAGGAAAAAATCAATTCCAACCCCTCCTGGTAGTGGTATTGACATTTGAAAAATAACATCTTATTTTGAGAAACCATCTAAGGAATCCCATCCTTCTCCAATAGGACCAACACAATCAAGGGATAATGATTGCATTCAAAATGAAACTCATAATGTGTATATTTTTATTTGATGAATGATGTTGTAAATGATGGCGGAAATGAAATTTCTCCCCTTGAATACATTCCATTGAATGAAGTTGACAATATTAAACCTTTGTCATGTGTCATATGTGTTTTCATTGATGTCAAAGCTGAAGAAGTTGGAAGAAGTGACATTGATGGAAAAATGGTTAATTAGTAAAGTGAGCAAGTAATGGAGATGAAGGTTGATTGGTAGTGTCAGCGAACATAGAAAGTAGCTTAGGAAAGCATGTGGAGAAGATTGAAGGTTGAACCGATGATTTCATGGAATAATAGCCTCAGGAAAGTGATAGTTGCATGCTCAAGTAGATAAGGCTTCAGGATGATCAAGGACAAGTTCTAAGGGACTTCATTAGCTTTTAGACAAGCCACGAAGATGAGGAGATATCCACCAAAGTATTGAAGAAAGTTGTCGAAGGCTAAAGATAACCGCCGAAGCCTAGAGTAGTTGTTGAAGTCTAAGGATATCCACAAAGGTATAGAAGAGGCCAAGGATAAAGGGATGAATCCATAAAGAAAAATAGAGGCAAAGGAAAATTCGTGGATGTGAAGGAAGAGTTGCGTAAGTGCAAGGAAAAGTTGTAAATAAAGAGAAAATCCACAAAGAACTAGAGAATTCATTAAGGACGGAAGATATCCGTGAAAGACTATAAAATCCACAAGTAAAAGAGATAGAGTTGTGGATGTGAAAAAAAGTTGCAAGAAGGCAACAGGATAAGAAGAAAGAGCTGCATATAAGGAATAAGATGTGGAAAGGTAAAGGACAAGGAGCATATCTACAAGACATTGTAGAAGCCGCGAGAAGTATAGAAGAGTCACGAGATAATTAAAAATCTAGTAAGGAAGGAGAAATACCACCGAATAAAGGAAAGTGCCATGATACAAAGGAGAAATTCAAAGGAGAAAAGGAAAGTCGTGAAATGATGGAATATGGACTGGACAAGGGTCGAAGGCAATCAAATTGATTCAAACATGTACAAGTGAGAGTTAGTTCTCTAAAATCGATGGTGACTTTATGTCAGGTGATTGTAGATAAGGATATGACTTGAACTCCACAAAGACGAAGAAATCCACTATTCCAGCTACCAACATTTAATGCATATTGACTTTGTGGAAATGCAATTACATTCTCTATGAGATCCCGAGTTTCAAGGTAGAATAAAATATTGAATAAGAAAATGGCTCGCTCATCTGGGTCACGTTAAAAATGTGGAAAATCTATTTTTGGAAAATGGATAATAAATAGCTTCTGGAAATGCATGGAAAGTGGTGTAATCAATCCAAATATAGAAGGAAAAATATCTGGAGTTAGTTGCATGCATTTAATTATCTGAATTCTCAGGTGACCAAGAAGGAAGGTGCATGACACACAAATCGAAGTGAAGAATTGGGTCGATTGTGAATATAGTTTGAACTCGGAGCTATTTTGAGTGTTTCTCAAGTAAGAAAAGAAGCATTTGAGCTAAGGCAGAGAAACACAAGAAAGAATATGATGCCATAAAGTTGAGAAAGAGCTATCAAGAAAAGAAATAGGAAAGAGGAGAGTAGAATGATGAAGGATTGATTTATCAGATGAGAAGAGCATCAAGAGAAAAAAATTGATTGAGCAAGATGGATTGATTCAGATGAGAAGAAGAGAGTTCAAAGAAGAACGCAGATAGATACAAAAAAGGTGATCATAATCTATTGCAAAAGAAATTGTTGTAACTAGATGATCAAAATGTATATGTAAATTAAGTCTAAGTTGTAGCTTAACATATTTGGGGGCTGGTTCTCCTTGTGGGGTTTGTGCCTCACTAAAGAAATATCTTGTGATGTGTAATATTCACTTGAGTTCTTTTTTGTGCGTAATATCAACAAGGTGTAGGGGTTGATGCTCCTTGTGGATTTGGTGCGTCACTAAACAAATCTTGTAAGCTACGTAATATTATTACAAGTCCTTGCTTTGTGTAATATAAGCAATGGTTTTGGTGGGGTTTTCTCTTGAAAGGGTTTCCCATGGTAATCTATGTGTTCTGTGTTATTGTGCATGGCATATGTTTGGTTAACTGCTCATAGTTTAAATCCGCACATCATTAAATGGTTTTAAATTTACATTAAGCGAAATTTTTGAATAAACACTGATTCACCCCCCCTCTTAGTGCTTGTGATCTCTAACAGAAATTGCATCACCTGCCCAATTGGATTTTCAAGGTGAAACTTTTGGCAGTAAATTAAAAATTAAATCCCACCGTGACATATAGTCAATGGACACCTATATTTGGAAGAAAGAGAAAGGAAAGAAAATGAGACTTGGGAAGGAGTTTTAGTTTAGAGTGGGTTTCTAAGTATCCATTTATTGAACCTATTTCAAATGAGAATAAATTTGAACCTCCCAAAGAATGCAAATGTATAATATGTAGTTGGAAACTAGGCATGGACAAGACAATGCAACTTAAGTTAGATGCTATTGAGAATCATGTAGGAAATATATGTGAAAAGAAAATTATAGATGATGTTGTGAAGAATGTATCTAGATGGAAAACTATGGATGATTTTATTCAAATTAGGTATGAAAAATAATTTTAAGATAATAAGAGAACTGAAAGAATAGTTTCAGTGAATGGAGGGACAATTACCTCTCAATTCAACAAGGTCATTCAAAACAGTCTTTTAGGTAAAACAGTTCAACTAGCTATTGTTTTTCACATTCGAAAAGAGGTCATCCTATGATAGATTTTTCTTTAAAAAAGATGTTTTATTTTCTTGGTGTCCCACACTTTCCTCATTCTCATTAGTTTGAAATTAGTGGTTGGGATTGGGAAAAATGCATAGTTATGGTTGAGAAAGAAGACTTGAAAGAGAAACTTAAGTTTGCACAATACATGTCTTTATCTATTGATGAGGTTACAATAGTAGATAATACTACTTGGGTTTGTATGCATGTTTATATTGTTGAGAATCATGTGAGACAACCTCACTTACTTGCTATTCACAAGATGAGAGAGAACTCCAATGCTGAAAAACCTTTGTAAATTGGTGATAAAAAGTTTTAAGGAGATCAATGACATGTATAATGCTATGATTGCATCAAAATTGGTATGTGTTGGGGTAGATGGGGCATATTTAATGAAAGGTAATCATTATTTCTTGTGTAAGACTCCAAACATCTCATTTCCCATATATGATTTTCATTCATTTTATGGCTCATAAAATGAATCTAGCATACAAAATAGTCGGAAAATTTAAACCTGTAGAAAAAGTTGAAGAACTTGTTTGAGAGGTGCATGCTTATTTTTGTTGTAGTCCTAAAAGGTTCATAAAATTCCAAATATTTGTAGAAGGACTGAAAAATGGGCATAAACTATTAAAATATGTCGACAATAGGTAGATCTCATTATATCAACCGGTTGTTAGGGTGTACAACAAGTATCAATCCTTATTCGAGTAACGTGGCGTAATCACATGGAAGTGGACAAGGCTCGAAGCTTTGATACATCATTTTACCGATACTGAGATACATTTATACTATTGTGTGGTCTCTTTCCCATATTGGATGAAATGCATTGTTTAATTAAACAAGCCCGGAAATAACTATTTATATCATTGATTTTTTTTTATTTTGAGGAAACAAGTTTGTATGGCAATAGAATATTTGTTCGTCAATAACACCACTTTTTTAGGTCCAAATATTAATGGTTTGAATAATTTGATAAATATTGGAAAATCAAGTAGCTTTCTAAATTTCAAATTTTTTGGGCAAGTATGTTATTCTCTATGTGGATATGAGATACCAATGCACCCGTTTTAAGTAGTTTCGGTAAGGTTGAGAAGGTAAATGTCATAGGGATGTTGTTTGATAACATTGTATCATCAATAAGGGTAAGGTTAAGAGAAATTACAGCTTCCCTACTATAAGAAATAAGGGAATATTTTAGTAGGGATGCTTTACTTGAAGCAATGGCTTTAGTAAATCCCACATATTGGAATAATGTCCAAAATGAAAGATTTTTGCAAGAAGACTGCCACAAGAGATTGACTACATTGATTCAACATTTTTGTACATGTGTTCATATTTATGGAATGAATATTCTAGGTAATTTAAGCAAGGATAGTTTGACCGATCAATCTCATTAATTTTCCTCTATAATGATTGAACAATTTAAATGTTTAGATAATCCCTTAGAGTGTGGAGTAATAACCCGACTATAGAAAAAAATTGGGTTAAGTACTATTTTATAGAAAACCATGTCTGAATTTTTATCATTGGCTAAGCTATGTCAAACAATGATTTTGGGTTCATTTGAAGATGAAAGAATTTTCAGTTCCTTGACCTTTATAAAGTAAAAATTGGGAAACAAGCTTGACAAAAATTTGGAAAACTGTTTGAGAATTTACACATCACAAAGAGGGGAAGTGGATAGCCTTCCCTATGATAGGGATTTGGTAATATGAAAGTCGATTAATGAATGGAGAGGGGCTGAAAATAATGCCACAAATACAATAGACGGCCCTATTGCGTGTTGACTATCAACGAAGTGAGAGTCAAAGAACTGTCAAGAAAATGATAGAGATGATCCACCATCAAACTAGAAGCTTCCATTTGTGGATATCACATGATATAGTTGTTCGTATAATATATTAAAATATTCAAGATATTGTTTTGATGATAAATTTTTCCTTATTTGTATTTTTTTTAAAACACATTTCAATTTGTAGTCTTTAGAATGAAACTTGAAATACATTGCATTAATTTGTAGTATTCATAATAGAAATACATTGTTTTAAAAACACTTATGATATGGAAATCACATGATATAGATGTGTTATCCTATAAAATTGACGAGGGAAATTTTATAGGTAACCATACAAAAATTGTCTGGTCCCTCATCGTGGACCCCTCTGCGTTCGGAACGTTGCAAAATCCCTTTCAGGAAATCTAGTTCTCCGAACTTAGCCTTTTTGATCCCTTTTTTGGTGGGCGCACCTTTTATCTATGTTACACAGAGTAAATCTGCACCCCCTTCATTTCCTTTGGTGCACCCTTTGAAGTGTCGACACATGTTTTGGTGCACCTTCCCATGATGTGCCTTCCTTGCGTGCGCCAAGGCGCATGCACCTTCATGTTGACACATCAATTGTTGCGCCGTGTTTTGGTGCGCCAAAGGGCACAAGAAATGAAGTGTTGATAGTCCTTTAAACGTGCCAAAGGCACACATAATTTCATGTTGACATGTGTTTATCTGCGCCAAAGGGCACAAAGTTTTACGTGTCGACACGTGTTTGGTGTACCACTTGAAAAAGTGGTTGGCGCATTTATTACACCCTTGCCTATATATAGGCGCATCCACCTTGTCACTTTCACAATTGAAAATACATGATAACTTATTCCTCTCGCACACCACCAAGACGTTCGTGGACCCCGTTTCACCTCTCACATTCTATATATTCCGGTAGGTGGTTCTTACTCCTCCTATGTTTTGTTTTGATTATTTGTATGGTAGGAGGCAATGGATTTGTAAACCCCCCCCTTTTTGTTGTTCTTGCTATCTTTCTCCCCCAAGCTCTTCCTCCTCTTTCCAGATCTGCTGGTAAGGAGGGATCTGCCTCAAAAATCACTTGGATCTCCTTGTTGTGCCCCCTTAAGATCACAAACCTGTCAAGAAAGAGAGAAAACATGAAAGATTAGTTTAAAACTGTATTTTCCTCTTGCGCAATCACCACTCCTGCTGCATAAAATACAGTCGTGCCAAGAAGGCACACTTTTCCCACTTAACTGCAACATGCTTTATCCCACGCCATGAGAAAAAAGTAAATCCTAAAAATTGGCACGGTGCATACCCTCTTACAATAACATGATGTCATGCAAGCCTTCCCCGCACGTGCAAATTCCCTGTTGCGCATGGAAAGATCGTGCAACATACATTTACCCTGCACCATTCGGCACATCAACATCCCCTGTTGTATTCCAATTACATGCGCCATGGGCACACCCTGATCTCATGCAACACCAAGTTTATTTGCACCCCGCCTAACCTTATATAGATGGCGCAGCGCACTTTCTTTAATAACATGATGTCATATGCAAAATACATGCGCCCTGCGCACCTTGGCGATGATTTGTTCCTTGTAACATTCCGATTCGATGCACACCTTTCTATTAACTCTGCGCCTGCTGCAGGTGTTTATGCACCTGCACCCTAAGGCCTTAAAATTGCTAACTCCTCATTCTATTCTGTAGTGCTTTAATGGAAGAACTGACAGCTAATATGGCTCTTTGGCATTGGACTTCTCTTCTTCTTCTTGCAGATCAACAACTGAATTCAGATCCACATATGTCTACATCAAGCAAGAAGCCAACCAAGTCAAAAGGTAAAGCTAAGCTTACTGAAGAAGAAATGAAATACAAGTACCAGAGGGTCAAAATGCCTGAGTCCCAGGTAGAATGTGACCTGGATATAAGAGACTCTGAGCTCGGTCACATCGATATGGAAGATTTCTGGGCCAGAACCAGAAAGTCACAGGGAGTCCCTGGATGGACAAACTAGTAGGCAGTGGCCTGCATTTTGCTGGGGGGATCCCCGTCAGTGCAGTGAACAATGAATTCATGATGGTAGTGGCCCGCTGCTACAACAAAGACACAAGGTGTGTCCAAAATGAAAAGGGCGAAGTCGTGATCAACCTCACTGCCCGACACTTTAAAATCATGTTAGGCATCCCTCACCACCGACACTTTGTGGCTGTAAGCCAAGAAGACTGCACCAAGGCTTGGGAGGACAATGAAGACCAGTGCATGCAACTGATGAATGAGGTGTACCTAAAGAACAAGAAGGTGATAACCAGATGGCCACAGGTTATTCACCGTAGTGAATTCTCTCGAGGAACTGAGTGATACTATCACGTTCCTAAGCAGAGTATTTGGGCTTTCTAATGCCCATTACTTTCATAAATGGATGCTCAGGTACCTGGAGACCATGAACAAGAACGTACCTGATCAACGCTTCGAGTGGGTGGAGATAATAAGCAGCACCATATCCAAACAACTCCAACAACTCACCACAACGGGGAGGTTCTACATGAAATCCTACATAGTCTATGTTGTAAACTCGGAAGGGATTATCCAAAGATTGAGCCGATGTGGGGTTTGGCCCCAAGTAAAAATATATGAATACTATCTAGAGTCAAGCCGGAGAACATTATTTCATAGTTTACAAAGATTAATGATGCTTTCTTCTACGACATCGTCTACCTTTTGAGGCCAAACATGACTCACGGTTGAATGACCAAGAGCATTGTCATAGCAATAGAGAAGCGGGGGCCTTATTTACACAATTCCCACTTCACCTATCTCGGGGCAGCTAACTTCTGGGTGAGCCCGCCAAATTGCCGAGATATGCCGGCCCCAAATCTGATCTGTTGGAGCTATCCAGGATAGCTCATAACGTATCATGAGATTTTCCTCAAAGAGAAAGAAGGGTGGAACTACTTTCCCCCTTACGGTGGCGGCGATACACATGCATCTCTTACCACAAAGCCCGGAAATGGTTGCAGAGATAGAACTGCTCAATCAAACACAACTTCTTGGCGAGGCCCACTTTTGATCCAAGGAATTTCCTTCCCAAGGAAAAACTCGATCCTATCCACCTTCCACATATTGAGGACATCTATATTGACCTGTATCATGAGGTCGAACTTAGAAGGAAGGATCACTCTCTTGGCCTGGAGAGAGATTATTCAGTATGGTGTTGCCATCATCCCAAAAGGTTATCAAACTGCTGATCAAGAAGTTGATCAGATATATTTGGATACGGATGGGGACAACTAGCCGTTTTCTGCAATCAATAGAACAAAAGTGCCCCAGGACCATTGAAGAAAGGGTCAAGGAGACATTGCGGAGGATAGAGCACCTTTGCAGTGCGGATGAATGACCTCATCTACCTCGGGGTAGATTTTACTTTGTCTCCTTTGGGCAACGCACTGTCAGTGCCAAAACATCTACCAAAAGTAAAAGGCAAGGATAAAGAGGTCGAATCAAGCTCGCCCAAGTAGCTCCCGAGAGTCCTCCTTCCGCTATACAAGAACAAGTTGTAACTCTAGCTTCCCCGAGAAATAAGCGACGGAAGGTGTTTCAACGGGAACATCCACTCAGGGTGTCACCACTACTACAACTGCTGAGGTCCCTTCTATCCCTTCTCCCTCTCCTCCTCCTCCTCGTGTGACCCAAATGACCATTCCTTTGGTCATGTCCTCTCCCCCATCTTCTCTTCTCTCACGGAGCTGTCCCCCACCATTTCTTCTCTCATCTCTCAGCTCCCTTCCTTTCCCACATCTTCCTCCCCTGTAGTGTCCCTTCCCCCTGTGAGCACTTTCTTGGCCTCCCTCTCAATGCCGCCACCAAGTGTCTCTACCCATTTCCCCTCATCCACTGCAGCTGCTCCCTCTTCCACCTCTGGTCCCACTCCCATAAGTCCAGCATGGATCTCTCAGCACCTGAGCCAACATAAGAGGAAAGTCCCCATCGCACCAATGGACTTCTCTGTCATCCCGTCAAAGGGGACTAAGAAGCAAAAGCCCATAACCCGCTTCTCTCAGAGTGCATCAGGAGAGAGAGTAATGGAGATAGCGTATCCCGATCCTTTAAAGGGTAAAAAAGATCTGTCTCCGACAGATTATACAGTGACCCAAGTCACAATGGGAACATCTTCGAAAGTCTTCAAGGAGAGGCCCTATCTGTAGTGGATGCCCTTTGCAAGAAACTTCAAGAAGCAAAGGAGGAGAAAAGGTTACTAAAAGAACAAAACAAACATCTTCTCCACGCCCTGCAAAAAATGGGTAGTGCACCTCCTACAACTGCCACGGAAACTCCTAAGGTCCTAAGTCAGGACAAGATAAACGAGTATGTCAAAATTGGTGAACAAGGTATGGCAGTTTCGCCTGAGAGATCAGATCCTCAAAGACAGTGAGGAGGTAATAGTCAAGTTCACCGAGTTGTATCAGAACATCAATCAGGCGAACAAAGATCTCTAGGTGATTACAGGACCTATCTCTAAGGAGTTGGACCATGCAAGGCTGCAACATGAAACATTCCAGAAAATTCTCGACTACTCAGTCGATGATCTAGTGAAATTTGGTGTCTTCAGTCACCCCAGGGTACCTAGCAAGATCCTTGCTGCGTTGGAATACCGGGTTGACCAGATGGAGTTTGTCCTGGAAAAGATTTATAAACTGAAGGAGGAAGCCCTTGATGTAATGCATCAAATGGAACAAATCATTCTGAGAATGTCTCCGGGTTTTCTTACTCCTTTCACCTTGAGGAAGGCAGACGAAACTATATGAATATTTAAAGAGATCGTCTCACAAGGGTTAGGGCCAAAAGCCACTGTCGACACCGAATGCATCAATAACCTTCTGGCTTGCCATGATTTTGTGGGGTTCCTGATAAAGGTAGGTAATGATTATTTCAAGCTCCCTGAAAAACTCAGAGATGAGTGGGAGAATTATGAGGTCATCGGTGATCATACAAAGGGTCCTACTCAGGATCAACTTCAGCCCATGATCACTAAGTTCATGGAATGTTGGACTCAGTTCCACATCACCTCTCCTGAACAACAGCAGAAGAAAGATACCCCCTTCCAACCGTGAGATGATGATGAATAGCTCCCTTCCTCTTGGCTTCTCTTTTTATAAAATATCTAATAGTATGTTGGTACAAATGATGACCTCATCCATGTTGCACCATGGGATGTTGTCATCCACCAAGTTGTCCAAAGTCAACATTGACTTTTAGATATTTTGTAATTAGTTGTTGGTCCCTTTTTCCTTCTTTCTTCTCCTTCTTCTATATATACTTGGATACTTGTTGTATTCAAGGATGGATACTTTTCAGATGAAAAATAGAAGTAAGAAGAAAAGACTTTGAGCTTTTTGTAACAAAAGAAAATAGTAATACAAATATTAAGACTTTGTGCTGAATATGTGTGTTATGGGCATTTAATCTTTCTTATGTTAGATTTATGCATTTATTCTGTTGAATCTATCTCTAATTTTTTGTCATTTATTCATCAGTATTGCTTTGTTTGTCTATGCAAGTAGGTTCAGCTCTGTTTACTACCAGCCCAAAACATAGACCCTCTGACCTTTCTACTTTGGAGTTCATTTCTTTTCTCCGGCTTAGATCTTTCCTATCTCCCCGTCTTGTTTCTTCCCCTTCTTCTTGTAATTAAAAGTACCTCTACTTTGGGATGAGATCCTAACCCCGAAGGAAGAATATTGTGAGACTTGCATGATTCATGCCGGTAGAATAGCAATAAACTAGTTTCGCTTTCTTGACTCAAAATGGGGCTATGCCCACACTGCTGGCTCTCCTATCCATCCATAATCTATCCACCCGAAAGATTTTCAGACCAACAATTTTTGGTGACTCCGCTAGGGATCGAATAGATCTACTGGATCTATGATAGTGGTATATTAGAGGATTAGGAAAAAGTCAAAAATCACTGTTTACAAATTTTAAACTTTTCACCAAAATCCAAATTTTTGCAAAAAATGCTCCAAACTGAAAATTTTCTTCAGAGATCCCTAGATCTGGACTAGTTAGAGATCTTTAGTTCGCTGAGTTTTTACAAAAATCTGTATTTTTCCGTAGATCTGAGTTTTTGACAGTTTACCAAAATTTTCAAACTCTTTAAAAAGTCAACTCTAGATCTGAAAATCAGCTTACTAAGCTTTACCATCATTTTATCCTCATTGATCTTTGTCATTAAAACCACAATCGGTTGTTAAAAGAGGGATAAAATTAAATATTCAGAAAAGTACATGCTATTAATTTTGTGCAAAATTTAGAAAATCAGCAAGTACAACCAAAAAGAGTTTTTAGGATTTGCTTCAAAATATTGTAGATCTAGAAGGTACACTGGCGGGTGAACCATTTACTCGTAGCAGGAGAGCTCATGGAGAAGTTGATCCTACTTTCAATCTACTTCAAAGGCACAACTTCAGTGTTACACCAGCACGCTTCTCGTCGCTAAGCTCAGCTGACCGGTCATCCAGGAGTGTCTCACCTCCACGAAGGAAGCACCTCTCACAAGGTGCATCCACATCACTTTGCAGTGCTTTGTTGCTCAGTGGGACCATCCTCCCAGCACGCGTTCTCTTTCCAGCTATTCAAATGGCAGTGCCATGGGGAAATGCTATGGGCCCTTTGGCTTTACCACATCCTGTTCACGCGCTCCCACATGGAAACCGAAAGAATTTTCCTAAATTTGATGGGAGCGGGAACCAAAGCACAGATTCGCACATATCCATGTTCATCATGTCATGCAGTATCCTGGATGTGACCCATGAAGATGTGTCAGTTCACCTCTTTCTAGAAACCTTACAAGGATCAGAAGTGGAATGGTTTCAGCATTTGCCGGCGGATCTATTACTAGTTGGGCCACCTTACGGACTGCATTTGAAGAAAGGTATAAGCCTTCCGAGGATGCATTCGCGTTGCTATCAAAGATCACTCACCTGAAGAAGGAGGTCAATGAAACCATGCACAATTTCATCACCCGTTTCAACTCACTAATCAATCGAGTTTTTAATTCTACCATGAGCTCAAAAGTAAGTTTCTTACTCTTACAAGAACAAGTCACTACTCTGGTTCTCACCCAAGCTGCTGCCATACGGATTGAAGATAATTTGCTAATATCTAGTGAATTAAAGTGAGAGCCATCCAAGCCAAAAGTTTTGGCTCCTTCTCCCACCACTTCATCCGATCCGGCATTCCAAAAGATGGCAAATGACTTGCTCGCATTAAAAAAGTAGCTAGCTCAGTCTTCTCCCGGCTCTTCGTACCGGGATATTCCATGAAGGAGCTTTACTTCTAACAACGTCTCACAAAGGCCCCGCCTACCTGCAGCTACTCCATGGTTGGTGCTCAAGGCCCCTCTCGGTCAATGCTTTAGCCGAAATCGAAGAAGAGGAGAAAATTATGAAGAACCTTCATCGCCAGGTGAAGATGATCAAGATGTCG
Organism: Taxus wallichiana var. yunnanensis; assembly: GCA_018340775.1. Lineage (NCBI taxonomy): Eukaryota > Viridiplantae > Streptophyta > Pinopsida > Cupressales > Taxaceae > Taxus > Taxus wallichiana. The sequence continues at coordinate 142,411,064 of CM031238.1, forward strand.
GTGAACCGACTATGACTCTACTATCGAGTATATGGAATTTGATGAGGAAGAATCTAACAAAGAGGAGGGTACCCAAGGATATACAAGTGGGAAGTCATATGCTATTTTTACCCGCTCATAAGGAAAGGAAGTAGAAGTGGCTGCCAATACACAGAAAGTGAAGGCCGTGTCACACGCGCCTCCAACCATCGCTAAACGAGGTAGTACCCTTCCTACTCAACCTATTATTAAGTCTTTTTCGAAAAGGTATTTTTCCCCTATCTCCCCTCCAAATCAGCCTTCTCATGTTCCTATTAAGGCCAATAATCCTACTCTACCACCGCGAAATGAAGGACTCATTTCTTCATCAACGCAACCCTTGGCCGCGTTTGACATCATTGATCATGCTAAAAAGACCAAGATCCAAATGTCTGAAGCCGAGTATCTTCAGTCAAACCCTGAATAGCTTGTTAGGTTGACCGAATACATCCAAAATCAAGCTGTCATAACTACTCAGGTTTCCCCGAAGGGAATCCTTTCTACTCCTCCTGCATCTCGTATAAACGTTACCTCGACCTCTACATTAGGCAAGATAGAACCTTTCTATCTCTCCCTCCTAATTAATGGCCACAAATTAAGCAACTGCATAATTGATTCTAGGGCTTCTGATAATGTCATGCCGGAAAAAGTCACCCATGCCCTGGGCCTCACCCTTACCAAGCCTTTTGGCAGATGTTATTCCTTGGAAACCAAGCAGGTTCCGTTGATTGGTCAAATCAAAGACGCGCAGTTTGCATTTGCAGCGTTTCTAGAGAAAAGAGTGAAGATGACCGTCCTTGTTGCCGATATTCCGGTGGCATACGGAATTCTATTAGGAAGGATTTTTTGCAGTGAGGTTGGTGGAGAGATTCATATGGACTGGTCTAAGGCTAGAATCCCCATCAAAGGTATAATGCAAACATTGGAGCCGGAATCGCAAAAGAAGTACCTGGTTACTAACTCCGATGACCCCAAAGCCCAAATTCTCTTCGAATCATCAGGGATGGGAAACTATTTCTTGTCTACCGAGTCTGACAAAATGGATGTCCTCATCCAAGAAGAGGACCTTAACAAGATCTGAACACTGCAGTTTGATGGCAGTTGCGCAACTAGCGGATGTGGCGCTGGAGCCGTGCTAATATCTCCCGAGGAAGAGATTATCCCTCTCTCCTTCAAGTTGCAGTTTTTCAATACAAATAATACTGCTGAGTATGAATCTTTGCTACTGGGCATGCAAGCCGCAAGGGAAAGAGGAATCAAGAATCTGAAAGTACAGGGGTGATGTAGAGCTAATCGTAAATCAAGTTAAGAGGATATACCAAGTGAAGAATGAAAGACTCGTACATTACCAGCAACGCGGTATGGGGACAATATTGAGGAGTTTGATGCTTTTTCAATAAAAGCCATTCCTAGAGCTCAGAATGACATGGTCGACTCATTAGCCGTCTCAGCATCCCTCATGCTCCCACACCTGTGTTTCAAAATGATACATATACCATTGAGGTGGTTTTCCATCCAAGTGTGCCGAACAATTCTCAAGATCTTGGCGGTATTCAACGATGACAATCAACTCATTGCCTTTCTTGAAAAAGTGGAAAATTTTAGTGAGCTTCATTTTGAAGGATCCACTTCCACATGCCATGAGTCTGTTACTGATCAGAATGGGGAATCCGAAGGAAATGACGGCATATGTCAGCTCAAAGGAAATAAAATCCCGAAAGGCTTGGTTTCCCTAGAACGGTTGTTTGACAGGCATGATCGTTTTGTCAAAAAGAAAAGGTGAGATGATCCTAACTCCTCCCCAGAAACCGAACCGGTCAATTTAGGTTCGATAGAACATCCACAGTTTGTGAACATTGGAAAATGTTGCACACCCGAAGAGAAGCGGAAATTCATCAAGTTGCTGAAGAAATACATGGATGTATTGGCATGGTCCTATGCCGACTAAAGTCTTTCAAGCCAAGGACATCCAACATGACATCCCATTGAAAGAGGATGTCAAACCCTTTTGCCAGAAGTAGAGACACTACAATCCTAAGATCTCAGGTACTATCCAGGCTGAAATTCAAAAAATGCTAGATGCAAGGATCATTTTTCCTATCCATCACAAAATGGGGTGGCGAACATTGTACTAGTACGCAAGAAGAATGGCGAGATACGCATATGTGTAGATTTTGTAACTTGAATCAAGCCTCATTAAAGGACAACTACCCCCTTCCCATAATGGATCAGGTTCTGCAAGTAGTGATTGGATCAGAAATGTTGTCCATGCTTGATGGTTTTTTAGGATACAATCAGATTGAAGTCTCACCCGAAGACCAATTCAAAACAACATTCACTACTCCTTGGGGTACATTTTCTTATAGCAAGATGCCTTTTGGTCTGACCAACACTGGTGCCACTCTTTAGTGGGCCATGGACTTTGCATTCAAAGGAATGATGGGAAATCATATTTATTGTAGTTTACTTGGAAGACTTAACACGACCATTTAGAGAAAGTATTGATTAGATGCCGGGAACATGGAATCTCCCTAAATCTGAAAAATTCTATTTTCGGAGTCACAGAGGGAAAGTTGTTGGGACACATTGTAAGCAAGGAAGGAACGAAGATAGATGCCGAAAGGGTTAAGGCTATTCAGAGCCTTACTTTACCCACAAGCAAAACCGACGTTCACTCTTTCTTCGGAAAAGTGAATTTTCAGGTGCTTTGTTCTCGACTTTGCTGAAAATACTCGCCACATATCAAACATGATGAAAGGATCACCAACTTTCCAGTGGAGTGAAGAAGGAAAGAATTCATTCGAAGATATAAAATCCTCCGTTGCTCATGCACCAGATCCTCCCGTGTGTCCCAATTTCTCCAAGGATTTCATTATGTATAGCTATGCATCCGAACATACTGTGTCAACTATCTTAATGCAAAAGAATTTTGAAGATGTTGAATCCCCGATTGCGTTCATGAGCTCTCCTCTCAAGCCTCATGAATTAAAGATGTCTCAGTTGGAAAAGCATGCCTTCGCCGTGGTCAAAGCAGTCAAGAACTTCAGGTATTACATTCTAAATTCTCATACAACGGTACTGGTCCCTGACACGGCAGTCAAGTCCATCCTAACTCAACAGGAGTTAGGGAGTTTGCGAGGAAATTGGATTGCAAAATTCCAAGAGTATGATCTAGATATAAAACCCACCAAGCTGGTAAGGGGTAAGGGCCTATGTCAGCTTATGGCTAAAACCGGGATTCGAAGACCTTGAGAAAAAGGATGATTGCACCAAGGAGCGCAGAGCCGGTTGGAAAAGGCCGATTCTCTACTCATGGTTCTATTTGTCACGACCAACGATTTAGTGGTATTCGACATCACTTTCTTTCTCACTTATGGTGAGTGTCCAGCTCATCTAACTACAAAGGAGAAGCGTGCTATAAAGCTCAGAGTGAACATATATGTTATCTGGGATGATGGTTTATACAAACGCGGAATTGATGAAATGGCATTCTTGCGATGTGTTGACAAACCATAGTAGATAAAGTTACTTGAGATTTTTCATGACTCGGCCTGTGGTGGTCACTTCTCCTCTTCCGTTACAACACACAAGATCATCCGGGCTGTACTACTACTAGCCAACGCTATTTCGAGATACAAACCACTGGGTAGCAAAGTGTGAGCTCTGCCAACAATTTTTCGGCAAGCCAAAATTGGCTGCTTTCCCCTCAGGCTGGTCATTATTGATGAACCATTCAGATAGTGGGGAATCGACTTTATCGGAGCACTCCATCCCTAATCGAGTGCCGAAATAGTTATGTCCTGACAACAATAGATTACTTCACCAAATGGGTAGAGGCCATACCTGTCAAGCATGCCACTTCCGAGGTTGTTTGCAGTTTCATCAAAGAGAATATCATTGTCAGGTTTGGCGTTCCAAACAAGATTGTTGCTGATAATGCTTCCAACTTCTCCTCACGAGAAGTTGTTGGTTTTTGCTATGAACACGGGATAACCTTGGCCCACGCCTCGATTACTACCCCCAGGGAAATGGTCAGGCAGAATCCAGTAATAAAAACTTAGTGACCATCATACGGAAGCTAGTTGATGAGAGTCAGCGGACGTGGCACAAGTCATTATACAACGCTTTGTGGGCAAACTACATTACTCCCAAGAGGTCTCTCGGTATGTCACCTTTTCAAGTGTTATATGGGATCGACGCCGAGCTTCCCATTTCTACAGAACTCCCTACTCTGTGCTTGGCACGAGCAATCAAAGATGAGACTTTCCAAAATTCCCTTGAAAAGAGGATCATGTATCTATCAGAGCTTGAAGAGAAAAGAATAAGAGTGGTCGACAGGATCACCGAACATCAGAATCAAGTTAAGAAATTGTTCGATAAAAGGGCTAAGCAAAGAGATTTCCAAGTGGGAGATCTCATCCTTTTGTGGGACAAACGGAGAGAGCCGAAGGGCATGCACGGGAAATTTGATTCTCTATGGAGAGGGCCTTTCAAGATCAAACAACTCAATGGAGAAAATAGCTTCTATCTCTCATATCTGGATGGAACTGATCTCCCGCTTCCCTATAGCAAGCAACACCTCAAAATATTCAGGAAGTAGAGCTTGCTCTCTTCTTTGTATAGTTTGCTTTTGTTGTGTGTTTGCTTTCGTCGTGTGTTTGCTTCCGTCGTCACCCTTGTTTTTGAATCTCTTGCCCAATGGATAGGCACATGTTGATCTGGGGTTCTCTACCCTTGAGTTTCGCTCAAAGATAGTCCCTAGAAAGAGCCAACTTTTATCTGTAAAATTGAGGAGGGCAATTTTATAGGTAACCATACCAAAATTTTGTCCTGGTCCCTCGTCATGGACCCCTTTGCGTTTGGAATGTTACAAAATCCCTTTCCGGGAAATCTAGTTCTCTCGAACTTAGCCTTTTTGATCCCTTTTTGGTTGGGCACACGTTTTATCTATGTTACACAGAGTAAATCTGCACCCCCTTCATTTCCTTTGGCACACCCTTTGAAGTGTCGACACATGTTTTGGTGTGCCTTCCCATGATGCGCCTTCCTTGCGTGCGCCAAGGCGCATGCACCTTCATGTTGACACATTAATTGTTGCACCGTGTTTTGGTGCGCCAAAGGGCACAAGAAATGAAGTGTTGATAGTCCTTTAAACGCGCCAAAGGCACACATAATTTCATGTTGACATGCGTTTATCTGTGCCAAAGGGCACAAAGTTTTACGTGTCAACACGTGTTTTGGTGTGCCACTTGAAAAAGTGGTTGGCGCATTTATTACACCTTTCCTATATATATAGGCGCATTTTCCCTGTCACTTTCACGATTGAAAACACGTGATAGATGTATTCCTCTCGCACCTATCAAGCATGCCCCCGTCCTCCTCATATCGCGTTTGTGGACCCTGTTTCACCTCTCACATTCTATATATTCCGGGTAGGTGGTTCTTACTCCTCCTATGTTTTGTTTTGATTATTTGTATGGTAGGAGGCAATGGATTTGTAAACCCCCTTTTTTGTTGTTCTTGTTGTCTTTCTCCCCCAAGCTCTTCCTCCTCTTTCCAGATCTGCTGGTAAGGAAGGATCTACCTCAAAAATCACTTAGATCTCCTTATCGTGCCCCCTTCACATCCAAAACCCGTAAAAGGGCCTCGAAAGATCACAAACCCGAAGAAAGAGAAAACTTGAAAGATTAGTTTAAAACTGTGTTTTTCCCTCTTGGTGCATTCCCTCCTCTGCATAAAATACAATCGCCAAGAAGGCACACTTTTCCCGCTTGCAACACGCTTAATCCCACGCCATGAGAAAACCAAGTAAATCCTAAAAATTGGTGCGGGTGCATACCCTCTTACAATAACATGATGTCATGCAAGCCTTCCCTACGCCGCGCCAAATTCCCTTTTATGCACGGAAAGATCGTTACACACATGCATTTACCCTATCCCATTCGCGAATCAACATCCCTTGTTACATTCCAATTACATGTGCCATGGGCGCACCCCCGATCTCATCTGACACCAAGTTTATTTCGCACCTAGCCTAAAACACTTATATAGATGGCACAGTGCACCACTGCCTACAATGACATGATGTCATATGCAAAATACATGCGCCTGCGCACCTTTGGCGCTGATTTGTTCCTTGTAACATTCCGATTTAGTGTGCCTTTCTATTAACTCTGCAGCCTGCAGTGTTTATGCACCCTGCACCCTGAGGCCTTAAAATTTCTAACTCCTCATTCTATTCTGTAGTACTTTAATGGAAGAACTGACAGCTAATATGGCTCTTTGGCGTTGGACTTCTCTTCTTCTTCTTGCAGATCAGCAACTGAATTCAGATCCACATATGTCTACATCAAGCAAGAGGCCAACCAAGTCAAAAGGTAAAGCTAAGCTTACTGAAGAAGAAATGAAATACAAGTACCAGAGGGTCAGAATGCCCGAGTCCCAGGCAGAATGTGACCTGGATATAAGAGACTCTGAGCTCGGTCACATCGATATGGAATATTTCTGGGCTAGAACCAGGAGAGTCATAGGGAGTCCCTAGATGGACAAACTAGTAGGCAGTGGCCTGCATTTTGCTGGGGGGATCCCCGTCAGTGTAGTGAACAATGAATTCATGATGGTAGTGGCCCACTGCTACAACAAAGACACAAGGTGTGTCCAAAATGAAAAGGGCGAAGTCGTGATCAACCTCACCGCCGACACTTCGAAATCAAGTTAGGCATCCTCACCACCGACACTTTGTGGATGTAAGCCAAGAAGACTGCACCAAGGCTTGGGAGGACAATGAAGACCAGTGCATGCAACTGATGAATGAGGTGTACCTAAAGAACAAGAAGGTGATAACTAGATGGCCACAGGTTATTCACCGTAGCGACTTCTCCGAGGAACTGAGTGATACTATCACGTTCCTAAGCAGAGTATTTGGGCTTTCTGATGCCCATTACTTTCATAAATGGATGCTTAGGTACCTGGAGACCATGAATAAGAACATACCTAATCAATGATTCGAGTGGGCGGAGATAATAAGCAGCACCATATCCGAACAACTCCAACAACTCACCACAATGGGGAGGTTCTACATGAACTCCTACGTAGTCTATGCTGCAGCCTTGAAAGGGATTATCCAGCATTGAGCCAATGCGGGGTTTGGCCCCAAGTAAAATATATGAATACTACCCAGAGCTGAAGCTGGAGAACAACATCCCATAGTTTACAAAGATCAACGATGCTTTCTTCTATGGCATCGTCTACCTTTTGAGGCCAAACATGACTCATGGTCGAATGACCAAGAGCATTGTCACAACAACAGAGAAGTGGGGGCCTTATTTACACAATTTCCCACCTTCACCTATCTCAGGGTAGCTAACTTCCTGGGTGAGCCCACCAAATTACCGAGATATGCCGGCCCCAAGCTGATCCTATTGGAGCTATCCAGATAGCTCATAACATACCATGAGAAGTGCCTGAAGAGAAAGAAGGGTGGAACTCCTTTCCCCTTACAGTGGGCAGATACACATGCATCTCTCACCACAAAGCCCAAGAAATGGTTGCCGAGCTAGAACTGCTCAATCTGAAACACAACTTCCTGGCGAGGCCCACTTTTGATCCAAGGAATTACCTTCCTAAGGCAAAACTCGATCCTATCCACCTTCCATAGATCGAGGACATCTATATCGACCTGTATCATGAGGTCAAACTTAGAAGGAAGGATCACTCTCGCTTGGCCCTGCAGAGATTATTTAGTATGGCATGGCCATCATCCCAAAAGGTTATCAAACTGCTGATCAAGAAGTTGATCAGTATATTTGGATACGGATGGGGACAACTAGCCATTTTCTGCAATCGATAGAACAAAAGTACCCCAGACCATTGAAGAAAGGGTCAAGGAGACATTGCGGAGGACATAGCACTGGTGCAGGATGAATGGCCTCATCTACCTCGGGGTAGATTTCACTACATCTCCATTGGGCAATGCACCTGTCAGGCCAAAACATCTACCAAAAGTAAAAGGCAAGGATAAAGAGGGTGAATCAAGCTCTACCCAAGAAGGAGCTCCTGAGAGTCCTCCTTCCGCTATACAAGAACAAGTTGTAACTCTGGCTTCCCCAGAGAAAGAAGCAGCAGAAGGTGTTTCGACGGGCACATCCACTCAGGGTGTCGCCACTACTATAACCGCTAAGGTCCCTTCTATCCCTTCTCCCTCTCCTCCTTCTCCTCCTCGCATGACCCAAGCGACCATTCCTTTGGTCATGTCCTCTCCCCCATCTTCTACTGTTCCTCCTTCCTCGTCATCCATCTTCTCTTCTCTCACGGAGTTGTCCCCCACCATTTCTTCTCTCATCTCTCAGCTCCCTTCCTTTCCCACATCTTCCTCCCCTGCAGTGTCCCTTCCCCCTGTGAGCACTTTCTTGGCCTCCCTCTCGATGCCGCCACCAAGTGTCTCTACCAATTTCCCCTCATCCACTACAGCTGCTCCCTCTTCCACCTCCGGTCCCACTCCCATAAGTCCAAAGATGGATCTCTCAAAGACTGAGCCAACATAAGAGAAAATTCCCCATTGCACCAATGGACTTCTCTGTCATCCCATCAAAGGGGACTAAGAAGAAAAATCCCATAACCCACTTCTCTCAGAGTGCATCAGGAGAGAGAGTAATGGAGATAGCGTATCCTGATCCTTTAAAGGGTAAAAAGGATCTATCTCCAACAGATTATACAGTGACCCAAGTCACAATGGGAACATCTTTAGAAATTATTCAAGGAGAGGCCCTATCTACGTGGATGCCCTTTTCAAGAAACTTCAAGAAGCAAAGGAAGAGAAAAGGTTACTAAAAGAACAAAACAAACATCTTCTCCACACCCTGCAAAAAATGGGCAGTACACCTCCTACAACTGTCACGGAAACTCCTGTGGTCCTAAGTCAGGACAAGATAAATGAGTATCCCAAAATTGGTGAACAAGGTATGGCAGTTTCCACCTGGAGAGATCAAATCCTCAAAGACAGTGAGGAGGTAATAGTCAAGTTCACCGAGTTGTATCAGAACATCAATCAAGCGAACAAAGATCTCCAGGTGATTGCAGGACCTATCTCCGAGGAGTTGGACCATGCAAGGCTGCAACACGAAACATTCTAGAAAATGCTCGACTGCTCAGTCGATGATCTAGTGAAATTTGGCATCTTCAGTCACCCCAGGGTACCCAGCAAGATCCTTGCTTTGCATTGGATTACTGGGTCGACCAGATGGAGTTCGTCCTGGAAAAGATTGATAAAGTCAAGGAGGAAGCCCTGATGCAATGCATCAAATGGAACAAATCATTCTGAGAATGTCTCCGGGTTTTCTTACTCCTTCTTTCGCCTTGAGGAAGGCAGATGAAACTATCCGAATATTTAAAGAGATCGTCTCGCAAGGGTTAGGGCCAGAAGCCACTTTTGACACCGAATGCATCAACAACCTTCTGGCTTGCCGTGATTTTGTGGGGTTCCTGATGGAGGCAGGTAATGATTATTTCAAGCTCCCTGAAAAACTCAGAGATGAGCGGGAGACTTGTGAGGTCATCGGTGATCATACGAAGGGTCCTGCTCAGGATCAACTTCAACCCATGATCACTAAGTTCATGGAATATCGGACTCAGTTCCACATCACCTCTCCCAAACAACAACAGAAGCAAGATACCCCCTTCCAACCGCGAGATGACGATGAATAGCTCCCTTCCTCTTGGCTTCTCTTTTTGTAAATATCTAATAGTATGTTGGTACAAATGATGACCTCATCCATGTTACACCATGGGATGTTGTCATCCACCAAGTTGTCCAAAGTCAACATTGACTTTTAGATATTTTGTAGATATTTTGTAATTAGTTGTTGGTTCCCTTTTGCCTTCTTTCTTCTCCTTCTTCTATATATACTTGGATACTTGTTGTATTCAAGGATGGATACTTTTCAGATGAAAAATAGAAGTAAGAAGAAAAGACTTTGAGCTTTTTGTAATAGAAGAAAATAGTAATACAAATATTAAGACTTTGTGCTTGAATATGTGTGTTATGGGCATTTAATCTTTCTTATGTCAGATTTATGCGTTTATTCTGTTGAATCTATCTCTACTTTTTGTCATTTATTCATCAGTATTGCTTTGTTCGTCTATGCAAGTAAGTTTGGCTCTGTTTACTACCAGCCCAAAACATAGACCCTCTGACCTTTCTACTTTGGAATTCATTTCTTTTCTCCCTTCAGATATTTCCTATCTCCCCTGTCTCGTTTCTTCCCCTTCTTCTTGCAGCTTAAATGTACCTCTACCGGGATGAGATCCTAACCCCCAAAAGTAGAATATTGTGAGACTTGCATGATTCTCCGCCGGTAGAATAGCAATAAACCAATTTCGCTTTGATGACTCAAAGAGGGGCTATGCCCCGCACACTGTTGGCTCATCTATCCATAGATCTTTCCACCCGATAGATTTTCGGACCAACAAGATGTTCATATAATATATTCAAATATTTAGTACATTGTTATGATAATATATTTTTCCTTATTTGTATTTAAAAAAACAATGCTAATTTGTAGTATTTGGAATGAAACTTGAAGTTGAAATACATTGCATTGATTTGTAGTTTTTAGAATAGAAATAAATTGTTTAAAAACACTTATGTTTCTCATACACCTACAAAGAATTAACATAAAATGTTTTTCAGTTTTGTGAACCACTATGTATTGAAATGAAAAATAACACTATTCCTCATTCAACTTGCTTGAGACATGCCTTGTATGAAAAAATGAATATTGCAAAAAATGGAACAAATTTCAAAATTAAATTACTCTTAATTATCTCATCTTTTGTAACATGTTCCACTCTTCATCTATTGGAGTTATAATTTGTTGTAAATCAAAGTGTCTCGACATGTAAATTTGTTAGAAATTCATAACTAAGAGTGGAGCTTTCCTTTATTATTGTATGAAAACTTACTAACAAGGTTATCAATGGTTTAATGAAGCCAAAAAAGTTTGTCTCATCTACCTTCTTAGGAATTTGGTTCTTCTCTTGCATAATTTTTTCTTTCATGTTCTTCTGGAATGCATCCTTCTTAATGAATTGGTGTGTTTTGTCAAAAGGCATTGGAAAACTAAGCTTTGTGAAATCCTATACCTTTCCATGTAGCTCTTGTAACATTATTTGACACTTATTCAACAATTCATGTGCTTCACCTAGCATCACACACTTCCAAATGATAGATGATACCTTTATTGAGGAATCAAATTGGTTTTGAATTCCTCTAGATGTCAGTTTCATGTCATTGAATTTGTAGATAGATTCCAAAATTCACTTGATATATCCTCTCTTAAAGCCATCATTTTTTTATACCAATATTGTATTAGCATAGATTATCGAGATTCCCTACAGATCATCCATGAATTCAAATAATCTAATCAAATCATCAATTTTTTGGTTTATTTCCCCAAACATTATCCGTCATATTAATCACTTCCTTTTTATAAAATTTGGATAGTTTGGTGTTGGAAGATTGTATTTCCTTTTGTGATTTCACTAGCTCCTATTACAATATTTCATTTTGTTTTCTCTCTTCCTTTTGCAATCTTTCCTTGACTTTTATCTCTTCCTCTAGGCTATGTTCCCATTTTTGGCCTTTTCTTTCTCTACCTTCAGAACCTCTTACAATTCTCCTAGTGTTTTTTCTAATATATTATTCTTAGTTTTTGTTTCCTCGTAACTTTTTATTCACTTCTTCCACTCCACCTGCTTCCTATTCATTCATGAATAACTACAATCATAGAGGAAAATTATTTTATCCTCTTCTCCAACTCACCGGTCTTATTAACTATCACTTTTCTGTTTACTTTCTCATTTTCCGTTCTTCCTCTAATTTTTGAATTTTATTATTCAACTTATTGTTCTCTCTATCTACCTTTAGAAATTTTATGTATACCACACGATTATTCATTTTTGATACATTTATTTTGTCACAAGGTTTCATTCCGATAAAATCCATTTGAAGGGTGGTTACATCATAATCATTGGAAACCATTTGATTATCTAGTTTTATAACTTTGGGCACAACATACATGTATTCCATGGTATTTTTGTCTAGGTTATATGTAGGAAATACCCTCATTGTGGTAGAATATGAAGTTACAGTAGCATATAGCATTTACTTCTTATTTCTTTTATCTCTTTCTAATTTGTGGGAAAACTCATCTTGGTAATAAAAACTTGAGGTGTTTGGAGGAATGAACTACTTGAATGGAGGAGTAATTGAAGTTTAGGGAGAATTTCCCTATGGATTAGAAATTTTTTTGAGGGGTGGCACCACCTTCTATAATTAATTTCCTTGAGGAAATGCTACCTTGCACAAGAGTGATTGTATTTGTCTTTGTCTTTTGCCTCTTCTCGGGTCCTTGTTGGACAATAAAAACTTCAATTGTCTTTATTGGCCTCTTTAGAATAATACATTGATGTGGTAATTTTTTACCACTACTAACACCATCACTACAAATAGCACCACCAAAAATAAAAACACTAAAAGATTAATTTCCTTGAATTTTCAACGTGTAGTCAAACGCTTGCTAAGGATTTAACTCTGAGAAAAATGCATTGATTACCACTTGTAGTTTTGTATGTAGTGGTCCTTTCACTGAAGGAAAATCTCCAAGGCCTAACTTATCAGAACCTCTTTTAGGATGTACCTCTGGTGGAATCCAAATGCCTTATCCTGTTGAACCCAAACCACCACTACTAAAACCCATCTTTTCAGCTATAACTACCTTTATAGTATGTGTAATTTATATGATTTCATTCAGACTTGGTTTATATGAGTTATCCCCCAACAAGGGGAGTGTGTAATTCCTCCTCATATTCACACTTATCATCACTACTTGCCTCTGCAGGATGCATTTTATTCCACATTCTGTTAAAAATTACATCTTCTGGGATATAATCATACTCTAAAACAACTTTTAGATCACCGAGGTCCTACCTCATAGACCAAAAGACGTTTATTTTTGAGCTTGTCCAATTTTTATCTTGCAAAACAAGATCTAGATTCTTTGGCATGTTTTTAAAGGAGTACTTTTTATCATATTTTTCATTAAAAAAATCATATTGAAATGCCTCTTCCTCTTTTGTAGATGAAATCCAAAAATTTGTGTTGAGAACTCTTGAAAACCAATTCCTTTCTCAATAAAAATTTCATCCATTACTTTTTTACATCATCCCAAGAGTTCTTGTTTTTCAATTTTTCGAGAAGGGGTTTACTTTTATGTTAAATTTTAGTGGCAAAGTTCTTGTTCGCCACTACCCTTGCTTTAATCACCTCACATGGCTCATACAGACAGTGATCTCGTTAACATCAAACTTAATTTTTTTGAAATTTCATGTGCAAATTGAATACTTTTCTCTCAAATGTGAACCTTCACATGAAAATGGTAAGGAATGAAATATGCTTCTCTTTTCTAAGTAACAATATACATATTATCTTTTCTTTCCATCTCATATATATTCTAAGGAAAAAACCATATATGTCACATGTATTGATATTAGTAAGGTTGCACTCCTAGTCCATAAAACCTTAGCACAATATATTCCTCCATAAAGTACTAGTCACTAAATGTATTTTTATCCCAGTTGAATGCAATCTCTATAGGTCATAGGAAATATAGGAATTGTACTTTTTGAATTTTTTTGATAAATTGGAGTCCAAAAGTTTTCCAAAATGTGATTGTAGTCCCTTCAATTATCAAACATCCTTATCTTGGGGTCCACTTAGTTAATGGAAGCAACACTTTTGGCTGGCCCTCAACATCATTGTAGGCCTAAATTACAAGCTTGTTTCTCACAAACCATTCAACAAACTGCCATAAAAATAAATAACACAAGTAGGTAGTGAACCTAAAGGTCTTAGTGTTAGAGCCTTATTTGATTGTTAAGAATTGTTTATGCATAGATTTTGCAATGTGCTCAACAAATTTGTATGCACAAGGTGGAGAAATGAAATGGATATTGTATACCATTTTGAGGAGGGTTACATCCACTTGCTCATCGCTATCAAATCCAAGGAAAAATGATAGCATATAAATGGTATCCCTAACCCATGGTTTAAACATCACAACTATATATAGAGGATTCCCTTTTGGTATCATTCCATCAATTGTTAATTTTCAAAAAAAATCATCTTTGGCATTTTGAGTGGTGGCATGATAATCGTTAACAATTGTTTCTAGGTTTATGTTGGCGATTCCTTTTACTTTCAAACCCAAACACATGGCTAATATACACCTCCGTAATGGAAAACATTTCTTCTCTGGTTCTATTTACAACAATTACTTGCTCCCCATCGTAATTCGGGGCACAGAGAGAATGAAAAATTCGAGGCACTATAAAAATATAAAGAATCTTGCATCCCATAGAAAATTTTAGTGGTGAATATTTGTAATTTGGAAAATAGTAGGAATTTTGGAATATAAATTTGTCTATTTTGATGACCATAGCAATGCCCATGTTTCGCCCAAAAATTCCACAAACAATAATTTTTCCCATGCAAATAGCCAATGGATCTCCAATCCCAACGTATTATTTTTATTAAATCACCTGCGTGATTGACGGGCATGGATTTTAAAACATTCTTGAATCGTGTAGAAATATATGGAACCTTCTTATTCATTTTGTCTCATTCGGCGACATGTTTGAGAATATATTTTGAAATTTGATTAAATTCACCATATATATATATATATATATATATATATATATATATATATATAGAATAATATTGTAGAAACTAATCACCAAGCAAAACCTAATTATTTTGAAGAGGGCTTAATGCTACATGTCCCTGCTGATGCTATTGATCAGTTCCATGTGCATCCTTATTTTGCCAACACGTGTCCTCCATTGATTATCGACACAAGACTTGACCCCACTATGGACCCAAAGTTATATTAATTACAACTTATTATGTGGGCTTCAAGTCCGCCAAAATTCTTTGGTTGGGAGATCACCAGAATGGTGACACGTGTTGTGTATTTGGTGAACTTTTAGATATTTGGAAGATTCTCTATAACTGGTAGGTATTTTAAATTTGGTAGCATTTCAAACGTGAAGTAGTTCTTTTCTTTATTACAATAATGGGTAATTCCATAATATGATAAGTTATCCTTCATTCGCCACTCCATCTAAAATTTCCTTAAAAAAATATTCTATTTCGCCAATGCCATGATCACTAATTTTAGATAATTCACCAACCCAGTGAATCTAGTTCTAGTCATATTCACCATCATTTCTATAAGTTTTTCAGGTGGGTTCCTTAAAATTTTCCCTAATGCATCATAATCCAATCCCTAGTGTTATCTAACCCGATCGATTCAAATGCTGATTTGCAATTTCCTTATTCGTAGACAAGTATCTAAGTTGTGAGGTTCTTGTGCCAATTACATGATCATAAATATCATGATATTCATCAATAAAACCAAGGGTTTTAAGCAGTTTGGCATATGGGATTGGGGTTTTATTTTGGGCTCCTGTGGAAGTAGACATGTTTGGAATTTTTATTCTGAAACCCTTAACCCTAATTTATAAACCCTTATATTGAAATATTTCAAATTGAAGGCTTATACAATGCTACTTATAAAAAGATAATATTTAAATAATCAAATGCAGGATGACACTTACTCGGAAAAATGAATATTTTGATTTTTACATGGTCCACAAATTCTATGAATCTATTCAACCTTCAGTTGCAGTATGCCTTCCAAAAATAGAATGTAATGGACATTAAATATCACCTCACAAGAAGTAGCACATCATTATAAATGATAATAGATATTGATTATGTCTTTCACTGTAGATGTCAAATTTAGTCTCTTTTCAAATTTCATTCAGTGGATGACAATTGTCACTTCACTAGGCCTATTCCGGCACATCCATTCAAAATGTGAGTGTGCTGCAGACCTTCACCCTAGAATTGAGATTGCGCCAATGATTATAATATATCAAATGATGCAAAATATTTAAAATAATTTAATAAAATCATACTTTGCATCACGTATCCATACATATCTTAGTATATATATGTGGTAACATCACATGTGGAAGCATTTTAATGTTACAAAAGAGTAAAGGGAATTGTTATAAAAATAATAATAATTAACCCCTAGATTAATTTGGAATCTAGATAACTTATTTATAATGGAATTAGGCGGATCTTGTTTAAAATCCCGTAGAATAAAGCCATATTTGGAAGCCGCTAAAATACTCCACTAAACATTTTGATAAGACAAAATGAATAAGGATCATCCAAGTTTCATCTATTCTAGGAACCTAAGTGTAAATGTATGTAAAAAAGCCCCGACATCTAAAATTGAATATCAGATGGACATGTGGCAGGATTATGGACATCCTCAAGGAAAATGCATTCCCCTGACTCTAAGCCCATAGAATGAACCGATTCAATAAATTTTTAGGTCTCACGATGTAAGTGAGGTGTGACATAGGGGCAACCAGAGGGTGAATTATACACATGGCAAAGGAAATCTTAATGACCAATCAAAATCTTCCATGTGTCATTCTATTGTTCCTCTCGATCTATAAAATTTCAAATGACCATAACTTTTGATCCACTACTCTAATTCTTACAAAATTGGTCTCGTTTTAGAGGTCTCCTCAATCTTATTAATTTTGCATAGTCATTTTTATAAAGTAATGAGGCTACATGGGAAAAGGGGGAAATAAACATATGAATTAACATGACTTATATATGAAAAGATAAGAAATTTTGGGGTACACATGTCACACATTTGTCATTAATGTAGCTTCCCACGAATATAATTAATATTGGCTCAAATATAATTTTTTTATCATTACACTTTTTAATTTTGTTACAGTTTGCACAATTCAACGTCAAATACACTTTTCTATTTTTCACAGTTCACATGAATTTGAATTAAATGCATTAGTGTTTTTATCTTGTAGTCGTGGTGAATTATATATAAGGACAAGTTAGAATTGGTATAATTCAAAAAATTTATAAGCATGTCAATTTAAGCTCTCTCTTTCTCTCTCTTTCTTTTCTCATCCTGTGTTGTTTAAGATTTAGAGTTTCCCATTAAAATATGTTATTTTTGTTTACCTAGTCACTCCACTATGGCTTATATTACAAGGAGCTTATTGCGTAAAAAATATTTTATGCTAGTGATGTTAAATTAGAATTTTTCAATCATGTCTTAACCTTGTCTAATCCCATGGAATCAGTGGAGGAATTTTCTTATTTTAACAGGTTTCCATTTTGTTTTCTTGCTAGGATAGCTAGCGTTACCCCTATCTTTCAAATGTATCAATTCCTCATTCATATTTTTCCTAAAGGATATTCAGATTTTACTTTCGAGGATGACCTTGCCATAAATAATATAATATGAAATAACTTTCACCCAAAGGTTATGGGAGTACGAGGTGTACATGCCCCGACGTATATTCTCCGACAAAATTTGTTTTTGAGTTGTTAAAGAAAGTGGGAAGATTAGAGTAAAAGGTGTGCAAGGTCTTCAAATAGATAAATGTGAGAGTAACATTGTGCTTGAGGGAGAACTATGAATCATGATTGTTGGGGGATGGAAAAAAACCCTTATCCTATGGTGGAAAAATGATGCACAAGTGGTTGACCACACCTAAAGGGAAGGTTGAGATTCTAAAGGTTATAACTAGCCCTTTTCCCTCCTAGAGGAGTTTGATTGAAAAGGGGGTGTCTACATCCTACATCATTCAAATTTTTATGTATTTCAGGCCATTGATGATTACAAGGAATTTAATAAAGTAAGGAGATAAAACTCTAGCTCTGCACCACTCTCTCTCGGGTTGTCATGATCATATGGAGCCGTGAGAAAGAATAGTCTTGTATAGCCGTATAACGTATATCTATTTTGTCGATTTATAAGTTTTTATGTCAATAATGATATTTTTGTTTCCTCCTATAGGATATCTTTTGTAACTTTAGGTAGTACAACGATATGGCTTTAATATATATATATATATATATATATATATATATATATATATATATATATATATATATAAGTTTCAAGGGTGAGGGCCCCAATAGATCCCTCTTCTATTATGTAAAAAACAAAACAGTAACATGTGAAACACTAAAATAATAACTTGGTTCATAGCTCGGTCTCTGTTGGGGCCTTTCTTTTTGTTACTGTTTAGTTTTTTTATTGTCGTAACATTTTATTATTAATAGAAGTATTCTCAATTTTTAAAAACACTGAAACTACTTTTTTCTTGTCAATATTTAGTGGTTGGAATAATTTGATGGTTGGAATAGTTTGATGGTTGGAATAATTTTCAAAATTAAATTACTCTTAATTATCTCATCCTCTGTAAGACTATAACATGTACAACTCTTCATCTGTTGAAATTACAATTTTTTTGTAAACCGTGAGTGACTGACATGTAACTTTGTTAGCAATTCATAACTAAGAGTGGAAGTTGAGATTTCTTTTATTGTTGTATGTAAAATTATTAACAATGTTATCAATGGTTTAATGAAGCCAAACTTATCAAACTTACCTTCCAAATTAACCATTCATAATTATAATTATGTGTTTAAACTTGTAACATTTGATAAACATGAAGTAATTTCTTGAAAATACACAAGAGCGGAGAGAAACATAACTATATATGAAAGAGAAGGAATTATCCAAATGTGCAACATAGATAAACATGCAGATCAAATACTATAAATTATTTGGTACCACTACCAATCTTGGAATTGCTAAGGGACAAGACTATATAAGTTATAACTACTATATGGTCATGAACTAATTTCTATAGTCTTGACTTCAATCCTTCAAACCTTAACCTTTGACAATATGGATTTGAAACTTCTTGTGTGATTGTGTTTCACTTGTTATAAAGTGATATTGACTCTCTTATATAGCCTTCTATAGGTTATTAGGTAAAATATTTTGATAAGGCATACCATAGGAAGATAAAATGAAAAACATAAATGCAAAAATGAAATTAAAGTAGATCAAAACATAATTATTCTCAATGGAATGCTTGGGATATTTTTGAATATGTTTCAAATGATTTTTTGACATGGTGTAGATAATCTTGCATCACTAAGTCTTAACAATGTCTTATAGTGCTAAGTATTCAAGTTTGTTCACATTATAACCTTGATAGTGCCAATAGGTCTCTATAAGTAGTAAAATAGTAAACTAATCAAATTTATGACTATGCAAATAGCTTCTACATATCTAAAAATTTCATGACAAAGAAAATTATACAGTGATTAATCAATCAAAATAGATATAAGAAACTTTGCAACACAATTGAGAAGGCAATACATAGAAATTGAAAAACACTCATTGAACAATCCTTGGACTATCAAGCTGACAAGCTCTTTCTTTATAAACAATCTTCCTCCTTAGAGGGTAAACCACTGGTATAGTTACATTATTACACAAAATTACCACCACCATGGGGCTTAAAAATAGGCTATAACTAGTTAAAAATAGCTCAAATAATCAAAATGTTTGTGAGTGGCTAATTAAAGGATAAAAACTATAGCTTCCATGCAAGAAATCTGATACTTCCTATTTTTAAGATTACAAATGTAACAATATTAAATCCTAATAATAGGAAAGCTATTGCTTGTGCCTTATTCAAGCTCTACTTAGGTTCCACTGGACCACTAGAAGTTTCCTATGTAGACTGTGTTTGAATATGCTAAAGTTCAGTCACACATTCTTTGAACTCATTCTCAATATAACGTAGGTCCAAAATAGGTGGCCTCATTAGATTAGACACTTCTTGTATGAGTATTGGAACTCTGTTATAGATAGGTTTAGCATTTTCACTCAGAAGTGAATCTTTCTCCACTTTTCCATTTTTATAAGTCACCAATGCCATAATATCTGATGTCTTCCCAGCCATATCTACCTGGGAAAAGCTAGCACTTAGAGTAGAAATGAATGCTTACAATTATTTCTCAAAGATGGACTTGTGAATTAACTTGCCTTGTGGCTGATGTATAGAGGTAATATGAGCTTCAAATAATAATTTATATATATTATCTACTATACCCCGTAGCTCTATCAACAATCCTTCCACTATGTCATCCAATCACCCAATTATTTCAAAATTTTAGCCATGTAGATATTTTTTGTATTCAAGTCCTAGCTTTTGATTTGTAATACATTGAGACAAAGACCCATGTTTATGACAACTAGTAGCTTTTCCATCATGGAATTTATCTTGGTCATATGTTTTTGTTGGCCTTGTACCTATTGTAACCCTTTCTCTACTACATCTTGATGACTTTGTACAAAAACTAATAGATCGTACAAAGTTATCAAGAACATTTACAATGGTAAAAGTGTTCTTTGGCACACTGAATTTATTATGATCATGTAGAGAATCAATTCAAGCATACATTCTCTTAACCAAATCAACCATCATCTTCTAAGTGGCATCACTAACTGGCTAGGGGTTTGCATCAATGACTTCTACCCCACGTGTGCTTTCTTAGAAATCCTCAAAATTTCATCCTTTGTTTCCATGTAGATAAAAGTATCTCATTGGGTAAAATTTATCTTTGTGACCCTCTTGAGGGTTCCTGTGGGAGTATCATACTTGAGTTACACCTTTAGGTCTTCAAGTTATGTCATTAATCCATTGTTTTTTACCCAACATGAGGATTCCACGTTCCTTTTGAAGTAGTAGATGTAATTGTTGTTATGGAATGCAAGGAAGAAGAAGGGATAACTACTTTTGTTAAGGTGTGTGGTGTCCAAGGAAAAGTTGGTTTAGCTTGAATAGGTCCCAAAGGGGCCAAGATATGGCTCATGAAACTCTGAGTGACCATAGGAGCTTGGAAAGAAGAAATGAGAATGAAAGAGGGAATTGGAAGGAGTGGCACATGCATGCATGATAAGAAAGTTTGGGAAACATATGGTGTGATAGAAAGAAGAAAAGGTGGATGAAGAGACTGAACCAGATTGGGGAGAAATTGAAGGAATTCAAGGAAAGAAGGATAAGGTTGCATTGGTTCCTTCAACTTAGCCTTAGAAGGTCTTCTGACAAGAGTGTCAAATGATGTTGGAGCTGAAGAAGATACAACAATAAGAGGAGTGGAAGAAGAAATTAAATAAGTAGAAGAAATGGTTGTAGGAGATACACTCATTGATTATGATACTATTGTAGTAACTACAATAGGATGGGAAGAAGTGACTACAATAACTTGGGGAGACAATGATACAGTTGTTGGTGATGAAAAAGAGAAGAAAAAATTGAAGAAATGGGTGAAGAAGAAGGCATAGGAATAGAAACATGTTCCAAAATAGAAGCAAAGAGAGAAGGAGAAAAATATAAGTAGTAGAAATAGGGAAGAGAAAGGAGGATTTTGATAACTAGTAGGATCCAATATCCCATGATCTCCTCGTTTCATCTTTAGAAGAAGAACTAGTAGAAATGAGAATACTACTAGTGAAAGGTCCTAGGGAAGATGGAATTGGAATAGAAGAAGAAGAAACCATCCCTATAGAAGTCGAAACTAAATAAGTAGAAAGAAAAGGAACAGACATAGGAGGTATAATTATAACAATACTCACTAGAGGACTTGTTGCTTGTGGACTGTGTGGACTTGTGGCTATCCCAATAGACCTTGTAGGGCTTGTCATTTGTATGCTTAGAGAAGGAAAAGAATGAGAAGGACCATATTTTCCTTTTGATGGAGGAGGAACACAAACAAGAATATTATGAAGTTTTCTTGAATCAATACCTTCGTCATCTAAATATTCTTCCTCATCTTCCCTCTATACTTATACTTCTCCTAGCCTAACTTCCAATCCACAAACTCGGTCTACTTATATAACCTAATGGGTGAATAACTAACTTTGAACTTTCTCATATTTATGGCAACTTTTTTATCTTTGACCTCGTCCTTAAACCAGTCATCCTTGTGGGTCTGATGTTTGTAGCTATAAGTGGCCATACTAGGAGTGTGCTTGCAGAATTGTCCCACTCTTCCTATAGGGTTAAAATTCCTAAGAGTATGATAATTTACTTGGAATTATGTCTTATGGGATAATATTCTTTTAGATTTTTTATAATCATTCAAGACCACTAAACATACTAAGAAAGGTAGAGGAGGATAAGTAGACTTTTTCTTCTTTTATTCCTTTTCCACATGATTGATGTTATGGACAAAGTGATATAAAATCACCTAGTCAACTAGCTTGTCTAAAACATATTTGGGTAGTCTAAAAGGGATAGTGAGAATCCTTTTCTTGGTGTTCAATTTGGTCTTGCCCCATTTTTCCTTGAAATTCTTTAGTTTGTGGGCTCACGTGTCTTCTATCTCCTGTATTGAAGCATGAAAGATTTTTCCTTCATTTGATTGCCATGATCATTCCCTTCCTTTGGTTGAGGATCACTTAAAGTCTAGAATTTTTTTGTTCCTTTGTCCGTGTGAAAGAGTTTGTAACTTGAGCGTAAACTCGTAGTTTTTCCTTCCTTCCGTTTTCCACAATCACATTTTTTTCCCTATTTTTTTGTCCCAAGTATCTATGAAAACGTGATTGGATGTGGCTCGAGGATCATATTTTGGTCTTATATCATTTCCAAATTCTCTGTCCTTGAAGAAAGATTCATTTTTGGGCGCAAATGGTGATTTTCCTACATTTTACGGTTTGACAGGTGTGTTTTGCGCGTCAAATTTGCATCTCGGCATCTATGGAAACGTGGCCCTTTCTGGTTAGATGCAGCTCGGTGAGGCACTTTGAAAACTCTAAGGATCACTTCAACTCAAAACTTATCCATGTGGAGGGTCGGCACTCATTCGAAAATTCACCTTTTGGTTGGGCCTTAGAGTTGTGCCAGGGAGACACGTGGAGGTTTCCACTACCTTAACTTGAGACTTAGATAATTTTTTCATGCAGCCAAGATCTGACTTTTGCGGACCATGGACACATGGAGGGCTGATGATCATTTGAGGATCCGCCTCAGGGTCCCACCTTAACAATTACGACAGGGAGACATGTGGAGGCTTCCGTCGACTCCGCTCTATACTTAAACTTTTCAAAGAAATTTTCTAAGGCCTGGGACATGTGGAGGGACCACGCCTGTTTGGGGACCGGCCCCTAATTTTTATTTTGAAGAAGCACCAGGAGGACACTTGGAGGCTTCCACTCACTTTGCCTTTTCTTGGAATTTTCAACGGCCAAGGAAAACGTCGCGAACCTTGCACACATGGCACCTTCCACTGATCCTTCAACTATTTTAACAACTCTGCTAGAATGAGACACGTGGTGAGCCCGTGCTTGTTCAAGGTCTCCACTTTGAGGACCATACCAAAGGTGTGCCAAGGCAACATGTGGAGGCTTCCATTTGGCTCCTTTTTGTTGAGACTTTTCAAAGGCCAAAAGGTGTTTTTCTTGGGCCCAGGGCACGTGGAAGGCCCACGCTTATTTGGAAACTTTCCCTTGTACTTCTCCTTTGTGGTTGTGCTAAGGAAACATGTGGATGACTATAATATAAAGTAGAGAAGGGGAAGAATCAATGGTTGCTATGCATTTTACTATTTTTTCTGCCATTTTTGCTCCAAGACTCTGGAGATGCAAATACGCATTGTTTTTCATCATTTTTGATGAAATTCCTTGTTTTTTTTTCTATGAAGTGCCATTGAATGGACTTAGAACTTAATTTGTGAGTCCAAGTTTTATTACGGTTGATATTTTGAAGCTAGAATTACTCAAGCACTTACGAGAATTACCAAAGAAGATGGATGCGGGGTAGAATTGCAAAGGAAAGAGAGGGAAATGAATGAAATGATGGAGGTTGCAGGCACAAAGGATGAAAAAGGTGTTGCCTCGAGGGTGAAAAGGATTACCTGTCAGATCTAGCTATACATAGCCTTTGGAAAATGATTAAAATGGGGATTTTTGCATGACAGAATCAGAATGATTAGAAGGACTATCAAAAAGGTTATGACATGGCATCCTAGTCATTAGTCGAGGGTCTAAGAAACGTGATCAATTCACAATTGGTCCACTGGTAGCATTTGGATGTGAATTTATTAAACGTCGCTTTCTAAGGCAAATTGGTAACAAGCAAAGGTCCCTTGAATATTATTCTCTTTTGGGGGAAAATTGAGTGAGTAAAATGTATAAATGTAATGAGAATACTCTTGTAAAGGGTCGGGATTAAATTTCATAAGAAAAATTTGAGAAAAGTTATATTCTGAGAAACCCGTCTGAGATACCTAGTTAATTTCCTTTGTGTTATATTTTCTATCATGTCAAGTTGGTTATAGATGTATAGCCATTGACGAGCACTTGATATTTCTTTGGAAGCTTTCCCTGCTAATGAATTTAAGCAATTTTGAAATTAATTTGTGTCAATCTTGGAGCAATTAGTGTCTGCTTTGTTTCAGAATGTCTACAAGTAGTTTTTCTTGTTCCTATTATAATATTACATTGAAATCTTTGTGAAATCACACAGGATCTTGTCCCTATGATAGTTTAGTGGCATTTTCAATTTCATTTCAGGAAGAGCCTTCATCCTATGATGAGATAAACAAATTTAAAATCATTCCACTGTCATTTGTTGATAAAGAATTGTCTGTAAGTCTTTGGGTGTACCTTATGGTGTGATTGATAAGAGATTTTGGTGTTTAATTGAGTATTTTAACTCAATCCTTCATGCTAGATTCTCAAAGATTGTGTGAAAACGTGCTGATCTAGGCCTCCATTGAAGCACACCTTCTGGTTGAAGGAACGTCTTAACTATTCTGAAGTTTTCTATTGTTGAGTTTTCCATTGTTGTGAAGTGTCTCAGAGATCTGGTATAATCAAATTTATCCTGCTTAATCTCCCACCAAAATTATTCAAAAACCATGAATCCATCCTGAACTACCCTTGTTTTCCCTATATATCAACAAAGGAACAAAATCCATTCACTAAAATATGTAAAACAATCAGGATCCCATAGTGTCTTTAGTAACCTTAGCCTTGTTTTGAAAGTATCTCCATCTTTTAGAAGTGACAACTCTTGAGAGTTAAATTATGGAGTATTGACCATACTTTCCCAAGGTTTTCTTCATAAAATTTGTGCAAAAGAAGGATATCTCCATCTCCTTCATCAAACAGAGGTTACACTACAGTCCTCTCACCCTGGTTGAAAGGCATGACCTAAAGTAGTGAGGATAGGTCAAATCCTCTTGAAGGTGCTATCCATCTCTCCACAAATCTGAGTGATAAAGGGCCAGTTAGATCTCATCCCCGGATACAAAATGACATACATCATGATCTATCTGTCTCTAAGATCTGTGCCAAATCTATGATGTTTTTCAACTTGAAAAGGAGAAAAAATTTGGATACCAACACTTTCTACTCTTATCACTATATAGTCTGGGTAACACCAAAAATCTCCCCATTCTCTCAATGAATTGATGATTCTTTGACTTACCCTAGGCATAAGGGTGTCATATATGGCATTGTAGATCATAGGGTAGTAGTTATTACAAATCACCTCCATGTTCTTCCTATAGTTATGCATGTGCATATTATTAAAGACCCTAGGGACTATATGACTATCTTATGGTGACCAACTAGGGACTCCCTAAAATTTTTGGACTACACACATGACATCAAGAAAGTAAGACATCATATAGAAATTTTCCTACTTCTCTGGCTTCCTATCACTCACAAGATTGTTGAAGAGGTTAAAAGCTATAACTCCAACCAAATCAGGTATATTTTCATCATCGATGATCATGGCTAGCAGGGGTACCCATATCTAATTAACATGCACAATATTTAGTTTTCCAAAAAAATATTCATTAGGTTCATTCCCACTCTCACTCCACATATGAAAGATCTTATATTCATCTTCTCTATTGAGACTTTGGACTTGAAACTAGTCGGGTCCTCTACCCAATATTTAAGCACAATCTTAAGGTTATTTCTCTTTCCCCATTGTTCCACTATTTCTTGATTGAACTAAATATTAGATCTAGGAGATGGTAGTAAGAAAAAATAGCCTTTTTAGTTATATTAGCAATTACATTTCCTCCTTTGGATTTTATAATTCCTTCAACACAACTTACATCATCAATGAAAATACCCCAAAAAAAGTTGATATAATGCATTACCTCTAGTTTTCCAGCTAAAATATGCATCCCACTCTGTCTAATGGCCACTAGATCAGCCATGAATTGTGCTTCATCTTGGTGTGCATCGTCATCATCATCTATCAAACTAGCTCCTTCTACCTTCATTTTCAAGGTTGTATAATGCTCGAAGTCGATGACTTGTTTGTCAAAAATGGTGTCTCCAAAGAGTTGGTCCGAGTAGAAAGTGTGTAGGTAAGCCTCCATTAACAATAAACTTTAAAATACTTGAGAAACTATAGGCATGCAAATCTCTCAATCTCAGAAAACACTAATACTTTGTTTTGCCTTGTGATCACTTGAATTTAGACTTTGAAATCTTGGTTATAGGCTATAGCTCAAATACCAAGTGCTTGAGCATGAATTCCTTTCAAGAGTCGTGTAAATCTTGTTAATTCATGCTAAAATGGAAGTATATAGTTACGACATTGAATTATAGTCGCCATTTAATAATTTATATGTTTTTCATTGATTAAATATTTTCATGAATTTTTTTGTCTTTTCACCTCTTAGTCTAGTTAATTCCACGTGGCGAGATTTGATAGCTTTGCATGTTGTTTTTATTTGTAAGAACCATGTCAAAGTGTGAAAGGCGAGCCAGTAAGAAGGCTCCATGTATGTATGGTTTTAGCAAATCGTTCTTCACTGCAAAGTGCGAACCAATAAAAACACCATGTACGTACGGATTTCATAATGAAACTGAGTATCAAAATCTACATATCCTTTGTTAGTCACCCCAAAGCACAAACTAATAATAAAGCTCCATGCTTATACCATTTTCCCAATGTCAGTTGTTTGGTGGGTCTTGTCAGTTATTGTGAAGTGCAAGCCAATAAGAAAGCTCCAAGTCCAACTTCCACTATTGACTGGAGAGAAAATTTGACAAAGGGTATTCACCAAACTAGTTTTAGGAGATTCACCATTCAATCTACAACTATTTTTTTATATTTTTACCATTTTTGGTGAAACAACGAAACTAGTTACAAGGAAATTCACCAAAACTATGAAACTGGTTACAATGACATTCACCACGATTTCTATTAGTTTTTTTCAGGTGGTTCCTTAAAACTTTCCCTATCCCAAAAGGAGTTGTAAACCATTAATTTTCTTGCTTATGAATCATGTATACATTACTATGCTTTAGGACCTAGTAATGTACCCAAGTGCATAGATTTTGTGTCTAAAAATACACTCGTATTTAAACTTAATGTATATATTAAGAGAAACATATTATATTCCCTTTCCTTGTACTTTATATATTTCAATAGCTCATTGCCTACCAATTTATACATAGAGTGATTCAATTTCATTTACTTTTAAGGCCATCAATTTTATAGACATAGGAGTTTGGATATGATGAGTTGAATATTTCCATTATGTACGATCACATGATTGCTATTATATTTTTTTGTATACAATATCATTCATCAAAGTGGAGAATTATGTAGATAGATAATACTTCAATATGACTGATTAATTTCTAAGTTGTTAATGCATTTATATGTTTATCTTGAGCATTGATACAAGATAAACTTGTAGTTATGCATTATTTTTAATATTTATCAACCTTTGAGTTATACGGTTCTTAATTTGACACATTTTCCCTTTTCCACTTCTCATCCTTCTTTCTATTGGCCTCATCTTTCTCTTTCCATATGATTTCTTCCATTTTCTATGTTCCTCTCTCCTTCGTTATTATCTAATTGTTTCATATGTTTTACCATATTATATGGTATGGAGTGGGCATATAAATTTTGTAACCACTATAGAACTATTCCTTTATCCTGTAAGGATATTTCTACATTTGGCTGGGATTCCTTGAGTTTTTTTGCATGTTTCTATCATATATTAAGTTTGCAATTTGAATTTAAGACATCTATAAATAAAAATATGCACTAATATAAACACATTAAGACACACTTTTCATAGAAGAATCATATTGAAGTTGCAGAGGAGACAACTTGTATATTTATAAAGCATCCCTAAATCAAAAGAATATTTAAAGCATATAAAGAAGCATTTATGTACTCTACTATTTTTCCGCGTGCATTAAAAATAAGCATTGGTAGAATTACATACACATGTCATAATGTTGAATGAAATATAGTTGTATTTTAAATTAAATTTTGTTTCCTTGTTGTGGTGCCTAACAAATGTCAAGGAAGCTCATGTTTTATTTAATATTGCATAGCTCCAAAATAAATTTGATTTTCCTACACATTCTACATACCATAAGGATGAATTAGGGTTAGGGTTTCAAATAAGGAGAAATTTTTCTAAATAACTTATAGAAAATATAAAAAAAAGAGTAATTTTTTTGAAGATTAGATCATGAATCTCACACTAGGAAAATAATTTTTCCTTTTTCTTACAAAACCAAAATGGACCACTTTCTCATCCATTTCAATATTAGTTAAAACCAATTTCATGATCATTATGACATTTATCACTATTTTTTACAATTTGTAGACTCATACATTGATCCTCCATACATATCTATTTTTTTCCATTTGTTAGTGACAAGTGTTATCATACATATACAAATTTCTGATATATTAGACATAAAAACACATAAGTAAATTTGGATTGGTTTGATTTCCTAAGGATTTCATTCAACTGGTATTTATAGATTACAATGGAGGAGTAAAATACAAAAGGATAGTTCTAGATGGTCTGTGTAATAAAATAATATTTGCAGGTATGGTCTTTGTTCTGTGGTCATTGGTCTATGTAGACCATGACCGTTCAACCATCCACATCCTCTTTTAAATAAATTTATTCTAACACTCCCCCATAAATTTATTCTTCTATGTTCACACAAACTTTTAAAAACTCCCCCACACTTTATGGGTCTTACCTACCTCTATGGGTCTTATGGCTGATGAGGTACCCATTTACATAATTTCTTTGACCCCTAATTTATCTCTAAATTTTACAAACTTTCTTTCACTTAATGCTTTGGTGAAAATATATGCAATTTGATCCTTAGTGTTGCAGTAGACAAGTTGAATCACATCATTTTGAATCAATTCTCTGATGTAGTGATGATGAATCTCCACATGTTTAGTTCTTGCATGATAGACATGATTCTTTGCCAATTGAATTGTAATTTTGTTGTCACAATATAATATTGAAGGTTTATTTTGAGGAAAATGTAAATCACCAAGTATTCTCCTCAACCATACTACTTCACGAGTAGCTGCACATGTTGAAGCACACTCCACCTATGTTGATGATAATGCAACTGTTGGTGGATTTTTTCTAGACCATGAGATAACACCATATCCAATGTTGAACACAAAACTTGTAGTATATTTTTGATCATCTATACATCAAAATATGTAAAACATGTCAAATATATTTAACTACCTGTAAAATACTTAATTCCCAAATTTTGAGTTTTTTTCACATATCTCAAATTATTTGAGCCGCTTTCAATGAGGAATTTTGGGAAATGAAATAAACCTTGAAACTAGGCTACTTACATAAGCAATGTTAGACCTAGTTATTGTCAGATAAATAACACTTCCCACTAACCTTTTATTTAGTGTGCCATCTACATAATCTAAGTCATCACTTGTTGATAATTTCATCCCCACTTCAACTAGAGTAGTAGCAACTTTACAATTTTCCATTTTAAATTTGACCAAAAATCATGTGCATATTTGGATTGAGAGAGTAGTATTTTGTCATCTTTCTTCCATACTTGTATGCCAAGACAATAATGAAGCAATCCTAAATCAGTCATCTCAAGCTTTCCATTAATCTTTTCTTTGTACCATCAATTAACATGTCACAAATACTTGTAATTATTATATCATCCACACAAAGAATAAAAATTACTATTCTAACACCACTCTTTTGCACATAAAGATTAGGGTCAGAGGGACTTTTTACAACACCTTCATATTTGATATTTACATAACATACCCTTGGTGCTTGCTTTAAGCCATACGAAAATTTATTCAACTTGTAAAAATATACTCTTATCCCTTTCTCACAAATCCTGTGGTTGCTCCTTGTAGATCTCCTCCTATAGCTCACCATTGAGGAATTTTGTACATTCATTTGATGAACCTTCCATTTAAAGTTAGAATTCAAAGCAAGAACAAGCCTATCATATTTCAGAATCGGAGTAAAGGTCTCACTAAAATCAACCCCTTATTTTTGTGAAAATCCTTTTGCAATAAGATGTGATTTGAATTTTTCAATACATCCATCATATCTAAACTTAGTCTTATAGACCCATTTAGTACCTACAAGATTTTTACCTTTAGGAAGTTTTGTCAATTCCCATGTATTATTTTTCATTAAAGAATCATACTCTTCTTGCATTGCATGTTCCCACTCTTTCTTTCCTTTTACTTCTTCATAAGATTGGGGATCATTTACTTTCTCTATTCTAGTCATCAAGGCATAGTTAACATGATGATCCTTTTCTTCAATTTTCTTACTCTTTTGATAAATTTCTTGAAGACTTTTTATTTTCATTGGGGATTTTCTCATTATCACTATTTTCTTCCTTTTCTACATCTTCAACTTCAGAAACTATCTCAAAAGTAGATGTAGATTCCTTATGAATACCTTCATCAAACACAACATCCCTACTGATAATTACTTTTTGAGTTTGAGGATCATATAACCTGTAGCCTTTAGACTGTTCACTATAACCAATGAAGATACATTTCATGCTTTTCTTATCAAGTTTCTTCCTTAATTCATTGGGCACGTGAGCATAGGCATTACATCCAAACACTCTAAAATACTTGACTGATGGCTTACTACCATACCATGCCTCATGAGGTGTCATATTTCTTACAAATTTTGTGGGAGATCTATTTAATATGTAGGCAACAGTAACTATTGCTTCAACCCAAAAGGAATTAGGAAAATCCTTAGTCTTGAGCATGCACCTAGCCATTTCTTCTAAGGTTCTATTTTTCCTTTCTATAACCCCATTTTGTTGAGGTGTGTATCTAACTATTAACTACCTTTTAATACCTACATTATCACAAAAAAATTGAAACTCTTTTGTGATATACTCTCTTCCATTATCTGTTCTAAGAACTTTAATTTTTCTCCCACTCTCATTTTCCACTAGAGATTTAAATGTCTTAAAATTTTCAAACACCTCACTTTTTTTCTTGAGACAATAAATCCAATTTTTCTTGAGAAATCATCAATTAAAGTTAACACATATTTTGGTGCTACAAAAGAAGGAACATGAAATGGACCAATAACATCACTATGAACTATCTCAAGTTTTTCTCTTGCTCAAAATGCTCCATTCTTCTCAAATATATCTTTATGTTGTTTCCCATACAAACATCTTTTACACACATTTGAATTTGAATGAATTTTTGAAGACCATATAACATGTCCAATTTTTCATCAAACCCAAACTTTGATAATTAAGGTGCCCAAATATTAAATGCCATAACACACTAATATTATCATGTGATGTAACAAGAGCATGCGTACATGTACTTCCTATATCAAATTTATATATTCCCCCATCTAAAGTACCTAATGCAATCACTTTGTAACCATGTTTCATATCCTTAATCAAACAATTATCTTTATAAATTTAACTTTGAAACATTACTTTGTGATTTGACTAATTGAAAGAATATTCTTCTTTACACTAGGTACATACATCACATTATTAATACATTGTACTTCACCATTATTAGTTTTAATAGGAACATTACCATGGCATTCTATATTAATGACACTATCGTCACCAAGCAATATCTTTTCACTTTCACATTCTTCTTCTTTTCAATAAATTTGAAACTTTCTTTCTTAAAATCCATATACTTACCTGCTCTTGAAGCTATATACAAAACATTATTTGAAGTATATTGAGAAAATATAGATGCAATGAAGAGATTAACTTCCATTTCTACCTAATTTAACATGTTGTTGGTTTTCTTTCTAGACCAATTTTGCATCTCTAGCTTCCTTTTTGTACATTCCCATTGAAAATTTCCCAATTTCCAACAATTAAAGCACTTCAACTTATGCTTTTCCTTCATTATTTTATCTTCTCCTTGGTTCATCCTTTGCTTGGATTTTATAGCCATCTTGTCTCAAATTTACATCTTCTTACCTCTAAATCTGCATCTTGAAATGTAGGTTTGCTCAGTAGAGTTACTCTCATCAAAATTCCTTCTAACTCTCTATTCTTCCTGCAACAAGTAACCACTTAATTCTTCAAACGTTAGAGTATCAATATTATCATCAACTTTTCTAATCATGGCATAAACCAAGTAATTAACACTAACTCTACCTCAAGGATTGGTCAAATTAATAGGTGAATGACTGGTTTTATAATAAAATTGAAGGAGTTGCGGGAGCTACGAGTAGGAAAGGAGCCGGACATAGACAACAACGAGAAGACAACGAGATGGACAACGGAATGCAGGCGAGACAAAGTACAAGGAACTAATGGGCTTCAAAGTTATTCAAAACTCAACCAAAGGAGGTCTTGTAAAATCTCAACCCTGAGTGGATATAAGAGACTCCTTGGTTGAAAATACTGTCAAGTGATCCAAAGAGCTTAAGTTAGATTCATTTTTGCACTCATGGGAGATTTTGCTGGAATAAGACCGAATATAGATCAAGTCGAACATCTTGGGATAGGTAAATACCTTTGCATTATCTCGACGTGGCTGTAAGTATCAGCTTTCGATTTTTTTTCTCTTGAAGAGGATCTTGTCTAAGTCATGCAAGCGGTCATTAGTTCTATGGGAGAACCACTCTCTCCATTACTAGATGGAAACTCAATTCCAAAAACATTCTAGATGCATGTCCCGATTGGATAAGGCTACGGGACCGCCTCTTGAGTTTGAGGAGGTTTATGTTTTGGCTGGAATTGCTAAAGCTCACTGGGATTTGATTGCTCTAGAACCAACCACAATGGCTAGGACCAGATTCATTGTAGTAAGGATGTGCGTCAACATCATCTATGGTTCCTCCCCTCTAGAGTTTATTAATTTGGAGACCAGAGATGGGATTTGGAAACAAACAATAGTATAAAAAGAATCATCAGTTTATCGTAGAGATGCAAATAAAGTGGGGCATGGAGGAAAGATGTAATGGAAAAAATGATGCACAACAAGAAACTGGCCAGATTGAGAGTGCCTCTGCCCCTTGGAATCGACACGGTGGTTGACTTGAACCATGAAATGCACACGAGTTCATAGGGTAGTGGATGAATGAGCCTTTCTACTTAGTCCCTCGGCATTGTGAATGGAGGTTCGAACCCCACCGGCCTCAGGCTCGGTTGTGACCCATATGGACCCAACAGAAAGACCTTTAGAGTAGGATGTGGAAGCACTATTTGAAACATTCAAAATTATTGACATGGCAATGTGGAAGGCAACGCAAATGGTTGGGGTCATTAATGGTGGGAAAATCCCACCCAATTCAAATTTCAACAAGGCATTAAAGGTAAGTGCAGGAAGTTGATGGACAAATATAGGGTCATCCGTGGACGTCATATTGTAAAAAACAATGAAATCTCAATTTATAGGGATTATTATCTATACACACACTCAAAATTAGAAAAATTTATATAAATATGAATCGTAGCATTCAGAATCTAGTTTCTAAAATACTAATTTTTTAAAAAAACGGACAAGTTTAGCTATATTAAACACTTAAAATTATATGACTTAGTTTTTTTTTGAAAAAACTTATAAGATTATAGTCCGTTTGCCCGCATTTTAGATGACCAAATCTTGTTATTTTTTTTTCCTTTGGTGAAACGTTAGATGTAGTTGTCTATCTTGGGATGGATTTTATTTTGTATTTTTTTTAGCAATATTTTTTTAATGATTTTTTCAGAAAGTGGTCTGAAAATATTTAGAAAACGGAGCGCTTGCTTTTGCCCGCCATAACTATATCAAAAAATATTGAAATCATATATATATATATTAACATGTATAGAATTTGTCCACGCTTGGGATGGTATAAGTTTTATCACATTTTGATAAGCGAAACAAAAGTTACAGTCTTAAACGTAGACATGAACATTCACAGGAAAAAATGTCTTAAAGACCTATTGTTAGTAAAAATTATAAAATGATATTTATCTTATTCTATTCACTTTAAAATCAATATTTCTATGAAGCTAACAGTCTCCCCTACGCAATGGAACCATTTTTGTGAAATGTTTTTAGTTTTTTAGCATGGTTCAAGTCTTTGGAAGAGAAAATTTGAGGTTTTTTGACCTTTTACACTTCATAATGACCTTCCATAGCTTTGGTTGGGGAAAAACAAAGATTTCCCAAGGCTTAGGTTCGGCAGATAGATCCGCGATCGCGGTTTATAAAGTGTGATCGCATTTTTTTAACACAAACCATGAGCGCACTTTATAAACCACAATCATGGTTTATAAAGCACACTCACGGTTCATAAATCATATTTACACACATCCCAATGTCTGAATTACCATGTGATTTTTACTCTCTGACCTTACCATACGAATTACTACGAAATTCTATCTTTTTCTGCACATTTTTCTTATCACCGGAAGAAAAACATCATGGGAGACAAGAAACAAAGTCAAAAAAGGAATTCATTAAGTAAAAAAACACCAAACGAATTAGAGGCCAGCAAAATTTAAAATGCTAAGCGAATGCAGAAACTTTGTGAATCAAGAAGAGAATCATCTTCAACCCCAACTATTGTAAGCAATGAAGAACCAGGTAATGTTTCTATTGTCAATGTTGAAGTTGAATTTAATACTTGTGATGAAGATGTTTTTATTATAAATGTTGAAGAAGAATTAAATACTCATGATGTAGAAAATGTTGAAATTGAAGGAGACAATGAAAATGTGAATAAGGAAATTCATGTTGAAGCAGAGACAGACAAAATTTGACAAAAACACCTCCTAGGATTTTACGTAAGAAACCTAATTTTTTATTGAAATTGATGAAAATTTTTGAAACCAATGTCTAACAAATTTTCTAAACGACAAATCAGAAGAAAAGCCACTAAAATTTGGGATACTCATTTTGAAATTTTAAATGATTCCCAAAGATGTCAATTGTTGGTTAGTTTGATGAAATTGATTAAAATGAGACCTATATTAAACACCTTAGGATTGACAACATCTAATATACGTGGTCAAACCTCTACAATTGTTGAAAACCTTCATGATGCATATCAC
The DNA here is from genome assembly GCA_018340775.1 of Taxus wallichiana var. yunnanensis. Taxonomy (NCBI): domain Eukaryota; kingdom Viridiplantae; phylum Streptophyta; class Pinopsida; order Cupressales; family Taxaceae; genus Taxus; species Taxus wallichiana. The sequence goes on from CM031238.1 coordinate 142,446,439, forward strand.
ATTTGTTGGTGTCAAGAGACGACTAGGGATAGTAATATTGTGCGTCGTGTACTTGCTACTAGTGTTGTAAGTGAATCAATAAAAAAACAACGTTTGATTACGCAAACAAGTCAAATGTTACGAGTTAATCGAAAAACTCTAATGAAAGCAATTGAAAGACGTAATATCCTTGATCACTCAATAATGCCGATTTTTGGGCATTTTCATTGAGAGCACCGCGTAAGGACAAAAATCATTCGATGCTATAAGAGAAGTTCTTATTAAATTTTGGCATGATAACACTAGAGTTTCACCTAATACAAGAGATGTTATAAAACGGAGAGTTGGTTCTACTAATCGTGAACCACATCCAAAGCATTTCTTAGATATGAATCAAACTCAATTTTTTTGTAAGTTTGAACAAGAGAATCTGGAAATTAAAATTAGTCAACGTTTTTTTGAAATGTTGAAACCATTCTATGTGAAAATCAACCACGCTCGCACCACTTGTTGTTGTAGGCAACATGTTGAATTTGTGATGCATTATGCTAATTTTTTACGTATTCGTTCTAATTTTCATTCTCAAACTATGTTATCGAATGTGGTGTTTAAGTTCCACCAATATCTTCTAGGGATTTCATTCCTACTATACTTTGTGAAAAGAAGTCGGAAATTTTTTTATAGTCGGGATTGTTTAGATGGAAGTTGTAGTACATGCGGCGGATTACCTAAATTGGAAATTTGCATCCATGAGCAAATTGAAGATATAATAGGACATAATTTAGTTGAGTTTGATAAATATAAATCAGTTGCATACCAAATTGAAAGATGGAAAAGAGTCTAAACTGCGGTGTGAGCTAGTTACTGAACAAATGCCTATTTTCCAAGTTTTGAGAAAAATTAAGGATGAAATTGTTTATGAGTATGCTAGGCATACACATAGAACTCAATGGTTAGATGAATAGTTAAAGATATGCAAAGACACATTTCCTATTGGTACTATTGTTTTTCAAAGGTCAATTTTGCAGAGAATTACACATTGCGAACCATAAATGGAGGTTCAATCGCAATATTACAACTCAAGTACAAGTTGCCATTTTTGTGCATATAGCATTTTTACATTCTCCTGACATAAGAAAGAGAATGATCAAATTTTTTAAGAGAGTACCACTTTTATATCGTTGATGATCATACTCATTCTACCGAATTTGTGCAAAAGGTGTTTCCTGTTATTTTATGGAAACTTGTCTGATAGGGACATCCACTTCAAACAACATTATATATGGTCGATAATTGTAGACGTCTCAGTTTAAGAATGCATGAATGTTTTATTGGATGAGCAGAATTCACGTCCAAGATGGGTGTGCAACATATTTGGATTTTCACCGAGGCTAGACATGGAAAAGGAGAGCATGGCGGTGCGCAAGGGCATGTGTGAAAAGAGCTCTTGTAAGAGAAGAGTTAAAGTAAAAGATGGTGCTAAATTAAAAGATGCAAAGAGCATAGGAATGGTGTGCTGACAACATGGCCCGAGGTTCTCAAGAAAATTACACAGTTCGCATATATTTTTGGTTGATAGAGGAACAAAAAATTGCTAACTACGAGGATTGTATGACACTCACTGGGTCCAGTGATATGCACTCATTTTGTAGCTCAGACGCTACTTTATGGGCCGTATGGACAAGAAAGTTGACATGTTTTTGTGCATCTTGTATCGAATTTGTCACTACTGAGTGTGATTCACAAGAATGGGTGGATGGATGGATTTGTAGGCCTCTAACTCCACTTCCTAGTTATCAACCTCCACAAGCATTACGACTTGTTTCTACATATGAAGTTGCAACATCCAAGGACTTTGACGAAATTTTGATTTTGGTGCGATAAGGTATTTATGGTTATTTATTTAATTTTTGTATTGAGTTATGTCCATTGAAATTTTAATATGTAATTTAAATTTGAGTTGTTCAACCTTTGTTTTTTTGTAGGACATGTGTTTGCAGTAATTGCGACAGAAGACAATGAAGAAGGAATAGACTATTTCTTTTTCTGTTGCATCGAGGAAAGAAAGAAGTTGACTTCTCTTATTATAGATGGTGAATATATTGAGTATCCTACAGGATCGGTGGTAGTTCTGGAACTTGGCTTTGACGGTATCCATTAAAAAACTCCTTTGTTTGGGTGTTTGAAGACTTTGAGACACACAGGAAAATACTCTTATATTTGCATCTAGTTCTAGCGATAAATATTCAGCTGTATAGATATCGAGGAAGGCCTAATAACAAGATTCTTTGGAAGGTTCGAGAGTCAGATCATGAAGCAATCTTGTCTTGCTATTTAGAGTAGATCCAATCCTGATGGTTCATTGGAATGAATTTACAATGCTCATGTCTGGTATATATAATTTCTTGATATATATATATATATATATATATATATATATATATATATATATTTGTTAGTTTAAAGATCTAGATTTAAGTTTGAATATATTTTATTTTAAATTTGTGTATTTTGTATATATAGATAGTATATGGTTTTGATTTGAAACTTAAATTTCTTTGACTAACATTTTTATGTTTAAGTTAGTGGTGTCAGAAAAGCTTCCACCTTCATGTGGTTGGCACTGTTAGTAGATAATTTTAAATTCTGGAAGCTAAGAGAAGCTTTCATTATTTGAAAAAGTTGTAAATTTTGAAAAGTTGTAAATTTTTAAAATGTTGTAAATTTTAAAAAGTTGTAAATTTTGAAAAAGTTGTAAATTTTGAAAATGTTGTAAATTTTGAAAAAGTTGTAAATTTTGAAAATGTTGTAAATTTTGAAAATGTTGTAAATTTTGAAAAAGTTGTAAATTTTGAAAAAGTTGTAAATTTTGAAAATGTTGTAAATTTTGAAAATGTTGTAAATTTTGAAAAAGTTGTAAATTTTGAAAACAACTCCTCCCCAAGTGTTTACAAGACCATACCTACACGTGTGCACCGATCTGGGAAGGAAAAATACAAGAGAGGATATTGTAGAGGGTCCCTACACCGAGGTGTCGGATCAGATGAGACATCTCTAGGTGCCACGGAGTCCGAGTAGTCACCATCGAAGTTGAATGATATTTTGGTCTCAGGGCTCTTAAGGGACTACACTGAACGAAGTAGTCCGGAAGTAATGACCTTGTCAAGCCATTGAAACACCACCTCCTCTAGTGTTCACTGGCCACTGGATGTTTCGGTGCGATCGGTTCGGTGCCATGACCCACCGTTTGCAAAATATAGTGTTTGACACCTTACGCTGCTCCAATCGCATTGTTTTGCACGTCTGCAAACAATAGGGCAGCAAGAGCACCGAAATGAGAAGGAAAAAACTGAGAGAGGATTTTGTAGAGGGTCCCTATGCTGAGGTTTTAGATTAGACGAGGCATCTCTAGGTGCCATGAAGTCCAAGTAGTCACCCGTCGAAGTTGAATGATATTTTGGTCTCAGGGATCTTAAGGGACTACGCTTGAATGAAGTAGCCGGAAGCAACGACCTTGTCGTGCACCAAAACACCACCTCCTCTAGTGTTCACCTAGCCACCCAGACATGTCGGTGCAGTCGGTTTGGTGCCACGACCCACCGTTTGCAAAATATAGCGTTTGACAACCTTACACTGCTCAAACTACACTATTTCACACGTTTGCAAACAATAGGGTAGCGAGAGCACTGATATGAGAAGGAAAAAACCAAGAGAGGCTATTGTAGAGGGTCCCTACGCAAAGGTTTTGGATCATACGAGGCATCTCTAGGTGTCACGGAGTCCGAGTAGTCACTGTCAAAGTTGAACGATATTTTGGTCTCAGGGCTCTTAAGGGACTACGCCCGAACGAAGTAGCCCAGAAGCAACGACCTTATCACACACCGAAACACCACCTCCTCTAGCATTCACCTAGCCACCCGGATGTGCCAACATAGTCGGTTCGGTGCCACGACCCACCGTTTGAAAAATATAGCGTTTGACAACCTTACACTAGCTCCAACTACACTATTTCACGCATTTGCGAACAATAGGACAGTGAGAGCACCGAAATGAGAAGGAAAAAATTGAGAGAGGATTTTGTAGAGGGTACCTATACCAAGGTGTTGGGTTAGACGAGGCATCTCTAGGTGCCACGGAGTCCGAGTAGTCACCCGTCGAAGTTGAACGATATTTTGGTCTCAGGGCTCTTAAGGGACTACGCCCAACGAAGTACCCAAAGCAATGACCTTGTCGCGCACCAAAACACCACCTCCTCTAGTGTTCACTTGGCCACCTAGATGTGCCAGCGTAGTTGGTTTGGTGCCACGACCCACCGTTTGCAAAATATAGCGTTTGACAACCTTACACTGCTACAACTGCACTATTTCACGCATTTGCAAACAATAGGGTAGTGAGAGCACCGAAATGAGAAGGAAAAAACTGAGAGAGGCTATTGTAGAGGGTCTCTACACTAAGGTGTTGGATTAGACAAGGCATCTTTAGGCACCACGAGTCCGAGTAGTCACCCGTCGAAGTTGAACGATATTTTGGTCTCAGGGCTCTTAAGGGACTACGCCCAACGAAGTAGCTCGGAAGCAATGACCTTGTTGCACACCAAAACACCACCTTGTCTATTCACTGGCCACTTGAAAATGTCGACATAGTTGGTTTGGTGCCACAACCCACCTTTTGCAAAATATAGCGTTTGACAACCTTACACTGGCTCAAACTGCACTATTTCGCGCGTTTGCAAACAATAGGGTAGCAAGAGAACCGATATGAGAAGGAAAAAACCAAGAGAGGATATTATATAGAGTCCCTACGCCAAGGTTTTGGATTAGATGAGGCATCTCTAGGTGCCACAGAGTCCGAGTAGTCACCCGTCGAAGTTGAACGATATTTTGGTCTCAGGGCTCTTAAGGGACTACACCCGAACGAAGTACCCTGGAAGCAACGACCTTATTGCGCACTAAAACACTGCCTTCTCTAGCATTCACATAGCCACTTGGACATGCCAAAGACAAAGTCGGTTTGGTTCCACAATGTCTTGAGGCATGACTTCTCACTCCTCACCTCCGTTCATTTCCTAGGACTCAAAACATTCAATGTCACTTGTTTACCTTCCATCTCTCTTGTTCTCTTTGGAATTTCCTCTATCCTCTTAGGTGCTTCATCACTGTCCTTTCTTTGCTCTCTTGAGCTATGTTGTTGTGGTGATCTCTCTCCATCCTCTACTACCCCAGCTATGTGCTTACATGCTCATTATTTTTGCATTGTAATAGGATTCTTCATTATAGATCACTACACAGAATTAGGAGTATAAGTAAATCATCAAAAATTAAGGGAACACATTTGTGAGGACCTTTTATTCATAAGTTCCATCATTGATTGCATGAGATTAATCATCTCTAGCCTCAAATTGAAGCAATGTAGATTTAAAACTTCAACCCCCTAGTCCATCAAGCAAGATCAAGCATTCATACTGCAAAGAAGGACATGTGACCATTGGGTGAGCATGATCCTTGAAAAATGGAACACGATCTATTTCCTGAGATTATCTCTTTCTTTAGATTGTTCTTGGTCATATTTTTGAAAATCAATAGGAATAGAGTTGAGATCAAGAAAGAGAAATTCCATTGGGAAAATAATCTCCCATTTACGAGTGAGATGATAATTTTGATTCTCATTCCTTGGTGAGCTCAGGTGTTTTTTCATCTAACTCAGAGAACTTGTATGACTTTTTGTCCCATACCATCACCTAGAGGTTTGATGCTCTAAAAGAAGCCATTTCTGATTTTGAATCCCATGAGGAGAATGTATCAAAATTTTTGGAATATCTTGGCACAAGAATGCATGAGCTTGGTACTCCTCTCAGGGAGAATAATTCCACATGAAGAATCTTCAGGATTCAAATTTTAAGAATTGGTTCAGGAAAATATTTGTGACCCTTTCCTTCAATAGTCAATACTTTAGAAGCCCTTGTAGAGATCATAGGTTATATCTCTAGAATCCTATGAAGAGTTAAATGAAAAATATTTTAGTCAATGTGGAAATATCAATGCCATTCCTGAGAATTGACTCAACACATTGGAGCATGTGAACATCTTGGAAGATGAGAAAGTTTCATTTGTAGTTTCCAGATTCAACAAGATGGTCTATGGAAAAGCCTCATCATTCAAGATCTTCTGCTATGGAAGACATGAGTTGATTCTTCATTAGAGGAGGATTCTTCATGTGATGGGTGGAACCTAAGAATACTAATAAGGGCTTACTGTCAAATTTTTACCCTTTTCAACTTGGGACATTAGAATGCACCACCACATGAAATCTCTCCCTTTCGTCACTTAAGGCTTGTAACATTCTCACTAGGTATTCAATTCCTCAGCACCCCAACTTGATTATGTTGCCCCCTCTCATGAATACTTAACCCCTTCACACATTATCACCCCTTTAAGTCCCTTTGTCACTTAAGGCTTGTAACCCTACCCTGTCATGCCATGTAACCCGGGTTAATCCAAAATGGTCAAGGATGAGTTAGAAGGTGAGTTAGCTAGGTTAATGTTAAGAGGTGAGTATAAACATACACTTAGCCATTTTTTTAATCCCTTTTTAATATTTCATTTTCCTTCATTGCTGCTAGTATTTAGTTATGCTACTAAATTTTCAAGAAACCCTATTGTAAAAATCACATTTTTGTTCATATCTCCTTCATTTTTGCTCCATTTCCCCTGCAATTTTGCCCGTAACTTCTACTCATGAACTCCTTCAAGATGATATAAAAATATTTTCCATTAGTACCCTAATTTTTATAGCATCCCATTTAAAATTTTAGAGAATTTTTTTCCTTTTAGATCCTTGCAATTACTCGAGATTGAAAACACTTGAAATTTGAAGCAGAAACCATATGAAAATACCTAATCCAATGAAAAAAATTCATCTCAATCCAAATACAAGAAGAAATGATTAAATATTTATTATTAAATTGGCATATGAGCCTTACTAAAAATAATAAGTTTTGATAACAAAGAAAAAAATTGAAACCTCTGTGTAATCTTCAATTCTAGAAATATGAAAATTGTAAAACTTGAAAATCAAGAAAATTGTAAAATCTTCAATGTTGCACCATAAGTAACGTTAAATATTCATATATAGTTCAAGATGAACTCTAGACCTCACTTATTTCTATCAATGTTTGCATTAGTTGATATGTAACAGATTGAGTGTTAGCTTTAAAAAAAAGTAATTGTATGTAAATTTTGCCCTTTTGTAGTTCACCTAGCATGGTTTTGCTTAATGGAATAGGTTTTCTTAACAATTGTACCATGTAGTGCTCCGGGACATGGTTTTTTAATTTTAAATCAAACATACATATCTAGAACTAATTTAAATGGTTATGAAAACATACATGTAGAAGAATATCATACATGCAATGAAATCAAATCAAACATATAGGTCAGATTTATTGTTATGAAAACCAACACACATGGATATATAACATCAAACAAAGTGTGCTCCGGATGCACGTCTCTCGAAAATATATGTAAGTTCATAATGTATGTGTACATCTTGAACTAAGTGTGTCATAATTTAAATAGGACCACATGCGCAGCAAAAAGGCTATCTATATACAATGGACTATATGAAGAAACATGTCCACTAGGACCGAGATAGCCCATATATATATCTATGTACATCCAGTGGACTATGAATCTACTCATGAAACATCTTCCCTCTCTTCGCCTGTTAGAAGTAGCACATCCACGAATTGGGGATGTAGTGGAGGGAGATGCCACTACGATTTCATTCGTGTGGTCCTAGGTGTCTCTAACCATGCCTACAACCTAACTCCGCACATTCATAAACAACAAGTTTTTAACACCCAAAATTTTAAAATACATTCAAAATTTAGAAACTTGTACAATTTAGTTAAAATGCATGTGAAATCTTACCGCAATGTCATGATCCCTATCAATTTGTTGTTGACGCACAGGGGACAACAATAGACTCGGGAGGGTAAGCTACATACAAATAATTAATTTTCAAATTAAATATTTCACATACATACAAAATTTGATATTGTAGATTTAAGTAATAAGAAATAATGAACCTCCAAAATTTAACAAATTTGAAAAATTGTACCTCAGTTAGTGGATCTGCAGATGCTATGGTAGTATCTACAATAGCCTCCACAATCTGCATATATGGAGGAGTCTCTCTAGCAGTCATAAGCTATACAAAAAACATGTATAAATCAATATTAAAATCTACATGACTGTGCACCACATAATAGAGGTCCAAAGCATGTACAATCCACGTGAACTTCCAGTAATTAGAAACAAAGTGTAAAGATATTCACTAACTCTGTAAAACTCATGTGAGGTGTGTCGGTAGCCTCGCCCAAAGAAGATGATGACCCGCAAAGGCTCCCGTATATAAAGACAAACATATTAATATGTACAACATATACGTGAAACATTATAATAATAATATAGTGCAATCAAATGAAATAAAAATGTAAGTTTGTCTGAACTTGAAACTTACATTTGAAACACGCCACTATAATAGCTAGTATGTCGACGTCAAATGTTTCCTTCACCGGCTCTTGCTATTTAAAATAAAATAAAAAATTAGTTTTTTACATGTATGTACATGACATACAATCAAATACATATATATTAAAATATCAAACATGTGAATTAAACTATTATATATATATATATATATATATATATATATATATATATATATATATTTGAAATTTACCTGTGAAAGACAAATATCAAGTGGCACCAGCTTCCAAAAACATTCCCAACATCTCATCTATAGAAAAGAAATCCTATGAACTAGCAAATGATGTCTCACCAAGAGGCATACGGCACCACATGATCCACATGGTGGTGTGGTGCGCTAGAATCGCACCTCCACCAACATCACCGGATGCAATCTGGTCACTATGTTGGGTCGATTGTCGATGAGCTCCTTAATGCATGCGTGTATCAATCTCCACAACCTCCTTCACTGTAGGAGGGATAACTGAAGGTAGTGGGGGTTTTGGGGCATGGGGGATCCTAGGTTGACCTATGCATGCACCAGGTCTACTCTGTGTAGAGCCACCTCCTCAACCAAAAAGTCAAAATAATTCGGGACCTCATTGAGCACAAACTCGCAATATAATTTCTTCAAAAAATAAAGAGGAACCTCATTGTTGTTGCATGGTGGATAATCAAAAACCATCCACCATCTGTCCCAAAAAAAAATTTGATTCGGTCATCGTGGCACCAATGGATTGGGAACCGTTTGCAAGTAACTGCGGGGGGCATTGGTTCTAGGGTCGGTAAATAATGCACAAATGAGGTCTTTTCCAATTTTTTTGTCTTTTATGGCTGCATGGGATAGTTTATCCACATACCACCGCCTACAGTCACCTCTAAAGGTATTCCATCTATGTATTTGGTTGGTTGCAAACTCAACTTCACCAATCAATGTTTGCAATGTATTGGCTAAAGTCATGCGGGATGGATTTGTGGCATGATTTTGTCTTATAGTCTGAATTAGGTTCTCAATGACAATTTTATTATCTCATACTCTTCCAATGATATTATCGTGTGTTCCTACTGGCTCATTGGGGATAGAAGGAGCCACAGGAGGCGGATCTATGTTTGGAGGAGGGTTTTGAAGAATTCGGTGGGTTTTGAGGAATTTTTGATGGTTTGCACGATTTCGAGCTTGCCAACCAACTGATAAAACAAGAAAATTGTATACATAAACAAACATTTGAAAAAACCCATGAAAATGTAAAAAAATAACCTAAAATGCAAAAAAAATGATTAAAATCGGGGGCTTACCTCCTTGTCTTGGTGGCATGGTTGAATCTATCGCGATCCAGAAGTCTCGATGAGAAATTTTGAGGTGGTATTCAAAGCTCGAGTGAAAAACATCTAGGAGAAATCGCAGTTTGAAATGAAAAATGGGGAAAATAAGGAGTCACGGGACTGCTAATTTTTGTCTCAGAGTTCCGCGATCACGGTTTTAGGTTCGGTAATTGCCGAACCTGAAATTCAGGAACCGTGATCGCGGTATATAAACCGTGATCACGGTTCCTGAATTTCAGGTTTTTATGTCCATGGAATTGTCCACCAACTTCGTGCACTTACCCTTAAATGCAGACATTACTAATCCTTCCAAAATAGCAAAAATGAATGATTGTCCATGGAAAAGATCAATTCTCCCACTACTGGAGAGTCATCCCATCATGACTCATCACAACAAAGAGATGTGGGCCCTCTTATTCTCACGGTGAAGGGCGATTCAAATGAGAAAATAGTTATAAACTTTGAGGCACTAATGGTGGAGTCACTGCTTAACAACCTTGAGTGGAAACATAAAAAAATGAATGAAGCGGCGACTCAGGTGGGTACCACTATTAATTGTGCTACCAAGGAGGCCAGTCCTCTCAGGAAGAATGATAAAGCAATCTTTGTTTTTACCGAGTCTCTAGGAAAGGTAGACATCTTTGCTATGTTTTGCGGATGATGACGGATGGACAATGGTTAAAAGAAAATGCCACACACTGTCCATCCCGCCATGACCCAAGGTCGTGGTAATAAATTCTAATTATTTCTTGTTTCCTTGGCTCAATTACATCTGGCCGTGGTCTTGTTGCTTTTGGGCTTCTTGTCGGCGATTTTCCTCTACTTCTATGCTTCTCTATTCACTCGCTTCTAGGCCTTTTTCTGTGTCTGGTCTTCATGTATTTTTTTGTCTTTTGAGCCTCTTTTTCACTCGGGTATGGTCCCCCAAAAACCATTTATCCTCAATAAGAAAAGATATTATCAAAAACTTCTAAGGATGTGATTAGATATTCATACACCATGGGGAGACTATTAAGAGTTATCTCAACTAATGATTTTTCTTCAACGTTCTCTCCCATAGCCTCTAATTGTTTCTTTATCTCCTTTAATTTTGTGAGATGATCTATCACATCCTGATCATTTTTCATTCTTAAATTATGTAATTGTCTTTTTAGATGCAAAAATCCTAGTCTTTGTAGGCTTCTCAAATATTTCCTTAAGTGTTTTCCAAGCATCATTTACATTATTAATATCTTGAATTTGTGGGATGATTTCATCAACAACAACCATACCAATAATAGCTAAGGATTCATTATTCTTTCTTTTATATTAAGCTAACTCTCTATAATCAGCAGGGGCTTCTTTCTTTTCTTCTACAAATTACCACAAATCTTTTGCAAGCAATACATTTTTTATTTTATATTTCCATAAAGAGTAATTCTTCCCATCTAATTTGTAGTCAGGGACTAGAATGCTAATAAATTTTCACCAAGATTCAATTTTAGATTTCATTCACCAAAAAAAAACTTCAATTTAAATAAGAGAAATCCCCAAATAAAATTGTTAATGACACAGTAAAAAAACACTAGATATGTGGCCCTTTTAATTCACAAAAAATAAAATAATCTTACATATTCTTTTATGTTATGGCAGCCACATCAATCTCTATTTTCCTTGCAACGTCCTCTTTATTTTTCCAAAAGAATAAACTGCTCCTTCACTACTAACAACAGCTCTTTTTCTTCACTCTTGGCTTTCTTATACCCAACCCATTCACAACCACTTTAATACTATATCATACATACACAAATTGCTGAAATATAAGACATAAAAACACACGAGTAAATTTGGACTGAATTAATATCATAATACTTCCATTCAACTAGTATTTATAGATTACAATGGAGGAGTAAAATACAAAAGGATGGTTTTAGATGATGTGTGCAATAAAATAAGATTTGCAGCCTAGTCTTTGGTTTGTGGTCATTAGTCTATGCATACCATGACTCTTCACCTATCCACATTCTCTTTTAAATAAATTTATCCTAACAATTGTCTTAAAATTTATGTGATATAGAGTATTAAGCATAAATTTCAGTCACATTAATAGTGTAGTTATTTTTTAAATTAAGTTTGATCTTCTAATTTCTACCTATTTATTCCTTTATTAAAATTACATATGGTTAAAGTGGTGTAATTGTTAGTGCAAAACCATGTTTCATATCTATAATAAGACATAAATCTTTAACACAAGAATTCCTAACTCTACATCACTATTTTATAGTTACAAATATACCACTAGTTTTCATGCCTATGATAAGACATAAATCTTTGATACAAGATTTCCTAACTCTACTACATCATTCTTAAAGTGAAGACATAAATATTTGTGAAGACATAAATATTTGTTAAAAACATACCACTCTTCATACTTCTAGTAATACATAAATATTTGATACAATATTTACAAAACACTCGATGTCAAATATTAATTTAATTATTTTTAGAATGGTAGTTAGGGTGGTGGTGGTGGGTTGGAATTATTCGTGTGTATTGAATTATTTAAAAAATTAAAGTTGGCATCCATTGAGTAATTTCAATTTTAAATTGATATTTATTTAGATTCAAAACAAGAATTTTCATAGTCATAGAAGCAATTTCAAGAGGACAAGTAAGAAATGTATTTACAAGTAATTATACACGATATTTAAAATATTTGTACTTGTAATTATAATAATGTAAGTAAACTGTACTAGGATAAATCAAATTGTTTGGACTTCATTTATATTATTTCCACTGAACCTATTAATTTTTTTTTTCCTCTCGCCATGTGTAATATTTCATATTTTTAATAAAGTTTTGCATTAATTTTCTTGAGAATATTTTATTTTATTTTATTTAAGAATATTTTATTATTTTTTCTTCTTTCTATAGTTTTGATGAACAATAAAACTTTTATTTTAGTAACATGTTAGTCACAATGTCATTTATGAATTAGTTTCACTAATTGATTTTGACATTTGTCTAATTTTTTTCCAAAAAATTCACAATTAGCAACCCTATATATTTATTCTATATGAGATATGAGAGTACATATCAAAAGAAAATAAGGTTGCTATTTATTATGCCGAGAGGCATCCTATAGTAATAAGTGGGAGTAATAGCACGAGTTGTTCATTTTTATGGCCGACTTATAAAAATTTAAACATTAAATAATAATTAAAACATTACAATTGCCGACTTAGAAAAAGTAAAGATTAAATAATAATATATATATATTTATATATATAAGATATTAGTGATTTGGTAGAAACTAGTGACATTTTTAGGGTTTCCAAATCATTCGAGGATATTTGTTCAGGTAAGTTTTTTTAATCTTTAAATCTTTTTTTACGGTTTCCAAATTTTAGTGTTTGCAAAATATTCATGATAAATATATTTGATATTTGTACATTTTTTATTTTAAAAATTAAATGCCGTAATTACTATTATTTTTACATTAAATGTCTTACATATTATGTGTCAAGTAAAAGGTATTATTTTCAAAATTAAATGTGGTAAATTTTTAGTGGGAGATTTGTTAGTATGTTTTGGTTTTTATCTTTAATTCTTTTTAACTATTGTTATTTTATTTCGTATGGGATACATTAGTAATATTGTTTATTTCTATGAGTAATTTTGTAAAGATGATATAAATTTTTATTAAATTAAAATATTTATTTACTTATATAATTGATTACTCAATTATTTTGAGTTTTTAATGTTATTAAGTAAATATTTTGTTCTACATATACTATGTAATGACTTTTATGCATATGATTTAAGATAGGTATGTATGTTTATGTAAATGAATTCTTTATATTATATAATTTTAATTAATTATTTGATGTGTTTTTATGATTTAATATATTATATATTGTATGAAAACTTTGTAATTATTTGATAGAGAACATTTGTTTTGTTCTATTGTTGAAACTTTTAGGATTTCATATTGAAATTAGGTGTGGTAAGTTTTAATTGGTTTTTTTTTCTATATTGAAATATATTATATATGTTTATAATACTTATTATATGGTAAATATAATGAATATAAAATATGTAACATTATTTAATGCCAATGTATTCAATATTTAACTAGCATACCTATCTTAAATAAATCTATGTAAAATATGCCAAGAGGTATCATTCTGCGCCTATTCTACTTATGTCTTAAATTTAATATAGGCGCCTCAACGGATACCTCCTGACATATTTTACATAGATTTATTTAAGATAGGTATGCTAGTTGTCATGTGTTTCTTGTCAAACAAACATCCTTATGATTATATTTATCAAAAAAATTATTGAACTACAATTTTAATCTTAAATTTTATAGAATTATCGAGTTCTTTTTATATTGTTGAACATACTTATATAACTCTTCTATAATCATTTTTTACAATATATTTACATTTTAATTATGAGATAATAGACTCCTTTCACAAGCCAAAACTCTTACAGAATGTGTTTTAATTTCTTTCCTAGGTAATTTTCTTCTCTTCTACTAGAAAACACCACCTTCTCACTATTTACCAGATTTTGGCCTGGTTTTTTTAATAGCTTGTATAGTGTAAAATATTTTTGTTTGAAGATATATACAGAAATAAAGGGTAAGGAGTGGGTCGGCCATTTTCATGGCGATACAAAATTAATTGTTGAAAGAATATATAAATTGTGATCCCGTTTTTCTAAAGTTAACAAATAAGTAGGAGCTCTAATTACCCACCCGAGATTTCAGATTCATGAGCTGCGCCCCACTTATCGAATCAGCATTTAAATATATGCCCGCTACTAAAACCAGAATGGCTACTAATGCTAATGCTTTCGCTGCTTGTCATTCCGATTCAGTTTACATAAGGGAGGTGTGGGCAGAAAATCTGGATGAGGAATTTATGATAATGGAAGCCATGGTGAAGCATTTTCCCTACGTGGGCATGGACACCGAGTTTCCTGGTTTTCTTCATAAACCTCAGCAGCACACAGTGTGGGGTGGCATGAGCTCGGACTCCATTTACGCCGCCTTAAAAGCCAATGTGGACACCCTCAATCTCATCCAGGTGGGCTTCACCTTCTGTGACCAGAACGAGAACCTGCCGCAGGTATTCTACAGGAAGTCTGTTTGGCAATTCAATTTCAAGGAATTCGATCTGGACGATGAAAACACAAAATATTGTCAGGAATCCATTCAGCTGTTGAAAAAGAGTGGTATTGATTTCCAGAAAAACAAAGAGAGAGGTATCGATTGCAGGAGCTTTGCTGCTAAGTTGATGTCTTCTGGCATTGTAAGAAATCCCAAAGTTCACTGGATTACTTTTCAGGGTGCCTATGATTTTGGGTACCTGCTCAAAATTCTTACATTACAGAAATTGCCATCCAAACAGGAGGGTTTTTTCAACATGCTGAGATTATATTTTCCGAGTCTGTACGACGTCAAGTATCTGATCAGGTTCTGTTCTGACTTGCATGGAGGCCTGGCAAGGGTAGCAAGTCAGCTTAAGGTAGAGAGGATTGCAGGCTCTGCTCATCAGGCTGGCTCAGACAGCTTGCTCACTTCCTGGGCTTTCATCAAACTCAAAGGGGACTATTTCGATGGGAATCCGTCTCGCCACATGCTTGTTGAAACATATGCAGGCCATTTGTATACATTGGGCTGCTAATCAATTCCATATCTAACATCCTGAATAAATTTTAAGAATTTTTCATAAAAATTGTTTAAAATTTTGTTTTTTTTTATGTTATTTCGTTATCATGCATAAATCATAAATTGTCTTGATTTTCCTCAACAAGAATCAGTGTAAGAAACAATTTTCCTCGAAGGATATAACTGTGTCAAGGTTTTCATAGATTTGATAAATAATGTCACGACTTATAGTTTATGGTGCATATTTTATCGCACACTAATTCAACCTCTATTTGCAGGTATTCATCGTTTGTATCTTATATTACATGAAACATATCAAACGATTCATTAAATGTGAAGTGTAATGTGATCATCCTGTGAATAATGTTTATGGTAGTATATCTTTATATTTTAGCTTGTTGGTCTTGCAGAAAAATATAGTTATATTATAAATGTTAACTGTAACAATAAATGTATTCTAGATATGTAAATCATAAGCGTATCATACACATTGATATTGTGATTTGCAAGTTAATATGAACAAAACAAATGTTTGAAATGGTATAACATTATGTACCAGCGATGTCGGATAAAAGATTCACTCATTGTCGAATATCGTAGATTATGTAAATTTGGACAGAGATTTTACATAAATTAAACTCCCAATTGTAAAAACTTTGATCTATTTTTTCATATGGGACATACCACGTGTAAACAATTTGATCTATTTTTTCATATGGGACATATGTCTTTAATTTAGCAACCCAATCTAACCATAAATTCTTATAAATTCTCTCTCAACAACATGAGTTGTTTATTAACAAACTCACACACCTATGAGTTGTATTAACAACTCTTAAATTATTAATTTTATATTAACAATAATGTAATTCATACAAATATATTAATGTGAAGCTCTAACTTAGGATATTCCTCTTAGTGTGAACATGGAGAGAAACATAGTCACATTTCTTCTCTAATGTGCTTGCCTATGTTTGTTCATGATTTGAATTGGTTTTTAGGACAACTAACAACCTCAAAGATGGGTTTAAAGTGGTTTATCAAGAACAAAATATGATGGTTTCACTAGAACAACCAATCTTCGGATGGTTTTATAGGACAACCTACAAGGATGGTTTTTTAGGACAACCAACTAGCTAGAAAGATGATTTTACATGCATGGCATCCAACAACCTAAATATCATGTTTTGCTTTACACTTGTGCCTTTATCTTTGCACTATATTTTCACATTAGAGGATTATGTAGAAAAATGATGCTCACATATTACAAATTTGAACATGGATACTACTTCATTCTTATCACTATCACACAAATATTAAGAACTCTAAAAAAGAACACATGTTGCAAACACATATACCACAACTTCAATGTGTGGCCCCGTTGTAGAAATGGTGAGAGGATATTGCTTATCTTCCTTCCTCCATTCTTGAATGTAGTATTATACCAAAATACATCCGCAAAACATTTTTTTATTTTTTATTTTTCAGTCTCTTTGATGAAAAACTCAATGACATATACCTAAACTCATAACGGATAAGAGACCAACAATTTACACAAAATATTAATTTACTTTGTAAATAAATTGTAGACACATTAAAAAGGAAGACCCTAACAAAGATCAAATTGAAGGGTGGTATGAATTTCACTCAAGGGTAAAATATTGGGCCAACCTTTCGATGATGAAAAGTAGTATAAATATTTCGCACTTCACATGACAAGAGTAGATTAAGTAACCACGTCACAAAAATAAAGAACATTTTTTAATTGAGAGATTTTTTTTTTTTTAATGAATGTTTATTAAAACTAAGAACATTTTTTAATCGAGAGATTCATTTTTTTTCTAAATGAATGTTTTATAAAAACTAAGAACATTAATTAGGTGTTGAATATAATATTTTACATCAATCACATCTAAGAACAATATCTATACCCCCTACATAGGGTCTATTTTATTATAACGCTATTTTAAAACTCAACCTAAAACAAGTCATCTATTAATTAACTCATTTACTTTGAAAAGTTGCTTAATAGTTTGTTTCTTACAACATTAAGCACACAAGTAATGAGTAAGATCATGAAATATCCCTTATAGGATACCACCGTAAAATATGCAAAAGATAGACAAAACGTAGCCAAACAAAATCTGGTTTTTGCAGAAAATTATAGCTAGGGCAGCGAACAAGAAAATATGAATAACTCTCAAAATATCTCGCTCAAATCACTTGAAAATTTAAAGAGAGCTAGATAATAATATAAAGAACACAAGGAAACTATTTTTAGAATTTTTCAGTCAATATAACACTGCTAGAAAATTACAGCATGCCCTAAACAACTGGAAAACTTCTAAAATTCATATCTTCCCGAATACAAGTATAAAAATTATGAAACTTGGAAAATAACATATACAAATATAGAAGATGATTTTCCAACCTTCAGATCTGAAAACAGCCAATTGGAAACCCTCCAAAATATGGCTACAATCTCCCAAACAAGTCACCCTTTTTGGTAGATGGCCAAAACCCTTGTGAAATCCTCTGAAAATGATGTCAAATCCTTCCTTTATTGCTGCCATAGGTCTGATCCGAAAACCAACTGATTATCTCCACAAAAACTCACAAAAACCCTCAAAACCCTATCTCTGAAAACCCTGAAATTATCTCTGTAAATCAGCCCTAAAAACAGCTCCAAATGACAAGCTAGGGTAGATCTCTCACTACCGAAGAATGCCTGCTAGCTAGGGATGGATCTCTCACCACCGAAGCTAGGGTTCCCGTGGGATCTTACTCCACAAGCTAAATAGTTGCAAACAACAGTTGCACATGAAAAGAAATATAAGTGTATGCATGAATGATTTCCAACTACACCCTCCACCTCCTTATATAGCTTTTTATGAGCCCCAACGAAGAAATATAACATTTAATGCAATACATATCCCCTCCGCCAAAAAGAGACTTTAAGTGGCCCCAACAAAGAAATATAACATTTAATGCAATACATATCCCCTCAAGTCGCCAAAAAGGGACTTTAAGTGGCCCCAACAAAGAAACATAACATTAAATGCCAAAAGTGTCCACTTAAGTGATCCCAACGACAAAATAGAACACAAAGGGCCCATTAGACCCTCCCAACGCCCAAAATATAACAAAAACATAGTAGGAAATCAGAAAACCATCCCCAATAACCTCCAAAGTTGTTAGCCCCTTGGGAATGACTCAAGGGCTAAGACCAAAATAGGGCCGTTAGGCCAACTGCTCGGAATTTGGGACATTACAGATCAATTATACTGGTCTAAATGTGTTAGGGTGTGTTAATGCATCTCTAGATGCTCAAGCATTTAGACAACAAAAACAAAAGCAAACTATCCATAACTATTAATTCAAACTCAGATTTGATTTTCTATATGCCACCTCTATGAATGTCATTATTATGCACCTTCCACTATCTTTTCAAACTCACTTTGCTTAATGTGCATGTTAAATGAGAAGAACATCCCTTTGATTCACATTAGGCTCAAGCCAATAGGTTCCAATGTAGTGATCCTCTGACTCGACATTGATATGATCCTTGGCTTACATAATTTATACTTCGAGCCTTCACGGTTAATTGATATTGTCCACTATTTCCATCTCATAGGTTGTGGGTTTCACTTAGGGAAAATTTTAGTGGCGAATCTTCATTAATTCACGAATATTTTGGTTTTTAAAATTTTGTGAAATTTTAGGTATATGGATATGACTAATTCGCCTAAATTTTAAAGGTTCAAGTTACTTTTAGGGTCAGGTTAAGCCGTTGTTTACGCCAATAACCAAATTTTTTAATTCAAATTGTCATTAGCGAGAAATTAAAATTTGTAAAATTCACCTTCATATATATAACATTACTAAATATCACTATGGTTGTAGGGTAGCAGCCGCTAAGCTATGCAAAGAGTTGTTTACAATGACAAAATCTAATGGAATTTTCTTGTATCTTAAAATTCACCATGGTCTAGCCAAAGTTACCTAGCGACCGCTAAGCTCTAAAATTTACCATGGTCATGTTGATGTATTACCAATTTAGCTAGCGACTACTAAGCTATAAATATCTCCATTTTTTCACCAAAAAAATCACATTTTTAGAAATTTTTTGTTTAGTGAAATTGAATTATTAATCCTTTTGATTAATCCAAGAGAAATATGGCCAAATATCACTATGGTTAGAACCTAGAAGCCGCTAAGCTATGCAAATAGTTGTTTACAATGACAAAATCTAATGGACTTTACTCGTGTTTTAAATATCTGCATCATCACTTGTCACATGATTTGATATATGGGATGGAAATTTGGAAAAATGATATACTTATGTTTGTAGTATATTTAATCTGATATTCCCAGTGCCCAACATCCAAATTTTGTGTTTGCAACTAAATATTTTATCGGGATTTACAAATTAAAATGACAGTGGTTGACGACCATTTTTCCACACAGCCCTTCTTTTGACAATTTGAATAAAATATTACACTTACAATTTGTCAAATGATTTATAGGTTTTGAATTTTTTTTTACAGGCAAATTTTGACCTGCCCTTCTCTCGACCGGTTGGGTGCAATTTTGAACGCTGGACCCTAACTTATCATTGATTTACTATAGACTTTCAAATATAGAGCTGATCCACTTCAACAAATATTGGCCCCTAAAAAGTCTCCATTTAATAAAGACTTCCACCACTTGTAAACAATATTACTCCACTTTTAATATAACTATCTCCCACTTAAAAACTTTTAAAGATGATGTTATTAACCACGAGATATGACAATAAACAAACCTTTAATAAAGTCCAGACCTATGGTGTATGGCCGTGTGGAGACGTGGTGTTTTAGAGGCGTAATGGATTATGTGAATGCACAGCAATGACAGGGAGTGCAGGTTGGAGACGGATCAGGCTGCAAACTTAGCCTACCAATCCACAGATCCATACACTGATAAACACTTGCAAATCTGTATGTAATGTTGTAAATCTGCAATAAACAAAATCAAAGCCAGACAGAATGCTAATACTGATTTCACATAGAGGTTTGACATGAGGAAGAGGATCTGTGTCAATGAGAATAGCATCGTAGAAATGGAACTGCAGAATGGAGCACTTATTAGCTGATTTCAAGCTTATGTACAACTATCAACATTGGAGGCAACCAAACTGAGCTCCAGAAGTGAGTCACCAATGCTGAATTGCTTTTCGTCATCTATGATCATCATCTAAATAATAGAAAGAATTGGGTATTTGTACGTCAGTCTATAGGTTGATCGGTCGCACTTGTGTTGTGTTAGAGTTTTTTTCTTTAAAGCTCTAAATTATTCGGATATTCACTAATTTCTTTGAATTACCAAAAAAAAAAAAAAAGAAGATTTTTTTTTAAAAATTATTTCAATAAATAGAAAAAAATAGAATATAGAATATTATAAATTCCAAGAATGTTATGGAATGAGTAAATTGGGGCCATAAGATCGTAAATTACACACTTATTTTTTAATTAAAATGGAAAGTTGGACTATCCAAATTTGAAGTGACTACTAGAAGATACACACATAAATTGGGTGGTGATCCCCAAAATAGAAAATAACTAGCATAGATATCTTAAATACATCTATAAAAATATATCCAGAAATATTAGAGGTGCCTCTATTGAAATTCTCCATAAGTTAGATGTGTCACTAATTATCTTCCACTAAAAATAAATAGTAAATACGAAAAATATACCTCTCCGTATATTTTACATATATTAATATAAAATAGGTATGTTAGTATAGATCAATATAATAATATTATAGTTACTTACCTATTCACACTTATTATTTACTCCGCTCTTAGAATAAAAATTAATCTCCCGACACTAATTATCTTGAATTTATTTGCAGTAATATCCCCGCACAGTTATTTACCAATTCACACTTGTTATCTTTCACACTTTTAAAATAACTTACATTTCCATTTCCATGTATAAATACATAATCATATATTTATTTTATTTATTAAACATTGAGTTGGCATTACAAAATAAATATAAATATGTAATGTTTTTTAACTTGTCACAAAAACTATGAGTTGAAGGAAAAAAATACTAAAGGTATTTGGGTTCTCATTGATGGAGGTTCATTCAATATATGATCTGAAAATTGAACTCAAGGGAAGTTTGTTTTCTAGTAAACTAAATTAAGGAAATTGAATTTTCACAAGAGCTGTCAGTTGTATTTTATCAAAGTAATCATTCAAACAAAGTTTCCCACTTATTAGCCATACCAGAACAATATAAGTAACCTAGAGGACCAAACACAATCTCTATAGTTGCGAAAACATTTGACTATTCAGAGGAGAGTTAAATGAGTGTTTTGAATAGTCAAATGAGTGTAGAGGAAAAATCTGCAAATTGATTACATTTAATCAAGGAATCATTTTCCATGGTCACTATTACAACAAGTTTAAAAAAACCTCCACTTGAGAGAGATTATTACCAAATACCCGGTTTGGTGTTTTGGTGTGACTTACATTTACAAGTTATTTGACCCCAAAACACTAAAAGTAAACTGAATATATATTTCTATTCATAGAAAGTTTAAGGTTTGATCCCTTAGGATTTCTGTTACATGAAAGATTACAGGATTACAAACATGTTGAAGTCCATCAAATTTTGATCATACTCTCATAAGTCTGCAAGTTGATTTCTTTAATACATAAGATACTATCATCATCATAAATGCATCTATTGAATGTATGTTTTAATAAGTATTAATATTTAATAGTACTGATTATAAACCATATCACAAGCACTAAATCACTGATACTACACCATTTATGATAGGGGATATATGTATTATTCAACATAATTCAATCAACTTCTTCAACTATTGGTCCCTCATTATTGTTGTTATATGGGGTTGATTTGTAAGCCTTGGAGATTGTAGGATTACAAACACGTTCTAGGTCCTTCAACTTTTTTCATAATCATCTGTATCTGCCAGCTGATTTTCATCCAGCCATTCAATTGCGCTCTTGATAGCCTTCTGCAATTTTTCCTTCTCAAAAAAGCTGAGCTTCTTACCAAATTTCTCATCCTTGATAATATTTCTCATGTTGTAGACGTAGTTCTCCAGAGAATTTCTGGCGTCTGATCTTTTCTTGACATCTTCATCTTCTTCTTTGTATTTTTCTGCTTCCTGAACCATTCTTTCAATCTCAGCCTTGCTCAATCTACCCTTGTCATTATTGATGGTAATTTTATTCTTAATACCTGCGGTCTTGTCTTTGGCACTAACATTGAGGATACCATTGGCATCTATTTCTAAACAAACATTAATATGAGGAACCCCTCTTGGTGCAGGAGGAATGCCAGACAGCACAAACTTCCCCAAAAGATTATTAGCTTTGGTCCGAGCTCTTTCACCTTCATATACCTGAACCAGAACAGAGGTCTGGTTGTCTGAATTAGTGGTAAAGATCTGCTCCTTCCTGGCAGGAATAGTAGTGTTCCTTGGAATGAGAACAGTCATTATTCCTCCTGCGGTCTCCAGGCCCAGGCTGAGCGGTGCCACGTCCAAGAGCAAAACATCCTGCACTTTTTCGCTGGTTTCTCCATTTAATATGGCAGCCTGCACTGCTGCACCATAGGCAACAGCTTCGTCAGGATTGATGCTCTTGCACAGCTCTTTACCCCGAAGTAATCCTGTAAAAGCTTTTGGACTTTTGGAATTCTGGTGGATCCTCCTACCTGTTAGAAAACACGTATCCAGATATTACAAATTCCAGAGGTATTTAGCAAGAGCAGCTTATTATTAATGATAAAATAATAACCATGATCAGGTTTGCAACAGGATCAGGTCTACTAACGATGTTTGAGAACATGAAAATCAGTTCTATAAGCTGATAGTGCATGTTGTTTCTTCATGGAAGAGCATTTTGACTGGATGATCTGATAGGACATGTTTAATTTTGATATAGATAAACAGTGGATAGGCCACCACTTATTGAAGCTAAATTTATTGGGTTCCCCATAATTATGGATAAAACTTAGGATTGAGAGTAAAGCACACAGGGTGGACCAACTCTTAGCACACGGAGTGGAAAACTCTAACAATTTTGAATCCAGATTTATTTTGATAGAAAAGAGTGGATAGGCCACCAATTATTGAAACCAGATTTCTTGGGGACCCCACAATTGGAAATCAAACCTTGGACTGAGAGTCAAGCACACAAGGTGGGCCAACTCAAACAACTATGAAGCTTTGGACTGAGAGCAGAGCATAAAGTGTGAGCCAGCTCTAACAACTCTTACACAATACTCAAGTAAATTTAGGGCACAAACAATGCGCCACTCCTGGTGTGTTATTGCATGTACTAACCAAAGAAATCTGAACTAGAAACTTCAAACTCACCGGTTTCCTTGTTTACTAATGCATCACAACCCCCTTATTATCTAATAGTGCATATTGAAGGCTTGTTTTATAGTAAATAATGACTTTAAAACAAGCAAAGGGATTTCACTATAGATAATTGAAGAGGTGTTGATAAGGATAAAAAGTGTTTATTCATATATTTGAGTTGGCTTAATGGTGAAGAATTTGTGTTATTCAAAGAGAGGTCACACGTTCAAATCATGAAGAAGTAGGGTATGTATATTTCATATTTGAAGCACACTTAAATGCCTCCTCCATATTGAGAATACGAGGTAGTCCCATATAATATACACCCCAAAATAGAACTATAAAACTAATTATTATTATAGATATTATTATAATTATAAGAATCATACTAGATATTATGAGAGGGTTTAGAGATTTATTTACTTTGCATCTCTGGTTTACGCCAGTAAACTTCAATGGCAATGGAAACTGCATTTTGTTTTGAGAACATAAAGAAATGTAATCATCCTTATAAAATGCAGTTTGAAACAGGATTATGCTGAAATTAGTAAGCTCGACTTTCTTCAAATTGCTCTTTCCTCCTGTAGCTGGTCATTAAATGTTCACAACTACTCCATACATATGTAAAAAGAATCATCAAGAATGTATTTTGTATTCCAAACAAGCAAACGAATAATACTGAGATTTTTGAACAGCCCTAAGAAAAAGAAACATTCCAGAACTAGCTACAAATCAAGAAATGCATATTGGGCTGTAAGAAGAATGGCCCAGAGCAGCAGAACAAATTAAATGTATGCACAAAGTTACAAAAACAGAGTAGCAGCTGTTAAAAGGAGAATTCAGAACGAAAGTTAATATACAGCACCGGTATATTTTCATCAATTTTAACTGTACTCTGTGTTTCTTTTCTCTTTTGAAGTGTTGAGTTTTGCAACAGAACTTACCAGAACAACTTCGCCGATGCGAGACTTTTCCATCTTGGCATCGCTGAGGCATTTGTCGACAGGCTCCATGCATTTCTTGAACAAATCTATGTTGAGCTCTTCAAACTTGGCTCTGGTTATTCTGGCGTGGAAGTCGATACCTTCGTGCAAGGAGTCGATCTCAATGGCAGTCTGAGTAGTGGCGGAGAGGGTTCTTTTGGCTCTTTCACAAGCCGTCTTCAGGCGCCGCAAAGCCTTGTTATTGGTGCTCAAGTCCTTCCTGTGCATTCGCTTGAATTCCTGGACAAAATGATTCACCATCCTGTTGTCGAAGTCTTCGCCACCCAGGTGGGTGTCTCCTGCAGTGGCTTTCACCTCAAAGAGTCCTCCAGCCAGGGTCAGGACAGATACGTCAAATGTCCCCCTCCCAGGTCGAAGATAAGGATGTTTTTCTCTCTGTAACTGCCAGTCTCGCTCTTTTGGTCAAGGCCATAGGCTATTGCTGCTGCAGTGGGCTCGTTGATAATTCTCATGACGTTGAGCCCACAAATGGCTCCAGCATCCTTAGTGGCTTGTCTTTGTGAATCATTGAAGTAGGCAGGAACTGTAATCACCGCATTTTTTACTGTTTTGCCCAGATAGGTTTCTGCAATCTCTTTCATTTTGGTCAATACCATGGAGGAGATTTCTTCTGCAGAGAGTTTCTTTGTCTCTCCTTTGTACTGGACTAGGATCAGGGGCTTGTCCCCTTGTCCTGCAACCACCTTGAATGGCCAGAGTCTCATGTCTGCTTGGACAATTGGATCACTGAACTTTCTGCCAATCAGCCGTTTTGCATCTGCATCATCAAGATCGATCATTACTCATACAACTCTATGTATTGAAGAGCAACTTCTTCCCAATTCCTTAAAGTGATTTTAAATATGAAATTTTTATAATACTCAAGTTTCAGGGGACCAGCTGCAGGTGGACATTATGAGCAATAGCTATCATTGTAGACTGAAGGAAACTTCTCATATCGTATTTTTAGTATGCGTGTAGACTCCTCTGTAGATTTTTTGATTTTGAGCAGGTGAGATTAAGGGACAATACTTACGCCAAATTATTTATCCTTTGAGTTTGAGCCTCTACCATTCAAGGAGTTATCCCCAAACGTACCTTACTACTGCAGATACCTCTTTCCTCCCTGTGATCTCTCAATTGACCTGTTGTCTCTAATTTGTAGAACTTCTCTAACCCTACACTACTTGGACACCTAGTAAGCTTAAAAATCAAGCTTCTTCAACTATAAACTTTGTGAACAGTATTGCAAACTCTCTTAACACCATAAAATGAATCTAAATGTTCAATAATCTTCATCAAAGAGATGGATTATTTAGAAATCCAGATGGAACTTTGTTAATAAAAGTACGAGGTAACTCTATGGTTTAATTGTTTAGATATGCTCTTAAATGATAACCAATCAATTTGTAACATATTTATCTCATTTTAAAGCTATAGCAACCTGAGAAAGTCAACATGTATAGAGGTGATTTACAATCATCCTAAATTAGATATCAAAGCAACAATTCACAAAACGATTCATCACCCATCTCAGGAAAGTTACTAATACTACTTAAAAGCCGTAATCTTTCAGCTGAGCTTCACCTTCCACTCATTTTCAAAAAAATATTTAGCCCTATAGAGCACAAGGGTGTAACCATTCCTGTTTGCAATGCAGGTAGAGAATACAATATCTCATATTATAGAAAGAGTTGTAGTCTAATTGATGCCGATAATGGTAAGTTATAGTTGATACATCTACCAAATACAAATCTATAGAGAAAGTGAATTAATAATAATAATAATAAAAAAACTGGATTCAAATCTCTCTCAACCTATACCAAGCTCGAAATATTTATCTTCCAATCAAAAACAATATTTATACAATTATATAAACATAAAGAAGAGGTTTAACAAATTCCCAAGCCCAAGTTTGTATTTTAAGATGTTGAAAATTAGTATTGCTGCCAATCAGCCGTTGGTCCATTGGTGAAGTTGTTAGGCTCTCAAAGAACCCACCAGGAATCAATTCCTGCCGAGTACAAAAACACATCTTCAAAATGGTAGACTGGATTAAATCCAAACTTTCTAAAAAAATAAATAAATAAATAATAATATTACAAGAACAAGAAATAGTTGAAAAAAGCTAAAGGAGACTCTTAAATCCAGACCTTCAACAAAACAATTTTTTTTTTTTTTTGAAGAAAACATGACAAGAAATAGAAATAGTTGAAACTGATTACCAAATACTGTATTTGAAGGATTCATGGCAACTTGATTTTTGGCAGCCTCCCTATGAGACGTTCTGTATCAGTAAAAGCAACGTAGGAAGGAGTGGTGCGGTTGCCCTGATCGTTGGCAATGATTTCTACACGGTCATATTGCCATACTCCTACACAGCTGTAGGTTGTTCCCAAGTCTATACCTATGGCTTCTACTCCACCCTTCGACTTGGATTCAGGCTTTGCTCCAACCATCTTATGATTGAAAAAAAAACTTAAAACAACAATGAAATGAAAATGTTGTAACAGTGGTAAGAGGAAGAATACTTTGCACGCTGTTTTGGGGCTGTCATGGATTTGGGTAACCTATTTATTGGTGTTATTCAGTCCATGAGACTCGGAATCATATAAAATAAGTCGGTGAAATCAAAGCCGTATTGATTCAAAGGTTTAAAGCAAAAGCTTGATTCCAGCTGAAATAAAATTCCGTTTCCTTTTCAACACAGAAATATCCCGATTCTTGATTTATCCGAACCCACTATGAATTGGATCATTCAAGAATAATTAGAGCTTTAGTTGTAGTGTATAACCTTCAGAACCATATCCAATTACACCCGGTGCCTATCTATCAAGCAGGTTTGCAGTCAGTGCTCTCAACTTGCAAAAAGAATTTGACCATGTTGTTCAGTCTTAATTTTATGATTTTTGCATCACATTCTATGCTCGCATGTTTTCTTTTGATTGAATATGGCGCTTATTATTTTTAACAAAGTACTAACATTAGTTTGATAGAAAATGTAGCAACGCGTGTAGTTGTTACCTAAAAGAGTAACAATATAATGTGTTGTTACATTTTCCATCAAAATTAAGGATGACTAGCAAACCTGCTAAGGGATGTACTCTTCCTCCAAATACATATGAGGAAAACACTTATTTAATTTTTAAAAAAATGAATCTCAAAAGCCTAAGATGGTCAAGATAATGATTCTCTAGAGAATATATATAAAAACGATAATAGAGGCAACACAATAAATATATACAATGTAAATATACGTAGTTATAAATGGATCTATTATAAATTAAATATTTTATATGTAGACACACACTGACATGGTGGGATTAGCACATTGAGTTTGACTTGGTAAAGTAAGACTAATGAGTGAATACAAACTTTGAATGATATTAATTCTGAAGACAAAAATAGCTTTCCATTACTTAAAATAAAAGATACAAGGTTTGAAAACGACTTTGGCTCTGCTTAGGGGTTTTTTTCGCATGACCTTTTAGGTCACACTCTTCGATAACTAACCAACTCTTTTTGGGCAGCGGTCCACTTATATAGTGGCCTCTCAGCCATTCGTAGTAACTACTGTTGTTAGAGGCGGTCATGATGGCTCCAAAGCACGCGAAGAAATTTGCAAAGCTAAAGGAGGTGACGATGGATCCAAAGCATGCAAGGAAATTTGTTCCAAAAGTTTACGATGAGGTAATGACCTTGAAACCCCTCTTGATGTTATTATAGTTGTTGAGTTTATTGGTCTTGTGGTTAGATATTATAGTAACAATTTTCTGATAGCCTACTTTTGTGGTCGTATCCCCTCGGAATCCTTCCTTCAAGGATGGATCAAGAACCACTAGGAGTCTAGTGGTATCTAGGTCACTGGTATCCGTAACCTCACCAAGGGATTCTACCTATTTTCTTTCCGTGAACCTTCTAAGGTTCAAGCTTTATTTTCACTGCTTTCATGCTAGTATCTAGTAACACCTTGCTCGTGCTTTCATGTTAAACACCCGATTTTAATCCCTCCAATCAAGTGTCGCTTAGGATAATTTTTTAGGTGGAGTCAGTCTGGTCTTCCTATGCAACTTTGGTATTTTTGAATGAGATAGTTTGACCACATGGCAAAATAATTTGTCAAGAGCCCGAACGCTTCTTTCACGCTCGGCCTCATAAGTGGATATGTGTTGAGGTTGATCTTTCCATGGATTTTTGGGACCATATCGACATTCAGGTTGGGTCCACGCATTTTTCTCAAAAAATTGTGTATTTCAATCTTCCTTTAACACGCAATTTATGTGTCAAGCTCCCGATCATCACATTTGAGACTCGCCTCTTATCGCTCATGCAAAACAAGTTCGCTAACTCCCCGACCCTAAACCTAAAAATGATTCTACGACTAGCGGTTTGGAATGTTGTTGGTAGTAAGAAGTCATCTAGGTCAAAATCCACTCCAGCAAGAGGACTGCTTCTTTCAACCCATAGTCAGAATTGGCTAATGATCTCGAGATGCAGCCAATCTAAGAAACGCCAACACAACCTGTAGCCCAACCCTTGCAGAGTCATTCTATATCCTCGAGAAAATCAGCATCGGGACCATCAGATCAACCTCTATTTCTTAGCCTCGCTCCTGTAGTCCACATCGCATGGTGAAATGGGGATAAACACCGCTCCATTCAGGTTGAGCAACAAAATTCAAACCATTTTTGTGCATTCTAATAATTTTAGTTTTCTTGACTCCGGGATGGTTTCTAAGACGGTCGGGGGAGATGACTATGACCGAGCTCTAATGAATTTTCTCTCATGGAATGTGCAAGGTCTCATGAAGTCCTGCTCAAGAAAATACTCTATGAAAAAATCTTGTCAAATTATTGGTAACATAGATATTGTTTGTTTACAAGAAGTTAAGGTTATTGGTTTTATGCTTCAAACTACTTTAATTTGTATTGCTCCATATTATAAGCATGTTTACTCTTCACATATAGAAGGGAGTGGTGGTGTTTCTATTTTTGTCTATCCTATATTTTCTGCTTTGATTTCTTCCATGGGGCATGATCCTCAAAATCATATCATGTGGATTATTTTGGAGATTAATGGTTATTCTTTTGGTATTATCAATCTGTATGATTCTAATAATGATATGGAAAGGATGGCGTTATGGCATTGGTTGGGGGATAATTTACCTCTCTCCTATTGGTTAGTATGCAGAGACTTTAATATGGTTGAACATCCCAAGGATAAATTGGGGACTCTTCCTATGAGGTGGTGTGTGGGGGAACATGAGGCATGGTTTTATTTTAAAAGTTGTTGGGGCCTTTATGACCCACTTTTTAGACGACGAAATGATTTCCTTCTCAAAATTGGTTTACTTGGTCCAACTTCCAAGAAGGAACTGACAGGGTCATTAAAAGGATCAATCATGTCATGATTTATCAACAACACACTTTTAATCTGACAATAATGGTCATTCCCAATCACCATCCGGTTGGGCATTCTCTTGTCGACCACATCCCCATCTCTTTCAACGCCTTATCGAAGCGATTGTCATTAAACCAAAAGGTCTACCCATCAATTTTTGATACAAGCGCTAGAGTGAATGAATCCACAGGAGGCGGTTAGTCCATGTCATGAATCCCATGGGAATGCTGAATTTTTTCCAAAAACTCCCCAAAGATTACCCTAGGGATTCAAACTCGCGACCTTTCACTCGATACCAATTGTTGGAAAAGATTGCCATTAAACCAAAAGGTTGACTCTTGAATTTATAATACACGTGCTAGAGTTAATGAATCCACAAGAGGCGGTTAGTCCATGTCACGAATCCCACGGGGAGCACTAATTTTTTTCCAACAATTGCAATGCAAAGGTACCCCTTTTAAGGTGCCTAACAATCAATTCTATCGTAATGTCTCTTTTCTAAGTCATGCAGGGTATTATTTCTATCATTTCCAAAGTTTAGAATATGGTGCCATGTTTTCCTTACACCGCTAAATAGCTAGGTTGATTGGTAGAATACCGCCATTTAGTGTACTACTAAGTTACTCTACCATTTTGGTAAGCGCTTTGCTCGGCTTAAAAAGGGTGGATTCCACTGCTGCTAATAATTTCATGGAGTATCCACTCTTCAAGCTCAACCCTTTGACATCCCTACCCACCTTTGAATAACCAAAAATTTCATCACTTAGATTATTAAAATTCATAAGGCCATGGGTGCTCAAATCTATGCTTGGCTTCACCGGATTTAAGTGGGAGACAAAAATTCCAAAAGATTCTTCAAATTCCTTCAACTAAATTCATTAGAGATCAAATTAAATTTGTTCAACTGGCTCATGATTGTGTCACAATTCTCCCTGATATTTTCAATACCTTTGTGGATCATTATACCATAGTTTTTTAGGCTCGGACACCTTCTAAAGAAATTCAAGTAGCTCTACAAAACTATGTGGAATTGGTTCCTTGTAAGTTGTCTTCTTAGGACAAAAACAATGTGATGCTCCTCTTTCTTTAGATGAACTCTATAATGCCTTACTTTGTCTTGTGAATGATAAATTTCCAGGCATTGATGGTTTTTTGTGTGAATTACACAAGGGATCTTGGTCAGTGGTTGGCAAGGATATTCTTCAGGTTTACATAGAGGATTTGTAGATTCCGTAATCACTCTCTTGGAAATATTATTAACAAGGGTAATATTAAGTTTATTCCTAAAGTTGGGAATCCTGAGCTCATCACTAGTTGGCGGCCTATTACTCTTCTTAATGTCTCTTATAAGATCTTGGCTAAAGATCTTGCTCTCCATATTGTTAACCTTCTTCCCAAGATTGTTTTCCCTGAGTAGAATGGTTTTGTTAAGGGAAGATATATTCTTGATAATCTCATTGTTGTTTGGGAAGGTATGGAGTGGGCTAGAATTTCTCTGCACTGGGATATTTTTCTCAAAATTGATTTAAAAAGCATGTGATCAGATTGAATGGCCCTTTATTCTTGTTATGTTGCAAGCCCTTGAATTAGACCTTTTTTAATTAATACTATTAAAATTTTATTTTTGGCACCTCTTCTTGCCTCATTATCAATGGCCATCAATCTCAAGCTATTGTCTTATTCAGATCTATCAGAAAGGATGTCCTCTCGCTCCTTTTTTCATTCATGCGCTTTATACTCTTAGATATCTTCTTGTAAAATAGGATGAGTGGGGATGCATATGTGGAATCTTCATGTTATCACCAAATTACAATGCCCTCTCGATTTTCTTGCATGTGAATGAAATGGGAAATCAAGTGTAATCGTGTAACATGGAATTATCTCTATGTGTAGGACCATGAAACTGGATAACTCTTTAGAGAAGGTTGGTTCCTCTTCCTAATCTAATGCTACAAACACTTCTCCCGATTATGCAAATACACTTATCTAATCCTATCCTATGGTTCCAAGTGACCAGGGAGAGAAGAAAATACATCAAAATGAAGAACTTCTACACTAAGGAGGTGATAACACCAAGAGAAGGGTGATTGAATACTCTTTAATGAATGAAAATGAGAAGAAATGGAGATAGAGAGGGCATGTATAACACCACAGTCTATAAACACACATTCACAACACCATTTCATTAAGCACATTCATTCAGAGTTTGTAAGAAATTATAAAATGCACAAAATACCTTCAGCTGCAATGTAGAGGTAAGAGAATGCAATGAAACACAAACAAGGGTTGAAGATTAACCACAAAACTTGATTTTATTGCTTCATATAATTACATAGTCCATTACAATGAAAGATAGAGGCATGAATTTTCTACAAAATTACCTAGAATGGAGGCTTGAAGCTCACAACAACCTGTAGAAGAATGGAGGAGTAGATAGAGAATGTTTAAAAACCTTTTTAAAATGAGCTCTCCATTTTACATTTATAGAAGAAAAAGAGAGGTAAGAAAAGGAAATACCAAATTATGAGCTTCACCCACCAACAAAAGTCATTAAATGACTGCAAAACATTAGGGGACCCTTGAAAATCCATCCCTTCATGTATCATTGCTTGTTGTAGAATAAAATGCTCCATTCCTCGATTAATGTCTTCATTATTCATCCGAAGTGTTATTTTTAAATCTGGGAGAGATTTATATATTTTGTCCCACCTATCCTCACCAAAAATAGGATTTCTTGGTTTTTGAGTGTAGAGGATGAAATCACGATTCCAAAGAGTATAATTTTTTTCAATTTGGTTGAGTATAGAGAAAGTTATAATAATTTGGGTATAGGCCACTTTTATGGCTCATTTTAATAACTCTCGAGCCTCGGGTATTTAATTTTTGAGCTAGAGATGTTTCTTTATATTTTCCCACCAACCACACTTACTTTTCATTCCTCCTGTTTTTCAAAAAAGAGAAACTAATATGCAAAAATATTACGATCTCAAATAAAAGTGTAAATAAATAACACAACACAGAGAGACAAGATTTAACGTGGTTCACCCAATTTGGGCTACGCCCACCAAGAATCACTTGCTCGATTTTATTACAAGCCTCCACTCTCTCAATACAATACCTGATCCGCTTTGAGCTATGCTCAACAAACTCTACAGAATTCACACACCGAATTCAAAACACATCTCGCAATACATTTACTTGTACATCTATCATATGCATAAGACCATATAAATAGACAATCGCTAAGCTTTGATACAAACCATGGGTATCAAAACCAAGGGCAAAAACTGTGGGTATCAAAACAATGGGAAAAGACCGAAAAAACTTGGGCCCAAAAACAACCCATAACGATTACTCATTACCCATGGGTTAATAAACCACCCATGAAAATTTTCTTCAAGGGCTTCACCCCCGAACCCCCTCGACCCGCTCACCAACGAGCGGACCACCGTAAAATACCCGAGTGTAACACATAAAAGGTGTACCACATTCTAACATGCAAATAGGCTCCACAAACATAACAATCTCCCACTGAGACTAGTTTCCACCGAGCAAGCTTCTCAACCCTTCACTTTCATCTACGTGAAGGCCAACCAAAGTTGAACATAGCTTTAGTTTATCCTCAGTGACCACCTTGGTCATCATGTCTATAGGATTCTCGACCGTATGAATCTTCTCCAACTTCAACTTATCTTCCTCCAAAGTCATCCTAATGAAGTGATATCTCAATCAGTATATGCTTCATCCTCGAGTGGAAAGCAGAGTTCTTAGCTAGGTGTATAAAGACTCTACTATCACTATATAGCTTACATTCCTCCCGCTTTATGCCCCAACTCCTCAAGCAATTGTTGTAGCCACCAAATCATCTCTTTGCTTTCCTCTCATGGGCAAGCAACATACTCACCTCCGTGGTCGATAAAGCCACCAACTTTGCGTAGTCGTGAAATCCAGCCACACCGTTGTCCCACCTACAAGCAGAAATATAACTTGTTGTGCTCCTCCCGCTGTCTACATCTCCAGCCATGTCTAAATCTACATAACCACGTAAAGTGGTGTCTCGATCCACTATAGCACAAAACTATGTCCCCATGGTCCTCTCAAATACCGAAGGATCCACTTTACTACTTGCAATGCTCTTTACTTGATCACTCATAAATCTACTCACAGCTCCCACCGCATGGGCAATATCAGCCTAGTGCACACCATACCATACATCAAACTACGCAACTACCGATGAGTAAGGTACCTTTGACATCTGGTTTCTTTCTTGCTCGTCTCGGGACACCGCTCCTTTGATAACTTAAAATGGCCTCGCCAAAGGAGTCCCAACCGGTTTAGCATCCTGCATATTAAACCTCTCCAAGACCTTCTTAATGTACTCTTCCTGAGATAAAGTCATCTTCCATTCCTTCCTATCCCGAGATATCCTCATACCAAGGATTTGTTTGGCTGCACCCAAATCCTTCATAGCAAAGGATTCACTTAGTTGCTTCTTGAGTACTTTTATTTCCTACATGTTTTTACCTGCAACCAACATGTCATCAACATACAAACACAGATAATATAACTTCCATCCTCAAATTTCTTTATATACACACAATGGTCAGAATGGCATCTAATATAACCTTTCTCCATCATGAAGCTATCAAACTTCTTATACCATTGACGTGGAGCTTGTTTCAAGCCATACAAGCTTTTCTTCAGTTTGCAAACCATCTCCTCTTTACCTTTGACCTCATAGCCCTCTGGTTGCTGCATATATAGTTCCTCCTCCAAATCACCATGGAGAAATGTAGTCTTTACATCAAGTTGTTCTAAGTGCAAGTCTTCTACTACAACTATTCCTAGAACAGTTCTAATAGAAGTCATTTTTACTACAGGAGAAAAAATCTCATCAAAATCTATACCTTGTTTCTGTGCAAACCCTGACCACCAACCGGGCCTTATATCTTTTCTTTCCTCCTTCTTCATTTTAACTCAACACCCACTTGTTCTGTAATGCTCTTTTGCCTTCGGGTAGCTTCACCAAATCCCATGTCTAGTTCTCCATGAGAGCCTGATGCTCCTCATCCATGGCTTGCTCCCACTTCTTCCTGGCATCTACCTGCATTGCTTCATCAAAGCTCTCTGGCTCTCCACTATCAAAGTGAGTAATAAATAATAAAGAGAAGGAGAAAAACGCTCAAGTTCTCTTTCTTACCCTAGAAGACCTCCTCAATATAGGAGTTTGGGGTTCCCGCTGAGGGGTTCTCCGAATCGATTCATGTGTCACTTTCCCATCCGAAGATCCTCTACCACTGCATATTCTTTCTTAGATTCTTCCCTATTTTCCTAAATCGCTGCTTATACATGACTTTCTCATTAAAGACCACATCCCTAGATCGAATGATTTTCTTGTCCTTAATACTCCAACATTTATATCCAAAGTCATCACCACCATAACCAATGAAAGTACATTTTTCTGATTTAGCCTCTAGCTTGGTCCTATCATCCTTGTCTATATGAACAAACACCTCACATCCAAAGACTCTAAGAAATGAATAATCAACTTTCTTACCATACCAAGCCTCCTCGTGTATGCCTCCATCCAAGGCACTTGAGGGTCCTCTCATGCTTATCAAGTACACACGCCGTGCTCACCGCTTCGCCCAAAAAAGAAAGAGGCAGCCCGCATGTAACCTCATGCTCCTAAAGACGCTCCATTATTGTTCTGTTCATCCTTTCTCGATACCCCATTCTCCGCGGAGTTCCCTGAACTGTCTTTTTGCCTCGCGATTCCATTCTTAGAACAATAATCATTAAATTCATTGCTGCAATACTCCCCTCCATTATCTGACCTGAGACATTTTAGCTTAAGACCTGTTTCATTCTCTACCAAGGCTTTCCATTTAACAAAAGTGTCAAATACATCAGATTTGTTTCTAATACAATAAACCCAAACTTTCCTTGTTAGCATCATCAATAAAAGTAACATAATAACTTGAACCCCCAAGAGATGATACCTGAGCCGGCCCCCACACATCAGAATGTACCAGCTCTAACTTACTCTCTTTCTTCGTAGGTCCAACCTTGAGAAACCTTACTCGCTTTTGTTTCCCATATATGCAGTTCTCACAGAAATCCAAACCTGTTTCTGTATATCTAGGAAAATTCTTCTTTATGATGTTCATGCCCTTATGGCTCATATGACCGAGCCTATAGTGCCATAATGTTATATCTGCATCTGAAGCCACAAGATTACAATCATTAGTACTATCAATGGTTAAATACAAGGTTCCAACCTTCTTACCTCTTGCCACCACAAGAGCACCCTTGGTAACCTTCCAAGAGTTAGCTATAAATATCACAGTACAACCATCACTTCCCAACCTACTCCGCGATATCAAATTTCTCCTTAATGTAGGCACATGTCTAACATCCTTCAATAGCCATGTATTCCCATTCTCGCATCTTAACTCGAATGTAACCTTTTCCAACTATACCGCAAGGCTCATCATCACTAAGAAAACATGCCCAAAATCCCTCAACATAATCAACAAAATAATGCCTATGTGGAGTAAAGCATGAAAAGAAGCCCCGAATCTAAAACCCAAGATTCAAATAATATTATGCAAAGAAAGAATCAAAGCATCCTCGACATACATTACCCGATGCCACATTTGCCTCCTTGTTTTCTTCCCCGTTGTTTCTTCTTATCCCGAAGCTCCCAACAATCCTTCTTTTCGCATGCCCAAAATTTCCACAATTCCAACATACAATCTTGCTTTGGATTTTGACTTTGCCGATCTTTTGATTTTCCACGGTTCTCTATTCTTCTATCTCCCTCTAGTTTCCACTCACAAAGCATTCCCCGAAGTAGAAGATTCCCTAGAGCTTTTTCTTCGCATTTCCTCACTTAGAATCACCCTACAACATCCTCAAACTTCAACTTTGAGTTAGCTGAACCGAGTTACTTACCACCATTACAGTGCTATTCCAACTCTCGTAAAGAGCACAAAATTAATAAAGCCCTAACTTCTTCATCAAATTCTATCAGAATCAAGCTAGCATATTCACAACCGTATTGAAATCATTTAAATGATCTCACATCAACTATTCTCAGACATCTTCATATTAAACAACTTTTTCATTAAAAATATCTTGTTAGAGGCAGAGGGTTTTTCATACAACTTCCCTAATGCATCCATTAGATCTTTTGTAGTCTTTTCCTTTGAAACATTAAATAATACCGAAGATGCAAGACACAACTGGATTGTCCCAAGTGCCTTCCTATCCAACAAATCCCATTCCGCATCTGTCATACTCGAGGGTTTGTTCACCTTCTCAGACAACGGAGTATAAAGATCCTTTTGATAAAGGTAATCTTCCATCTGCATCTTCCAAAGACTGAAATTCTACCCGTTGAATTTATCAACCCTAGATCTTCCTTCATCTGCCATAGCTCCCACTCAAGCTAAAAACTTTCCCCGTGATTCAACACTTCAAGAAACCAAACCAGTGCTCTATACCAATTGTTAGGAAATAAGAGATAAAATATGCGGAATAATCCCTTGCGAATCGCAATAAGAGAAACTAATATGCAGAAAATATTACAGATCTCAAATAAAAGTGCAGAATAAATAACACAACACAGAGAGACAAGATTTAACGTGGTTCACCCAATTTGGGCTACGTCCACCAAGAATCACTTGCTCAGATTTTATTACAAGCCTCCACTCTCTCAATACAATACCTGTATCCGCTTGGAGCTATGCTCAACAAACTCTGCATGAATTCACACCCAAATTCAAAACACATCTCGCAATACATTTACTTGTACATCTATCATATGCATAAGACCATATAAATAGACAATTGCTTAAGCAGTTTGATACAAAACCATGGGTATCAAAACCAAGGGCAAAAACCGTGGGTATCAAAACAATGGGCAAAAGACCAAAAAAACCATGGGCCCCCGAACCCCCATGAAAATTTTCGGGGCTTCACCTCGACCCACTCACCGCGAGCGGGACCGCCAGAAAAATACCCGAGTGTAACACATGTAAGGTGTACCACATTCTAACATGTAAATAGGCTCCATAAACATAACATTAACTCAGCAAGTGGCTCACCCGACTCTCTCGCAACTAACTCCCTCGCCTTTATAAATTGGCAACTTTGGGATTTTAAGTCCCATGGGGAACAAGTTCCTCGCAACCCCACCTCGGTCACATCAACCCAACCATGTTCCACCAACCCATTCCACCCAGCCCTCTAGGCCTCGAATTCTCTCGCATCCTCTACATTCGACGCCCCATGCTAATGCAAATCGGCTTTGAGCTTCTCGCAGGAACAAAGTGTTCCCTAACTATCCTTCACCCACTCGGTTCATCCGATGAATCCTTCACCCGCACAACGAGCACCTAGACCTCCTCCAATGGGTTTACTGCAGGTGTATTGCAGAAAACTTAGGCTCACTAGAACTCATGTCCCTAGGACCCAATTTACTTTTGGGCCTTTCGAGCCAGACTTCGCCGTATTTGTCACATACAACTCCCCGTGGCCCACCAAATTGCTCGATGAGTTACTCCATGACCCCGTCGTGCTCTTCCTTTTCACCCATGGACTCTCAAGCCACTTACCTCACCAAGATATTTGATTAGCTCGGCCATGACAGATCAACTCGCCCATGAACTCCGTAGAACCGGTTCAACTGCAGCTCGCTCCATGGCTCGTCAAGCTGTTTCTCAACTCGCCCATGAACCTGTAGAACTAATTCACCTGCACCTTGCTCCATGGCTTGCCGAGCTGTTTCTCGACTCACCCATGAACATGTAGATCTAGTTTTCCCGCAGCTCACTCTATGGCTCACCAAGCTATTTCTCAACTTTCCCATGAGCTCGTGGCAAGCCGTTCTTTACCCTTGACCAATTTTACCGATTTTTCAATTTTCTTATAGTTTTTCACTAACTCGCTTAGATTTTCGGATTTTAGTAGGGGAGAGGATGTATGTAAACCTCAATAAGCACTTTAATCATAGAGTATCCCATGAGCATGAATTGAATCATTTTCCAGCTTCTTTCTCATTAAGACCCCAGAGAAGCTTTTCCATGTCCAGATTGTCCCTGTTCATTTTTCCATGAGGGAAAAAATGGATAACAAAACTCTCACTCTTACAAAATTCTACATACACTAGCTATTAGAGAAAAGTGCCAAAAAGAATGGATGTAGAGATGTGTAGATATGGAGGAGCTAATGAATAGAATCATGACATCCATAAGAAAAGCCAAGACTCAAATCAACATTAATTCCAACCTTCAAATTGAAATAGCCTTAGAACAAACAATCAAGGAAATAATAATGTAAAAGGTTGTAATAGAATAAAATGAAAAGAAGAAGATCAAAATTGAGGCTATACAAGAGTATCAACAAAAGATCATACAACATCAAGCTATATAGAATCAAATATGACCCAAAGATATGCAAGCTTCTATTACCAATTTAGAGACAGAGGTTACAAATGCCACAACATACTATGCCTATGCCATGGGTTGGCCGAGACCTAACTCGGGAAGATAGTGTGGCATTGGATAAATTGGAACAACAACTCAATAAGGAGTCTCAGGAGTATCACATAACCACTAATGCTAATGGTACTAAATGGAAGAAGCTTTTAGAACTTATAGAGAAATACCATAGTAAACAACAATAAGTGGGCTAAGAAAATTTCAAATATGGAAGATTATAGTACCACAATGGATAGAAACCTTGTAAGAATGTAATAGGAGTTTAAAACCGCAAAGAAAATATTTAGCCTACTTTGAGTGAATCAACCTCTCACAAATATTCTTTTCTCGGCTCAAGAGAATACACAACTACAAGTATGGATGCAAGAAATCAAAGAGAACTTAGAGCAATTGTATCAATTTGAGAAGAATATTACTAAGAAGTATGCAAAGTATATTCCACAAGCTACCACCTAAGAGAAAATAGAGGATTTTGTTTTGGGAGCCATCATGTCCTGTAAATCTAGTCGGTTGAGTCAAGCGAGGGAACACTTCCCTACGCCAAATGTCTAAGTTTCTTGGAAGTTGATGCTTTGGTTTTCTTAAAAGTCCAATTTTGAAGATAAAAGATTTCCAAAAAAATAGAAATAATTAAAAATTGAAATATAATACATGGTTCTTCATCTTTTGGCTATCTCAAGGGAGAGGCAACGTTTGAAGTTGGGGATGATGTTGATAGGGTCCTTCATTAATTTTGAGGATAACTTTGAAGTAAAGAAAAAGCCACGAAGATAGAGGAAGAATTCGTGGAAAGAAGGAAAAGCCGTTGAAGAATGAAGAAATCCATAGAAGATTGGAAAAGCTTCCAAACACAAAGAGAAAGCCACCATATTCTACCCAGAGCCACAAAATGAAAAAGACTAGAAATAAACTACGTCTTAAGCTAAAAAGTCACGACCAAAAGAAGTGTCTTTTGGCTAATTTTGTAAGAAAAGATATTTATTGTACTTAATCAAAAGAATATGTATGTAGAGTGAAGAGAGTAGAAGAATATAGATAAAATTAAAAGAAGAGAAATAGATTTATGCGAGAATTATATGAGAAAGTGTGTAAGAGACTAATGTAATTTATCTTGAGATATGAATAAAGAATGATGGTTGATGCATTATATGAAATTTGTTATGTTATATTACATTCTTTCTATTCATCTATTTGAATTTATATTATCTTTTCCTCACACATCCTTAACAAAAGGGAAAACTTCTTAACCCTCACACTATTGTTGAGGCTTAAGGTCAACATTACCTTTTGAGAATACGCAGTTCCTTCTTTTGTGAAACTCTAGAAGAAGATTCCTTATGAGATTGTGTAGTGAGAACACCACACATAGATAGTTATTCATGTCCACTATGGCTTCATCTTACTTGTCATCTAAGGAGTACTCATAGTAATCAATGTTAGCATCTTGAAATTCCTCAACTTCTAGTAATTTTACTTGTTCTTCTTCTTCATATTCTTGAGTCTCATAGATCGCATTTACTAGAGATTCTTCTAGAGAAAGCCTACGTGGGGCTGATTCTATCATTTTCTTGTTCCATAAATCTTTCCTTGGGTATATAACACTTTGAGAGAGATACTTCTTGAGATAAATAAGATCATTAGCCAATTTTTACAAAGAGAAAATAAATGGTTCTAGAGATATAATTTTGGCATTTTTCCTTATTGTATCCTCTTCTTATCTTACCAGATATTATGAGATCATCTTCTAGTTGTAGCGTGAGGACATGAGATTCATCTAGATCAACCGATCGAGCCCTTTTTAGGATGAATCCAACATGAGGAATTTATGCGTTGGTAAATAACCTTAGTTGATTGTCGTTAGTTGGCCTAGCATTCTCAAGATTTTTATGAATCAATTTGTTGAATTTATTCACGAAGTCTCTCATAGCTTCTTGAGGTTATTTTTTCAAATATGAAAACTGAGTAAGTAAAGCATGGGAATCCTTGACTAAATTAAATACAACTTCATTTTTTTTAATTTGGTTCCAATTAGTAATGGACCTTCTATGTATGTGGTAGAGCTTACCTACAAGTAGCATCCGGTAGAGATTCAATAAATAGCCCTACTGACACATCTTCATGTTCAAATTCTATCACTCCATAAGCTATAATGAGAGAAAAAAATATGCTCATTTAGATGTTGTTTTCCATCTCCTCTGAATTTGGGGAATTTCTTTCTTGAACTTCTAGGGAGTTCATGGATAGGAGGAGGCAGACCAATGGTCCTTTGTTTCATCCCCATAGTATAGGTGCAACCATTATTTCTTCTTCTTCTTTTGGAGGAATAATCTCTAAGGAAGGTGTAAATCGGATCTTCAAGAGGTTCTTCAACATGAAACTTGAGATTAAATTTAAGAAAGTACTCTTGACCAACTTGTCTTGTTGTGAAAACAAAGGGGAGTCTAAAAATCTACTTGTTGTTTATCTTTAAATACGCAAAAATAACAAGGTCACTTTCTCTGTTAGCTCTAGTATATATTCTTTACGCTAGTATGTAAAATTATGCTCAACTTAAAATAGTTTTTTTACACATTCCTTGGCTGATTTGGAAATTTTTAACATGTTGAAAAACTTGGGAAATTTCTTCTTATATGTACAAAATCCTTACAACAGTGTGGTAATGAGTATTATCTTCTAGGTGGTTCCATATGAAGTTCCTTAAATCTGCAATGATATAGTCTTAAGTATCTTGAAAGAAGAGAAGGATAGGATACAATGTTGGAGCATTTCACATAATGGTCATTGATGGAAATAGACAAGGTAAACATCAAGGCTCTTTTTATGTTTACAATTTTCTAATTCTTTATTTTTGGATATATAATTTTCAATATTATGTGGTTATAAAAGGGGTGTAGAACAACAAATTCTACCCCAAAGTGGGTGGAAAAAAATATTGGAAAAATATTTTTTCAAGGAAAAAATACATGTTTCATCTATGCTCGGGGGATTGAATCCCTCCACTTCAAGATGGGGCAGCTTCCATTTATTAAAATATGGATTATGTATACTATATATAACTCTTAGGGGTGGTCAAAGACCAGTGAAAGCATTAAAAAACCATTGTTGTAATCAGAAATGCAAGAAAGAGAGGGAGAAACGTATGATGTGAAGAAGATAAAACTACTAGAAATAATGGAGAAAGAGGAACATGGAGTTATGTTAATGGTACTATTGTAAACTACATCAATTGATAACCCAAAATACATCTAGTTCAATTAGAAGACACTAGAAAACATATGAATTACTATATCGGAGCCATGAAATAACAATCACAATAAACACAAATTTTAATTGGTAATTTCATTCCATGAGAGAAAATAAAAATATTTTCATTCTTGCAATAGATTGCAATACATTCAGATTGAGTATGAAGTTGAGAGAATGGAGGAAATAATAGAGAGGAACAACAAAAAACAGTTTTCTAAAGGAGAGAAAAAAATTAATGCTTATAAATGAGGAGAGAACTAAAATATATAACCTAGAGGCTTATGAATCTTCACATTCCTACATGATTGTTCACCTTATTTTCTATAATAAGATAATTTTCCTAGTTTTAATAAAGTTTATTTTATGAAAAACGAAAAGAGGTGACTTTTAGAGCTCGAAGTTACACCTTGTCTGAATCAAAATGAGAGACCCAAGATTTTAAGGAAACATGGGATGATTTTTGTAATGTGGGTTTTCCAGTGAGATCAACCTCCGAGAGAAGGTTGGTTTCCTATACCAATTCCTAATGCTAAATATACTTCAACATCTAGAAATACGGCTATCTAATCCTAAACTAAGCATCTAAGGGACTATGGTTAGAAGGAGATGCATGAAAGGGAAATCCTAAGCTAATAGAGGTGATATCACTAGTCAAAGGGGAAAGAAACTCTCAATGAGGGGAAAATGAGAAGAAAATGATGATGAAGAGGGTAGACGTGAGTGTCATAGATAAAAACAACACCTTACCTTCCATTTCCATGCAAAACACAACAAAATAGATCCTGCAAGGTGAAGAAACATACACAACATACCTATAATGAATGAAGAGGCAAGAAAATGTAGTAGAACACAACGCAGGGGTAGAAAATAGCCACAAAACATGAATTTTATCGCCTTATAAGGATGAATAGTCCATTACAATGAATGAAGAAGGCACAAACACATTGTAAAAGTATAATTATGAGGCATGTAACTCAAAACACTTGTGCAACACTTGATATGATGCCCATGTATTCTTAGAGGGTCCAAATTTACAAATGAGCATCATTTTCCAATATATAGAAGATGGAAGAGAGATAAGGGAGAAGAGATGGAAACTCAATTTTCTAGCTTTAACTACCAATAAAATGCATTAAATCCCTAAAAACAACCATGGGAACCTTATCAAAACCATCCCCCACATAATCTGTTCTTATAGGAAAAGGAATAAATTTCATTCATCATTAAATCTAGTAGTTGAGCTACCTAGAACTACACTTTTAATTTATAGGATAATTTTTCCTTTTTTCCCACTAAAATCACCAATTTATTGATTTTTAATACCAAAATAAAGTTCATGATGAGACCTTTCCAACGAGCCAAAGATTGTCAAAATTGGAGGCCTAGAGAAGAAGATACGAATAAAAATACAAAATGCACCTTAGGCCTCGACATGGAATTTACAAAATTACTGTGAGCTGCATATTTGGTATGAACTCCCAAGAAGACACCACATGGAATTTAAGGATTAGATATGGGATTTGAGATTTTGACTACAGTTTACAAAATGCAAACCAGTAAACTACAAGCCTACGAGACTATATTTTTCATCCCGAGCTCCTATAATGCACCACGTATCCTTGCTACAATTGAGCCTCATACCTCCAGCACGCAGTTGCAATTTGCAATAAGACTACAAGGCTGC
Organism: Taxus wallichiana var. yunnanensis; assembly: GCA_018340775.1. Taxonomy (NCBI): domain Eukaryota; kingdom Viridiplantae; phylum Streptophyta; class Pinopsida; order Cupressales; family Taxaceae; genus Taxus; species Taxus wallichiana. The sequence continues at coordinate 142,491,141 of CM031238.1, forward strand.
AAACTACTTTTTTGCATGTTAGTTTTGGATCCCCGAAAGGATTCCACATGTTCATGTTGGAAGGTAGATATCGGGAGGCACTTTGTAACTTTGCAAATATTACGAATATGACTATGTGCTTAATAGCTCCCCGAGTCCGATAGATCTACCTTCGGGGCTTGGGTGCCACCTATATTTTTGCACTGCAAAACTATAATTTCTCATAAAAGTCTCGAAAATACCTAAAAAGGGGTTAAGTCCAAAATTCTTTCTACAAGTTGTCAAAATGGCATGGGGAATTTCATAAATCATTTTGGTGACTTTGTGGGGTTATCTTCTTACTAGATAGAACATAAGTTTCCCTAAATCATCCACTCGACATGGAGTCAACCCAAAAACTTGATAAAATAATCTAGAAACATGGAAATATCACCCCGGTCCATCATGAAACACTACTTAGATTTAGTATTGATATGTTCTCCGCAGAAATGATCTTTGTGATCATAGAAGTTATTCAAAATAGAATTTTTAATGAGAGTGGAGAAATTTATTGAAATTAATTTTCCATCGCAATTACTCCGAGAATCCATGAACATATCTTCTTAGGAGTCTCTCAAAACAAGCCTGCGCAACTAGAAAGTGCCACCCAAGGACAACAACGACACTTTGTGTAAAGAACTTAGGGAATGGAAACTACACTACCAAAAAATAATGTGTCAAAGAGAACTTGGATAAATTAAGCTAATCTACTATATACAAGATGCAATGAAAACACTTAATGGGAATGCTTAAGATAAAACCCATTGATCGGGATTTGCAATGTATTTCCATTAAGTTTGGACAACTCGAAAGAGTTGGCCTCTTTACAAGAAATAATGATGTATGACTCACTCAAATGTACATCAAACTTAAAGTGTCATCCTGGATTAGCTCTATCTCGCATCCCATTTCGTGGTTAGATCACCTTCCTTAAAATTTGAGCCTTATATTTCTTGTAAAACCATTGTTTGGTTACCTTATGATGCTTTTCTAATGTGATTATAGTATAATTCCTCAATTATTCAAGTTCAACCAGTTCCGCCATTCTGATTTCTCTCTGATCTACAACCTCCATTACCAATTGTTGGGCCAACTCCAATGAAGGTCACTCTAAAGACAAAGGAATCCTGACCTCTCTACCATAGACAAGTTTGTAAGGAGAACTACCAATTTCTTTCTTTGTTATGATTCTATCAGACCAAAGAGAATTTCTTACCCTCGTGTGCCACTTCCTCTAGTTGATATCCATTGTCCTCTTCATGATTCTAATCAAGTTCTTATTAGTAGACTCTACCAAACTATTACCCTGAGGGTAGTAATTGGAAGAGGTCTTCAAGTAAATTCCAAGTCCAAGAGCCCAATAAGAAATTTTAGAGCCTAGGAAGGATTTTGCATTATTAGAAATGATGTTTTGAAGAACCCTAAAACTTTATATAATTTCCTCAAGAAAGTAAAGGATAGATAATTTAGTAGCTTCCTTAAGTGCCACAACTTCGTCCATCTAGTAAAGTAATCAGTTGTTGTCAAGACCCATTTGTGACCAATAATTGATGGAGGATTAATCATGCCAATGAAGTCAAGACCCCATTGGGAGAATGGATGATCTGCTTGGATTGGGTGAAGTGGAAGGGAAACCAACCTATTTTTACTAGTGAAGAAAGAACATTCTTTACATTTTATGACCCATTGATGAACATCTACAAACAATGTGGGCCAGAAGTATCATGACCTTATAATTTTCATATCGGTGGCCCCGAAGAGAAGTTTCCACCTAAGAAACCATCATGGAATTATTCCATCACCTTGTTCACCTGATCACCTTTAATACATCTTAACAACACTCTAGTAATATTCCTTTGAATTATAATCCTTTCAATCAATGGATAAAAAATTGACTACAATATTGCATGCCTTATTTTTTATTTACTTAGTATAGGAGGATAAACACTAATAGATAAGAATATAGTAATGGTATCAAACCAGCTATGTTCATTGAGTGAATTTCCTTTATCCTACTAGATTTTAGCGTTGTGTGGAAGTCCATCATCCATGAAGAAAGAGGTTTCTTGATTATCTTGAGCATCTAAAGCTAGTTGACCACAAAGTGATCTTCCTCTCACCAAATTTGTGGCTTTGATGGTTGCATCATATTCCATAATATTGGTTACCCATCCGGCTCTTTTCTCACTAATTTCTACTCCCATAATGAAGTATCTCACATTGAAGTGCAAGACTAGAACTTTGATGTGACTAGTGATGAGCATATTATTGAATTAATTGAGATATCTCATGATGGAAATAATTGTTTTTCTATGTGACTTTATTGTAATTCAAAATCCTTAAGTGTTTGACTGAAGAAATCCACTACCTGCTCGGACCATGATCATTTTGTTGTGTTAAAATAATAACAATGTTGGATTTACCTTTGTATGTAGAAAAGATGAAATTCTTTGAGTATTCAAGGTTGATAAGTGTGGGAACTTGAGAAATTTATTTTCTTATCTAGGAAAAGATTTCTTTTCCTTTTCTTTTCCATTTAAAAATGAATCTTTCTTGAGCATAAGGGTGATATGACTAACCAGTCTTGTAAAATTAGGAATAAACTTCCTACAAAAATTAATATTTTTAAGGAATGATTGCAGGGCCTTCTTTTGAGTTGGCAAGGAGAGAGATAAGATGGATGAAATTATTTTGGATCAATGGAAATACCATATTTTGAAACAATATGACCCAAGAGCTTGCCCATAGGAACTGAAAAATTACATTTCTTGGGGTTAAGAGACACCCTAAATTCCCTACATCTCTCAAAAACTTTCTCAAGATGATTGATATTGTATTTTCTCTCCTTTGAGAAAATAGTGATATCATCTAAGTAGATGAGGATGAAATCATTGCAAAACCTCTAAAATCAATGTCCAATTCTCTTTGGAATGTGGCACCTACATTTGATAAACCAAAGGGCATCTTCTAATATGCATATGTTCCCCACTTGGTTGTAAATGTAGTTTTAAAACAACCTCTTCTCTAATCTTGATATGATTGAAACGTGAGTAGCCATCAAGCATAGAAAATATTTTGTCTCCTGCAAAATTGTTCCATAGAAGGTAGAGGATAATGATATTTTAAGGAATCTTTGTTAAATCCATAAAGTCCACATAAAGTCTAATTTCTCCATTCCTCTTTCTCACTCGAACAAGATTTACCACCAAAGTAGATTATTTGACAGGAATATTTTTTTACCTCAACTAGCCCGGATAATTCCTTTCTCATGAGGGGCTCTATCTTGGGGTTCACAAAACTTTGTTTGTCTAGCTAGTTTGGCATTAAGATTAATATCTATGGTGTGTTGGAAAATGATGGGGTAGAAACCCCTAATATATTCATAAGAAGATAAAAGGTTACTTTTCATCATCATTACATACCTTTCTAAGTAATACTTCCTTTCCGTATGTAATAGTGACCGGTTTGATGTCCTCTTTCCGTACTATTATGTTATTATCTTCTCCCTTGAATTCACCATCGAGATTGAAAATGTGTTCCGAATGACCCATCCCTTAGGAATATTGTTTATTCATAGTTGAATGATTTGATCGACATAATTGTCATGTAAACCAGATTACATCTTTGTGGAGAATTCAACTTCACTTATATATTGGTGAGGGTTGGTGAGACATTGCTTATATATTATAAAATCCACCTCATTTTTAAGGGAGACATTCAGGAGCTAGGAAACTCTTGCAAAAAAATTTCCTCAACTTCATTTGAGTATAAGTCTTCTCCTGCACCTGGAAAGTGTATTTGTGCCTCTGAGAATCAATGTAATGGTATGTACACCTTATAGAGAAATAAAACCGTGTCTTCATGGTGTTTTCAACCCTTTTTCATGATTTTGTTTCTTTGTGCCTCTCCATTTCATGTTTTTTTCTTGTGCATGTATTTATAATTACAGGTGTAAGATGTTGTGTTTCATGGAGTGCAGATGGTGGATGGAACTTGGGTCTATGTCACTACTATTCTGACCTCACCCAACTCTATTTTTCCCTCTTCTTCCTCCATCAACAGAGCATCTCACCCCTTTTTCTGGTGTTATCACAACCTTTTTAGTGCAAGATTTCCCTTTTCATGTACTTTCTCTCTCCCTACCTCCTTGGCATCGTTAGGATAGGTGTATTTAGGCGTATTTTATGTATTAGGAGTAGTTTAGCATTAGGATTAGGTAGAGGAAGCTAGCCTTCTCGGGAGGACCATCTCAATTTCATAAGTCCCAAAACTTGAGATATGGTCCCATGTTAGCAAATTACGTCGGATGCCCCATTCAAAATCAGTCCATCTCGGGGGTTATGTAATTTTACACTAATATTTTTGTCATGCCCGATGAGACCGAGAAGGTGAAAGATTTACATTTCACAAGTGTTCCACTATAGATATTTGTCGAATATATTTTTCTGGTGTGCAGTTCAACATCTGGAGCAGACTTCATTTTGGCAAGTCGGTGTGTTTTTTGAAATTTCAGCCTTTAGAGGCACATGCTTAAACACATTTGACGACTCCATCTGGTCAACAACCCCTTCTCTGAGTTACAGACCTTCCTCCATTCCATCCATTTCCATTTTATTTCCATCCCTCTCATTTTCTTCCATTCCATGAAGTTTTGCAATCATGACTTCATTTCTCGCATGGAATTCACACTTGCAGCAGAACAATAGTGCAGTCCACCTCCAATGTATTTCTCAACTCCTCCAGATCAACATTATGAGAAAATAATTAATCGCTATGCCTACCCCTATGAGTAGTACCAAGATCAATCCAGCTATGGAACATGTTAGGAGAAGGGATATGCATGTAGTGACATCAATTACATGGAGAATGCCAATTTGCAAGAGAAGATTCAAAAATGGAGGTAGGTATGATGCAATCTTGGGCTACACAATCTGGAGGCAACATTCAAGATTAGATTCAAGGTCCTTTGTCCATGGGAAGGCTGTATTTGAAGCTATTTTATCCCGTAAGAGAAACTTGGCTACGTGATTGAGACGCTGCCAACTTGAAGAATGGATTAAGGACGTTGAATATTTTGTAGGTCAATGGGAAAATTCAGCATTTCCATCTTATGGTTATTTCCCCATTCCCTAATCAGTTCCATCTCAACAAGAACCTCAAGTCCTAAGCTTCCCACTTGTTTCTTGCATTTTGGAACCCATTTCTCCATCTCCTAGTCTTCCACCCCATCTCAAAGCAGCTATGTCCTTTTAATTTCCAAGTCCAAGTCCCCTCTATAAGTGACAAAAGCAATACCTTCCCCACCCACCACTCCTCCCACTTTCCCGAGTCCATGTCGGGAAGAGACTCAAAAATCCAGTCAAGGGGAGCAGCAAGAAGAAGATCCAAGAAAAGAAGAAATGATTAGAATCTTGGTGAGATTGGCTCTTAGATTCGGGATTGATAAAATCCCTTAATGGAGAAACCCCTAAAGGAGGCTGAGGTCAAGCCACATATGGTGGAAGCTTCGGTTATAGCAGAAAGCGAGTGAGAGTGAGAAGATGATGATCAACAATAGGTATGTTCCCAGTGTAATTTCCATGATGACACCCTATTTCTGAAGTTTTTGACTCATCACCAACTACAACACAAGCGAGGAAGAAATAGATACTCGAATCAAAGAGGAGTGCATTTTGACTGTGGAGGAGAGTCTCACGATTACAAAGCATTCAAATATAGAGTAGGCCACGAGAATAATTTCAGTTCTTCCTCCCACTTCATCCCCTTTGATCTATAATTTCGAAGAAAATTTTGAGCCTTCAAACTGCATGTTCAAGGATGAGGGGAACCATGGTGAGAAAGTTATAGATCAGGAGGACACCATGAAGGATGTTGAGCCAATGCAACATGACAATAAAGAGGTAGATTATTTGTCTAACCTATAAGATTACTTCGATAGAGAGGAGCTTGTGGATATCACATCATTTACTCCTCCATCATCCACCTTCCAAGCACATGAATCCGCTGCCATGAAGGAGAGCATTCAAGGACAACAACCTGCATTTCATGACGGCCTTATGGAACCAAGGTTGGAGGATCTAAATATTCCATGTCCTTCACAGGAGGAGGAAGGAAACAATGATGACACCATTTCCACACTTTGGTCATCAAGAGAAGAGGATCAATTTCTTACGAAAATGCAAAGCAAAAATCAACATGCAAGTAGTATCTTTTTTCAAGAAGGTCCACAGGAAGACTCCATTTTTGGAGTTGAATTTCAGAGCAATGGGCACATCCATCAGATCGAGATCGTGCCCAATCAAATACTTGGCTTCATTGGAGTTGAGGGAGAAGACAAAACCGGTCATGTCCACTTCAGGGCATGAGGATGAGTATCAAAGCACCAAGGTTCACCATCAACACCTCCAGGAGTCCAATGCCAATCATATTGAGGAGGTATTTTTTATTGATGTTGATACTTTGGTGATCTGGGTGGAGGATTGGCCTCTTGTTGGTTTTTCACTCATAATAACAACCATGTTCAATGCCAAATCATATACATGGCTGCCTATTTTGAGAAAGGGAAGTTACTTCTCCCTTCCAGTTGCAAGATTTTTTTGAGTTCCCTTTTCCTTTGGTTAGAGTAGAGTAGGTAGGTTTGCTTTCAGCAGAAGAAGTGTTTGTGCACACTCTGCATGCTCCACTTGGGGTATGTATGATTTTCATTTTTGTACATAGCATGTGTTGTGGCATGTTGTTGCTCTTGTATGATCCATTCTTTGGAGGGGGCATGTTTTCATGGGAAAAATTAGGTTCCAACAACAATCCTAGCCTCTTCAAATCAACTTGTGTTCCCATGACTTCGCAATGTTTATGCTTGTCAAGGAATCATCAATTGGTTTTATTTCATACTTGACAAGAAATCAAATTAAGGACAGTTTCAAGGGGGTTCAACCTTTGTCCTATAGATCATATTTGCATAAGAAGAGAATTCTCTTCTTATGCAAATATGATCTATAGGACAAAGGTATGATGAGGTTGGTCGGGTCACCAAGGTTGGATGGTATGATGAGGTTGGTCGTCACCAAGGTTGGACAGTATGATGAGGTTGGTTGGGTCACCTAGGTTGGTCGATTCAATGAGATGGATGACCATCAGGTTGGTCGGGTAGCTCATTGTACAGGACAGAATATATGGTCATCCAACCCCCCTCGGGTTGGATGACCCACGATGTAGAGATGGAAATCGGGGTTAGTTGGCGACCACAGAATGTATGACCCACATAGTTGGATGACATCCAATCCCCCAGGGTTGGATGGTCGAAGTCGATGACACATGGTTATACAGGTCACCAAGTTGGATGGGTTACATGGTTGGGTGGCTCACGATTCCTAGGTGAGGCACAGGTAGGTGGGTGAAAGACAACTCAACAACTGTATTTAATATGGTATGGTACCCATGTCTTCATTTGACAAAAGTACCCTCAGGAAGTGAATTTTTATGGATGCCCATACCTCTTTAATGAGGGTTAGTAATACATTTCTTATATATTGTAAAATCTACCTCATTTTTAAGGGAGACATTCTAGGAGCTAGGGAAACTCTTTAAAAAAATTCCTCAACTTCATTTGAGTTGTAAGCCTTCTCTTACACATGACAAGCGTATTTATGCCTCTGAGCATCAATGTAATGGTCTCTGCACCTTATAGAGCAATAAAATCATGTCTTTTTGGTGTTTTCAGCCATTTTCATGATTTTTGTTTCTTTGTGCCTCTCCATTACGTGTTTATAAGTCAAATGTATTTACAATTGCAGGTTTAAGATGTTTTGTTTCATGGAGTGCAGATGGCGGATGGAACTTGGGTTTGTGTCACTACTATTTTGACCTCCCCCAAATTTATTTTCCCTCTTCTTCCTCCATCAGTAGAGTATCTCACCCCTTTTTTTGGTGTTATCACCCCCTTTTAGAGTAGGATTTCCCTTTTCATGCAATTTCTCTCTTTGTGTCTCTTTGGCATTGTTATGATAGGTGTAGTTAGGTGTCTTTTCTGCATTAGGAGTAGTTTAGCATTAGGATTAGGTAGAGGAAGCCGGCCTTCTCTGGAGGACCATCTCAAGTTCAAAATTCCCACAACTTGAGAGATGTTCACATGTTGAAAAATTACACCAGATGCCCCATTCAAAATCATGCCATTCAAGGGGTGCTGTAATTAATTTTGCACTAACATTAACAAAGGATATATCAACTTCAAAAACAAGGATGAGCACATGATTATACTTATGGATGAAGAAAAAGTTGCTCCATATGTTGAGCCTTTAAATGAATCATATCCGAATAGGATTTAGGCACGCATGGTGCAAGACCCTAAGACTTTGGAACCATCCCATGAAGGCATGCTTTAATGGGAAGATGTGTAGTCACTCAACAACACCACAAGTGTTGCTTATGATAATTAGGACCATGACACATATGAAATGGTATGGCGTGAGATGAAGGGGTGAGTAACTAGAATGATCGGACATGCTTGGTTAGGCGCATGGGAAGAAATCGATTACTAGGTATACTTGGTGAAGAAAAACCAGAATCATTCTTGCACACCATGGAGAAACACTAGAAGAATAAAGGTGATCGAAGGAACATGTTGGTTTATACATTATGCGAAATAGTAGTGTACTAGTGGGTGACATAGAGAGAGACAACTTATTAGGATGGCGAGAAGTGAGAATCACCTTTCAACAAGGTTTACTCGAAGCAATGCGCCTATACTTATATGAGTATGATGGGAATACTCCTTCTTTGGTACACATTCATAATTGTGAGAGAAAGTGGGTGCAAGCCCAAGAGGGTTTTACCACCATATCTATGGGTACATAAGTTCTATTCTACTTTGCACAGATGTGTATGTGCATGGTATGTGCATTCCGAGCTCAAACAAGGGATTGCAAGTCTGGAGGGATATGACTGAAGGGATGGTTCATACATTTGATTATTTTTATAATAAACCTATAGTCCATGAAGCCTTGTAGATCATGAAGTGTATCACATTGGGGGATAACATGAAAAAAAAGAGAGATCATGTTCAAGTTACTTGAGAACCTAATCCCGAGGCACACATAGATGTAGAGGAGATAGAAAAGATACAAAGGGGCCATGCCTGGAAGGAGAAAGAAAAAGGTAAAATGATATATCTCATTAATGATGAAGAGCTTGATACTTTGGAGATTAACCATATAGAAGGTGTGCATGAAGTAATGGACACTGCAGACAAAAAGGCATGCACGTACCATGCCCCCAAAAAGACAAATAAGGTCAAAATTAGTACTAAAGATGCACCCAAGGAAGCCATTATTGGAGATTATTGGACAGAAAAGGAGGTAGAGAAGATAATTAAGATCTTGTGTGACTTTTAGGATTCGTTGCCACAAGGTTACCATTAGTTGAAAGGAGTGCACCCCTCATTAGGAGAGATAAAGGTGAAGTTGAAAGATGGAGCGCTTCCTGTTTGGAAGAGGTGTTATAGGATGAACCCGAACCTCGCACGTGAAGGTGAAGGATAAAATTGATAAGATTCTTAAGTCTGAGATTATTGAACCAATTGAGGAGTTTGAGTGGGTTAACTCAATGGTTATTGACATCAAGAAGGATGGGTGGATCCGTGTATGTGGATTACAGGGAACTCAATACTTCATGTGCTACAGATCCTTTTCCTACGCGCTTCAAAAATTAAATCCTTGAGGGAGTTATGGGGCACAAGATTTATTCCTTCATAGATGGGTTTATAGGATATCATTAGGTTTATGTTGTGCGTGAGTACTTGGAAAATACTACCTTCACCACTAAATGGGAAAGTTTTACATATATTTTCATGCCATTTGGATTGAAGAATGCACAAGCGCTATTCTTAAGCGTCGTTGTGCAAGACTTTCATGAATTTATTCATAAGTTCTTACAATTTATCTAAATGATTAGATTGCCTTTATGGGTTGGTTAAGGATCATTGTGATAATCTAAGGCTCATGTTTGAGAGGTGTAGGAAGTTAAGCATCTCTCTTAACATTAATAAGTGTATCTTTGCTACACCCTTTAGAAATTTTCTTGGGCACATCATTTGCAAGGAAGGATTATTGGTAGACCCAGCCAAGATAGTAGTGATTTTGGGATTATAAGAACCTACCAACCAAAGTGAGATGCACAAATTTTTGGGGCATGTAGCTTATTATAAGAAATTTATCAAAGGATATGCATAGATTGCGGCACCCATAGAATAATCACTCAAGGATAAAGGGAAGTTTTATTATGGTGACACACAACATTGAGCATTTGAAACACTTAAGGATAAGATTACCACTACACTGATATTACAATTCACTTCTTGGAACAAACCCTTTCATATACATTTTGATGCCTCTAGTATGGAAATTGGTGCGATCTTGGTGCCACGGAAGTTGACACCGAAAGAGATGAATTATACTAACACTAAACCGAGGCATTATCTATGATATACGCACTTTATAAGTTTTGATGATAATTTTTAGCTACCCCATTCATATTTTATATAGATCATATGAAATTGAAGTACTTGTTCAACATAACATTTTTGAAATGATGCATCTATTGGTGGATACTTATTTTTAGGAGTTTGATTTCATAGTTGTTGTAAAACTAGGAAAAAGTAATTCAAGCCCTGATCACTTATCAAGGATCAATTATGGGGAGGATGCACAAAGTATTGAGGATAAATTCCTTATGCACAGTTGTTTTTTGAATCACACACCCACATAATTAGAGGACATAGCATTATTTTTGTGCACATAACTTGTGCCAAGAAATGAAGTCATTGGAAAATAAACACTTGGCTATTCAAGCCACACATTACCAACTCGATTGAAGGAGACTTGTATAAGATGGTCCACAACAAATTTCTGCGGTGGTGTGTTCGGGGGCATGAGCGAGAAGCCATTATGGAGGTATTGTAGGAGGGAAATTATACGTCGAGATGCTACTACACACAAGATCCTTATGGGTGGACTTTGGTTAGAGACTTTATACAAGGACACTAAAGAATTCGTTAAGTCATTTGATCATTGTCGAGAGTTGGCAAGATTGGGAGTAGGGATGAGATGCCCATGAGACCTATTACAAGTGTGAAACCTTTTGAGAAGTGGGCTATTGACTTTGTATAACCTATTGCACCACTTGCACGTAGGAATTGAGTACGCTACATTATTACATGCATAGATTATTTGATTCGGTGGGTAGAGACTGTTCTTAAGAAAGATTGCATTACCACCACAATAGTGAGGTTCCTTTTGGAAAACACCATGAGAAGGTACAAATGTCCATTAAGCTTGACCAGTCATAGAGGAAATCATTTCTTGATTGAGAAAATCATAATCTTGTTAGCATAATTTATGGTGACACACCATAAAACAACCCCTTATCACCCTCAAGCTAATGTTATTGTAGAATCTTTCAATAAGATTTTGGGATGAACTCTTATGAATATTTGTGATGTTAGAAGGAAGGATTGGGATGATAAAGTATCAGCGGTACTTTGGGCTTATAGGACCAAATATAAAATTTTGAACAAGGCCACACCCTTTCAATTGGTGTTTGGCACAAAGGCATTACTACCTATGAAATTATAATTACCATCCCTTCATATTTTATGTGTAGGAGGATTATCAGATGAAAAGGTTGTGGAAGAGCACAATGTGAAAATAATGCAACTAGATGATTGGCACACCATTGCACGTTGGAGCCGAAGACTCGGAAGGCGCGATACAAGGCTTGGCATAATAGACACATTAAGAGCAATATGTTTACCATTGGAAAGATGGTACTTCTCTATGACTCTAAGTTTGCACGCAACCCAGGAAAGATGAAGGTGCATTGGTTGGGACCATTTGTAGTAACCAAGATACTTGAGGTAGGCATATGTCAATTGCAGGTGATGGATGACACCATGTTGCTAGGTTACTTCAATGGGAGTAGGATGAAGCCTACTATAAATAAGATTCTTGTTGTTTATAATAAGGAAGTATTGCCACTTAGATTAGATTTATTTTCATGTTCTAATTTTACTTTTCTTATTTTTTTGTAATAAACATGCTTGTGCACAGGAAGATGATTACTACTTATTGAGATGATGCACATAGGACCGCACATAAATTTAGTGTGCGATGAATCAAAATTGGATGCAAAAATAAAATTGGTACAAATGTACATGCGACAGTAGAAAAAATGGGATGTTTTTGAAAGGTTCACACAAGTAAATTAGAAATGTGTCATAGGTGTTATAATAATGGTGCTCATGAAAATTGCTCAAATTGGAGACCACACAAGGAAGAGGCCGAGTAGTGTAACAAAAGGAAGGAAACAACATGATGGAATACTTGGTATAAGGCATATATGAAGATGTGTGGTGGCACAAGTAAGTGCACATGAGAATTTCTATAACTCGAAGTAGTAGGCATGCCAGAAAGTTATGACTATTTGTGACTCGTGTACGGAAGAAAGTAGAGAAAAGTGGGGAAAAAGTAAAAAAACATAGTTAAATCTGCAGTATGGTGGTAGGTGAGAAGGAATAAATGTGATAAAAATTTGGAAAGTCATAAAAGGGGCACCAAATCAGATTATTTTTACCTTTCCTTGTGAATAATTCAAGCATTGAAGAGTGTGAAGGTGTGAGAATTTGTGAGGAATTATGATGAAGCTTAATAAATAGAAACAACCCAGTTTGAAAATTATACAACTTGGTTATGGAACTCCTTGGTGGAAGTTTGAGGCTTAAGAAAAGTCTCGGAGGTTTAATTTTAGAGAATAAGGTTTGCGAGCTAGGGTTTCTATAAAAACAATAACAAAAATTCAAGCTAGGGCATGAAGTTGTTTGATAACGACAAGTATTTGGGAGAAATAAAGGTAAATAGAGAAAAAATGGTTGGTACAAATGGTTGAATAAACGGTTATTAAGCACATAGGGCATGAAATATATCAGTTCAAAGTAAATACCTTGTAAAGGAAGAAGTGGAACCCATAAGGGCATCCGTAGTGACGTCTAAGGGAAAAGGAAAGAAAAAATAAAAGGAGGTTAAGGTATAAGAAGCACCAAAAGAATGATAGTCGGAAATGTAGTATCTAGAAGGTGTTATCAAGGGACATATCTAGGAATCCCACATCAAAAAGTGTAAAGGTAGTGATTATAACCATCGCTTAGAATCAAATGAGATAACTACGAGACAAATGGGAATCTGATTTATGATATTAAAGGGGTATTGGGTACTAGAGGATGCAGGAGTCCTTCAACTATATGAACTACCATACTTCAACAAGCTTGAGCACCTTTATCATTGGTTGATGTCACGAGTCCATAAGGACTTCTTTTATTTCATAGGTAGAAGGATGCACATTACCACACGGATCATTGGAAAAGTCACTAGATTTTGAAGTTTGGGTGCGAGAGATAGAGATAGATTTGGATGATGAATTGGGAGTAGAGGCCACTTCCATCATATTGAAGTATCAAAGAGGTGGTGTCACGTGACGACATATATTGTCAAGCTTCTTGACCCATTTTTGAGATTCACCACGCATATGATTATAAAGTTGGGAATGTAGGAGAGATAGACACAAATGAATAAAAGATGGCTCCATATTATGCAAAAAGATGGCTTAAGGGATTGTATACAACACTGCTACCTTCATTGCGAAGTAATTATAGAAGAAGTGCATGTTGGTGAAATTATAATTTGGGGAGAAATCCTCCTTTCAATTGTCTTCTCAGAAATTGGAGTTCTAGATGGCCCAAGTGAAAATATGTGGAAGTACCCCTGAAAACAAATCCCCCGCAAAGAGATTCATAGAGTAAACTTGCAACACAATAAAAAATTCCTATAATCTACGAGTAGACATGTGTTATAGGTGGATGTGTGACACATTCAAGCATGATTGGTGCATCCCAAGTGTGTTTCCCTCAGTTTTGGAGGGGAAAGAAGAGTTTGTGGTGTACCAACATTTCTTCCTAGAACTATTTTACTTGAATACCGGGAGAAGATCCCATGGTGTAAGATTTCTTATGCGTTTACATCAAGATATTTTCAGGCATCCATAAACATATTTTTAGACATGTGCAAGATAAGATTTAATGTTGATAAGGTAGATTGTGACTACCATATGCTATGTAAAACACATGTGTACCCTGGAAAGGAAACATATATAGAAACTATGATATCAGATGATATCAATATTAACTCCATGACCTTGGTAATAGGTAATGAGGAAGTAGCAAAGGTATATATATACTTGAAGCCCATGTTCATCAATGGAAAGTATATTGAAGAAGAACTCAAGATCACGGAACCACCAAAAGGAAGGTAGATGATTATAACAAAGAAAGTGCACGAGGCTACATATCCCCATTAGACAAAAGGAGAAGGAAAGAGTGAAGACAAGGAAGAAGAGGAAGAAAAAGAGGATAGTGCCATGTTTGATCAAAACCTCGGAAAAAGGAAGTTGAAGAGAATGCGCAAGGAACAAGATAGTGGCATAGGGACCTCGGAACACGTGAAGAAATCACCGCCACCCCACCCAAAACAAGTCTAAAGAAGAAGAGGAGGAGATTGGTGTGCAAAGGTGATAGTGATGAAGAATAAGTAGTAGAAGAGATAACATGGGAGAAAGAATTGAAATATCAAGAATATCTATTCCATGATGTAGGAGGAAGAATAACACAAGGAGGAGAGTGTCATGCATGATTTAGAAGAACATAAGGTACATGGAGGAAATCCTGTGGGAGAAGAAGAAGGAAAGGGAGATGAACAGACCGACAAGGGATGAAAGAGAGTTTTGGGTGGCGATGGAACCAGTGCATACACTGGATTGAGAAACACATACCGATAGGAAAGCACACTAGTGGAAGGAGGAGGAAGGATGAGTTCATGCACACACCTCAAGTAGTTTATATTGATGATGAATCCAAGGTTTTGCACATGAGGTTCTAAATTTTTGTATCAATGAAGAAAATGTATGGATGGGAAGTGATTAACCCAGGGGGTGTGACCATGCACACGAGAAATATTCTCTCATGGAGTATGCATACTCGCATGGATGCGTCCCGATTTTGAGATCATCTGAAGAATCCTTTGCTACATGTAAAATGAAGAATGTGCAAAGGGAAATTTTAACAATGAAGCCAACGAAACTCACCGATGAGAAAGATAGTAATGCTTTGAACAATATGGTGGTAGAAGTCACTCAGAGAAACCCAGACAAGCGGGCCACCATATGAGTATTGATTGAGCATAAGAAGGATAAGTCACAAATATTCAGTGAGTTATAGAGGAGAATGAGAAGGAATAAAAATGTGCCACGTATGTATTTGACATGGCCATCCACATTGTAGATGAGATCATTACAACGTGCCCCGAGTTTGAGGATAAAACCAAGGAAGAGCACACTTTAGCACTACACTATTTGGAATATTTAGTCCAAAATATTTTACAATAGAATCGAATGTGCAGGAACCATCACAAGAAGAATTGGTCGAAAAATAATAATAAGAGGTTTGGTAGTGTGTAAGATTGTAGAATATGAGGCTTTGTGCCAAACAATTAAGGATGCACTAAATAAGGAATGATGGGATTTTGATAATTTATAAGACCTTGATCCCATCCTCAAGGCACATACCACTCGGGAGGAATCATAATTAGGGCATGTGTAGGTTGTGTAAAGAAGGAGGAAATCTCGGACGTGAAGAAATTTTGGCGAGATTTCTTAGAAGTGGGATACCTTGAAAATCTGTTAAGGAAGCATATGAGACAAGGCTTAAGGATCTGGGATCCCTCATCGTGTGGAGAATGTATGACATGGAAGGATTAATGTTAGGAATAGATAGATTTAGGAGCGAGCTAAAGAGTAAAGGGGAGCATATGCCCCCATAGTAGATGTTGGAGGTAGTCGGGTTGGTTCGGATATAGCTACCAAGGGGCTAGTAGAATGGAATGAGTTGGAAATCATACTCAATAAGGAGTTCTTTGAATTGGTGTATCCAACTAAGGAGTAGAGATCGGTGCATGTCGGGATATTCTTTCATTCGTTTTTATATGCCATTAATCTTTTTACTTCTACATTATTTATTCTTTCATGGTATATCATTACTCTAGTGTTGCCGAGGAAGGAAAACATACATAGTGTGGGGTAATGTTGATGGAGAAATTATAAGGATTGAAGAGTATAGGAAATGAGTATGAATGAGTGTGCGTAGAGGATTAGAAATAACATGTAGAAGGGCATGCATAGATGTTGGACAAGGTAACACGTGGGACTATACACACACAAGAAATAAATTTGGGACTTATCTTATTTTCCAGTTAGGCTAAAATTAGACTTGGTGTGTTGACCAAGCAAGTGGAAAAATAACATGCAGAGAACACATGGAGGGGGTTAATAATAGGATTAAATAAAGTCTTATCTCTATGACTAATCTATTATTAGTATAAGTTGTAAAATCATGCAATCTTTCTATACCGGTTATTTTTAGGAAAGAAAGCATGCATGTCATTTTTTTAGCACACCTATTATTAGGAGAGTGCGTGGGTGGTGAAGGGAAAGTTCCCACACCTATATATATATTGGAAGTATGATTTTGATAGTAGTCATGAAGTAGGTGTATGCATATAGTATTAAGCTACTAGATTCAACGTGATGGTTCCACACATGGTCCCGAACACTTATGTATTGATTGTTATGTTTCACTTCATGTTATGTAATTGCTTGTGGTTATCAATGGATAATTGTCATATCATAAGATATTGTGGTCTCCTCCATGGTGATGAGGGAGATGAAGGGGAATCCTTTGTGGTTAAAGGAGCTCATGCTAGAATCTCCTTGATGGAGGGGATAGGAGGAAATTGAGGAAGGGTTGGTACGATGTCAAACATAGCATGGACCTCATGGACATTACTTTCATTAGTTGAAGGTTCACCAGTTTGGTTAGATGATGGGGTATGGTTAGGAATGACTTCTTGAAGATATGCAAGTTCTGATTAGCTGGTGTGTTTGGGTTATCCAAGACAAGATCTCCATTGTCTAACATTTCCTAGACAATGTTTTTGAAGGTTATACAATTACCATCACTATGGCCTTTAACACGATGATAGTTGCAATAGTCATGTTCCTTATACCATGCAGGCATAGGATGAGTGGGGTCAAAACCAGTATGTGGTTTGATGGGTGGTAGAGCAATTTCTTTGGCTTTAAGAAGTTTTTCTAATACTAAAGAATAAGGCTCCCTGATTGGAGTGTACTTTCGTTGCTCTCACCTGAACTGGAAAGCTTGAATGGGAGAAAGGTTGGAAGAAGGTTTCAATTGATTGGATGGGTGAGATAGGCTAGATTTAAAACTACTGCGTTGGCAGATCCTTTTGCTTTGGAATAGTTGTTTTTTTGTTTTGAAGAGGAAGAAGCATCATTAGATTTGAATGTAGCATTTTTGTTATGCAATTAAATTTTCTTCTCTTCTATGGCACAAATTTCAAGCTTTCTAGCCATGGTGAACACTTCATCAAAGGTACAGAAGGTTTAGACTTGGAGAGTTGGTGAGATGTTCCTAGCACAAGCCCGAGTGAACAACTCTATAAGCTCAGTTTGAGGTAGCTAGAATGTAAGCTGGTTGATGAGGCTCTGCCAACAAGTGAAAAAATCTGCGATAGACTTGTCATCGTATTGATTATAAGTTAGTCATGGTGACCTTCTTGATGATATTGATTGAAAAATGGTCTAGGAAGGCTTGAGCCACTTGGTTGAATGAATAAATGGAATGTCGAGGTAAACCACTATACCAATCCAACGCAGGTCATGTTAAGGACATTGGGAATGTCCACAAGAGTAGAGTGTCGTCATGAGCGATTAAATAGCACCCATGTTTGAAAGACCACAAGTGTTCTTGTGGGTCCTCTTTGCTATTGAACCGGTTGAATTTGGGAATTTCCTAATGTGTAGGGTATGAAGGAATGGGAATAGATGGATGAATACGGTCATTACATATTTCATCATACATCAAAGAGTTACGAGAGCTAGAAACCGATGCTTCAAAATTTTTCAGCTTCTCCATCATCATTTTAATAAGGTCATTTGGTAGGTTATGATGACTAGGCACCCTTACAAGATAAGGGGTTTGATGATGAATGTATGATGTGGATGAAATTCCAGTATATGGTGGTGCTTGAGTATGAGAAATGAGAGGGGGAATAGATGCAGGTGGAAAATATCCCGAATAGGTGATAAACAAGATAGGTGGTTGTTGGTGATATGTGTAAGTAGGTGGGGTGGATGTAATGATCCTTGTAGTGATTGGAGGTAAAGACTGTGGGATGGAGAGGATGATGTTTTGGAATGGGGTATGGGTTGCCGACACCATGGGTGGCTATGATGCAATAGGTATATATGAGGTGGTGGGTGCAAACTGAGGCTATGCTCAAGGTGGATGATGAAGGAATGGTTGACACCATGGGAGAAACTGATGTCAAAAGTGTGACCGATGTTGTAGGTTCCATAGGTATTGATGATGTGGGGTCAAGTTGGGATACTATGCATGGTAAGGTGGAAGAAGGTAAGGCTGAGTTAGTACTAGCTAACATAGAAGTGGGTGCGAGGGCAAGAGGGATGGACACAGGCAATGTTGTATACCAGTTGTCTTGATGAATCCCAAGTAGATGAATGGGAAAGATAATGTTGTAAGGTAGCGGGGTTATGGTCAAGGAGTCTTGCGAACTCCTCGTCACTAGTATTGATGATAATGGGCTGAGTAAGATCCATAGGTGACAATATGGAAGGTGGTGATGGGCTAGGCAGGAGTGGATGAAGGTTTATGTGGAATACAAATGAATTGGCTTGGCTATGAGTCAAAACCATGTGAGTTGGCATAGGATTGGTAATCCGTTTTATAAATGACAAAAAAATAAAAGAAATGGATAAAAATAGTTTCGGGGTAAAAATAGGTCGTTGTTTTAATTAAAAATTAAAACACGAACCGACAATGGTTGGATTAACTTATGATGGTGATAGGGTGGTGATGCTGGTTATGTTAACCGATGCCGATTAGGTTAACCAATACCGGTTACTGATAGGAAATCAAAAGTTTTGCAAATGGGGCAATAACTGATGAAAATGAGACAAAACTGGATTTGATAGTGATTTTAAAGATCCGGGGTATGATGATATGTCTGAGGAACTTCAGAAAGAACAGAAAATGTGGTGAGTGTTGTTTTTGGTAAAATGACCAAAAAGTAGATAACCAACAATGGTCAAGTAAACCGATGACGTTGAAGCGAGTAAACCGATGTTGGTTGTTGGGTGATGCCGATCCACCGTGAAATTTGAAAAGATGGAAAAAGTTTATTTTTGTGACTTAGATCAGGTAAAATATCAACCCAGAAACCTGAGTATGATAGTGATGGACCCTAACACACTCAAAAAAATTCAGAATACACCAACTATAATTGTGGAGTGTGAAAGGAAGAAAGAAAAAATGGAGAACACGTCCTCACAACTCAAAACACAAATCAAGAAAAAGTTAAGAAACATGAAATCCTATGGGTGAATTTTATGTTTTAGCTTATGCTATTTAATATTGACTCATGAACAAAACATAGTGTTTGGTTTGATAGAAGGTTTCTATGAAAATCCAAGATCTAAGGATGGTTTTAGGTAAAGTTTTGGCGGGGTGGTCCTTTCTCTGAGATAATGACTGGAGACAGAGAAACCAACTAGGCATCCACTGTCAATCCTCTGATCATGTGATCATTGAAAAATTCTTCTAGGTAAGAGGATGTTTAAGAAGATGTGTAAATTATGTAAGTGGTTTGGTATAGAGAGAGAGTGTGTAAGTGAACTATGATTAAATTAGTCAACCATCAGCTGGGCATGACTTCCAACGTATAGGTTTCCCTCAAATTAATGTGAGCTATAATGCAACAATCTAGAATGAAATGTAAGTGTTTTAAGCCCAAATCCACAATTACGTTTGATGTAACAAATGGAGAACATGAAGAGGGATGATCTTTCACTAATGCAATGCAGTAAAAGGAAGACATGTTCTTTTTAAAGCACTAAAAGTACAATTTCTTTTAGACAATAGCAAGAAGGAGAATATTCCAGAGAAGAAAATTAATGTGAATACTTTTCAAAGGGAAATAAACACACATTTTTCCTAGGAATGAACAAATGCAAAGGAACCCCTGATGGGTCCCACCAGGCATGCCAAAATGTTTCACCGATTCTTAGAAAATTAATGAAATAGATAAGGGTAGTAGGCTAAGGAGGAATACCTGTTTGTAATGTTGGTTGAAGGTTTTGCATGCATTCGATTTCCTAATCTAAGTTGATTGCGAGAGCTCCCTTTTGGCTAGGAGGAACTACCTGTAAATGCAAAACAATACCACTAAATATAGTTAAACAAAACAATGAGTGGACTACCTAGCGGAAGCTAGATCCAGGAAGCATGATACTTCCTAAACATGTTATCAATCCACTTTTATATAACAATATTAATGCTAGTTAAATCATACATGAAGTAAATATCCTTTTGTAATTGAAATGATTTAGGTATCTCGTAAAAAAATAATAAAATTCATTCAAAAGGTTGTTTAAGTTTAAAATGGGAGGGTGACTAGATGGTGTTGAGTTGCAGGTCTGCTACAAGCTCTGGGTAAGGTTTGGCAAGGATTAGAAATGGTTTTGGGCTATTGGGAAGTGGGTATCAACTCAGCTCACCGGTCCGAGATATATTGACATACATAGTAAATAGTGTCGAATAACCGATCGATGCTAGTTAGGTGGAGTGACCGATGTCAGTTGGCTAACCGACGTTAGTAGGGGAAATTAGCAGAAATTTGTTAAAATTGGTTTTTCAGACTCCCTGTGATTGCATAGAGGTTGGAAATGGTGAGAGTGGGGTCATAAAATGGTTATAAGGAATCAAAGATGATTAAGAGAGGGTGAAAATGGGTGAAAATTATGGGTATGATCAGGTGATGGGTTGATGGAAGGAAGGAAGTATATGGGTGTGGAGAGAAATAGACTACAGAGATGAATAAATGAATCTACAAAAGAAACCTAGAGATTCAGTGTAGAGATGTTAAATACTTACTGGAAAATAGATTGGAGGACGTAGGTGATGAAGATGGTGATAGTAGAGATACGAGAGAGAGATCTGTTATATTCATACCGTGACAGTTCAAAACTACACGCCTCTCTATTGTGAATCTGTGATTGTGAAGAGGATGATGAATGGTGACCAATGTTGGTAGTGCTCCCGTGTGTCTTCTTTTTCTTGAGTGCTAAAGAAATTTGAGTGTTCAAGTATTTGGAAGAATGATATCCTGAATCAATTGACCAACCTGGGAAAAGGATTTTAGAAATGTATTTAACCTAATGGAAACTTGATTAGGTGACCAAAATCGATTGAAATATAACCGGCGTCGCTCAAGGTGGTAGTATCTAGGTTGGCCAAAAATAGCCCAGATTGTTGTTATTTTTCGCGTGATCTCAAACCTTCTACTGAGTCTCGAGTGACAGATCACGGAAAGATAAGTTGGAGTCCTTCTAGGTTTGTTAATAGGAGTTAAGTCTAGGTTTTAGACTAATTCCTAGTTAGTTAGGATAGGTTTAGACCCGGTCTTAGGTCATTGAGTGAGGTGGCTAGGTGAGGTGGTTAAGTGAGGATATTAATTAATTTAATTAACATGTGCACTATGGGATATGAATAGGTAGGATATGGTTAATTTAATTAACGGGGTTTAAAGGGAGTATGACCCAATTTTGGTTTCTACACAATGGATAATTGTGGTTGGATATTAATTGTTTATGGTTCGAATATGTGTAATTGATATTAATTATGGTTTAGATTGATTTTGTTTCCTTATTATGTGTGTTACGAATTATTATAGATAGAATGGTCATGTATACAAGAATGGATAATGGTTGATAATATAATGATGAGTTTTCATGATAACTTCATGTCAAGAATAACAAAGGAGGGATTTGGTGGTTGCGAGTGCTTTGAGTGAGCATCCAAATCTTCTTGAATGAAGTGCCAATGCACATAGTTGTTATTGGAAATAAAAGAGGATACATGTACCCATCTTACAAAGGTTTTCTTCTAAAATCCCTAGACACTATGTATCTTCCTAGTGATACACCACTTACTCAAGTCAATGTTATCTTCGATCATCTTTCTGATGACTCTCTTGGTTTTAATTCTAATCAATCTATTTGCAAGTCAATCCAAGCTTTACATTCTTTATTTCAAGATAAATTTCAGGCTATGGAATCCACTATTATAGCCTTTAAATCTGAAATTTGACATCTCAAGGATGCTTCTCAAGCTCATATTAGTTCTCCTTCTACATCTCATTCTCCTCATCCTAATTCTATGTCTTCTACATGTGCTCATATTAGTGAACCCCAAGTCTTACCCACACCTCTCAAATTTGATTTCAATGCTAAGAAACAAGATATTCTTCCTCAAATACTCACTCATCAATTGATCAATTTTCCATCTACTCATTACTATCCTCCTTATCGGCTTGTAAAATATCAAGGTCATCCATATTGAAATTATCATTGAATCAATAGACATAATGACAATGATATATATTCTCTTAAACAATAAATTGACTACCTTGACCATTATGGTCTTATTTCATTTGCTACAAAAATGTTGTTGCATGTTCATCTTCACTTGCTAAATATAATTAGGTTCCTAAATCTTATTCATCTATGAATAATGAGCATCATTCCATCACTTCCAATGTTCCTTCTTCGTTCAGTCAAGTGTCACCTAGCATACCCATTCTAGCTACACAATCACCTCTCAAGGTCCATCCTCCATCACCTCCTTCTATTAAGTCATATAGATAAGTACCAAGTCAAACTAAGCAACTTCCTCTCAAAATCAGTTTAACTCCTCCTCTCAAATCTTCTACGACATTAAAAATACCAAATAAGCAACCACTCACTAAATAAGACCAACAAACTCTAGATGGCCTCTTTTAACTTCCTCCTTTCGACCTAAAATCCTAATGTAGGAGCATCACTTGTAAATTTGAAAATTTTGGTTTTCTAGTTGTTTTAGGTGTGTTGAGTCCATTTTGTTGTCCTTGAGGTTTGTCGAGTCCATTTTGTTTTCCTTGATGTTTGTCAAGTTAGAAATAAATGGTTTTGAGAGTTTGTCAAGTTAGAGAGTCCATTTGGACTCTCTAAGCATGTAATAAATGGTTTTGAGAGTTTCCCTCCAAAACCATAGTTTGAATATTTGAATTGTCATGTACTAAGTTAGTAAGCCTAGGAGTTATTAAGTTAGTCAATTAGGTGTTAATATAGGCTTGATAATAATAAAATGAGGTGGACATGTAATGAACTCTCTCACTTCATCCTTACCAAGGTGTAAACTCACTCAAGTTTGCCAAACCATGTGTGAGTCAAGTGGTGGAAACCTAACTACCTCTAAATTCATCAAAAGCTTGTGTATTCGAATGAAGGAGATGTTGTTGAAGGTTGGTAGAGAGAGTGAGAAGGGTGGAAAAAAATCTGTAACAGAGCCCTAATGGCTCTTGAAGCTTGTAAATCCGAGATTTAATCAATAAAAGCTTCTTGGTTTGAATATGATTGTGTATGAGGGTTTAATATGATGTTGTGCATTGAATGTTTATGAAATGATGATTGTATTCCATTTAAAATGTGGTATGAGTGTTTCTATAGGTGTAAAAATTCTGAGAAATATTATGAAGGATTTGGAGAAATGATTCAGTTCATTTTGTATGAGGTATGCAAATTGTTTGTGGTATTTCCTTGTTGTGTTGGAAAGGAAAAAAAAGCATATCTTGCATTGTGATTGATATAAAAGGATAAAATTTTGTGTGAAGGTAGTGTGAGGCATGAAGAAAGGTTTCATAAATTTTCAGAGGAAATGAATAAGTTTTGATAGGTCAAACAGAGAAAACTCAGTCTCAAACCCTCGTTTTGTGTAAGAAACTAGTCACCAAAACCTTGTGAATCATGTTGATGAAGGCTTAATCACTCAAAAAACTCTAAATATGAAATTTTCTGCTCATTAAAACATAATTTTTCAAGTAGAATGAGGTTATGAAAGTGTATAGAACTCAAGTTATGAATTTTGCTGCCCTATGATTGTCCCTGTTTGGACAAATTTCTAAAAACATCATAATTTGAGTTTTATCAAGTGGGTTTCTCTAAAATTTGGACTGTAGGGTCTTTATACCCCTAAGAATATGTGTGAAATTTTTTATGATGAAATACACACGTGGGAAAAAGATATGACCAAGTTTCAGTTTTGAGTTCTTGAGAGACCTAGAGGAGAACAAGCCTAGAAAAATGAAAATGTTGTTGGGTGAGTTGTGAAAGGAGTTGGAAGATAAAAATTGGCAAAATAAAAAACTCCGTAAAGGGTACTAGGATATGTAATTATATTTTATGGGTTGTTTATGGTTTCTCCAGGACATGAAGGTCATAGAGCTAAGAATAGTTAGTAAAGAGACTTAGTCAAAACACTTAAAAGAGAATAATTATTTATAGGAAGGGAATTGAGGTCTGAAATTTGGTATGAATCTTAATTAGGATAAATGGTGTCTAAAAATTTTACTAGTAATATTTGGAAGTGAAAAATGAGTGATTTATGTGGAAAACATCAAGTTTTTCAAGGCTACAAGGCTAGTTTGAGGAATATAAGGCAAATGGTAGTAAATGATGATATGAAACTAAATGGGTTGCATGATCATGCTTTTATGAAGGGTTTAAGCATGTATAAAGAGATTTTAGTCTTTGGTATAGTGATATATGACATTTTAGCCTATTGTTCAAGCATTATCCTTCTTGAGTAAGGTATTAGTTTAATGATTTTGGTGATTGTTTAAGTCGATTTGTGGCTTCTAATGCGCTGGATTGGTGTGTATAAGGATAGTATGCGGGGATCTGCATCAAATACGAACTTGATCCTACTATTTTTCCTACATCCCATTGTGATAACAACATGTTTTCTTAAGATACATTTCAAACTCCATCACCACTGTAATATCTCTCTTACATCGTCATGTATCTCTCTATCCTTGACATACTTAGGGGGTATTGCACTTCCCCCATCTAACACTATCAACTCGTATATAACATCTACTATCACACTTAATGATCCATGCTCCATGTTTCTTCTTTCGAGCACGTGCAACCCCTTTAATACACACCTTATATCGTCACTACCCTATGAAGCATTCTTTTGTTAAGGTTCACACTTAACTATTGAGGGAATACTTCATTCATGAACCTCACACACTACACATTTCACACTATGTTCTTTACGATACATATTAATCACATTTTCTTCTCGCACATCACACTACCCTATGACGCACTCTTGTGCTAAGGTTCACACTTTACTATTGAGCATACTTCATTCATGAACCTCACACACTGCACATTTCACACTCTGCACTTTACGATACATCTTACTTTTATTGTCCTCTTGTACATCACACTACCCTATGACACACTCTTGTGCTAAGGTTCACACTTGGATGTTGAGGGAATCCTACATCCATGAACCTCACACACTACACATTTCATGCTACGAACTTCATGATAAATCTTTCTCGCATTCTATTTTCACGTATCATCTTATCCTCTTCTACACTCTACATTCTATGCTTCATAATCAATCTTTCTAGCACACATGTTCAAACCATTTCCCTATGACACACTCTTGTGCTAAGGTTTACACTTGACTGTTAAGGGCATACTTCATTCATGAACCTCATATACTACACATTTCATGCTACACACTTCATGATACATCTTTCTAGCATTCTATTTTCATGCATCATCCTATCCTCTTCTACACTCTATGTTAGGAAAATCCTATTTAGTGCTCACATTATTGTTGGATTAATATTTCTATTGTATTGAGTTATAACAACTCATATATTAGAATTAGCATATAGTTAGCATAACAATATGATTAATGTATTGTTATTATAATAGGCTTGTAGATATCTTTGAGGATATTACGGTTGAGCTAATATCCTAGAATATAGGAGACATCCTCCTATATATATGTAAAATGCCAACATGGATAAAAATATAGAAGAAATTAATAATTTATTGTGTACATTTGTAGTTGCACCTTCATCTAGTATTAGAGTGACATTCATCTTGAGCATAATGGTTATTTGAGAATTAAAAGGGGAAATGAAATGAAATTTGTATTTATCTAAGTGATAAAAGATGAAAGTTTCTTCAATCTTTGGCATAGTTTGGAGTGCTTGTATACATTATTAATTTGTTATGAAAGAAAAGGTGTTTGGATTCTCGTAAAGTTGTAAAAGAAAACACATTGGTTGTATTCAACACATAAATGGAATGAAATTACTATATATCTGATACAAAAAGGCATGGAAATATATTAATCTTTTGTGGATTTATCCTATGCGTCACTATTGGTTGAGAGAATAAAAGAATTTGAGCTCTATGTTTAGATGGATGCATTTCTACAAATGCAAGCGAGATATATCCCTAGTGCATTTTGGTTTACGCCCTTCCATTTCCATTCTCTTTGTAATGTTTCTTCAGATCCTAAAGTTGTGTACATCTAGATATATCTCCTACCGCTTGGTTCAAATCACAATGAGTCTACATGGCACTGAAAACTTCTAATTAATAGTCACCATTGAATGAAGATTTAACCACAAGTATTGGGCTTCAAATTTGTACATGTATGCCAGTTATATTTGAAAAAATCAATCTCATAATTCATTAATGAGTGGCTTCCAAGTGCTCTACGAGCTGGACTGAAATAGGTTATATGTGAGTCAATCTAAAGGTATAAATTATAGGTTTAAATTATTTCCGTCTACTTGTTGAGTCAATTAGTCTATAGTTTAGAGTCATGTGGCAAGTCATTTTTTCCATAGTTTTATTTTTTTGTATAGTTTTGAATAGAATTTACTTTTGTTATCTTTAATTACTTTTCATTTTCCTTTTTTTTATGTCAATTATTTTGGGTCATTGTTAGTATTGTCAAATATAGGTTTAGTCAATAGGATTAAACTTATTGTTTTTCAGAAATGATTTTTAGTCATGGTCAGTATAAATATTTGGTATTCAAATTAGATGTGGTGAATTTTGTTTAAACTCTAAATGTATTATTGTGTGAAAATTGTCAAAGTGTCATATTTTTTTAGTCATCATTTTGTGTGTCATTTTTGTCAAATTCCTAAAAATATAAAAACAATTGCCTCACTTTTCAATATTTAGATGCATTTTCACTTATACGTGACATCGATCTTGTGAGTATAACTTATATAATGAGCTCCATGATCAAATCCAACTGAGCTATCAGCACAACACCAGAGGATGGAGGCATTAGAGGTTGGATTTCATTCAACGAGGCCGCATCAAGTTTTGATGGCACATTTTGTTTCAGATTGTGTTCTTTTTTTTCTAGTTTTGTGTGTGTTTCAAATTTTAGTGTTCTGATTTGAACAAGTGAAAATGTCACATTGAAGGGGGGATTATGATCCAATGTTCCATTTTCATTTTTTTAGTTTATGTGTATGAGTAATAATATTCAACAAAATTTCCTATGTTATTCCTGCAGTGAGATGTGATGAGAGTGACAATATAGTACTTGGCACATCATAATGTGGTTGTAGATAAACCACTTAAATACCTTCATTTTTGGTTTGTGGTACTCCAATTGAAAATCACTATTTTTGGTTTGTGCTTAACCATTTGAAAACCATACGATGGGTTTGTGATCATCTTGCAGCAAAAATCACCTAATCATGAAAGCAGGTGCAAGTACAAAGGTAGGTTTTTCCCATGTTCGCACTAAGGGGGGGAATGTTAGGAAAATCCTATTTAGTGCTCACATTATTGTTAGATTAATATTTCTATTGTAATGAGTTATAACAACTCATATATTAAAAATTAACATATAGTTAACACAACAATATGATTAACGTATTATTATTATAATAGGCTTGGAGATATCTTTGAGGATATTACAGGTTGAGATAATATCCTAGAATATAAGAGAAATATTTCTATATATATGTAATATGTCAACATGGAAAAAATATAGAATAAATTAATAATTAACTATGTAAATTTGTCGTTGCACCTTCACTCTATGCTCTATGCTTCATGATCAATCTTTCTAGCGTTCATGTTCAAACCATTTTCTAATGACACACTCTTGTTCTATGATTTATTCTTAACTGTCGAGGGGTATTTTATAAATAAACCTCATCTCATACACATTCGCTCAAGGGGAACACTTTGCTCCTATCACATTCACCTTGCATATCATTCCATTTCACTTATACACACAACATCTGCATATCTTGGTTGCATATATTCTTGCTTACTCATGCTTACATGTACACTTGGTTTCGGATGTTAAACAAATATTTCATATGTCATTATAGTTTCTATATATACACATGCACAATAACTTGTTCTCTAGTTGTGAATGCATACTTTACACACTTTGTTACATGCGAAATGGAAGCTTGGAACTATACCTCTTACCAAATCCACCGAGGCTCTGGGGAATATACATTTCTACTCTTACACATATCGGTGTTATTATTTTATTATTTACTATTCCATATCCTTACTAGCACACAATGTTATATCAGATCATACATTCTTTGGCATAATTTTTATCTTTCTAACATGCTAACGGGTGTTTCATGCGAAATATTTTCTTTGTAGGAACTATTTTCCACCATGGTTTTCTGTTACACTTTGATTTCTCGTGTCTTCTATTGTATGTTATTCTTTGTAGGATTTACCCTTTTTCTTGTATGTTCATTGTTTATATGTTTTTGGCCACTTCGGTCCAGATTGTCTTGTAACATTGTGAGTGATGTCCCATGTTTAAAACCCACTTTTCGTGGTCTACATTGTCTTCTTACTTTCTAGATTACATATTGTCTTCTATATGCATATTTTTCTTCATTGCACTAACACATGTCCTAGCCACTTTTTTTTGTATGTGACTTAGTTTCTACCATGCACATTCCCTCCCCCTACAAGGTATCAATTTCAAATCATCATTTGGTCCTCTGCTTTGGGTTGTATCCTCTTAGCGATGTCACATGCACCCCAAACAAGGGGGCATACATTGGGTGAATCATTCACCCTATACAACAATTCGATCTTCAATACAAGTCTTCACTGTACATGAACAAAATAGTCTACATTCTGAAACGACTCATATTTTGACTTGGGTCATCACTTTAGCACAAACACCAGCACCTAGATATAGACACTAGTGCCTCAATGCTCTTGACCTCTCATGGGAGCCTATGACTAAGGGAAGTTACACTTACTTTCTCATGTCAACATGGTTCAAACCCATCTACATAACAATTTTCATAATACATGCATAGTCCTCTAGCAATAAAAATGTATTCTACCTCCTTTTTCTTATATTTCCTTGGATCGAAATGCATCAAACTAGAATAACACAAATCCTACCATCTGCAATCTTAGTGGTGTATGAATATTTGGAAGTAGTCAAGGATAAAGAATAACTCTAGACCTTTCTCCCTAATACTCTTCTATCGTGTCGTGAGATTTCCCTAAAATATCATTCTTGGCATGATATCTCCAAAAAAACTTACTTTTCTACAACATTTTAGGGCACTTTATGTCCTTTTCACTTATCATGGATCAGGTGCACATGCTCCTTTTACTAGTTTTTCACATTTTTACATACTTTTTCATAATTTCTACATAATTTTCATAACACATGAATTTGACTACTCTTTTGCTCTTCTTTTCATAGGTCTGTCCTTATGAGAAGTAGCAGTCACATCAGCAAACACAACAATAACAAGTACAACATGACACAACACATACACTTCACATCTAGGGTTACTTCCTCTTCCTTAGATTTCATACTTCATTTTATCACTCCATGCTTTTTCTTGTCTCCTTAGCATTATTTCGCCATTGATCTACATGGTTATCAGGTACACATCTCTTATCTACTTTATGTTATCGAGTATTCACTCAACAAAATAAAGTGGTGGAAAATTTAGACACTAAATCATGCACTTGGGTACATTTTTAGGTCCTAATCACATACTACTATTCATATGATTCCTAAGTGAGAAAACTAGTATTTTACATCTATCTTTGGCCTCTTTTTTTCTTTCTTGTTTCCTCTTTTTCTTACACACCCCACATCCTAGTCTGATATTCATTACTTTGGACAATAATGCTTAGTTGGGATGCCAACTCCCACACACCCTCGTCCCCTTTGGGCGCCTTGACCTCATTGTATCTTACTCGCCTCTTTTGGGCCACTTTTATCTTTTGGGCATCTTATTTTATTATGGGTTATCCTTTTAGTGTCAATTACAAAATTCAAACAAGGGAATCATATAAATACAAATCTATGTGACCATAATAAAGGACCAAGCTCTAAGCATCTACTATCATCACCTAAGGTTGCATCCAAAGGCATTCTAAGAGCATCAAAGGCATCCATCTAGCACTCATTCAAGGGATAAGGGACTACATTTTTCTACATACATACATAGGAGGGGAAGTTCATTTTTTCATCCACACATCTATCTACATTTCTACATCTAGTTATTTCTCGCTATTAAGTGCATCTTGCACAAGAGCTTCCTAGGGCATGATTTATACACACACGCACAAGAACTACATAGATTATGAGATGTAGTGCAGTGCTCGGTTGTAAGTTCACTCTGTCGGGTGACCACGGGGTCATTCTGAATCCCCATTTGCATATTTTTTATTTTTAGGATTTGATGTGTTTTGGGGTTTTGAAAGAGAAAATTTGTTTTTCATGTTACACGAGAATTCTACTGGACATCTTTAACATACCGGTGACCATATAGTGAAGGTTAGCAAATTCCTTACGACACTAGGAAAATCAGATTTTGAGCTTCTACACGGTCATAGGTGCCCACCGGAGGTATCGACACCTAGGCGCCCTTGCAACGATCCTCTAGGATCCCTAGTCCAGCTCATCCGAAGCAGTGCCACAATTTTTTGAGTGTGGTTGCGATAGTCTCCTCCTCCTATTCATCAGTTTTTAGTCTAGAGAACTTCAAGATTTATTGTGAAATTATACGAGTCTTTTATCCCCTCTCTTAAAATTAGGGTTTTAATTTTGATTTTCTTATTACTTGTCATCAAATATGTGTTATAGAGTTTATTTATCATATTGTGACTCTGCAAAGTATCTTAGCATTTTACAAAATTCTATTTTTGTTAGATCACAAGAATATCATAATATGTGGTCAAGAGACAAGGGCCTGGTTGTTATTGCAAATGTAGAAAGGGATAAGGCATTGGTAAGTTTTAAATAATTATCAAACATTATTTACTTTTACAAAATTTAATTAATTTTTTCTTTTCAAATGCATTCAAGTACCATAATTTGAAGAATGAGGCTACAATGCTTGATTTTTGTTTGAAAAGTGCAAGGAAAATTTTAGTTGTAGGTACTAATTTGAAGAAGAATCTTATTACTTTAAAAAAGCCAAATAATACTTTAAGAAAGATAATAAATGAGAATGGAATAGATCCTGATATACTTTTTAAGAAGAAAACTGAAGAGGATCCAACATTACTATCATTCGGTGATGCATCAAATCCATAACATCAAATATTTCAAATATCAATGCAGATGTGAAGGATATGGTTGAGTCAAGTGTTCTACAAGAAGGTTATAATGTAGAGAAACTAGAAACACAAATGAAAGAATATACTTCTTAAGAATGTAGCTGCAAGATGAAATTGTGAAAATTGTCATTTGAAACTCTTGTTATAATTTATAAAATAATTTAATATTTAGAATATATATATATTTTTCTAGTAATTTTTATCTTCTTCATTATATGAAATATTGAGAGTTTAAATTTATATGGTGTTGTACTTGTATTATATTCATGTGTATGTTCTCCAAATAATGCTATGATATTATGTTGATTTGATATGAAATTTGATTTCCAGAAATACTATGTCCATACATACATCTTTAGTCTATATTAGGTACCTCAAACAATTCTTGACTATTTTTAATAATTAATTATGGTTATTTTTAATTTTTTTGTCTTATTATTGTTTATTTTCTAAATGCATTCCAAGTATCAAGAGTCAAAACATTCATATAGTAAGTTGTAACAATCAAAACTTAATTAGGAAAGACAATGGAAAAAATTAAATAATTCATAGATTTGTAAATAAAAATAGTAAACAATGATATTGATATTGTCTTTCAATAAAGAACACAACATGTCAACTACATAACAATGTTATATGAAATTTTAGTTCTAGAAATACAATGTTCTTAAATCATTAGTTAAATTAACCATCGAAACATTCATGGACCTTCACTATCTTGTTCTTCATAACTTGCACTCATATCTAACGTCCCAGAGGCATATTCAGTGTGAATGTCCATATATTCTTTTCTGGTGGTTGTATTAAATACCCCTCTTCTATCTATGTAAGAGAACTCCATATTTCCAGTGCTCTTTCATACGGAATGTGTCCATAGAATATGGTGATACATACAATCTCAAACAAGTGTCTAAATTTTTATCCAATCTGTTTTGATTTTTGACTTAAAAAATGTTAATGCACTAAAAACCCTTTCATCTTCCAGATCCCATTATCATTGTCTGACACAATTCATATAATAAAAAATATTCACTTATAATTTACTGCAGGATGTTACTAGGATACAACTTTTTCCATATCCATGTAATAACACCTTTTATGTTGGTTCAATTAGACAATTATATTGATCAATCATTGTGAGTGTGAAATGAGACGACTGAGATGTCAGTAACTCCTTTTGTAGAATACATTTAATTTCAACTCCTTGGAACTCTATAGATTTATATAAATTCTTAATGAGAGTTTCCATGAATTTGTAAAATAAATTTCTTATGCCTTCTTTACCTCTATTAGGATTCCAAAAATTAGGATACACCACTACCATGGCCTCAAATAGGTCATCCCTTTTAAAATGTTCTCTGATCTCACGGGATAAGCTTTATGATTTTTTTCTTAATTTTACTCTTGTGTCATATATAACCTTTTTGTATAAATTACGTGATACGGTACTTATTCAAGATCTGCTACTATGATATCTCTACTTTTTTAGAAAGTGTGCATTGAAATATCCATCCCATTAACAATGATATAAAGATGGTCATTGATATTGAATTTCAAATAGATTTTCAGATCCTTTATATTTGTTAAAGTTTTCCACTACTAAAACCTAGTCCCTTAAAAATTTCTTTAGAATTACATAACATATCAAGAGATAAACATACATGTTTTCTCAACCTTGTGAAGTCAGAAATATATACAAATTTGATGCATGAGCATAGGATAAAAAAATCAAATGAATTTAGGAGATAGGTCAAGTGTGTTTCCCTCCATTATATGTGATTCAAACTTTCAAATTTATGTAAATGTCATGGTGGAGATAAAAATGCTTGTAAATGAGTTGTGAAGGGTGAGTTTGACTTGGTAAAGAGTTGTTATAGACAAAATAAGGCCATGAATACCATGTCATCATATAAGATATTTCTTTAAGGAGCTCATGAGTGAGATAGGATGATATTTTAGCATATCTACATGTTTAGCAAGTTTTTGAGTCAAGGTAGGGGTTGTTGAGAAAATTTAGGAGTTAGTTTAGGGAGTCTAGAATAGAAAAATTCTATTATTTGATGAAGAATTCAAATAGAGGAGAGGTGTAATTGATTTTCCAACATGAATAATGCATGTGTGTGGGTTGTGGAAAAAATCACAGTGTTATTGTGCATTTTTTATGAGTTTTGATCATGTTTCTAACTTCATCCTAGATAGGGCATCATGCCCGAAAAAGTGATAGTAACACTGATGGAGAGGCTAATCACAAATAACAACAAACACAAGGTAGAACATTCATTTGAAAGCAACATTTAAAATCCATACCAATTTTTCACTTTTTCCAATATGTCAAAACCTGCTCTTTTACCCAAATTTTCTATATACAATGTTTCAAATATTGAAAACACTTTACACCTTATTTATTACACATATCAACAATTTTCAAAAAAAGAGATCGATACTTCATCTTCACTCCAATCACTCAATTTTTTCATTCTTTTATTATCCCTAAAATGTGCATTTTTGTTAAGTGTGAGTTATCCTATGTGTCCTCCTCTCATGTTGGAGGGTCATCTCACATGGGTTAGGTTTAGGGTTTCATATGTGTCATGCATTAGGGGTTACTCAAAGCACCCTATATGTACCCCTTTTCTATTCATTTATGAGCATGCCAAGACACTCCACTGTCTTTCCTCTATGCAATATTTGTTTTTGTTGAGCAAGTTCTTCCATTACTGATCAATTTTTTCCTTGCTATCGCTGGAGCTTTCACGATTCCATTGGAGTGCAACTACTTCGTGGTGCCTCGTTTCCGATTCGATTCTCACAAACTCTTTTCATGGTATCAGAGCTGAGATCGGGTAAATGTGCACTCAATTTTTTTTTGCTATTACTCTTTCTTGGTTTCATTATTTTACTCTGCATGCAAGTCCTTTGATCACTATTTTCTGGAAATTATCTTGCAAATATCTCTAACAAGCTTTCTCGGAAAGTTTTTTTGTGTTTTTTTCTTGTGCATGTGCAGGTTTTTTCAAAATACCTTGAGAAATCAGAGGTTTTTCTGCTCTTTTTAGTTGGATGTAACTAAATCCAAAATAGAGATTCATTTCATTTTTTTAATTTATTCAAATAAAAGTGAATTTTTTTAAGATCTCTGGTTTTTGCAGGATATTTTTCTATGCATTATAGTCTGTGGTTGCAGGATATTTGTGTTCTTCGACGTGATTAATCATGTAGGAAATTTTGACTATACATGGCCTGTAATCTCTTTTTTGGCGCTCACACATCCGCCAACAAGCTTCTGTAAACACCACATGCGTTTTCAACAACACAGCCACATTTTTTTGCTTGCAAGGGCATTTTTCAACAACACAACCACATTTTTTTGCTTGCAAGGGCGTTTTCAACAACACAGCCATGTTTTTTGCTTGCAAGGGCGTTTTCAACAACACAACCATGTTTTTTTTTGCAAAGGGTGTTTTCAACAACACAACCACATTTTTTTGCTTGAAAGGGCGTTTTTTTGGTGTTGGCAACGAAAAACATGGTTGTAACTCCTATTCACGGCCTGTACATTCAAACAGACGCATTTGCAAACTCTTTTTCAATCTTATTGGTATATGCGCGGTTGTACCCTCTTCTAATGCGGCCTACAATTTTCCTCCTTGCTTTTTTGGCACGGCCTGGTAAGTTTTGGTAAGTTTTCAATTTCTTTCTTTTTTAAATCTTACTCAAACAAAAAAAAATCTCTGCTTTTTTACAAAAACGAGCCGTGTTTTTTATTCATGCTAAGTTTTTTTGGTAAAAACTATCAAACTTTTTGGTAAGTTTTTTAAAAATTTTCTAATTTACCGTGTTTTTAATTTCTAACAAGTTTCTAAAACCATTTTAGCAATTTGTTTTAATTAGAAGTTTCCTAGATATTTAAAAATCTTCATCTAAAAATCTTCATTAGATTAGATCTAATTAGATTTAATTAAATTAGATCTAATTTTATTTCATTCACATTATTTAAACACTATATTTCTTTGGCATTATAAAATTTGGTCTCTTGGCTTGTTGTATTTTTAACCTTCCGTCGAGTGTCGAAGACGAAGGGTGAGGTCCGGGATTGGCAGGTGGCTAATCCCCCCTCGCAATACAAACAAACCCTATCTCAAATTCTCGTGTCGTTTCCAACGGGCATATATACGACACCTTTTGCATGTGTTTAGGGCACTTTTTAAATCCGTTTGTAGGCTTATTGGTTTTTTCTCATCAATTGCGGGAATTAGTTTTTGCTATAACTTTTGACTCGTTGCTCGGTTTTGAGCACTTATTTAGTCAAAGTTGCATGTTTTTTCACTCTAGATGATGGGATCATTATGTTTGTAAACGCACTAATTTTATAAAGTGTTACATTCTGGGGGTGTCTTTATATTTGCTTAATTCAGCTCATTATTTTGAGCTTTTTTCTATTCCTTTTTTTCATGGACTTGTGAGCGCATCTGCCACAGTCTTATGACAAATGGATTATTTCGTGTGACGTGAGACACTTTTTCTCACCACCAGGGTTGGATTTCACCTCCTTTCTATTTTTTGCTTGTGCTTGTTTACGGTGTCCTTTTTTGTTGCGCTACACAAAACACTGTTGTGGTCTCCTCTCTTGCACGTTATTAGGCTAATTGCAAGACAAGTTACCAAGTGTTTCAAACCACGCATGGACTCGATTGTAATCAACGCACTAACTATAAAGTGCTTGAAAGCATGGGGGTTGTTATTGTGTCACGGTGGTTATGTTTCTTTTTGCATTTCTTTCTCTCTCTCTCTCACTATGGATGCACTTTCAATTCCTTTGCTTACGCCGTTCAAATTTTTTGAATGGAGATCAAAAATAATAATGAAACTAAGGGGTAAAGGGTTATTCCGCATCACCATGGGAACTGAGACTGAACTAGATGACGAACCTGAAAAATCTAAGTGGTTAAACCGTAGTGATGAAGCTTTAGGTATTCTTTGCATGTCCGTTTCTCCTGACTTGCTCTTCCACATTGAGGCATCTGAAACACCTACATCTGCATGGAAAATATTGGATGCAATGTTTGGACACCTAGATTACATGAGAGTGCATGAGTTGGAAAACGAACTACTAGGGTTAAATCCTAGTGACTTTGAAAACCTATAAGCCTTCTTCTCGAAATTTGTCCACATTAGATTATTGTTAAAAGAATGTCAAGTAGAAAAGAAATATTCTCAACTGATCTTGTTGATTCTCTCTAAGCTAGGTCCCGAATATTCTATCTTCATGTCAACTTTCTACGCTACAAAAGCTTCTTTGGGCGATACTTGGACAATGCCCTCCTTTGACTATTTTTCATCCCAACTCATTTGAGAACATGACAAACTCATTCAAATGGGTCTCTCAAGTCCAATTCACATGCCCTTGTAGCAAGTACTAGCAAGGGAAAGAAGACTGAAAAGAAGAAAGAAAAAAGGATCAACCTAAGAAAGAAACCAAGATCAAACCTAAAAATGACACAAACACTTTGACTTCTGAGCCTAAGGCACAAAAAGCAAGTATTTGTGTTCCTATTGCAAGAAGACTGGTCACGATGAGCAACACTGTTTTAAGAAATAGATTGATCACTTATCTCATTTACTTGAGAAAAATAAAATAAGTGTTCCTAAATCCATAAAACAAAGTGCTCAAAGGCCGAGTCTTCTACTGCAAAAGGTGCTAAAAATGATAAGAAGAAAGGAAAGGCCCTTGTAGCCAAAGTTGCTCCTTCATCGACATGGATTATAGATTTTGGTGCCTTGCACCACATGGGTTCTTTACATGTTGAGTTTTCCAACATTGAACCTTGTGGAATGTCCCAAATCATGATGGGTAATGACACGACAGTGTCAGTTTCGTAGTGGATCGGTAGAGATGGATGGGGGAATATTTAACCAAGTGTTGAGTGTTTCTAATCACTCTACCAATCTCCTATCAGTTTACCAAATTACTCACCTTAGTAAAGGAATGCGAGTGGAATTTGTTCCTAACTCGGTGATCATTCGAAAGCTTAACAATGACACTACGGTGGGTGAGGGAAGGAGATCATTGTTCATGGTTGTACACCTTCTCCCACTTTACTTTTGATTCTATGCCCACTGCCTTGATCACTCATGTAAATGAGGTTAGTAAGCTATGGCATGAGCATTTTTGACATCTAAATTATCGCTACCTTGAACAATTGATTCAAAATGAAATGGTCAATGGGTTGCCTCGCGTCAAGTTTTCTAAGGGTCTTTGTGAGGTTATACCCTTGGAAAACATCCTGAAAAGAAATTTGACAAAGAAAAATCTTGGAGAGCTACTCGTCCCTTAGATCTTGTTCACAGCAATGTTTCTGGTCCATTTCCTTCTCCTTCATTTACTAGAGCTCTTTATGTACTAACCTTCATTGATGACTATTCACGATATACTTGGGTATATTTTCTTAAGCTTAAGTCTAAAGTCTTTGAACATTTTTAGGACTTTAAGGCTCTTGCTGAGAAACAGGCAGAACGGTTTATCAAGGTTCTTCGAATTGATAATGGAGGTGAATATGTAAACAATAGGTTCATGGATTTCTATACTTCTGAAGGGATCTCTCTGCAGCATACAGTTGCTTATAGCCCTTCAAAAATGGAGTCAAAAGAAATAATCACTTTGAAGGAGATGGCCACTTGTATGATTCATTCGAAGTCTCTTCCTCCACAAAGATTGGGCCGAAGCAAATGAATTGTGCAAATTACATTCATAACCATATTCCACATAAGGCGAAAGAGGGATGACACCCTTTGAAGCCTAGTTTGGATGCAAGCCTGATGTTGAGAACTTTCGAGTCTTCGGATCCAAGGCTATGGCTCAGATTCCCAAGAAGAAACGTAAGGCCTTGGAACCACAATCCAAACCTTGTATCTTTGTAGGGTATCCTGATGGCATGAAAGGATATTGATTGATGAATTCTAATTCTCATGAGCTATATATTGTTAAGAGAGTCTTCTTCGACTTCTACTTCTCCACCTATTGAGGTTCTTCATCTCGCTAATTCAGATTATGACTCATCAGATGATGATACTATTGAGCGTGCTCCTCTTTTTGATCCTCCCGACCATCAGACCTTTTAGTCTTTTGATTCTGATAGTAGTGATGATGAGGATTATGTCCCTTCTCACTCAAGTGAAGAATCTTCTGACTCTGAGCCTGATCCTCCTACTTCCCTTTGGGCTAGGAAAACTTTGCAAAGTACTAGAGATTTAGTTAGAGATACTTCGGATATGAGACATACTTGCTTAGATTTCGTTGGACCCCACTCTTTCTTCACCTCTGCTTCTGATCCACAGTCTTTCCGGGAGGCTTCTAGTATTCCTGAGTGGGATTTTTCCATGGATGAGGAGTATTCCTCTCTCATGAAGAACGATACTTGGGATCTCACCACTCTTCCGAAAGGAAGAAAAATCGTTCGGTGTAAGTGGGTGTTCTAAACAAAGTATGGAGTAGATGGAGATGTCGAAAATTTTAAAGTGCGATTAGTAGCTAAGGGTTTCTCCCAGATAGCTAGGGTTGATTATACTGAAACCTTTTCTCTGGTTGTGAAGATGACTTCTATTCGACTGACCCTAGCCATTGCTTTGTGTGTAAACAGATGGAAATTCCATCAAATGGACGTTAAGAGTGCCTTCCTTCATGGTGACCTAGAGGAAGAGATCTATATGGAACAACCTCCGGGTTATGTCTAAGATTCCTCCCTCATTTGTAAGTTAAAGAAGTCTCTTTATGGCCTTAAACAAGCCCCTCGGGCTTGGTATGCCAAGATGGACTCCTTCTTACTTACATCAGGGTTTACTAGGTGTCACTCTGATCCAAATGTTTATATTCTATGACAAGATGACTCCATACTCATTCTTGTTCTATATGTTGATGACTTGTTGATCACAGGCAGCTCTTCCTCTATTATTGATTCTGTGAAGATCGCCTTAGCCAACAAGTTTTCCATGACTGACTTAGGTCTACTTCATTACTTTCTTGGGATCCAGATTTCACAATCTGACTCGGGAATCTTGATTTTGCAACCTAAGTATGCTCTTGATTTGCTAGCTCATTTTCAGATGTCCGATTGCAAGTCTTCTCCTACTCCTTTTCTTTCTGGGGTTAAGTTGGTTTCAGATTGCTCTACTCCCTTGGTTGATGGTACTCTTTACTCGACAGTTAGTTGGGAGCTTGATCTACTTGACTCACACTCGATTGGATTTATCATATGTTATTGGGATTGTGTCCAGATTCATGTAGGAGCCACATGAGCTACATTAGAAAGTAGCTAAACGGATCCTTCATTATGTTCGTGGCACTTATGCTGATGGCATACACTATCATGGAGGGTTGATATTGACTTGATTGGGTTCAAAGATTCGATTGGGCAGTGACTTAGATCATCGAAATCTACTTCGCTACTGAGCTTCTCTCTTGGTTCAGGTCCTATTAGTTGGTCTAGCAAGAAGTAGAATGCAATTGCGATATCATCTACAGAGGTAAAATATAGAGGAGCAGTTAACGCTGCCACATAATCTATTTGGCTACATGGTATTCTGACAGAGTTTGGCATCCACTTTTGGTGGCCTACCATTATCTACTGAGATAACATGATCAAAATCTCTATTTGTAGAAATTTAGTTCAAGCATCGCATACGAAGCACATTGAGATCCATATGCACTTCATGCGGGATCTTATTCATGATGGTATCATCGACATTCGAGTACATTCAGATAAATTGATCGATTATAGACTTATTCACCAAGCCTTTCACTAAGATGAAGTTTCTTCACTTGTGGTCTCTTCTTGGGGTGAGGTCTTCTCACAACCTGCCCATATTCTTAGGGCTATGTAGTCCTTATTTTCTTTCTTCTTCTTCTTCTAGGAATATTGTGTTTGTATATGGGCATCTTATCGGGCCTTTAGTTGTCGGACCCCATTGACACATCTTTCTTAGTTGTGTAGGAGTGTCATCCTCTTCCGTCTAAATCATCACATCCGCTACCCTAGCTTCGATGAAGGGGGGGTGTTAGTGTGATTTATCCTATGTGTCCTCCTCTCATGTTGGAGGGTCATCTCACATGAGTTAGGTTTAGGGTTTGGTTTAAGGTTTCATATGTGTCATGCACTAGGGTTACTCAGCACCCTATATGTACCCCTTTTCTATTCATTTATGAGCATGCCAAGACACTCCGCTATCTTTCCTCTATGCAAGCTTTGTTTCTGTTGAGCAAGTTCTTCCATTACTGATCAATTTTTTCCTTGCTATCACTGGAGCTTTCACGATTCTGTTGGAGTGCAACTACTTCGTGGTGCCTCGTTTCCGATTCGATTTTCACAAACACTTTTCATTTTTAGCATAAAATCCACATTTCTCTTAATCTAGCCTCATTGGTAAACTTTTTGAGGGCCCATTTAGCCCAACATTCATCCTACAAAGTTTCATCAAGTAACTCCTTACCCATTTTCTCTTATACCCTTTTTACCATTTTTCCAATTTTTCCTAATTATCCTTGTTTTAAGGTAAA
Organism: Taxus wallichiana var. yunnanensis; assembly: GCA_018340775.1. NCBI lineage: Eukaryota > Viridiplantae > Streptophyta > Pinopsida > Cupressales > Taxaceae > Taxus > Taxus wallichiana. Next base: position 142,532,422 of record CM031238.1, read on the forward strand.
TCTCCATGTACAAAACAAACCACACATATTCATGAAAAATTGGAAGTAAATTTTGATATTTTGGGGAAATAATGTCAATTGGGGATACCGTATAGGTGGACCATCACTTTACACCCCAGGTTATATTAAAGTTTGTTTATTAAACTTTATTATGTCGGCCTTCCACAATTAAAAGTGAAATGGTGTGACCAAGTCACCCATCCTATATAAATAGGGTGATCCCTCATGGGATTGGACAAATGAAATAATCATGTTGGTACATGTGATATCATATTGTTTGTGATCACTATTTTTTACAATTGCAAGAAACTATTCTGCAATCATTCCGTGAGACCGAGGAGTGAAGTGGAAGTGTTGGGTAAAAGTATTTGTGAAATTCTTAATAAAGGAAGTGCTTTATTTTGAGTGGGGTTTTCTCCTTCAAATTTCCCCACTATAAATCTGGTGTTCATGTGTTCATGTGTTTATTTACGTTCTATTAATGTTATTACATTTTGTAATTAAAATATAAACATCTTAATCTATGTTCTTAATTGATTTGCACATCATAATCTATAATCTTCGGTAATTTATTGTGTGGATTTATAATTTTTAAATATACATTCCTATTATTTCCCTAACATGGTATCGAGCTGGTGGTTATGCTTGTGTAGAAATAGATCTAGATGTTTTGATTTGTAAGAGTAAAGAGCTTGAAGTTTTTGTATATGCAAAACCCTAGTTGTTCTGCCACCAATTTCAAGATAAACATGTTCAACATTGTAATTCCCACCCAAATATTATAAGAATATTAGTTTATTTGTTGTTTTTATCTTCCTCATACATTTTGTGTTCATAGATCTATGTGTCTATGACCTTGTTTCTTTGTTCTTAATTCTTTGCGGTTGTCTGCAAAATATTTCAAAAAAATTCACACTTTTTTATAGCCGTTATATAGCTATGTAATTTATTTAAATAAGTTGTTTTATTTTACAACTTTCTTTGGCTTATTTTTTCTATGTGAATTTCTAATTTTCATTGTTTGGCTTATTCAAAGTGTGTTTTAGGTCCGTAGTTTTCTTTTCCTTGGAAAAGTGACAAAATTTTGACACCTATCCTTGCTGACTTGTGTTGAATTTATGCCATGTGATTTCATTTTATTTGTTTGCGAGGAGGTCCATATTTCTATCTTATTTCCATCGTGGACCCAAAAAAGCTATTTTCTTTAGCTTATTTCACGGATGAGTTCCGTCGGGTGTATCACCTTTGGGAATCATTGAAAAGATGACATGTGTCTTGTTGCTTTGTCTTGATCTATGACAAGTGTCACTTTGTTTGATCATCGCATTTTGTTTTTTCTGTTGACTTGTCAAACGCTATTGCAACCGATAAAATTATTTTTTTATTGATTCTAGGGACTTCACATCCGCCAAAATCTTCAAATTGAGGAAGTGACATGTGCTATCTTTTTTTTCATTGATATTTTCCAAGTGTATTCTTTTGCTTTGGCCATGTGTTCTATCTATTTATTGCTTTGCATATCTTGACTGAAAAGATTTCTTTTATGTTGAATTCCGAGGACCTCATGTTTTCTAGTCTAATCTACTTGGAAAGTTACTTGAAAGCTGCCATGTGTCCTTTTGATTGTTGTGATTTGTGTCACATGTCACCTTCTGCTTCAGCCATGCATCCTTTAATATTTAATTAATTTTGTCTTTTTTGTCATGGTTTTGTAGCTCGACTTGTCCAAGCTCGGTTGACTTGCTCATGAGTTGTAGTTAATTTTTGTTGAGTTGTGTGTCTTGTGTGCCGAGTTGGGTTTATAGCTCATGATAAGATAGCTCTGTCTTAACTCTATTTTTCTCTCCCAGAAGTTTTTTTCTAGTCAAATATTTATTTCATAGTTGTTTTGTGTGCCTACTATTATTATTAAAAATGGCCAGAAATGCTAGTTTCTCAATGGATAAATCTCAGTTATTAAATGGAACAAATTACAATATTTGGAGAGTTAGGTTAAAATCTTGTTTCATGGTTAGCAAAATATGGGATCTTGTGACTGGTGTGGAGAAACAACCCACGAGAAGATAAACAAATCTTGAAAACCTTAGCTCCTTCTCCTAAATATCTCAAGAATCCATGTCAATCCTATTACAAAGCATAAAGGATGACTTTCTACTGCATATAGGTCATATGGATTCACGTGCGAGATGCACGGAAACAATTAGAAACCATGTATAAAGCCGGTCTCTGTCAAAAACAATTAAGCTAGTTATGGAATTGTTTACAACTCCCATAAAGGGGGTGAGAAAATTGTTGATTACTTGGTCAAAATTAAAAATATTAAAGCTCGAGTTGGATGGATGTAATTGTGAATTGTTTCAAGATAAACTTATGTATTTTATCATTCCGATAAATATTCAAAAAATTTTAAAAACTATATCTCCATCCTTAACTCTAAATATCGAATGAGAATGATTAACTCAATCGAACACTCTATCTTCTCTATTAATTCAAACAGAACATGTAATGGAGAATTTTATTTCAGATGAGACAACCACTAAGGAATTGTTCTCTCATAATCATAAACCTTCTTAAAATAGGAATAATATCAATACTAACAAGAAGTCTAATATCGGATAAAATTTTAAACCCAATCCTAAGTCTAATTATGCTAAAAATGTCATAAAGTTAAAGTAGAATTCAATAGCACATGCAATAAATGTGGCAAGTTTGGTCATAAAGAATCTGATTGTCTTGTAAAAACTAACAAATTTGTTAAAAATACTAAACTAGAGAATTTAACAGTAAGAAGAAGATAAGAAGAAAAATCATCCAAATAATGTTGAGCATTCTATTGCCCTGTATACCGCTCTTTCTACCTCAAATGAAAATGAATGGATAGTAGATAGTGGTGCCTCTAGGCACATGAAATGTATTTATGGAACCCTCTCACATGTTGTAAAATTTAAGGAAAATATATATCTAGGAGATAATTCCATCATTAGATCTGTAAGTTGTGGAAATGCTAAATTAAAAATGGAATAATTAGGAATTTCTTATATGTTCCTCAATTGAAACAAGACCTTTTATCTTGTTCTCAATTAAATAAAGAAAACTATAAAGTTGTATTACTGCAAGATAAATGGTATGTAAAAGATAAACTTAGTAATGTTATTGCTTCTGTATAGAAAATAATTCTTTATATATTTTTGATAGATTTATTTCTGAATCTTTCTTTTCTTCTTCATCTAGAAATGATCTTCAAATTTGGCATGAAATATTAGAACTTTTAAATTTCATAAGTTTGTATGAAATGTCTCACCTAAATCTTGTAGTTGGTCTCCCTAAATTTAAATCTTATTGTTATCATAAAAAAGTAGCACCCTGAGATATGGCAATGAAAAATCCCTACTTTTTGCTAACATTGGACTATCTCTCAAGTTGTGAGACTTGCATACTTAAGATGGCCCTCCAAAGAAGGTTTGGTTCCTCTACCTAATCCTAGCACTACACTAATCATAAGGAAGAAATAAAAACTATATACTCCTAATATATCAATTCCAAGGGGAAAATGTGAGAGAGAGAGAGAGAGTGCATGAAAGCAAGGAAATCCTACACTACAAAGGAGATAGCACCAGAAAAAGGGGGTGTTGGATAGTTCACAATGCATGAAAATGGAAAAATATGAGAATCGAGAGGATGTAAAAAAATTACAAACAAATAATACATACAATATACCATTTCTATTAAGCACAACAAAATTTAAACATGTAATGGGAACAATAAAATGCATAGAATACATGAAATCATGAAAAAGGCAAGAGAAAGTAATGAAAACTCATGCAAGGATAGATAAATAATAAGAAACACTAGTTTTATTGCTCCAATAGTTTGCAAAATACATCATTATAGAGGAAAGAGGCATGATTCACTATTACATAGCTCAAAAATGAAGGCTTAGAACCCCATATCCACCCAAAGAACTAAGAAGAAGAAAGAGTAACATCAAAAATGTCCAACTCCTTTACAAAATGAGCTCTCTTTACAATATATGGAAGAATGAATGAGAGAGAGAGATAGAGGGAACTAAAAATTTACACTCAACCACCAAAACATGGAATTGAATGACCTTATAAAATCATGGAGTACCCTATAAAACTCATCCCATCTTGTCCTGCATCGTGTAGAAGACAAAAATGCATCACGATCTTCATTAATGTTTTTACCTTCCTTGGACATGTTCATTTGCACCTAGGATGCTTCCTTTGATTTTCTCCACCAACCCCCATGAACTTCCAATTTGTTATTGTTTTTGAGTATGAGGATCGAGAAAATGAATCCAACAAGTATTATTTTGTGAAATTTGGAACACATGGGACAAAGATATCACCATGCATGATTGGAGGGTCGTGGAGCCCATTTTCAAATGTTTCACCTTTGTTCCTTTACCCGTGCTATACTCCACAACACAATCGAGAGTTTTTATTTTATTTTCTTTGCATTATGGATATTGTGGGTGTTGAGGGTACATGGGATACATGGGCCTTGTGTGATTCACGGGCCCGTAATGTATGCTTCCTCCACATATAATTGTCACCCACATTTCCTTTACTTTCGAGCCTCTTTGGTTTGTGGGGAAATTTTTCCCATAGGGGACAAGTTCCCCCAACCCTCCTAGGCCCACAACCTGTATAATACAATGAATTTTCTTCCCCCTTTACAAATCAGACAAGTCGGCAATGTGGGGAACTTATGCCCCACCAACCCTTATTCTCTATGGGCTTGCAAAGGCCGAATTAGCCACAATGCACTATATCTTGACCCAAAATTCAATTTTCTCAAATTTTTCTAACTCCTTGAGCCAAGTAAAGAGTTGGGGAGCTAGAGAAAACATAGTAAAATGCCCCCAAAGCAAGTTTTTTTTTTTCATTTTATCCATTTTTGACCCAAATTAGCTAGGTGTTGGTTCAAGACAAATGACCCCCAAATGCTCCCAAATCAACTACAAATTCTCTAAAACATGGAAATTTACCTGAAACTCTAGATTGTCTATTGAAATCCCAATCAATTGCTCAGTCCGATTTCTCCCGAGTTGTCCATTTTTGTCGGGGTGTAAAAATGGATAAAAATTTGGCGACTCACGGGGACATCTGCCTACTAGATGAGTTAACTAGTGGCCTTGAAGTGTCCATTGGGCATGGAGTCAGCCTGATACACCTGAAACTGATCTAAAACCCTAAAATCCTATCCCTAAGCCATTTAAAACAACTTTGTTGAACCTGGAGTTGATCCCTTTGCTCAAATTTTCCAACTTTTTATAAGAAATTCTTGAAGTTTTCATGAGTAGAAAATTGTTTTAATTCCTGGAATTATCTTTTCTCTTTCCCTCTGCAAACTGATCTGTTGAGACAAGGATGAATCTACCCCAAAATATGATTTCTTTCAAGTATGAAGAACTGAAATTGATGATTTCTTGGTAAGTATGAAACATGCAGAAGTTTTGGAACACATGTTGATTTAGGAATGCACTTGGAGCCACTATTAAAAATTGAATCCCCCCATGAACACTTCTACTTCTAATGAACTGGATTATGTAAAATCAAAGACACACCAAAACACACTATATACAAAGAGGAATATCATACACGTCTCAAGTGAAACATGCAAAGTTTGCATAAACACTTCTTCTACTAAAAGAAAACCTACCTACTCTACTCTAACTCCGAGAAATGGAAAAATCAAACAAATCCTGAAATTGGAAAGGAGAAGTAGCTTCCATTCCTCACAAACTTGGACCGTGTGATTGATTTTGCAAAGGACATGGTCTAGTGCAAGAGTGAAAAAATGACTACAAGATGATTTTCCACCCAAATCATTAAGGTATCAACTGAAACAAAATAAATACCTCTTTTAGTTTCTCTGCATTTGGATTGAAGAGGTAGTACAACTGATCCTTGGAACTCTGAAACTCATACTCAGACTCTGAAGTAAATTTGACTAGTGGCAACTCTGATTTTGGCTCTAATGAAGCCAGATATTTGATTGGGAAAGGTATGATCAGTGAATTTTTCCCATTTCTTTGAAGCCCAACTTCAACAATGAAGTCTTTTCATAGAAATTCCTAGAAAAGGTGAATGTTTACAAACTAATTTGTATTTTTTGGTGCTTCAATGGACATCTCTTCTTTTTCCTTAATGATTGATATGGGGATGGTGTCATCCTTGTTCTCTTCTTCCTCCTTGTCCAACATAAAGCTTTGAAGATCAAACTCCTCCATTTATTTCTCAAGAGGACTATTGTGGGTAGCAAGAATTTATTCAATGTTCTCTTCCATGGCATGAGGCTCTTGTTGTTGGAAGATAGGTGATGGAATAGTAAAAGTGGTAAGCTTAATGGGTTCTTCTCCATCAATATAATCCTCCAAGTATGAAAAATACTCAACCTCTTCATTGTCTAAGTGTGCCAAGGATTCTTCTTCCTCCATGGTAGCTTCTGGATTTCCAACTTGTTCACCATGTGTATCCTCATCCTCAAACATGAAATTTGATAGCTCAAACTCATCCAAAAATTATATTTTTGGAAGAATGAAGTGGAAGAAGGGGCTGAAACCTCTTTTGTTACCTACTCCTTACTCAAAACCTCTGAAATAGAATGGTTTTCCCCATGTTCTCCTCTTCTTGTGGATTTGGAGCTAATTTTTGTCTTCAAATGATTCTCAGTAACTAGTGATGGATTAAAAAATTCTAAAAATATAGTGCCAATGTGAACACTACACTCGAAACACAAGGATTGTTGATCATCTATATATTTTTTCTCTCTATTGCTGCTATAAAATTATTTTTCACCACCTATCCTTGAACCTCAATCCCAGTTGAATACTTAGTGATCAATGGATTTTGGGTGATTTTGAACTTGACCCAATTCCTAAAAAAAAATTTGATTCCTCTCTACTAGGCTCTTCCATTTTCTTCCCTCCTTGACTGATTTTCTTCTTCCCAAAATGAATTTAGGAATGCAAGAGGAGGGGTAGGTTGGAATTCAACTAGTTTTTGCATTTTTTTTGGTTGAAGGAAAGGTTTAATTTCTTCCTTTTTTAGAGGGGAAGGATTTTTGGAAGAGAAAAGTGTAGAAGATAGAAGGTGGGATGGAAGGGAAGAAGATAAAGGTGGGATGGAATGGAAGAAGATGAAGAAATAGAATCCACAATGGGAGCAACAGATGGGAAGCAAGGGAATTGAAACTCGGCCGAGATGGCATTGGTTGGGGAATGTGAAGAAGGCTATGAGATGGTAATGCAAGGGTTTCCCATTGATAGGAATGTATAACATTAGATTCATAAGCCTCTATCTTCTCAATCCACTTTGCAAGTTGTGGTAACATCTCAACCATGAAATCCAACTTCTATTGAGGGTTGTAATGTCTTGGCATAGGGCCAACCCATGGACAAGGGACCCTGAAACCAATCCTGAATGCTTTCAATTGAGATGTATCCCTGGTGTGCACCATATTTTCCTCCATTCTCTGAAATTTTCTCTAAAAACCAACATCTTCAGGCATAATATGGCATCCATAATCTTCATACTCAGCTCTGGAATAACTACATAGTTTGACGAATTACTGCTGATTTGTATATTTCTCATGGGAATATACATATTACTAATTTTCACCATAAAATTGATCTGGAGGTGGATTAGAGCAGCCTGGAGAATAATTTTACAAGTTTGGAGGTGAAGTGTGTAGACACCTAAAACATGCTTACACTTAGCATTTCATCCAATTCAACCAATTGATGACATTTCGTTAATCAACCCTTCTTTGCTCCACTCTTGGATGCCCATTCACGACACTCTTTCGGTCGTATTGTTCCCATATTCAATTTATTTGGCTAATATCTCTCTTATTATCTAAACACTCCACCTTTCAACCATTCGAACATCCCTAGTTCTCTCTAGACCACTTCTATTGGCTTCGTAGGCTATCTATCAGGTCATAATTGGTTATCCAGATCCCCTCCCAACTCTCAATGAGTCTCTAATAACTTGCTAATCAAATTTAACTAGCTTAAACTCTAGTTAACTAGCCTAAACCAAGCTTATCTAAGCCTAAAGCATGTTTATCCTAATCTAATCCTAAAGTGATTTTTAGACTTTAGTCCCACATACACCCAAATTCCAAAATCTTCCAAACCAAAACTATAAATACAAGTCTAAGGCTTTCCTCTCTCAAGCACTTTTGAAAGGCATTAGAAATCATTTTTGATAGCTTTAAGCTATAGAACATTTGGATCTTGGCCATACTCCATTGTTAAGAGCTCCTCCATCTTGCATCCATCCACTCCAAATATAGTTAGTAAGGGAAGATCTAAAGCTTGGCCATGTATCCAACTTGGAGAGATCTCTTCACTATGTTTGGGAGTAAACATCACATTTGATTGCTAGGATCTTCATAGGTTCAATGTTTTATAGCTTTCAAAAAGTAGAGAGTAGTATATATGTTAGTTTTTGATGTTTTTGTGAAATTTATAATGCTTTCATGTTAGTTTCCCTTGTTTATCTCTTATCTCATGGTGCATATTTGAGTTAGCAAAGCTTTGAGGTTCTTTAACCTCATTCCATATCTTTGCAACTTTTCATTGCATAAATCCTGCACACCGATGGGACATGAAGTCCATCCTCCATTAATGGAGTCTTTTCAAGCTATTTATTTTCAGTTTTCTAACCACTTTCATGCTTTTTAGGATAAATAGCTTGTTATTTACATGATTTCATTTTTAAGTAGGCTAAATCATCCTTGATCATGTATATTTTGTGGGTTTGAGCTAAAAATAGGCTTGTTTGACTAACCTGTAACCTGTTTGCTTTTGAAAAATATCAAATTCTATGATTTTTGTAGATTTTATAGGGGGTGTGTGTAGGTGTCATTTTTGGCACGTCTTCATTGAAACAAATGTGCACATGTCAGTAAAGGGTGCATCTGTGTCGGATTGCATTCACCACCAATCTTCCGGAGGCCATAACTTTTGCTCCCGAGCTCGAAATGACTCTGTTTTTGTTGCGTTGGAAAGGTATTGAAGAGAACTACACAATGGAATCATAAAATTAGGATTTTTACTTACATAAAATTTATGGTTTACATTATTAGGTAAATAATCATTTTCTAACGTATCTTAAAGTTTAAAAAAATGTTTTCTTGGCCATTCTAACACTTTGAAATATTTTTGTAGCACTAATTAGTTGTTTGCAGGGTTATTTTGGTTTTATTTTTGACTAAATTAGTTAAGTGTTTCATTTCTTAGCTTGAGCAAGGTTTGTAAAGTGTGTATGCTCTCTCCTCGCGCCTTCAAAAGTGATCTTGGAGATCAAAAACACTTACACAACTTTGTATTGTATGTTAAAAACACTTGTTATAAAAGATAAAGTAATTTTTATGTGATTTAGTAGGAATTTTCACACTGCGTATGCTCTTCCTTTGCACCTTTTGGTGATCTTAGGAATCAAAAGTAATGTGTAAATTCCCTTTCTTGATATCAATTTGTAATGGAAAATTACTAAAATCATTGTCTACATGACCTAACACTTGTCAAAGAAAGGCGTCAAAGACAAAACACAAACCCACTAATACACATGTTTCTTGTAGGTTGCCAAATGGTGTGCCACTTAAAATCGCATTAAGTTAAAAAGATAAAAAAATGCACCATATTAAAAACATTGTATTGCAGGTTTCAGAAAAGGGTATGTCCCTCTCCGCTTAATCGGGCGTAACCCCTTTGGCATAACGCCTTAAGCTATAAAAATGGGGTGGTACCAGAACCATAAAGTAATCCACCTCTATGTAACCTCATGGATGAAACAGAAGAGTTCCGCTTACCAACTTGACTAGTACACCTTGTGAGTTAGAGTCACAAGTTGTCCATATCACGACCCTATTAAGAGTACACGATGGATGCATTTATTTCCCACTTTGTACTTCAAGGGGCAAAGCGAGATACTCCTAATTAGTCATTATGACTTTATGGGTAAATCGTGCCCACTCTTAGACATATTTGTAACACCTAGTTGAGAGATCCTATTAAGGAAGCCATTCTATCTTGGAGCCCACTTTACTAGTCCATTATCACGTCTTGGCCATCATGAAGTGATAACTTGTTTAGATTCAGAACCCTGTTTTTCGAACACGGTAAAAATCTATTTAAGTTAGATCTAAGTGTGTCTCATCATGAAATTAAACGACGTATCACTTAGCTTGGTTTTTTCTCGCTTTTGGATGAGGCGAAGCTCTACCCAAGTGGCGCTTAGTTTATTTGCATCTTTTGATCTACACCTTTGCATTATTTCTACCCATTTGGGACAAGAGAAGGCATCTTTCAGGAGTGTTGTCATTGATAGTGTTCACCAATTTTTTGTTCATTTATGCTCATCCATGTTTGCGGCTGCGTTGATAAATGTCTAAAGTGCGTGGATGTATCCTCATATCTTTGATGGCCACTTGATCTTGATTTCAAGATCATCATCATAGTTCAGATTGATTCATCATTTGATCATCTTTGCATCGAACTATCACTTTGAACATACATTTGCATAGGGTGTATTTCCTTGTTGATTGGATTTTTGTTTCACACTTGCATGATTGTTCCTTGTGATTATTCATCTAGAAAACATATTTTCTAGGACAATCATTTTTCAATCTAATCAAGATTGTGTCATCACAATGTCTATTTTCCTTAGACCTTCTTTATAAAATTACGCACACTTCTCCATACTTATGAAATGTTTAATTAGATGTCATTATGCTTCAATGAATTGACATGTCTCTTCCTTCCCTTTGAAGGAGTTCCATCACACTATCTAGATCTAGAAATTTGTGCTTAAAACAACGGCAACAATGACTGACTATTACGTGGTTCCCCATACTTACAAAAATATGAAACCTAGGTTTAGAAATTCAAATCAAAATATTCCCATTACAACTAAACCTCGTTTGGTTCTTCGTGCTAGAGAGCCCACTCGGGTACCCTATTCCCCACCTTCATCTCATAGTCGGTGGTATGGTTTGGACTCTTCGGATCCAAATTATTATTTAGGTTCCCCCCACTCTTCTTCTGATTCAGATCCAAATTACCATTTGGATTCCCACTCTTCTTCTGAATATTTGGATCCCAAATATTGGTCAAATACCCCTAGATCAAATATAAAATCACGGTCCTCCCTTTCTTCACAGGACCTTTATTCCAAATCACCTCAATGATGTCTTCCTCCTTTGAAGACTCATGTGACTCCACGTCTGTTGATTGAAGATATAATTCGGTTCTTGAGTCACAGTCCTCCTTTTTTTTTCAGGACCTCCTTCATCTGCGTCCTCGACAACCTCTTCCTCCGTCGAAGAGTTCCATGACTCGGATTCCCTCTAGTCAATCATCTAATTCGAATCCTATGTCACAACTTAATAGATGGCTATGTGATCCTATTTTTTCTCCTACATTACATCATCTTCTAGAAAAGCAATCTAAGTCTAGATCTAATTCATCCATTCATGAGACACCCACCACCAAGACTATGTCATCTCTTGAGTCTTCTTCTTCTATCAGTCCAACTCACATTCCTTTTTTCCCCTTAAACCCTTTCAATCATATCATACCATTTTCTCAATCATATTCTAAAGATCAATGTCTGCAACCACGTCTAACCATTACAAGAAATCCATGTGCTAAGATATCTTTTCAAAGCACCATCAAAACTCTTCTTAGGAGTGATAAGGCCAGCCTTCTCTTAGTCTACATCATCGGCCATCTTCATGTTCTTCTCATCAATCAATATTCCCTCCTTATCGGACTGTTTCTTCTATTCAACCTTCTATGACTAAAGAAAAACAACCTCTACTAATTGATTTCTCTCATAATGAAGAAACAATCAGACTACACGATGATATCCCTCTAGAGGATTGCAAACAAGGATTCTTTCTAGAACTCAATACACTCACATATTGGGGAAAATAAGTTGATTCCTTTTATCATAACATAGAGGAAAAGCCTAAGGTCATGGAACTTGATTCTTCTTCTATTCCATCTTCACCTTCTTCTAAGCATGATGAGATGTCGGGTCTAGCATTGATCCATGGCCTATCTTCTCATTACCAAATCATTCATTATCTATCACCATTCCTCAATAAAAATATTTCCCTAGGTCACTGCTGAGTAGCCCATCATCTTCTTCTATGTTGGGGCCACATCCTGGAAGTCCTCCATTTTCTACTTATGGGTCACCTCCTGGTTGCCCATTCCCTTCTATTCTTGGGCCACGTCCTAGTATCCCTTCATCCTCTTCTATCTATGGGATACCTCCCGGTAGTCCCTCCTCATCTATACTTGGGCCACACCCTAGTAGCCCTTTGTCATATTCTTCTATTCTCGGGCCATGTCCTCGTAGTCCAACTTCTTCCATCTTAGGGCCATATTCTATCATCCCTTTTTCATCTTCTATCATTGGCTCACCTCCTCATATCCCATCCTCTTCAATTCTTGGACCGTATCCTATTCTTCCATCACATCATCCTTCTACCAATGACTAGGGAAAGCCCACCATAATTTCTCTCATTCCTATCATCAATCATAAACGTTCACTCTCTTCTCCCACTTCTCGGGTCAAAAAAGTCACACGTCAACTTATAAGAAACCCAAACAGTTCATTATCAAGCTTTGACCAAAACTTCCAAGAGCTCTAAATCCCCCAACAACTCAAACAATTTCAAAATTTTAAATCAAGCGGGATTTAAGAATGCACATCAATGTAACCATCAAGTATGGTGCAAAGTTCATAAACCTCTAGATAGGGAAATCGAGCTCCCACATATGAAATCCATGTTTCAAGAAAAATTGCAGTCATTTGTTGAGTATGAACTCACCATGATCATTGAGATTAGAGAAAACACGACTCTTGATAAACAATCATGCCCAGTCTCCCTTATCAAGGAAGTCGCAAACATCGTTGTTGGATCCTATCACATGGAGTGACTCTATTGTTCCCACCTTTCCAAAAACTATCAAAAATTTAAAAATCAAAACAATTCAAAAATACAAAAACATGAGAAAACATTAAAAAAATCAAGGTACATTTTCTCAAACATTGGAATCAGGTATTTCGTACACATGGATGTTTCTTTCTTCCCTTCCTTTTTATTCTTCTGAAATTCTTCCTACCATTTTCATCCCTTTGGTGATATTTTGGTTAGCCTATTCACACACATTTTGTGACATTTATCTCTATGGTATCTATTTTACCTTGGTCTTTCATCACCTTGGTAAATTAAAGAACGACTGACCTCTTAGAGATCCTATCACATTCAACATCTAATAAACTTGTTGCGAAGAAATTTTTGACATATTTGTTGACACTAGACAATTTCCTCATCGCAATCACTTCTAACTCCTTCCATCAAGCCATCTGTGGTTCTTAACCCCTTGTCAAACAAGAGAGCTAAAATAAATTTTTAGAAATAAAAAGAATCAAAATCAATCAATCAAAAGATAAAAGCTAAAAGAAAAATAAAATTGATATATAACTCTCTTTTGGGGTATTTCCAATAATCTCTATCGTATTATGGATGCCTAATCGGCGATAGAGCAATGTTGTAATTAGAATCAGATACATCTTCATCGAGGATATGGACGCTTGGCTAGCAAAGTGGAGCAATGTACGGCTATCCTTTCACTATCCATTCACAAAATCACCTTTCAAAATCAATCATTCCTACACATTGGCTAGGGTGTCTTCACTTGTTGTCTATTAAACCTTCCCTTCAAGAGGTAATTAAATTCCACTTCCACACACTGGATCTCTATGAGTAAGTAGGATTAGTATGTTACCAAGTGTTATTTTTTATACCTTGTTCAAACTCTTGCCTTAGACCTTATCTCGTCTCACGATTTGTTCCTTTGGCTAATCACTTCTTCATTGTGAGGCTTCTAAGCTAAATTCATATCATTCACTTTGTTCTTCTACTTCGTTCATAACATCCATGTGTATAAGATTAATTTTTTGCCATGTTTTCGGGCACCTTTGTCACCTTTCACAAAAATAATCTTCTCCTTCCTTTCTATCATGTGCTTTTAGGCCAACTTACCCTGGGGGCATCCTTGCTTCCTCTCAAGACTTCATTTATTTACGTTCACCATCTTGTTGAACCTATCCATAATGGCCTTGGGTCCCACTTCTACCTCGTGAAGGGTTTTCCTTTGAATACTCCCACCTAATTATTGGTGCATTTTTACATCTTCATATGTCTCATACACAGGTGGCCATATGCCCTTGTACATCCCATCTATCGCTGGGGGCATCCACACATCCTCGTCTTCCTGTACATAGTTTTAGAAAACTTTCAAAATCATCAAAAACATTCAAATATGTTTAAGAAAACTTCAAAAAATATAAATCATCCTACAAAATTTTTCTCTTTGGTTCTCACCTATTCATGTGCACGACTTACGGATCATCTCGATCTACCTCCATCAACAAAAGCTAAGTTGCTTACTTCGTCTATACTCTGGGGCATAATGAGTTTCCTGGTATTGTTTTGTAGTGCACATTACTTTTTCATTGGACCCAAGTGTCCTCCGTTATTCCCCTTGCATGTATCCTTGCTTGGGGCACCATCGTAACCCTTGTCGTTAATTCACATAGGTCAAAACTGAAGCTTGATAACAAAAACATTACATCTTGTTTCTTTGTTAGTTTAGCTTGTTTAATTTCACATATTGTATTACATTATGTATGTTGCATGGAGTTAGTGCTTCTAGAAATGGACATTTTTTTGTATATGGATTTTCATGTCATACTACACTTTTGTTCATTCTTTTTAATAAGGACTGATGATGAAGATCTCTAGCAATATGATGAAAAATAAATTTGTTTAAAAGGAACTAGATGGATGTTAGCTCATTCCCTCTTCCTCATACTCCTTTTATTCTATATTCCCTTTCTTCCCTTCGTCTTCTATCTATTTCCTTCATCTTTTCGATCGTCAATCGACCTCTTTCATCACCCCATCGACAATCAAGGGGGCATCCTTCATTCTACTCATTTTTCTTCTATCCCTTCAAAATTTTCTACTTGTTTATGCTTGTCTACTTTCTTTGAAGTGATGTTGCTTACGCCACCTCAAAGAGGGGAAAATGTAGACACCTAAAACATGCTTACAATTAGCATTTCATCCAATTCAACCGATTGACGACATTTTTTTAATCAACCCTTCTTTGCTCCACTCTCGATTCCCATTCAACACACTCTTTCGGTCATATTCTTCCCATATTCAATTTATTTGGCTAATATATCTCTTATTAGCTAAACACTCCTCCTTTCAAACATTCGTAACCTCCTAGTTCTCTCTAAACCACTTCTATTGGCTTCGTAGGCTATCTATCACTCACAATCAGTTATCCAATCCCTCCCAACTCTCAATGAGTCTCTAATCACTTGCTAATCAAGTTTAACTAGCTTAAACCCAAGTTAACTAGCCTAAACCAAGCTTATCCAAGCCTAAAGCATGTTTATCCTAATCTAATCCTAAAGTGATTTCTAGACTTTAGTCCCACATGCACCCAAATTCCAAACTCTTCCGGACTTAAACTATAAATACAAGCCTAAGGCTTTCCTTTCAAATGGTCCTTCTCTCTCAAGCACTTTGGAAAGGCATTAGAAATCATTTGTGATAGCTTTAAGCTATAGAAAATTTGGATCTCGGCCATACTCCATTGTTGATAGCTCCTCCATCTTACATCCATCCATTCCAAATATAGTTAGTAAGGGAAGATCTAAAGCTTGGCCATGTAGCCAACTTGGAGAGATCTCTTCACTATGTTTAGGAGTAAACATCACATTTGATTTCTAGGATCTTCATAGGTTCAAGTGTTTCATAGCTTTTAAAAGATTAGAGAGTAGTATATATGTTAGTTTTTGATGTTTTTGTCAAAGTTATAATGCTTTCATATTAGTTTCCTTGTTTATCTCTTATCTCATGGTGCATAGTTGAGTTAGCAAAGCTTTGAGGTTCTTTAATCTCGCTTCCATATCTTTGCAACTTTCCATTGCATACAATGTGAACTCGGTTCTCTACTGGTGCAAATGAGAATTTTATGATGGGAATGAAGTCATGATTACACAACTTCATGGATGGAAGGAAAATGAAAGGTATGGATGGACAAAAAGGTTTGCAACTCAGAAAATGGGCTGTTTAGATCAATGGAGTCACCAAATGTGCTTAGAATGTGCCTTCAAAGGCTAAAATTCAAACAAGAATGTACCAAATATTTGAAATGAAGTGGTAAGGTTCTTCAAACCTATCCCATCGGTTATGGAAAAACTGTTAGAGAAGTGGAGGCACCAAGGTGGCTAGGATGCACACCTATGAAATATATGACTTCTACATTGTCCCACCGAGTGTGCCAAAACCGTTATATCACAAAAGTAGCACCCTAGGATATGAAAATGACATATCCATAATTTTTTCTAACATTGGACCATATCTCAAGTTATGGGACTTGCATACTTGAGATGGCCCTCTAGAGAAGGCTAGTTCCTCTACCTAATCCTATTACTAAACTACTCCTAAGGAAGGAAAAGTAACTATCCACTCCTAATCTATCAATTCCAAGGAGAAGGAAAGAGAGAGAGTGCATGAAAATAGGTAAATACTACACTACATGGGTGATAGCACTAGAAAAAGGGGGTGTTGGACATTTCATTATGTATGAAAATGAAAAAATATGATAATGGAAAGGATGGACAAGCATTACATACCAAAATATATACAATATACCATTTCCATTAAGTACAACAACATTTGAACGTGTAATGGGAACAATAAAGTGCACAAAATACCTGCAATCATGAAGAATGACAAGAGAAAGCAATAGAAACTCATGCAAGGATAGAGAAATAATCACAAACACCAATTTTATTGCTCCAATAGTTTGAAAAATACATCATTGTATTTGAAAGAGGAATGGTTCACTATTACATAGCTCAAAAATTAATGCTTGGAGCCCCATATCCACCCAGTAGCTGAGAAGAAGAGAGAGAAGCATAAAAAGTCCATATCCTTTACAAAATGAGATCTTTTTACAAAATATGAAAGAATGAATGAGAGAGAGAGAGAGGGAACTCAAAATTTGTTCTCAACCACCAATAAAGGGAATTGAATGACCTACCAAAAGTATGGAGGACCCCGTAAAAGTCATTCCATCTTATCTTGCACCATGTAGAAAAAGAAAAGTAATGCTTATTACCTACTTGGGACGTGTTCATTTGCAAATGGGATGCTTCCTTCGATTTTCTCCGCCAATTCCAACCAACTTCCAATTTTTTATTTTTTATGAGTGTCGGGCTCGAGAAAATGAGTCCAAGTATAATTTTGTGAAATTTGGAGCATGTGAGACAAATATATCACCATGTGGGCTTGGAGGGGTTGTGGGTAACGCAATGTCCATTTCCTCCACATATGACTGCCGCCCCCATTTCCTTTGTTTTTGGGCCTCTATGGTTTTTAGGGAACTTTTTCCCATGGGGAAAAGTTCCCGCAACCTCCTAGGCCCATAACCCCACAATACATTGAGTTTTCCCCCTTTGTAAATAAAACAAGTCGGTAATGTGGGAACTTGTACCCACCAACCCTTGTTCCCTCTAGGCCTCCAAATGCTTGAACTAGCCGCAACACACTATATCTTGACCCAAAACTAAAATTTATCTATTTTTGTAACTCCTTGAGCCAAATAGAGAGTTGGGGAGCTAGGGAAAACATAGTAAAATGCCCCTAAAGCCAAGTTTTTCCATTTTGACCATTTTGACCCAAATTGGATAAGTGTTGGTCCTAGAAGAAGGGAAATTACACCAAATGACCCCCAAATGCTCCCAAATCAACTGAAAATGTTCCAAAACATGGAAATTTACTTGAAAATCTAGATTCTCCATTGAAATCTTGATCAACTTCTCGGGTTTAATTTCTCTGAGTTGTCCATTTTTTCCACGAGGTAAAAATGGATAACATCGATCATGAAATATGTGAAAGTTTCCTACGTGGTAAGCAACATGGTGTATCAATTCACAAACATCATAATCCAAATTCTTCTCATCTATTAGATTTGATTCACAAGTGATGTGAGAGGTCCACTTGAAGTTCCTTCTCTCGGTGGAGCTTTTTATGTTGTATTTTTTATTGATGATTTCTATAGGATGACTTGGCCATATGTTATTAAGAAAAAGTTTGATGTATTTTTCAAATTTAAATACTTTAAAGCTTTTGTTGAAAATGCTTCTAATTTGAAAATTAAAAAAGTAAGAATGATAATGGAAGTGAATATTTTAGTAATTTTTTTGATGAGTTATGTGAGTCATGTGAGATTTAGAGAGAGTTCAAGACTCCTATTTCCCACAACAAAATGGCATTTTAGAAAGGAAAAATAGGACCATTTTAGAAATGGCTAGGACTATGATTCATATAGCAAATGTGCCTAAATTTCTATGGGTTAAAATGATGAATACCTGCAGTCTATATCCTTAATATAGTTCCTAAAAATATCTTTATCAAACTACTCCTCATGAAGTATGGACAAAGAAAAAAACTAGATAATTCGACTTATGAATGTTCGGTAGGACTGTTGGGACCCAAATATCGAGATAAGTATAAGAGGGCATGTGGGCGTACGGGACCTAGTTGAAGAAGGGAGTGCAAGTTGAAGGTGCACATGGAAGGGTTCTGCAGGTTTTGCGAGAACACACGACACATGCATGCATGGAAAAATAGGTTTTGTACTTATCCACATTTAGTATCCTAGGAAACACATGAGAAAATCATGACCCTTTTGGATAAGGTGCCAGCATGGTGACTGTGGGATCAAAAAGGGAATATTCCAGGCATGCGATGGAAGGTTCCAGAAGACATCATTACAAGGAGTGGAGAGCTCGGATCTAAGAAGGAATGCTTCCATGGAGGACCACCTCAACACTTGGAAACCAATCTATAACTTCTGAAAGGCATGGTGGTGGGTGCTAAGGTTATAAATACAAGCACCCGATAGAAAGAAAGGGGGACGCGAGAAGAGTAGATAGAGTGTGGAGAGTGCGGAGGAGAGAAAAGAAAGGTGAAGCCTTATAGAAACATAATGGAGGATTTTATGGGTTAGGGATTAGGAGAACTCTGTAAGCAATGGAAAATTTAGGGGGATGGGTCTGCATTCTTTTTTTTTGTAATATGATGAGCATAATATAGCTCTGATGCATGACTCCGGCTCTATGTATTTATATGAGGATCTGTTATGACCTCAAGGGATGTAATGTGGATTATTGAACCTGTTAAGATTGAATATAAGGCTATTTTATAACTCATATATGTGCTTAGAAGTATAATACTTATGTATTTCCTTTCTGTATGAACCTTATGTTGCTTGTTATTCCTCTTTTTGGATGCGATAAGATAACAACTCATTTTAGGTTCTTAAAATGTGACATGGTTCTTTTCTGCTCATTTTCATTTGAATATTTGTTATAAGATGATGCATTCTCATAAGACTCACATAAAGGTGATACTCGGTACCAAGCGCATGCCTCGTGAGTGCCCAATGCCTAATGGGTGATAGGTCGATGCACATGGGTTTAGAATATTGGTCTAAGGGTATGAAATATGACTACATATTGGTTCCATTGTCAGAACCTCTTTTCAAAGTTGTTGTGAGAAATGGCATGCATCTTTATTCCTGGGATGTGTGATGATAGAGCGTTTGACCTTGGAAATTGTTGAAGGATGGTTCAAAAGCATGAAGGATGAGTTTTCTCAGAGATTCAGCATTGGACCTGAGTTCGATGCATGTAGATGGGTAGAAGAGAACCTATAACATGAGCTATATGATACATTATTTTGTTATTTCCTAGTAGAACTATATGATTGGATTTTAGCATATGCATCCAAGTTGAGATGGTATTTTAGATCATGTATATGGACCCAAGGTGACTATCGGAGACTACAGGATGTATATCTCGACTTGGAAACATCTTTGTTGATCACCTGGTAGAAGAGAGGTCTTGACCGAGTTATACTCTTTAAGTACGTCATTTATACGTATTCTTTCCAAGAATTCATTGATTTCGAGTTTCTAAGTGATACTAGAGGATCATTTTTGAGTGGTATTGCTTTGGCTATGAAGCTCTTGGTCATTACTTTGAGTTTAGAAGAATTCCCATGGCCGAATAAGCTTCTATGAGAACCGGGAGAGGAAGCTAGGGTGGAGGAAGATGGCAGATAATGCAGCCGCAAAGGAAAGGTAGGAGAGACGACTCAAGTATAGAAAAGCTCATGAAAGGGAGATGACTAGACAACATGAGGTTACAAGTGTGATGGATCTATGGAGGTAAACATTACAAGAAGGAGTTGAGTTTCATGTAGACGACGTAGAGCCTGAGTAGTCTGTGCTACCCCATCTTGGCAAGCATTGGAGAAAAGCCCCTTCAGCTTCTAATGAGATTTCATCGCATGGAGAAAGAAGAGTCATCGATGCACATCTAAACCCACCTGACGACCAACCCCTGGCACTTGGTTTTCCAGATCAAGGGAGAAGTATTGTTAACCCAATTGGTATCAGTGGGAGTAACCGATCTGCACCCAGGAGATATAATTTCTCATTTGGAACATCCATGGTTGCATAATCCATTCATGTATTTGGAGGAATCGTTAGACAATGTGCAAGTAAAAAAGGTTTGTATATCACATCTAAGAGTGGCGCGAGACATATAACTTGAGGTGGGACAATATCGCAAACCATCGACGTGCAGTTTAGTGGGACGTTGGGATCACTAGGCGTGACCACTTCTAGTCCTTTTTCGACTATAGGAGGTGGATCGGTGGGTCGGGAGGAACAAAACCCGTGGATCTGGTGAAGGAGGAAACACCAAAGGGAACCAAGGCTCGGATTGGGAGGATAAGCACCCCACCACCTCTCTAAGTGTTTTTGAGATTTCTCTACACTTACTAAACTATAGGGGTATTGAAGATGCTACGGAGCAAGTGCACAAGTGTGAATTACTATGCCATGCAAAGGGATCACTACCCTAGAGTAGAAGGTATGATAGTTTGCAACGCTATTGCAAGGGCACACGTATAGTTGGTATAGGAAGTATGACCCCCATCGTATAGTGTTAGACTACACTGCATTGAAGAACACCTTCCTAGCAGAGTTCTATATCCCTGATTTTGAGCGAAAGAGCATCAATGCCCTGAAGGAGATCCAACAGGGAATGAAAAAGAATGTGTGGGAGTATGATGAGTGTTTCAAGACTCTTTTGTCAAAATTATCCTATGACGTTCATCCTTCTTAACATGCTCAATGGCTTGTCGAGGATTGATAACACCGTTTAGAAGGGCTCTATTGCATAATAATTTCACGCACCCATGCGAGGCATTGGAAGCTTCCCTATGTGTCTGAAGCTATTGGGAGTGTTGATACTAATGTTAGTCCTATTCTGGAGGCTCTAATTGCTACAATGGCCAAGCAGTTGGAGAAGTTGTTTGTAAACTTAGTACATGAGGTTCATAGTGGGCTTTGGTATACAAACTTCAAATTGGAGGGGAATGCAAAGGATAACTTCCCTCAAAATTTGGTGTGCCCTATGTCGATGGATCTGTGATATTTTCCTTAGGGATCATGATGCAAGAAGATGCCCTCTAATCCAGTGTGTAATCCACAAGAATGTTTCTTGCTATTGTAATATCTGTACCTCTATGACCCATGATACCAAGGATTGTAGACTGATTGATCAAATCCATGATGCTATTGATCTGGGTGTGCGCCATACTATCCTTGTAGGAAGCTCGAAGGATGATGACCATCGTTATGAAGGGTGCATAGATGGAAGAATGTGTGGAAGAGGTTTTTGTGGAGGATTTAGTGGTCACAGTAACTTCAACAGAGGATGACATGAGTTCTCGCGAGGAAGATTTTATGATTGTGGATCTGCAAAGCATTACAAATGTGAGTTTCACGATCTATTACAATGCTCATCATGTAAAAATAAACACAAGTATGAAGACTTGTCCGAGAAATTTATGAGCATATGAACCAAAGAAAGCACCGAAAGGAAAAAAGGTGTTGGAATGGTGAGCATCAAGAAGGCTGATTCCTAATGGATGTTAAGAGTGGCGTGTGATTCAGGGATAGAATCTATACTAGTGATGATGTGAGCAGAGGCCACATGTGCTAGGGAGATTCCAAGATAAAGGACATTAGTTTCAAGAGGGAAGTGGTACATGGAAAGTATCTAGACCGTGCTCATTAGAGAGAGTCAGATGTATCACGAGACTATGGACGTGATTCAAAGTTTACAAGGGGAGATGTAATGGTTGAAGGAGCAATCAAGGAAGTTGGAGAAAAGGAAGAATGTTGAGGTTCCACAGATGACCTGGATGAGATCAAGGAAATGTTCAAGATGTTAAGGCAACAAATATTATTCCCTTGCTTAGGAGAGTGGTTGAGAGAGAAGGTACCACGCGTTGGAGTAGAGCACGAAAGACAACTTTTTCATTCAAACCTTCCTCCTCATAGCCTCGACTATGACAAGGAGATTACTTTGAATGTGGTTGTATATAAATGGCTTCGAGTAATATTCTCATCGACATGGGAGCATATGTCAATGTTCTTACCTTAGATGCCTCGACACCAAATGGGAAGACCCACGTTACAACCATCTTCGAATGTGTTGCATATGGCAAAAAAACTAAGGCAATGCCCATTGGAGTCCTAAAGGATGTATTTATCACCATTGAGGGGCCAAGTTCACTAGAGACTTCAAATTCTTGGTGCTCACCGACATAGTCAACTTTTCAAAGGCATTCTTGGGGCACTCATGGTGTTACAAGGACAATGTTGACCCGTGGTTTAACAAAGGGTATATAAACTTTGAGAACAAGGAAGAAAGGGTGGTCATTCCACTGACGGATGGAAATTCAACACCCTATACTGAGCCCTTGGGAGAATAATTCCTTAATATAATCTATGTGCACTCCATCAGAGATCTTGAGATAATTCACCCCACAGAGGGAGTCATCCAGTTTGAATATGCTCAATCCTTGAGTGATACCACTAGTGTGACATGCGACAATCGGGAACATGGGACTTATGAGTTAATTAGGTGACAGTTGATAGGATCTGTAACAAGGGTAACAAAGGCATGCTCACTCAGGCACCTAGGAGGAAACAAGTTACCAATTTACTCTAGAGGAGCATATCCTAAAATTTTCCTGCGAGAAATGGAGGCTCAGTGGAAGAATGAAGATGAGAGGAGGGGAATGCTCAACTATAATCTACTCATAACTACAGCATGCTAGTGTGCTACACATCGGGAGAACCTCTTGGAATGGTGCAAGGTTAGGATCACATTTTCTGTAAGGTTCTCTAGGAACAACACGCCCACTGTCATACAAGACTACCATGGTAAAGATATCACCTCATTCCATATCCAAACATGTGATAAGGCCTGGATGGGGGCCGCAGAAGCATTACCACCTTCGTTATGGGTGCTTAAATTGTATTTCACCTTACAAATTATGTGTGCACTTGGTATGTTCATGTGGAGATGCATCGTTAAATAAGTAATTTGCGGAGTTGGGCTGATCTCAATCAAGCTTTCAAGTATAGAAGTACCAAGCCATTAGTAGATAAGTCATTACAAGGATCAAGCACATTACGATGGGAGATAGTTCTATGGAAGAAAATAGACTACTAGAGTTTCTAGGTGAGCCTTATTTGGAAATGCACCTAAATGAAGAGGAATCAGAGGAAGTATAGTTTCAGCGCACGTGCATGGAAAAAGAAAAAGGAAAAATGGTCTATGTAATAGACAGAGAAGAGATGGAGACTTTGGATGTTAACCATTCAAAAGGTACACGTAAAGTCATAGACAATGCTGATGAGTGAGCACATGCCTACCATGAGCCCTTGAAAACAAATAAGGTTAACATTGGAATGGAGACATAACCTAAGGAAGCTATCATCGAGACTATTGGTCGAAAAAGAAGTTTTAAAGGTCATTGATATGTTGTGTGAGTTCCAAGATTTTTTCCTCGTGGGTACCATGAACTCAAAGGTGTTCACCATTCCTTGGGAGAGATGAAGATCAAGTTGAAGGAAGGTGTGCACTTGATTTGGAAGAGGCCTTATCAAATGAATCCAAATTTATGCATACAAGATAAGAAAGAAATAGAAAAGATTATAACATCTGGTATAATTAAGTCGGTGGAAGAATTATAATAGATAAGCCCAATATTTATCAACATGAAGAAGGATGATAGGATAAGAATCTATGTTGACTATAGGGATCTAAATGCAGTATGTGTTATCGACCCTTTTCCAACCCCCTTTACTGAAGAAATTTTGGAGGGAGTAGTCGGGTGCAAAGTCTACTCTTTCATGAATGGATTCTCTAGGTATCACCAAGTTAGGATTGCAAAGGAAGACCAGAGAAAGAAAAATTTCGGCATTGAATGGGGAAGTTTTTCCTACATGGTTATGCCTTTTGGATTGAAGAATGCACTTGTTGTGTTCTCATGCATCGTGGTACAAGCATTTTAGGACTTCATCCATAAGTTTCTTCAAGTTTACCTAGATGATTGGACTTTGTATGGATTGGTGAAAGATCATTGTGACAATTTAAGGCTGATGTTTGAGAGATGTCAGCAATTAAGGATATCCCTCAATATTAAGAAATGTGTTTTTGCTGCTCCATTTGGGACCCTGTTAAGGCACATTACATGCAATGAAGGCTTATTAGTGGATCCCGCTAAAGTTGCAGTTATTGTAGGATTAGGGAGCCTACTAATCAAAGTGTAGTGTGTGAATTCCTTGGGAATAGAAGGTATTATAGGAAGTTCATCGAGGCGTATGCCAAGTTCACCATGCCCTTGGAGGAATTGTTAAAACCTAAGATTTCCTTTCATTGGGGGAGGCGTAGTAGAAGGAATTTGACACTTTAAAGGATAGGCTTGTCACACAAGGTGCTCGTATTACATTTTCCTTCTTGGGATAAGCATTTCCATGTGCATGTTAATGCCTTAGGAACAACTATGGGAGCAGCACTAGCACAACCTCGGTGAGGGAATTTTTATCATCCCTTGTGCTTTACAAGTAGAAAATTAACACATCCGAGAATAGAATTACACAACTACTGAGTGCGAAGCATTGTCTATGATCTACATGATCCACAAGTTCAGGAAGTATCTATTTCCAACACCATTCATATTCTACATAGACCACATGACATTGAAATACTTAGTGAACAATCCCATTTTGCAAGGGTGCATATGTTGTTGGGTCTTATTATTTCAAGAATTTAAGTTCGTGGTGGTCAGAAACAAAGAAAAATAAATTCAAGACCTGACCACTTATCAAGGATTAACTTAGGGGAGGACACGTAAAGCATTGAGGATACCATGTCAGACGTGTAACTATTAAGATTGCAGCGCATGCCCTCGAGACTTGGAGGATATCACGGTGTTCTTAAAAATAGGTGTGGCACCGGAAGGAATGAAAACTATGGAGAGAAAGAATTTAGCAATACGCGCCACACCATACATGTTGATTAGTGGAGAAATGTATAAGTTAGGTCGTAATGAGGTTCTGTGCCAATGCGTATTAGAGCATGAGCGCATGATAATTATGGAAGAATAACATGGTGGGATTGCAAGAGGACACTATGCAGAAAATGCTGCCACACGGAATATTTTATTACACAGGGGTTTTGTGGAAACCATCTATAAGGATTGTATTGATTTTTGTAAGGCCTGTGACCATTTCCAGTGCCTTTGCAAACCTTGAAAGAGAGATGAAATTCCCTTGCGACCAATAGCTAGTGTTGAACCATTTGAAAAATGGGAAATCAACTTTATAGGGCCAATTGTGCTAGTCACACGAAGGATTGGTTCGTGGTATATCATCACTTGCATCGATTACTTTAAACGATGGGAAGAGGCGGCACCTACAAGGGATTACACCGCAATGATAAGCTGCTAGATTTTTATTAGAGAACATAATCAACGAGTATGGATGCCCTTTAAGTTTAATAAGTGATCGGGGTACACAAATTCTCAATGAAATAGTCAAGATTCTATTAGTAGAATTTATGGTGGCATGTCACAAGACTACCCTTATAACCCTCGAGCAAATGGAATTGCTAAGGAATTTAACAAGATACTAAGTCACAAGTTGACTAAGATTTGTGACATTGGAAGACAAGATTGGGATGATAAAGTATCGGGTGTTCTAGGGGCATAAGGGATAACCTACAAAATGTTGAACAAGGCCACACCATTTCAATTGGTGTTTTGTGTAGAGGATATTTTTCCAGTTGAATTCATGTTACCATCATCGCATATATTGCACGCAGGAGGGTTAGCTGATAAGAAAGTGCTATAAGAAAGAATTAATAACTTGATGCGCTTAGATGGAAGGTGGTCACTTTCTAGATGGATTTAGAAGACAGAAAAAGTAAGATAAAATGAATGGCATGATCATCATATAAAGAACAAGAAGTTTGAGGTTGGGCAGATGGTGTTGCTCTAAAATTCCAAGTATCTATGCCATCTTGGAAAGTTGAAAGTCCATTGGTTGGGACCCTACATCATCTTATACATTCTTTATTCAAGCACTTTCAATTCAAGCGCTAGATGGGAAAAGGTTACTAGGTCACTTGATGGTAGTAGGTCAAGCCCTACTATAAATAAGTCTTCTTGGTGTTTGTAATAAGGCAAGATTTCCAGCTTAGCTTATAATTTCCCTTTATGCTTTTTCTTTCTCATGTTTCCATTTCTCATTGCTTGTTCCTTTCTTTTGTTTCATTTTTGCACCTTGTGCACCGGTAACCACATTTTTTTTCCATGGTTGTGTATACGCAGAGGACCGCACATTTTTTTAGTGTGGGGTGGAAGTGATATGAGGCATAGGCCCGTAATACAAGTTTGAGCTAGCAAAGTTTGTGGTGAATGGCCCGGTTGAAGGATAAAAATCACATAAGGTTAGTAAGTGCGTAGAAGAGAGGTGGATGAGAATGGTTGGTGTCAAGAAGGCTTTACAGAAACCATGTATAGAAAGGATGAAGAGTGCAGGAATAACATGAGGTAGGTGAGGGAAAAATTGGGTAAAGGACAAAAGAATTGCCTTCGACGCCATTGACATGTGCGTAAGAGTCTTTAGTCCATTTGGATTTATGTGCGCCAGAAGGTTGTCAATTTTTTCGAAAGCGGGATGTAGTGCCTAGGTAAGAGTTCTTAAAGTCATCTTAGTTGAAAAATCCACATTTAATGTTAAAGTATGTTGGTAGGTGGTATAACATTTAATGGTAGAAAGAGGAAAAAGCTATAAATACAAGGTTGGGCAAGTCATTTTTTACCTTACGATTACAAAGTAAAAGAAGCTCTTGCAAACTAGAGCATCCAGAGAGAAATTTGTGCGAAGAAAGGAGAATCCGAGAAATTTGAGTGTGCATCTAGAGTAGATCTGTGAACCAGAAGGAAGGAGTACACGGGCGTGAGGAAGGTTGTGTGAAGAGCGTCATCTTGTGGAAGGATTTCTGGTTAGGGTTTGGCAACTAGGGCACAGAGGAAGAAGGATTCATTTCAAGAGTTGAATCCTTGGAGTGAGCTTTTGTATTGAGTAGAGTAGCAGAGAAAAGCAAGAGGAAGGAGTATTTAAGTTTAGTCCGACTAGAAAAGATGACACCCATGAAACCAACCTTTTTACCAAAGAAAATAAAAGGTGAGGGCAAGAAAAAGTAAATCACATTTGTCAAGCACCAATGAAGAATGGTACATAGAAATGTAGTACCCAAATGGGGTATTGCTATGAAAAGAGTGGGAGTCACACTTACAAAAGATGGTCGTGAGTGATTCTAACCATCACACGAGAAAAACTGAAAAGCAAATGGTGTTAGAGTTGGTCCGACCAAGCAACAAGAGGACATGAGATGGGATTCCCATTTAAAACGATGAGGTGAAGGTCAAATTAGAGAAGGATGGGTTACTGCAACTATATGAGTTACCATACTTTGGCAAGCCTAAGCACCTTTACCAATGGTTGATGTCGTGCATACATGAGGATCACTTTTACTTTTTAGGGTGCAAGATGCACATCACACCACAACTGATATGTAATTTCAAAGGCCTCATTTGTGAAGGGGATAACATAGATGATGATCTGAGTGACAAGGAGGCTATTAAGGAGACTGTAGCTGCATATGATTACAAGAAGGGGTCCGATAATTTGACATCATCGATATTCCGGACCCGGTTATGATGATGGCCATGCACTTGGTGACCAAGCTCCAATGACCAGGAATGATGGACACAAGTGAACAAGCCATGGATAAATGTATGTCGGAAGATATCTGAGGGAACCATCTATAACTTGTTCGCTTTCATCGCAGATGAGATTATAAGTAGTGCATAGGAGGGAGAGAAAATAATATTTGGTAATGTGCTCCTCACCATTGTATTTTAAGAAATTAGAGTGCCCGATGGGCTAGAAAACTTTGTTTGGGAGTATCCAGAAGAGGATCCCTTGCAAGTAAAAATGTTTACGAAATACACTTGTGAAACCATAACGGCCGCTCACAAGACACACCTGAAAAGTGGTATAAGAGAATGTGTGATGCATTCAGGGATGATTGGAGGATCCCAAAGTAGTTGCCCATGCTTGTTGATGGAGAGGAAGAGTTTGCAGTATACCTATTGGTGCCCATTTTGACCCTCCATCATTTTACAATGTTTTTCCCTTTGCTCTGCATGCCCTGAAATGTTTTCCCTTTTGAGATGGATGATATAATGTTTTGTCTCCATTTTATTCCTTGAATTGTTCACAAAATCATTTTCCTTTCCCCATTCTAAGAGAAATCCTGAGTTTTCTTGTTTTTGCCCTAAATTTTTCAAGTTTATGGGCTCTGTCATTTTTCCCGACCATGGAGGCTCGAAATT
Source organism: Taxus wallichiana var. yunnanensis (assembly GCA_018340775.1). NCBI lineage: Eukaryota > Viridiplantae > Streptophyta > Pinopsida > Cupressales > Taxaceae > Taxus > Taxus wallichiana. Next base: position 142,561,393 of record CM031238.1, read on the forward strand.
AATCAATTTTTACTTGTATGCATTTGAAAATCCTTTTCCATGGTCAAAATGTTTGAAAACATGTTTCATCTATCCTTTGTTCCAAAAATTCTTCATCCGTGAAGAAAAAATTGAATTCGGGAAACTCTGGCAATTTTTGCATTTTTTTACGATCATACGGACGTATTTTACCCATCAAAATCGTGTCCCTCCCTCTCTTAATACGTGCGAAGTGCCTAGATCAAAGGTTCCTAGTGGGCCATTAGAGGCTTATGAAAAAATTTCCTTTTGGAGTAGAAGGAAACATTTTCAAATTGGGGCACAATCCCACCAACAAATCAAAAGTAGACACATGGCAGTTTCAAAGTATGAAGGTCAGAGAAAGAGTGGGTTAGCAGGTTGTTGGGAGGGTTTTAAGATTTTTAACCTTCTTTCTTAAAAATGGAGTAAAGTCCCAAAAATGAGCATTGCCCCACCAAAGAATAAATGAATCCAACGTTGAAGGGTCAAGGCGGAAGTGTGGAGATTCGGGGATGTTTGAAACATTTTTCCTTTTTGTGAAAAATGGGAGTGAAAGTTTGAAAAGCAAGTGCGACTCCACTAGGGTCAAATTAAATTACATTAAATAATTAGCATAGAGGTGTGGGCCCATGGGGACAATTTAATTTTTTTCCCAAGGTTACAAAAATGGATAAAATGAAAAAATGAAGTGAGGTCCCACTGGGACCCACGTCAGGAAGGAGAGGTGGAGGAGTAGGCGTGCGGAGGAAAAGTAGAATTTTTCATTTTTTCAAAAAAAGTGTTAAAATTACAAAATCAAACCGTGGTTCCGCTTAGAACCAATTTTGGACACGTGTCAAGCTCAAAGGGGTGGAGAAAATGTCAAATTTTTACATTTTTTCCAAAAGTCTTGAAAAGTCAAAAAATGATCCCAAACCCATTTCCAATCACATTTTGACATGTGGAGGGAAAATATTGTAAAGGAGAAAGGTAGATCAATGATAATGTGCATTTTTCAATTTGGCTGCCATTTTTGCTCTAGAAGTGTGGAAATGTGATTTTAGCATCAATTTTTACCAATTTTTGGTGAATCCATGTCATTTTTTCCTTCAAGGATCAATGGAATCAATTTATGGATCTGAGGTACTTTTGAAATGAAATTTTGTTCGAGCTCCGTAAAAACATGAAATATCGAATCCAAATGTTGTAGAGTCAAATTTTGGAGGGATAATGATGAAATAATGAAAGGAATGGGTTCTGCATGCTTTGAGGAGGAAAAACATGCTCCCATTGAAACTATGATGCAAATTTTGCAATGATTTGCCTTTTTTCAAGGCACTGCAACTTTTTGAATGCTTTTCTATTAGATGTCCCTTTCTGCAAGTCATGAGTGAATTTGTAACAAACTAAGATGCCATAGGATATTATTTTCTTGGGAAAGAAGGATCAAATGTAACAAATATATATAATGCATGTTTTGAGACATGTAAAAGGTCAGAAATTTAAAATCATGAGAAAATTTTGAGAGAAGCTCATTTTTTGAGAAACCCTCCAAAAAACCTGGTTAATGTCTTCTATGTTAGATCTTCATTCATGTTGAGTTGGTTACAAGTGTATAGCCATCACACAGCTCTGAGATTGTTCCTGAAACTCTCCCTTGCTGATGAATCTAACAAGATTTTGAATTAATCTATGTTATTTTGGGCAATATGATGTTTGTTATCATGTTTAAATGTCTGCAAACAATTTTCCTTGTTCTTGTTGCAATCTTGCATTGAAATTTTTAGGAATCACATAGATCTCATCCTTATTGATTGTTTAGTGGCATTTTCAATTTCATTTTTCAGAAGAGCTTTCATCTGGCATTGAAAATAAGCATTTTAAAATCACTTCACCTTCATTTTGTTGATGATTTCTTGTAAGCCTTTGGGGGTACCTTAGGCATGATTTGATCAGAGATTTTGATGTTTAATTGGGTCCTTTAACTCAAGCTTTTGTGTTGAGGTCTCAAAGATTGTGTGAAGAGTGCAAACCTAGGCCTCCATTTGTGTATCTCTTCTGGTTGAAAGAACATCCTAACTATTTTGAAGCATTTTATCTGATAATTGTTCAAATGTTGTAGAGGTTGTCAAAGATCTGGCATAGTCAAGTTTGTCTTGTCAATATCCCACCAAAAATCATTCTAAACAACTAATCCTACCCCATACTACCCCTATTTTGACTTGTATACCCACATAAAGATCAAAATCCATTTGCTAAAGTATGCATAATAGATCAGGATTTCAAATGTCTTTAGTAACCCTTGCCTTGCATTGAAATTATCTCCATAATCTGGAAGTGACAACTTGTGAAAGTCAGATTTGGAGTGTTGATCATATTTTCCCAAGGCCCTTTCATACTATTTGCACAAATTGAGGGATATATTCATCTCCTTCACCATTTGAGGGTTACAAAATAGGTCCTCTTACCTTGGTTGAAAGGCACAACCTAAAATAGTTAGGACAAGATCAAGTCCTATTTGAGTGCTATCCATCTCTCCACAAATATGAGTGCCAGTTAGATCACATCCCCAGCTACAAAATGACATACATCATGATCTATCTACCTTCAAGCTTCATGCCATATCTTTGATGCTGCTCAAACTGAAAAGGAGAACAAATTTGGGTACCAACACCAATGGCATCATTTCCGGGGACTTATTGAAAATATTTGAGATATTTGAATGCATATCAAACCCTGGTAATGTTTCTTACAAATGTTGCATGCAAGTACATTGTTGAAGCATCATTTTATAATCAGATTTGTAAGGATTAAGTGAAGATATAAGTTCTACCTACAATTTTATCAGTTTCCAGTAGTAGTTGCACTTCATTTGCATTTGTGGTTGATAGATTCAAGAAAGGAAGGTCTGATCTATAAATTTTGGCAAGATTTTCAGTGTTGATAGGTATTTGATAGAGTATTTTAGTGAATTTGCAAAACTAAGGTGAAATTCCTTAGTGGTGACTCCATGCTGATTTGATCTTGATAAATACCAGTGTCTTAGCTTTCTATCATTTATTTTTGTGTTGCTAATCTCTACAAAACTGGAAGGAAGAAGATCTCTCTTTAGGAGGGACCCAAGTAGAAAGTTATTTCAAGAATTGGGAAAGACAGTTTTAGAGGAAAGAAAAGTTTGGAAGGTTGTTGAAGGTTAGACATCAAGAAAAGGTATATCCATTGGTGAGAGAGATCAGCCTTTAGTAGAGGATTATCACTCTTCTTCCAGTGATTCTAATTCAAGCAATCTTTTCACAAATTTTTTTACTTCAACTAGTGAAGGTCCTTCTTCGTATACTGGTAAGTTCTCTTCTCAATCTACACCTATGTGCTTCAATTCAAATAAACTTTCCAAGAAAATCAGCACCTAGAGAGCACCAATTTTGTGAATCACATTCTTGTGCCCCAAAGACCTCTCACTCCTCATCATTTTGTTTCTCCTCCAAGATCACCACCTCAAAACAATATGGCTCAACCTAGACCTCCATTTTTTGTTAACACCTTTGGTCCTATAGAATTTAGAGGAATGGCTGGTTATCCTAATGTTGTCCCTCAAGATGTTAGAAATAGATTGCCAAAGTTCCAAGGTAATAATGCAATAACTGGTGATCAACACCTAAAATTTTTGTTAACATGATGGAGGAATTTGAGATTGAGCATGAAGATGTGTATATTAAATTGTTCATTCATACACTAGAAGAGGATGCAAGGGATTGGTACAAGGCTCTTCCTGATAATTCAATTGATTCTTGGACTGAGATGAAGAATGCATATAGGTTGCAATATGGTGATAGGACTGATCCTAGATTTCTCTTGTCTGAATTTGAAAATATCAAGAAGAACCCCAATGAATCAGTTCATGACTTTAATACAAGATTTAACAAGACATTGAGAAGACTTCCTGTTAATCTGAGGCCTTGTGATGAATCTTGTTTAATCAAATATGCAGATGCATTTGACAAGAAAGCAGCCTATTACCTAAGAGACAAGAACCCTACCAATTTAAGGCAGGCCTTTACCATGGCACTGCAGATTGAAAATAACATTAAGGATGTTGGGAAACCTCTCAAGAGAGATGGTGTAAAGTTGATAAACCCTAAAAAACCTCAAGCAAGCAAGAGTGTAGACTTGGAGGAAGTGGTGAAAACTTTGGTAGGGGTTGTCAAAGATATTTCCTACAAGTTGGCAAGAGATGAGAAGGGAATTGGGTAGACTTCACAAGGTCAGCAAAAGCACAAAACCATGACATATTTTCCAATCATCCTAGGGGTGATCAAAGATATGATGATAGAGGGAAAGGACCCATGGGGTCTGCAAATAGACATCCTCAAGCACGTGAAGGAAGAGTGTTACTTGATCCCCTAACTACTAGGGTTGCTGTTGTTGAGGAAGTTGTTGATATTGATTGGTGTGATAGGTGTTTTCTACCCCATCCTCCATGTGAAGTGGACCAACAAGATGGTGAAGCTAATAATGATGATGGTACTGATGATGATATTTGCATGGTGGGCTGTTCTTCAAGCTCATAAGAAGGAGAAACATCAACTGAGGTAATAAGTACAAGGACAACTGCAAATTTTTGGGATTGCATCAAATGGGTACAAGTATTTCTTCCCCCTCATTATCTTGAAGTTGATGTAGTGCAAGATTTTGAAATTCCTAACAATGACTTTGAATACTTAAGAGCTTTTATGATTAAGAATTATGATGGTGGTATCCCTTCGAGGAAGATAGAAAATTGTTGATGAATGTTGTTGTAGCTCAAGAGAAATACTATAACACTAGGAGCAAAGTTGTTAAGGGAGTTGGGCCTCAAGCCAAACCTAAAACACCCTTGCTCACAAGCATTCCTAAAGAATCTCCTAGAAGGAAACACCTACCAAAAGCTCTGCTTGTCCCAAGCAAAAATTATAGTCCTCCTCATGCCCAAGCTGCCAAGAATCCCATGCCATCTAATGAATATGCTTGTCTCCATTCCAATGCTACCTTGCTAAAGAATGTTCCCTATGACATAGCCAAAGTATTGAGCCAAATCAAAGTGAGTGTTCCAATCATTGAGTTGCTTAGGATTCCTAAGCACAAGAAGAGAGCATTTGAGTACCTAGGTTTGAAAGAAGAAAAGAGTACTCCAAGAAGAAATGTAAACATTGTTGAAACTCCTCCTTAAATCATTGCAAACCTTGAAACACCACCAGCATTAGAGGATCTTGGAGAAACACCTGAGGTATACTTGGGGACATCCTTGGTTGATTCCCAATTGAATGTTGATCCATTCTTCACAACTTTTATCATAAAGGATAGTATACTTCACAATTGTATGTTTGATTCTAGTGCATCATGTAATGCCATGCCTCTAGAGGTCATGAATGAGTTGGATATCAAAGTGATATCAGCCTATGGAAAGTGCATTGCCATGGAATGAAGAGAAGTGTTGGTAATTAGTTGTGTGAAGGGTTTGGTGGTGCAACTTGTATCTTATCCTGGGAGGAATTTAAAATTAGATGTTGTGATTGTTGATTTCTCTACCAAATGGGGTATGTTATTGTCAAGAAAGTGGGCTGCAAGTGTTGGAGGGAGTGTCCAAATGGATATGTCTTTTTCCACCATTCCCATTGAGGGTAGCCTTGTCAAGCTCTATGGAGAAAAGAAGATGTTACATCTAATTGAGGATCCAAACAATGCTTCTTATGAAGTATTATTTGCTGATGTTGATGTTGATAATTTTATTGGGTTTGCTGATGGTAAGGAGCACAAGATGGATCAGTCAAAGTGCCTTGAACAAGTAGGTTCTCCTTGGACCTTTCTATTTGATGGAGCTTGCTCCAAATTTGGAAATGGTGCTGGTATAATTCTAATTTCTCCTAGTTTGGAAGAGTTTTTTTTCCTTCAAGATTAATTTTGAATGTACTAACAACATTTTTGAGTATGAAGCCTTGTTTTTGGGTCTGAGAATTACATGGAAGTATGGTGTCAAGGACATCATTGCAAAAGGATATTTAGAGCTAGTTGTCAAACAAATAAGAAAATTGTATGCTACAAAAAATCAATGGATGAAACAATACAAACATGCATAGTTTGGGATCTAATTGAGATGTTTGATTCCTTCAACATTTTGCATCATGAAATAAGTTCTAATGCTGTTGCTGACAAGTTGGTAGTGTTGGGGTCAATATTTGGAAATTGCACCATTTCACCTTATTGTGAGTACAATATTGAAGTGTTAACTAGGCTAGCTATCCCTGACAACATCAAGCATTGGCAAGTGTTTAATGATGATGCTCAAGTGCAAAGGTTCTTACAAAATCAAGGTGAGTTTGTAGATCATCATATTGATTTGGAACCATTGGTGTGTAATGTTGATGGAAAAGAAACCTTGTTTGGCAAGGATATCATTCAATTGAAAACTAACACCATTCCTAGAGGTCTTGTTGCTCTTGAGTCAAATTTTAGCAATGTTGATTGCATCATCAATAGAAACATGTCTACCTCAAGGGATGTGGAAGAGAATAACTTGGGAACTAATGATAAACCAAGGAAAGTTTGGTTGGGTAGCAATCTAAACAAAGAAGAAAAATAGTCCTATGTTCAACTATTGAAGAAATATCAGGACTGTCTTGCTTGGTCTTATTCAGAGCTGAAAGCATACAGAGAATACTTGTTTCAACATGAGATTCCTCTTGAAATAAAGGCCAAGACCTTTAGAAAAAAGAAAATGTCAATTAATCACTTCTCTCCATGAAAATGAAAGATGAATTGAAGAAATTGAAGGAGGGAGGGATCATTCAGCCCACAAGGTATTCATCTTGGGTTGCAAACCTTGTGCTAGTCAAAAAGAAAAATGGAGATATCAGACTTTGTGTAGACTTTATAAATCTAAATAGAGCTTCATTGAAGGACAATTATCCTTTTCCAAACATGGAAAACATGTTGCAGTTAGTGACTGGATCTGAATTGTTTTCCACCTTGGATGGTTTCTCTAGCTATAATCAAGTTGTTGTCAAGGAGTCAGAAAGATTTAAAATTGCCTTTACCACTCCTTGGGGAACATATGTTTATGTAAGAATGCCTTTTGGTCTTATGAATGTTAGAGCTACCTTCCAAAGAGAAATGGATGTTGCTTTTGTTAGTTACATAAATGACTTCATTGCAGTTTATCAGGATGATGTGACTGTGTTTTCAAGGAGCAAAAAAGATTATTTGTAGCACTTGGAAAGAATGTTGATCATATGTAGAGAATATGGAATTTCTTTAAACCCAAAGAAGTTTCATTTTGGGGTGCAAAAGGCCAAGCTTCTTGGTCATATTGTTTCAAAGGCTAGTGTCATGATTGACCCTGAGAGGGTAGAAGCAATCAACAAGGTTCCAATTCCAAGAACAAAGAAGGGCATCCAATCCTTCTTTGGGAAGATCAATTTCATTAGAAGTTTTGTGTCCAATTTTTTTGAATTGACTCTTCCTATTACATGCATGTTAAAGAAGACCAAGTTATCAAATGGGAGGAGGTTTTTATTCTAGCTTTTGAAGGAATCAAAGAAGCATTGAAACATGCACTTGTCTTGGCAGCTCCAAATTACAAGAAGCCTTTCCAAATCTTCTCCTTTGCTTTTGAAAATACCATTGCATCTGTTTTGTTGCAAAAGGATGAAGATGGGGCTGAGAGGCCTATTGCCTTCTTTAGCAAGGCTTTACAAGTTGTTGAGTTAAAGTACACAATCATGGAAAAACAAGCATTTTCCTTGGTGAAAGCAACAAAGGTTTTCAGGCCTTATATCTTAAGTTCAAAAGTTGTTGCTTATGTTCCCCACACCATGGTAAAATACATCTTATCAGAGATGGAGATCTCAAGAAAAAGATGTAGATGGGTGAACAAACTGTAGGAATATGATATGGACATCCAAACCAAAAATTTGGTAAGAGGTTTGGGTCTTGCTAAGCTCATGGCTGAGAGCAACCTACAGACAATTGAAGTGAATGAAGTAGAGGAAGAAAGGGAAGATGTTCTTGAGAAGTTGATAAGTTCTGAGTGGTACAAGGATGTAATATTTTACCTCAAACACCTATGCTGCCCTGATCATTTAAATAAAAATAAAAAAGAGCCCTCAAGTTGGCTTCTCAAAAATACATCATCACTGACTTTGGGCTGGCTTGGAAGAACCCTAAAGGTGTCCTCTTGAAATGTGTAACTGAAGATGAAGCTCCCAAAATAGTTACTAATTTCCATGGGGATTTTGTGGAGGACACTTTGCTGGAAGGGTTACAACACACAAAGTTTTGAGAGCTGGTTATTGGTGGCCTACTCTTTTCAAAGATGCAACCTTATTAGTTAGAAATGTGAAAGCTACTAGCATTTCTCTGGAATAATGAAAGCTTCAGGCTCCCTTCCTTTGCATCCTGTATCAATTGAAGCTCCTTTCAAACAATGGGGAATAGAATTCATTGGTGAGATTTCAAACCCTTCTAGTGTTGGACATAAGTGGATTCTTGTAGCCACATATTACTTCACCAAGTGGGTAGAGGAAATCCCCACCAAGAAAGCAACACACCAAGTTGTTATGGACTTCTTGTTGAATCATATCATATGCAGATTTGGTGTGCCAGTAAAAATTATTGTTGATAATGCCATGTGATTTAGAGCTAAACCCTTGATGGAAATGTGTAAGGAGTATGGAACCAATCTGACTTATGATTCAAACTATAACCCTCAAGGAAATGGACAAGCTGAGTCTAGCAATAAGAACTTATTGAAGATCATTAGGAGAACCTTGGAGTTAAACAAGAGAAAATGGGGTGAACAACTGAAATTTGTAGTTTGGGATGATAAAATACTGCCAAAAGAGCTACTGGTAAAAGCCCATTTGAGTTGGTGTATGGAACTCAGGCCATGCTACCCTTACATCTGCAATTATCTTCATTTCAGTTTTTTCAACAACTTGAAGATCAAGAGGTCAACCCATATGAAGCAAGGATTAATCAAATTTTTGAGATGGATGAAGAAAGAAGAGCCTCCCACCAAAGGCATGTCAAATTTAGGGAGAAGTTGAAGAGGTTTTTTGACAAGAAGGTCACTCCTAGGGCCTTCAATGTTGGAGATCTGGTTTTGTTATGGGATAGAAGAAATGAAGATAAGGGAAAACATGGTAAATTTTATGCATTGTGGATGGACCCTTACTCTATTGATATCGGAATTGGTGAAAATACCTTTTTTCTCAAAGACTTAGATGGGGAATTGTTTGAACTGCCTGTTAATGGCAGACATCTGAAGCATTTCTTGGATTAATCCCCAAATTTGAGGTATGTACCACTTGTACAGTGTATAGTGTTTGGCTTTTGCTCTGTTTTTATTTTTTTTCGGTTTGTGCCTTGCCTGTTGTGTGGCAGCCATTTTTGTCATTTTCTCACCTAGTTTTCGTTTTTTTACCTTTCATGACTCCATTTGCCCAATGGTTTATTTTGGCAATTGGTATGTTGTTCTTGTGGCACTCATTGGGAATACCCATCCCCAGCAGGAGCCGATGTTGGTGCCCATTTTGACCCTCCATCATTTTGTAATATTTTTCCCTTTTCTCTGCATGCCCTGAAACGTTTTTCTATTTTGCAATGGATGATATAATGTTTTGTATCCATTTTTATGCCTTAAATTGTTCGCAAACTGATTTTCCTTTCCCCTTTCTAAGAGAAATCATGAGTTTGCTTGATTATTCCCTAAATGTTTCAAGTTTGTGGGCTCTGCCATTTTTCCTAACCATGGAGGCTCAAAATTAATCAATTTTTACTTGTATGCATTCAAAAATCCTTTTCCATGGTCATAAAATGTTTGAAAACATGTTTCATCTATCCTTTGTTCCAAAAATTCTTCATCCGTGAAGAAAAAATTGAATTCGGGCATCTCTGCAATTTTTGCATTTTTTTACAGTTGTACGGGCGTCTTTTACCCATCAAAATTGTGTCCCTCCCTCTACTAATACGTGGCAGTGTCTAGATCAAAGGAGAACCCAAGGCCATCGGAGGCTTCTTGAAACCTTTTACCTTTTGGAGTAGAAGGAAACATTTTCAAATTGGGGCGCAATCCCGCCAACAAATCAAAAGCAGACATGTGGCAGTTTCAAAGTATGAATGTCGAGAAAAGATCGGGTCAAAGCGGTGGGTTATCTGGGAGGGTTTTAAGATTTTTAACCTTATTTCTTAAAAATGGAGTAAAGTCCCAAAATGAGTGTTTCTCCAAAAAAGAATAAATGAATCCAGCATTGAAGGGTCAAGGCAGAAGTGCAGAGATTTGGGGATGTTTGAAACATTTTTCATTTTTGTGAAAAATGGGAGTGAAAGTTTGAAAAGCAAGTGTGACTCCACTAGGGTCAAATTAAATTACATTAAATAATTAGCACGAGAGGTGCGGGCCCATGGGGACAATTTAAATTTTTTCCCAAGGTTGCAAAAATGGATAAAATGAAAAAATGAAGCGAGGTCCCGCTGGGACCCACGTCAGGAAGGAGAGGTGGAGGAGTGGGTGTTCAAAGGAAAAGTAGATTTTTTCCTTTTTCCAAAAAAGTGTTAAAATTCCAAAATCAAACCGCGATTCCAATGGGACCCACCTTGGGACACGTGTCAAGCTCGGAGGGTGGAGAAAAATGTCAAATTTTTACATTTTTCCAAAAGTGTTGAAAAGTCAAAAAATGATCCCAAACCCATTTCCAATCACATTTTGACATGTGGAGGGCTCAGATTAAAGGGAGAAAGGATCAACAATAACTATGTAGTTTCAATTTGGCCACCATTTTTGCTCCAGGAAGTGTGGAAATGTGATTTTGCATCAATTTTCACCAAATTTTTGGTGAATCCATGTCATTTTTTCCTTCAAGGATCAATGCAATCAATTTTAAAACTCAATTTGTGGATTTGAGGTACTTTTGAAATGAATTTTTTTCTAGATTAAGAAAAAAATGTGAAATATCAGATCCAAATGTTACAAAGTCAAATTTTGGAGGGATAAGGATGAAATAATGAAAGGAAGGGGGTCTGCATGCTTTGAGGAGGAAAAACATGCTCCCAGTTGAAACTATGATGCAAATTTTGCAATGATTCACCTTTTTGAGGCACCTGGCAACTTTTTGAATGTTTTTCTATTAGATGTCCCTTTCTGCAAATCATGAGTGAATTTGTAACAAACTAAGATGCCATAGGATATTCTTTTCTTGGGAAAGAAGGATCAAATGTAATAAATGATATATAATACATGTTTTGAGACATGTAAAAGGTCAGGAAATTGAAAATCATAAGCAAATTTTGAGAGAAGCTCATTTTTCTGAGAAACCCTCCAAAAACTTGGTTAATGTCTTCTATGTTAGATCTTCATTCATGTTGAGTTAGTTACAAATGTATAGCATCACAAAACTCTGAGATTGTTCCTGAAACTCTCCCTTGTTGATGAATCCAACAAGCTTTTGAATTAATCTATGTTATTTTGGGCAATAAGATGTCTATTATCATGTTTAAATGTCTGCAAACAATTTTCCTTGTTCTTATTGCAATCTTGCATTGAAATTTTTAGGAATCACACAAATCTCATCCTTATTGATTGTTTAGTGGCATTTGCAATTTCATTTTTCAAAGAGATTTTCATCTGCATTGAAAATAAGCATTTTAAAATCACTTCACCTTCATTTTGTTGACAAAGATTACTTGTAATCCTTTGGGGGTACCTTAGGCATGATTTGATCAGAGATTTTGATGTTTAATTGGGTCCTTTAACTCAAGCTTTTGTGTTGAGGTCTCAAATATTGTGTGAAGAGTGTGATCTTGGGCCTCCATTTGTGTATCTCTTCTAGTTGAAAGAACATCCTGACTATTTTGAAGCATTTTATCTAATAATTGTTCAAATGTTGTAGAGGTTTTCAAAGATCTTGACATAGTCAAGTTTGTCTTGTCAATATCCCACCAAAAATCATTCTAAACAACTAATCCTACCCCATACTACCCCTATTTTGACTTGTATACCCACAAAAGATCAAAATCCATTTGCTAAATTATGTAAAAAAATTAAGATTTCAAAATGTCTTCAGTAACCCTTGCCTTGCATTGAAATTATCTCCATAATCTAGAAGTGACAACTTGTGAAAGTCAGATTTGGAGTGTTGATCATATTTTCCCAAGGCCCCTTCATACTATTTGCACAAATTGAGGGATATCTTCATCTCCTTCACCATTTGAGGGTTACAAAATAGGTCCTCTTACCTTGGTTGAAAGGCACAACCTAAAACAGTTAGGACAAGATCAAGTCCTATTTGAGTGCTATCCATCTCTCCATAAATCTGAGTGTCAGTTAGATCACATCCCCGGCTACAAAACAACATACATCATGATCTATCTGCCTTCAAGCTTCATGCCATATCTTTGATGCTGCTCAGACTGAAAAGGAGAACAAAGCTAGGTACCAACAATACCAACACTTCTACATTAGCAGACTTACATTGACAGATGGGAATATGAGTCTGTCATGTAAACTACCCTTCTCCTTCACCACACAATACTTCCAAGCCGGAGTTAATCAATTCAGAGAAGCCAAGAGACTAAGGTTTGACCTTAGTGAGGTAGATATAGGCCATCGTGAGCTGCAATGAAAGCTCACCTACCCAAATAATTGCACATATGTGGAGAGATATGTCTCCCATGAGATACAGATGATGAAGCCTTTAACGCTACCGATTGTAGGAAGGTCCACACAGAGAAAGAGTGTATTGGCGCATAAGGAAAATTTTTGAAATATGTACTTACTTGGAGAATGACGTCTCCAAACCTCGAAGACCTACATGAAGGAAGAAGTCCACACCAAGAAATAGAGAAAGAGAAGAGGCGTAGAATGCACCAAGTGTTCAAACCACACAAACGGTGAGCACGCCTGAAGCAAACACTAAGTCTCGTACTTACGCATGAAGAAATAAATATCTTGTCAAGGCGAAGACCCCAAAAGAAGAGGTTCTAGAACACAAAGAGACCCTCACCCATGAGGAATCGCTAATGAAGAAATCACCTGTCAAAGAAAAATAAAAAGAAGAATCTCCTGTACTAGAATCCCAGTAAGGAAGAAGTAGAAAGTGACTAATGAGGTAGATTCAGAAGAGACAGAAGGTCTAGATGCATACATCGGAGACAAGGATGATGATGATGAACTAGAAGGAGGTGAAGACCATCTTGTCTATGAGATATATGATTATGAGGAAGAAGGAGATGAGGAGTATAACAAAGGAGATGAGTATAAAGAAGGAGGTGAGGAGTATAATGAAGGAGATGAGGAGAAGGAGGACAAAGAATAAGTTGAGGATCAAGGAAATGGGGTGAGTGGGGAAGAAAATATAAAATATCAAAGGACCCCAAGCCTCATGAAGGAATAGATAGATGAGGTTGCAGAGAGAAGTGGCAAAAATCATCGAGAACTTGGTGGAACAAGAGGTTGAACGCAGCGTGGATGTGGTGCTGAAGGAAGTTGAGGAGGAAAGCATGGGAAAATAATATGGTAGCATGGGAGGAGATCCCAGTTTATCTTTGATCTTTACAAAAGCCTCATGCACAGGGAGGAAGAGCACAAAAGTAGTGTAAGGTCAAATAATACGCTACATTGATGATCCGAACAAGGTGTTGTGCGCATGCTTCTAGAGCACCATGTCAACAGAGAAAATCTAATCCATGGATTCATTTGATGAGGAAGTTGTATATCCTTGGAAAAGGAAAATGTTATCATGGGAATTTCAGTCCCACATTGATGAGCCCAAATTTTAAATAAGTCAAGGAGCATTTTTGAAGGTGCCAAAAAAAATGGAATAAACCCCTTGGTAAATGCCCAACAATTATTAGATGAGAAAATCTGCAACGTGCTCAACAAATTTTCAATTGAGTTTGAATCTAGGCTCTTTGGAAGAAATGACAGGTGAAGTTCCTAGAGGTAGAGCTAGAGAAAAAGGATGAAGAGCTCCTTGAGAAAACAAGGACTTGAAGCAGGAGGAACTAATCAGTGCTTAGTTAAGGTATGAGTTAAAGGACAAGAAGGCAAGGGTGCACGAGGCATACAAGAAAATAGAGATGATCATGGATGCCATTGTCTTAAAGCATCCAGACTTAACACTGCCCACACAAAAATATGGATCAGCCTTACAATGCCTAGAGGACTTGACCCACATACTCACTATGGAGAGGTGGCCACTTGCCTTAGAATCCACAGAAGAGGTGTTGGTGCACCAAGAAAAAGAGAATAAGAGGAATGTTGTGGAAATTTTTACTCAATACATTAAGATCCTCATGATAGGGATAGGGAAGTCGAAAGTATCTTGGTTGCCACCCATGAAGTGGAACTCAAGGAGTTCTAGGAAAAGAATAAGGGGAACAAGGTTGAGCGAGAAAAATCCCAACCAAAGTGGAAAAGAAATCATAAGCCATTGAGACCTTGTGCGGCTCAATCAAGAACCAGATGAAGTAATTATACCCCCAAATCACTCGTGAGGATAGACGTGCTCAAATATTTAAGCAAGCAATAGAGGAGATCTTAAATACAATGAGCGCCAAGGAGAGGAGCTGAGTTTTGAAGAAGTGAGTGCTCTATTCGGTGACCTCTGTCAAGCAAGCTCGAACGAGGTAAACACTTGGGGAAAGTTAGAAGCGGATTAGGGAAGGATTTCCCTCTCCATCAAAAACAAAAATACTTCCCCATTCTCTCATTCTTTTCCCCATTTATTCATTCTTGTATTATTACATTAGCAACCAATTGTAAGGATCCACCATTCTTTATTTCTTATCAAGAGTGTTTCGAGACGGATAACGTGGCGTAGTGTGGGGTGATGTTGGGACCCAAAATATTAGCTAAGTATAAGAGGGCATGTTGGCGCGTGGGACCTAGTTGAAGAAGGGTGTGCAAGTTGAAGGCACGTAAGGAAGGGTTATGGCAGGGGGTTTTATACAATGAACGACATGTGTGTGTAAGGAAAAATAGGTTTTATACTTAGCCACATTAAATATCCCAGGTAGCACACAAGAAAAGCATGACCCTTGTGGATAAGGTGCCAACCTAACAACTATGGGATCAAAAAGGGAATATTCTAGGCATGTGATGGAAGGTTCCAGAAGACATCATTACAAGGAGTGGAGAGCTCGGATATGAGAAGGCATGCTTCCATGGAGGACCACCTCGACACTTGGAAACCAATCTGTAACTTCTGAAAGGCATGGAAGTGGGTGCTAAGGTTATAAATATAAGCGTACAATAGAAAGAAAGGGGGGCGCGAGAAGAGTAGATAGAGTGTGGAGGAGAGAAAAGAGAGGTGAATCCCTGTAGAAACATAATGGAGGATGTTATGGGTTAGGGATTAGGATAAATTTGTAAGAAATGACACATTTAGGGGGATGGGTCTGCATTCTTTTGTTTTTGTAATATGATGAGCATAATATAGCTCTAATGCATGACTTGGCTCTGCATAGTTATATGAGGATCTGTTATGACCTCAAGGGATGTAATGTGGATTATTGAACCTGTTAAGATGAATATAAGGCTCTTTTATAAATCATATGTGTTCAGAAGTATAATACTTATGTATTTTTTTCTTGTATGAACCTTATGTTGCTTGTTATTCCTCTTTTCGGATGCAATAAGATAACAACTCATTCTAAGCTCTTAGAATGTGGCATGGTTCTTTTCTACTCATTTTCATTTGAATATTTGTTATAAGATGATGCATTCTCATAAGACTCACATAAAGGAGATACTTGATGCCTGCGTGTGCCTCGGGTGAGTTCCCAGCGCCCGCTATGTGATAGGCTGACACGCATGGGATTAAACTATTGGTCTAAGGGTATGAAATATGACTACATGACCTACTTCTATCTTCATTCCAAAAGTTAAAAGGAAGAAGCTTGATCCAACATCCTATTCTTGTATTTTTATTAGTTATGGTTGTAAAAGAAAGTTTTAAGAGTCTATGACCCTTTCAAGAATGATATAATTGAAAACAAGAATGTTCATGTCTTAGAGAAAACATTTTATGATGCTTCTTATGAACCCTCCTCTATTTCTCTTGAAATAGAACCTAATAATCCTTCTCCTAACAATATGGAAACAAAAGTTCAAGAGGATGATTATCCTAATCTAGATATGATGGAGATTGAGGGGGAGTCATCTCAAAATGTGTTGCATCCCAAGATTCCTAAATGGGCTCAAAATCTGGTTAAGGATTATAATCCTATTAACCTTAGAAAGATAACTCGTAGTCAACATACTTATCATGCCTTGATGACCCTATATGAGGTTGAACCAAAATATTTCAAATAATCCTATCAAGATGATAGATGGATCAAGGCTATGAAATATGAATACAATACTTTGATTAAAAATAACACTTGGGAACTATTCCCTCCTCCTTCTAAACGAAGCATTGTAGGATCCAGTGGTTGTATAAAATTAAGTATAACTGTGTAGGAGAAATAGATAAAGTAAAGGAAAGGTAACTAGATCATGGTTTCACTCATAAACCCGACCTTGAATATGTTGAAACTTTTACTCTTGTAGCTAAAATGAGCACTGTTAGGACTCTTCTAGTATTAACTACTCAATATGGTTGGGAGATTCACTAATGGATGTTAAAAATGCATTTCTGAATGGTGACATGAAATAAGAAATGTATATGCATCAACCTAAAGGTTTTTAAGAACCTGGTAAGGAACTATATGTCTATAAACTAATTTTTTTATATGGCCTTAAATAAGATCCTAGAGTTTGGTATGCTAAAATTAATAGTTTCTTTTAGGATCTCGCTCTAATTGTTGTTCGATAATGATTTATTTGTTAAATTTTAAAATAATCATTTTATCATTATTTTTCTATATGTTGATGATCTTTTGATTACTAGAAGTGATAATAATTTAATCATTCGAATCAAAGAAAGATTAAAAACATTTTTAAATGACTCGATTTAGGTCTACTAAATAATTTTTAGGCATGGTTATTTTTCAGACCATAAATCTATTATTGCATATCATCAATCTCAAGATGTTACTAATTTACTTAGAAGATTTAACATAAATGAATGTAAACCTGTTGCCATTCTTATTGTTGGTGTGAAACTAGATCCTAAACATGCATGTGCTAAACTCGATCCTACTTTGTATAGACATCTAGTTGGTAGCCTAATTTATTTGACTATTAATAGGCATGATATTTCATTTGAAGTAGTAGTTGTTTCTAGATTCATGTAGGATTCTTATGAGGATCATTGGAAAATGGAAAAAGAATTCTAAAATATGTTAAAGGAACAATTAATTATGGTTTGTATTATTCTTCTTGTAAAGATGCAAAATTATTTGGATATTGTGATTCTCGACCATCATGGTGATGGTATATATATAAAATCTATTTCTAGATATGTTTTTAAGTCTCGGTATAGGTTCCATCACTTGGAGTATCAAGAAGCAAACAACAGTTTCTATCTCTTCTACTGAAGAAGAGTGTATAAGTGTTATGGAAGTAGCAAAGGAAGCTACGTGGCTGAAAATACTAGTGGATGAACTGCATATGGGTGTAAGAGGAAAAACTACTCTTCTATGTGATAGCCAGATTTTCATTTCTCTAGCAAAAATCTAGTTCAACATCAACGGACAAAACATATAGAAGTTTAGATGCACTTTATTCGAGAGAAAATCCCGAATGGTGATATCGATCTCAAGTTATGTTCGACTAAAAATAAAGTTTCATATATCTTCACCAAGCCACCGACTATTGTGAAGTTTTGTGTTTGGTTGGGCTATCATAGTTTCCCTTAAGGGGTAGTGACGCCAACTCTTAATGGCTTGTTGTAAAATTCCAATACTTCCTCCTTTTTGTGATAAGTAAATGTTCACACTATGTGAATTTACTTGTAATTCCCAACGAAACATTTGTTATGGAATGCATTGTTTTATAAAAGGATCCATAATATGACATAAGTCTTCATATTAAAATCACTTGTCCTAAGATTTTTGTATGAGTAGATCTATTTGATTTCCCTTATTTACATGCTAGCCTAAATCATTGTTGATGATTTATGGATATGTAAATCCTTTTATAGAAAAAGGTAATTTGGCATGTTTCATTTTTTCCCCACCTAACTTTAAAGGGGAATGTTGGGGAAATAATATCAATTGGGGATACCATTTAGGTGGCCCACCATGTTACACCCCATGTTATTTTAAATTTTTTTATTAAACTTTATTGTGTTGGTATACCACATTTAAGAGTGAAATGGTGTGACCGATTCACCCATCCTATATAAATAGGATTATCCCTCATTAGATTGGAAAATTGCAATAATCATGTTGGTACATGTGAGATCATATTGTTTGTGATCATTGTATTGTAAAATTATGAGTAACTATTCGCAATCATTCTGTGAGACCGAGGAGTGAAGTGGAAGTGTTGGGTAAAAGTATTTGTTAAATTCTTAATAAAGGAAGTGCTTTATTCTGAGTGGGGTTTTGTTTATTGGGGTGTTAATGTCAAGTGAGGATAACATTTTGTGGTCCGCCACTTAAACAACCCCTATCTTAAAGATTATTTTTATAATCTTAGTCGGTATTTCACATATTTGAAAAGAGTGAAGTAGTATAACCGCTCACCCATCCTATATAAATAGGATGACCCCTCACAAGATTGGGTTGCTTGATAATATTACTTGGTTAATATGTTTATAGGCCGATTGATCTTTACTTAGCTACTTATGCGAGTTGTTATACAATGAGAAAAAGTCTTTTATTGTTTACTATGAGACCAAGGAGTGAAGTGGAAGTGTTGGGTGAAAGTATGATAAATTCTTAATATAAGACAATGCTTTTTTAGTGGAGTTTTTTCCTTTGGGTTTCTCCACTTAAATCTAGTGTCTCTTGTCTCATTTACTTTCATCTATTGTTATTTTCTTTCATTCATGATATATTAACTGTTATATGCATATGTAAACATCTGGTTAATGTCTGCACATTATAATCTATAATCCTCAACTGTTAATTTGTGGATCTATAATTCTTCAATTATATCTTCCCACATTTTTTCTAACATGGTATCAAAGTTGGTGATTATGTGTGTGTAGAGCTAGATCTGGATGTTTTCTGGCTTACAAGAGCAAAGAAGCTTGAAAATTTTGATCTGTGAAACCCTAAAAATTCAGCCAACAACTTCAAGCTAACCAGGTTTAAATTTCTAATTCCCGCCTAAATATTTTTTTAAATATAGGTGAAATATTGGCTAAATGGTTGTTTAGATCATGTTTGAGATTTTGTATGCTTATATATTTGCTTCTGCATCTTGTTTCAGTCGTTTACGATTTAAATCTATCATATGTAAGCTTATTTTATGTTTTCACACCGTTTATAGCCATTTGGATCGTGTTTTGACTGTGGATCCGAAATATTTCCTTAGATCTAGTTAGTTCAGAGCATTTAAATCCTCCATTCCTTTAACAAGGTTAAGATACATCTCTAAAGACTTGTAGATCAATAGATGGTGGTGGTTGATGGGCGTTCATAGGAGAAATGGGTGTGGGTCCAAAGGCCACGACAAAAGAGCCTGTGTGCTTCATCGTGAATGATCTAAGACTGAGGAGCAAGAGACTGATTGCTGGTGAAGAATTGTAATGTTATGATTCATTGTTTAATTCCTTTGATGTTTGAGAGTTCAAAATGAAATAATTCCCAAAACCAAGACTCAAAAACCCGGGTAAAGGATCGAAATCCCTATTTAAGGGAACCGCAATGGTTAGGTGATTGAAATCGGTGAGAGAATAACCGACATTGGTTAGGGAGAAAAGGTCATACTTTGCCAAAAATAGCCTTTTCTTCCCAATTTTGGCATGATTCAGAATTGATTCCGGTCAAGAGTGTGGAATGGTGCTAAATGGAGTGGGAAGTTGGTTAGAGGAATGATAGGAAATTAAGGTTAGGGTTAGAATGATTCCTAGTTAGTTAAGGGGAGTGGGGACTTAGTCTAGGTTAATTAATAGGCTTGGAATAGGTCTAGGATGAGGTGGAGAGATGAGGTGGCTAGGTGAGGTGGAAATTAATTTAATTTAGGTAATTAAATTAATAATGATGTGAGGAGGGGTCATGGTTAGATGTATGTTAATCGAAGGGGACTTGGTAGGGTTTGACCTAATTTGAGTGTCTCTATTTGCAAATTTTTATATCGTAGCTTGCATTGATAAGTGAAAATGACAAAAATAAGAGGTGGTTTCCTAGGTATGGTGAAAGTTAGGTTTTCCAAGGTATGGGTGGAGGTGATCCCCCTCAATCCAGGAATTGATGAAGTAGCAAGAAAAATCAGTGATGGATTTGATAAAGTGGTAGGTGATGAAAAAGGTGGTAAGGTGTGGGTGTAGGTAATCGTGATATAGATGTGGGTAAAAGGTGGGGGCATACAAATTCATGCACACATGTAGAATGCGATACAATGTCAATTTGAAGAGATAAAAAACTCTACATCATCAAAGTTTGATATTTTATCCGAACAAGGTTGATGTGGTCCAGGTATCTAAGGTATAGGATACAGTCCTAGAAATACAATGATTCTAGGTACGGTGTGTTTCACTAGATTCTTAGTAGATTAATGAAATAGATAAGGGTAAAATAGGCCAAGGAGGAATACCGTTATTCTTTGGTTGAAGGTTGTGCACACGAATTTGATTTCCTTATCTAAGTTAATTGTGTGAACTTCCTTTTAGCTAGAAGGAACTACCTGAAATACAAAGTAATACCACAAAACATAGTTAATAGCAAAAGGTTAGTAGATTTCCTAACGTGAGCTAGACCTAGGAAGTGTGATACTTCCTTAACGGTTGTTAATAAACTAATATAAATAATTCAATATAAAATAAATGAACATGCAAATAAAAGAAATATAACACTAGTGTTCTGATTTAGGTATCTCATATTAATATCAATGTTAATCCAATTAGATGCTTTAATAATTAAACTGATGAAGATCCCATGTCGGTTCTTTTGGGAGTGGCCGAATGTCAGAAATAGGTATCCAGGCTCTCTCTATGTTTGCACAGAGAGTTGGGAAGGTCTATGGTGAGGTTGTAGGTGGGGTATCAGGTTTTGGCAAGGTTCTGTGAGGTTTTTGGGGTGTTAAGGTCAATTTAGTGAAATTATGATGGTGAAGAGGAAACTAACGATGGTTAAGGTAACTGGCATCGTAGGGGAAATTTGGTGAAATTTGATAAAAGGTAATTTTGGGCTTCTCTGTGATTGCACAGAGAGTGAAGAGGGATGATTGGGTTCATAATAATATGAGGAAGACTCAAGAAGGTATAAAGGATAGGTATGGAGAGCCAAAAGGTTGGGGTGGTTGGATAGGTAGGTGGGAAGGAAGATGGGGGTGGAAGAATGTAGGTAATAACCAAATATAATAACGAAAAGATAAAGAACCTATTTAAGTAAGTACAAAAGTGACGTAAAATAAAACACACTTGTATATACAAGCTTGGTGGTCAAGGATGGGTATGGTCGATCTATGAAGAACTTGGTGGTCAGTGTCATGGAAGTTCTTCTTAGAGTGCTAGCGTGAATTCCAATACCTTCAAACCAGGTCTCATGTACTTGCTTAGTCTCATGTACTCTAGTTCATGCTTGAATGCAAATAGCCCTCTCCAAAACTTGAAGTGACCAACTTGGGAAAAAGGTTGAAAAACTATATATATGGTAACTGATGATGGTTAAGGTGAGCGACGTCGATTAGGGTGGGAAATCCTAAGTTTATCAAAAATAGCAGATGTTTGCTATTTTTGGTGTACTCTTCTTGTCAGTATGGGTCTCAAGTGATGGTTAGCACTTAGATAAGTGGGAGAGTTGTTGGAGAAGGAATAAGAATTTAATGTTAGGGTTAGACTAAGTCCCAGTTGGTTAAGATAAGTAGAGACCGAGTCTTAGTTAATTAATAGGGTAAGAATAAGTCCATGGTGAGGTGTCTAGGTGATGTGGTTGGGTGAGGTGTAAATTAACCTAATTAAAGTAATTAAATTAATAAATAATGTGAGGATGGGAATTAATTCAATTTTAAGTAATTAAATTAACATGAATGTGGGGTAAAGGGGTCGTGGTTAGGTGAACACATTATGTTAACTGATTGAAAGGGACTAAGGGGAGTGTGACCCAAATTTGGTGTCTACATTTTCCCCTTTTGTCATGTATCTTGTATTGGTAAGCAATGCTAACAAAAATAGGAAGTGGTTACCCCAAGTATAGGTGAGAGTGGGGTTGCCCCAAGTAGGGCTGAAGGTGAGGTTGCCCCAAGTATGGGTGGAGGTGATCCCCCTCAAACTAGGATCTGACGAGGTGTTAGAAAAAGTCAATGAGTGGATTGATAAATGGGTAAGTGATGAAATTTATGGGAGGTAGGTTGTAGGAAAGGGTGTGGGAAATTTGGGTAATGGGTAAGGGTCATATAGGGTAATAGGTAATGGAAATAAAACACACACACACACACACATAGACTGTGACATGGTACCAGGTGGAAGATCTTGTAAACTCTACAGTGTCCAAGGTTAATAGGTTTATCTAAACAAGATTGAAGTGATTCTGGTATCCATGGTATAGGATATGGTTCATAAACACAACTTAGGTTAGGTGTAGGAACATTTAGGTATGATCCGGTACACCAAAGGTTTGGTCGGGATAAATGTTAGGAAATAAGAGATAAAATATGGGGAATAATACCTTACGTAATCACAACAAGAAAAAATAATATGCGAAAAATATTATAGATCTCAAATAAAAGTGTAAAATAAATAACACAACATAGAGAGACAATATTTAATGTGGTTCACCCAATTTGGGTTACGTCCACCAAGAATCACTTGCTCGATTTTATTACAAGTCTCCACTCTCTCAATACAATACCCAGATCCGTTTGGAGCTATGCTCAACAAACTCTACAGAATTCACACCCAAATTCAAAGCACATATGCAATACATTTTCTTGTGTATCTATCATATGCATAAGACCATATAAATAGACAAGCGCTTAATCAGTTTTACAAAACCATGGGTATCAAACAATGGGAAAAAACAAAACCAAACCATAAACCTATGGGTATCTCAAGAGGCGCTTTACAAAACAATGGGTACCGAAAAACCATGGGCCCAAAAACAACCCATAACGGTTATCCATTACCCATGGGTTAATAAACAACCCATGAAAATTTGCTTCAGGGGCTTCGCCCCCAAACCCCCCTGACCCGCTCACCGGTGAGTGGGACCGCCGTAAAAATACCCGAGTGTAACACATAGAAGGTGTACCACACTCTAACATGAAAATAGGCTCCACAAACATAACAATCTACCACTTGGAGACTAATTTCCACTGAGCAAGATTCTCAACCCTTCACTGTCATCCGCGAATGCCAACCAAAGCTGAACATAGCTTTAGTTTATCACTTGTGACCACCTTGGTCATTATGTCTGCAGGATTCTGACTGGTATGAATCTTCTCCAACTTCAACTTATCTTCCTCAAAAGTTGTCCTGATGAAGTGATATCTCAACTGTATATGCTTCGTCTTGGAGTGGATAGTAGAGTTTGTAGCTAGGTGTATAGCACTCGACTATCACTATGCAGCTTACATTACTCCTTCTTATGCCCCATCTCATCAAGCAATTGTTGTAACCAAATCATCTCTTTGCTTTCCTCTGTGACACAGAACATACTCAAACCTCCGTTTTTGACAAAGCCACCACTTTTGTAGTCGTGAAATCCAGCTCATTGCTTTCCCACCTACGGTATAAATATAACTTGTCATGATCCCCCTATTGTCTACATCTCCAGCCATGTCTAAATCTACATAACCACATAAAGTGGTGTATGATCCACTGTAGCACAAAACTATCCCCATGGTTCCTCTCAAATACTGAAGGATCCACTTTACTACTTGCCAATTCTCTTTACCTGGATCACTCATAAATCTACTCACAGCTCCCACTACATGGGAAATATCAGGCCTAGTGCACACCATAGCATACATCAAACTACCAACTGCTGATGAGTAAGGTACCTTGGACATCTGGTTTCTTTCCTGCTCTGTCTTGGGACATTGCTCCTTTGATAACTTAAAATGGCCTACCAAAGGAGTCCCAACTGGTTTAGCATCTTGCATGTTAAACCTATCCAATACCTTCTTAATGTACTCTTCCTGAGATAAAGTCAACTTCCATTCCTTCCTATCCCGAGTTATCCTCATACCAAGGATTTGTTTGGCTGCCCCCAAATCCTTCATATCAAAGGATTCACTTAGTTGTTTCTTGAGTACTTTTATTTCCTGCATGTTTTTACCTGTAACCAACATGTCATCAACATACAAACATAGGATAATATAACTTCCATCCTCAAATTTCTTTGTATACACGCAATGGTCAGAATGACATCTAATATAACCTTGCTCCATCATGAAGCTATCAAACTTCTTATACCATTGACGTGGAGCTTGTTTCAAGCCATACAAGCTCTTCTTCAGTTTACACACCATCTCCTCTTTACCTTTGACCTCATAGCCCTCTGGTTGCTTTGAATATATAGTTCCTCCTCCGAATCACCATGGAGAAATGTAGTCTTTACATCTAAATGTTCTAAGTGCAAGTCTTCTATTGCCACTATTCCAAGAACACTTCTAATAGAAGTCATTTTTACTACAAGAAAAAATATCTCATCAAAATCTATACCTTATTTCTGTGCAAACCCTTGACCACCAACCGGGCCTTATATCTTTTCTTTCCTCCATCTTTGTCTTTAACTCTATACACCCACTTGTTCTCGCAATGCTCTTTTTCCTTCCTAGTAGCTTCACCAAATCCTAAGTCTGGTTCTCCATGAGAGACTTATTCTCCTCATCCATGGCTTGCTCCCACTTCTTCGGCATCTACCTACATTACTTCATCAAATCTCTCTAGCTCTCCACTATCGGTGATTAATAAATAATAAAGAGAAGGAGAAAAACGTTCGGTTCTTTTCTTACCCTAGAAGACCTCCTCACCGTAGGATTTTGGGGTTCTGTTGAGTAGGTTCCTTAATTGATTCATGGGTCACTTTCCCATCCAAAAATCCTTTACCACTGTATATTCTTTCTTGGATTCTTCCCTGTTTTCTTCTTGCAATCATTGCTTATACATGAATTTCTCATTTAAGACCACATCCCTAGACCGAATGATTTTCTTGTCCTTAATACTCCAACATTTAAACCCAAAGTCATTACCACCATAACCAATGAAAGTACATTTTTATGATTTAGCCTCTAGTTTGGTCCTATCATCCTTGTCTATATGCACAAACACCTCACATCCAAAGACTCTAAGAAATGAATAATCAACTTTCTTACCATACCATGCCTCCTCGGTATGCCTCCATCCAAGGCACTTGAGGGTACTTTGTTTATCAAGTACACAAATGTGCTCACCACTTCTTCCCAAAAAGAAAGAGGCGATCCTGCATGTAACCTCATGCTCATAGTATGTTCCATTATTGTTCGTTTCATCCTTTCGATACCCCATTTTGTCTTTGTGGAGTTCTTGGAACCGTCCTTTACCTATGAATTCCATTCTTAGAATAGTAATAATTAAATTCATTACTGCAATACTCCCCTCCATTATCTGACCTAAGACATTTTAGCTTAAGACCTGTTTTATTCTCTACCAAGGCTTTCCATTTAACAAAAGTTTCAAATACATTAGATTTGTTTCTAATACAATAAACCCAAACTTTCCTTGTTGCATCATCAATAAAAGTAACATAATAACTTGAACCCCTAAGAGATGATACCTGAGCTAGCCCCCACACATCAGAATGTACCATCTCTAACTTACTCTCTTTCTTCATAGGTCCAACCTTGAGAAACCTTACTCACTTCTGTTTCCCATATATGTAATTCTCACGAAAATCCAAACCCATTTCGTATATCTAGGAAAATTCTTCTTTATGATGTTTATGCCCTTATGGCTCATATGACCGGGCCTATAGTGCCATAATGTTGTATCTCGCATCCGAAGCCACAAGATTACAATTATTTAGTACTATCGGTGGTTAAATACAAGGTTCCAACCTTCTTACCTCTTGCCACCACAAGAGCACCCTTGGTAACCTTTCAAGAGTTAGCTATAAATATCACAGTACAACCATTACTTCCCAATTTCCCCGCCGATATCAAATTTTTCCTTAATGTAGGCACATGTCTGACATCCTTCAATAGCCATGTATTCCCATTCTCGCATCTTAACCTCGAATGAACCTTTTTCGACTATACTACAAGGCTCATCATCACTAAGAAAAACATGCCCAAAATCCCTTGAACATAATCAACAAAATAATGCCTATGTGGAGTAGCATGAAAAGAAGCCCCGAATCTAAAACCTAAGATTCAAGAATATTATGCAAAGAAAGAATCAATACATCCTGACATACATTACCCGATGCTACATTTACCTCCTTGTTTTCTTCCTGTTGTTTCTTCTTGTCCCGAAGCTCCCAATAATCCTTCTTTGCATGCCCAGACTTTCCACAGTTCCAACATACAATCTTGTTCTTGGATTTTGACCTTGCCCGATCTTTCAATTTTCCATGGTTTCCTCTATTCTTCTCGTCTCCCTCTAGTTTCCAATGTCAAAGCATTCCGTGAAGTAGAAGATTCCCCAAAGGTTTTTCTTCACATTTCCTCGCTTAGAATCACCCCTACAACATCCTCAAAATTCAACTTCGAGTTAGCCGAACCGAGTTGCTTACCTCCATTACCGTGCTATTCCAACTTTCGTAAAGAGCACGTAATTAATAAAGCCCTAACTTCTTCATCAAATTCTATTGAATCAAGCTAGCATATTCACAACTATATTGAAATCATTTAAATGATCTACTACTTGAACTATTCTCGAGACATCTTCATATTAAACAAATTTTTCATTAAAAATATCTTGTTAGAGGCAGAGGGTTTTTCATACAACTTCCCTAATGCATCCATTAGATATTTTGTAGTCTTTTCCTTTGAAACATTAAATAATACCAAAGATGCAAGACACATCCGATCATTCCAAGTGCCTTCCGATCCAACAAATCCCATTCCGCATCTCGCCATACTCGAAGGTTTTTTCACCTTCTCAGACAACGGAGTATAAAGATCCTTCTGATAAAGGTAATCTTCCATCTGCATCTTCCAAAGACTGAAATTTTTCCCGTTGAATTTATCAACCCTAGATCTTCCATCATCTGCCATAGCTCCCACTCAAGATAAAAATTTCCCTGCGATTCAACACTTCAACAAACCAAACCAGGATCGATACCAATTGTTAGGAAATAAGAGATAAAATATGCGAATAATCCCTTACAGAATCGCAACAGTAGAAACTAATATGTAGAAAATATTATAGATCTCAAATAAAAGTGCAGAATAAATAACACAACATAGAGAGACAATATTTAACGTGGTTCACCCAATTTGGGCTATGTCCACCAAGAATTACTTGCTCATATTTTATTACAAGCCTCCACTCTCTCAATACAATACCCAGATCTGTTTGGAGCTATGCTCAACAAACTCTACAGAATTCACACTTGAATTCAAAGCACATCTACAATACATTTGCTTGTGTATATATCATATGCATAAGACCATATAAATAGACAACTCGCTTAATCAGCTTTTACAAAACCATGGGTATCAAATAATGGGCAAAAACAAAACCATCCCATAAACCTATGGGTAGCTGAAGAGGCGGTTTTACAAAACAATGGGTACCAAAAAACCATGGGCCCAAAAATAGCCCATAATGGTTACCCATTACCCATGGGTTAATAAACCACCCATGAAAATTTGCTTCGGGGCTTTGCCCCAAACCCCCCGACCCGCTCACCGGTGAGCGAGACCACCATAAAAATACCCGAGTGTAACACATACAAGGTGTACCACACTGTAACATGAAAATAGGCTCCACAAACATAACAATAAACAACATGGAAATAGGCAAGGTAAGGTCATTAGGCTAAACAACATGGGTAATAGCATCACAAGGTATAGTGAGTACAAAAATTCTAATGTCACAAAAGGTGGTTCAGGTCAAGGTATATAGGTCATGGCACGGGTAAGGACGAGGTATATGTAAATAACATGTCCCTAAACATAGTTAAGGAAATGTATAGGTAATTTAGGCTTGTGGGTAGGGTGTAATAGGTGTTGGTAAGGTCAAAAGGTATTGGGTCAGTAATGTTTTTAGGCAAAATGGGTATTAGGTGGGTCAAAAGGTAAGGGGAGGTGACCGATTCCGGTTGGTGGGCATGGTGGAGTCATGTAAGCATGACAAAGTTAGGTATAGGCATGGCTAGGTCATTTTTTTGGGTTTGATTTAATTCCCAAGTTATTTGTAGTATGGGAAATAAATGATGATGTATATGTATGTTAGGGTGTAAATTTCCAAATATTTGATTTCATGGAAGTATGAAATGATTGATTGTATGATGTGATGAAACGGTAGGTTTGTATGTTTTTATGGTTGTTTAATTTCCAAGTATTGTGTAAAATGGAAGCTAATGCAAGGGAGAATGTGAATAGGAAAATGGGGGGAAATGGGTTAGGGAAAAGAGTGGCCAAGCTAACCTCCAAGGGCCCCATGTCCTCGTAGTGCTACTTACATAGCCTCACGTAAAAGGGGCCTCGTGCCGATGTAGTTCTCCTGTAAGCTAGGGAAGAATATGATAAGATAGCGGGATGGGTTTTAGGTTTTAGTCATGTTTGAGTCTAGGTCGTTTAGGCATGGTTGAGTTTAGGTGATTTTAGGCATGGTTGATTTTAGGTCGTTTAGGCATGGGTGAGTTTAGGTCATTTAGGCATTAGTGAAGGGGGAATCCTTAAAATTCGGTGTGATGATGGTCTAGTCCTATATAGCAGAACCAACAAGTACTAAAGAATGTGTATGGTAAAAAGGTAGAAAAAGAGCTACTTAATTGATAAGAATCCTAATGGGTCTATCATACCAAAATTGGTTTATAAACGTAAGACCCTAAAGGCATTACATAATTGATTGTTCTAAGGGTGAAGAAAGTCACATGATCATGAAATGTCCCATTTGTGGTACGTCCCTTGAGCGGGAAAGAAATTAGGGTGAAAAGGTGATTAGGTGAAAATAGTTTGGTTTTTAGCATAACCGTAACATTCCCATTTAGTACATTAGAACAAGAAATTATTATTATTATTATTTTCCTAGTTCTAAATACATAATTTAGAACTCACAGATCATAACAATCATTCTTATAATAGATAACCATATGCAACTGTAATGACTCGGTGTACCACCGATCTATTCATTCCATGACTCGGTGATCTACCGATCTATTCATGAGTATCATAGAGTTGGCGTTCATATCTTAACACTTCACTCTTGCGGTTCTCTTCCCTAATCTGGGATTTCAGAATGCTCCATCCAAGGAACCTATCTGAATAATTGTTACCATTATTCATCGGCATCACGTCCCTTAGACTAGGTGACATAGGACAACGCAATCAAAGAACTTGCGATTATTTGGCCAAAGATTTGAAACATACTGTTCTCATGTCCCATATTCCTTGACGCATACTCGCTAACTGAATACGTCCTTCAACCCACTCCGATGTTAAATAGAATGTCTTACACGACTTACTCGGTCCCCCGTCCCAAGTCATTAATCTTAGTAACAGGTTAATAACATGACACACATTATAAGGATGCTCTTGAAGACTAGGTAGTGACATACCGGGTCAACCACTTAACCCCGTGTGTCAAGGTACCTCGAGTCTCCAAGGGCAGCCTCATAAAATGACCATGGTCTTAACCAATCCCAGAGGAAAAACTTGTTCGAGTTTTAAGTGTAAATCTTAACAATCAATGCAAAGGGTGTCGCCATATGTCACCTGCATTTTTGTATCCTCGAGAAGATCCTAATCTTCTCAAAGGTACAAACCTGTAGTTGACATGTGTCGACATCCTACATAACTGCTGGAAAGATTTACATAACTTCAAGGAGTTACTTAAGTTGAGTTGAAATTTAATTTAAGACTCTCCTAACTGGGTAGTCTTTTCCCAACCCCTGGTTCAACACCTTTGAGTTGCCTTATGCAATTAAGTTCAATTTCACAGAGAGAAGTTTAATGAGATTTGAGACCTCATCAAGGAGTTCATTGGTTCCCAATAATCTTATTCCTCATAATTGGGCAATAGCCCTAAGTCCTCTCATAAGGAAGCTAACTAAACCCATAAGGGTTTATATCAACTCCGAAGACTAAAATATATCTTACTTATTGTTATTAAGATATAGTGATTTAAAACCATCAATTACATTGTCTTGACTTAGATCATGGATAGGGAGTAATAGATTACTCTTCTGTTTCAGCTACCTATTAGGGTGTAGTTTAACCTTAACTTCTCGAAAGGCAGTGGACTAATTTCCAATTTAGCCTTATTCATAACATAAAAGAATTACTATTCATTCACGAAGTATTCGGTCACATAATTTTTACAAGGCCTACTTAGAGAATCCAACTAACTCCCATGGTATACAATAATAAAAATGCACTTACATTCAATCAGACCTAAGAAGTTCAATCCAAAAATAAAAAAATGCAGCCACATAAGTAACAATCTCCCCATTTCATTCATTTCCAGACCATACATTTACAACTTATGCACTTCGGCACATTTGATACAATAATCAACATCAAAAGAATATCTTTCTTCCTATAGTACAATTTGAGAAATCAAGTTGGAATTCATCATAAAAACTAGATTAAACAATCTGAGCATCATATCAGATTTGCGTGCCTTTACCACTTATGATGTCCATCTGCAAAAATTTCTAGCACAGGTCAATTCAGTGAACTGAGCATGAAAATCACTAATTCTTAAAACAATTGCATTCCACCAATTGTTCTCATTAAACAACCTGTTTAAATGAAATCATTTCTTCAAATCCTTAAACATGAATTAGGCTAATCATCTTTCTACAATTCTAATACGACTTTAACACATAACTCATATTATAGCTGCCAGTTAAACCTAAATATTTTTCAGATGATTCATCATATATATTAGAGACTAAGAAGAACAAAATGAATCCACAATATCCATCCATCTGAAAACCAAGGACAGTAATAATCCAACAAAATTACTCCATTCAAGAATGAATTCCTATCAGTACATGTATCCAACAGATGTGCATTTAACAATTCAAGCAAAGACAGATTATAACCTCCAGCAAGTTCAACTGACATGATTCCTTTATACTCATAGCATTATTTCAATGACATTGATAAGTATACCAACTTCTACTACAATACTATTTTTATAAAAGTGGATAACCGAATAACTCAAACAGGATAATAATATAACCGTTGATAAGGAAAGAAGACTCCGGTCAAGAGTCAGTACTTACCAGTCTCTCCTTATAAATTTAACAATCTATTCTTCTTATGCCTGTACCATAGAGTTCACATAGAGATACAAAAGAAGAGAGCACTCATAATTTCCAGAAAGGGAGAGAATATTTTCTTATTCCAAAAGTCATATATCAACATATACTTTACAGCTTAGGATAAAGAAACAAAGGCATTCAGATTTCCGTTCCCAATAGGTTCAGGACTCTACCAACTTCCTAGGAGTAATGCATATACATTCAATCTTGAATTCAATTTAAGGAAGGAGAGAAAGCAAGAAAAATCAACACCCAAGTTTACCATTAGCTCCAATCTGGTAGAACTGTTTAAAAGGTCACCCTAAGATCCCAAGGGTCTTACAATTGCACATTAACAAAAGACACAGATTGCTATAAATGAAATACATATACGTACAATATCAGTACTCAATCATGGCCCAAATAAAACAGTCTTCCCTTCACCCAGGACTCGAATCATTCTAGACTACGAGTTAGGGTACCCACTATTATTCTTGCTGATAGGTAACACTATCTATTTCCAGTCATTACAGTGGATAATTTGTAATTGTGTTTCAAGGATACCAAACAAATAGCACTTCCAGTATTACTAGATGATTTCTAATGTTAGATTTCAAGGTCACTACAGGCGAAATCAACACAATCCCATCCCTTCCAAGTACAAAACCTGATTTCCATCCATGCAGATCTAGGATTACCCACACGTTATTAAGAATCAGAGTTCCTCAAAGCAAGATTTCTCTCGGTCAGGCTGTGTTCCCATTAACCAAGTAAAGTCGTAAAGAAAACAACAGCTACACTAATATTTCATCACATACAGAACCCATAATCATTGACCATCCAGACCCTTTTCACAGAGGTACAGGCTTAAATTCAACATATTTCTTACGCATGCGACTAAATCAGTCGAGCTCAAAAGAAGGAACTACAGTTTCATCACAATTCAATTATATATTCACCTGAAGCTATTAAGCAATAAAAGAGCTCTTGTGACCAAGCAATAATCAATAAACCAACCAAATTAGACACAACAATTCTTTCCATGTCATTCTTCAAACATGAAATCATCCAACGCAATCGTCTGACATGGTACAGTTAGAAACTCATTACCTCAGTCGAACAAGAGACTAAGAAACAACATATACAGAAGTCGAACCCTTATGTAAACACAACAAGGATTTCAACAGAAGTCGAATCAACATGTAAACACAGTAAGGAATTCAACTGAAGTCGAATTCATATGAAAACACTGCAAGGACCTCAACAGAAGTCGAATCAATAAAGTAATCACAGCAAGGACTTCAACAGAAGTCAAACCAACATGCAAACACAACAAGGACTTCAACAGAAGTCAAACCAACATGTAAACATAGCAAGGACTTCAATAGAAGTCGAATCCATATGAAAACACTGCAAGGGCTTCAACAGAGTCCACGTATAACCAGGATTCCCAAATCAACAAGAGAAGAAGAAAACCAATACATTGCTTCTAGTCAAGCCAACTATAAAAAAATCATCTGAACAGAGTTGTTCTAATGAAAGAATTTGAAGGAAAGCAATATTTTTAAAAGTTAGGGCCTATCATGCCTGATAGTGTCACTTAAAAATTTGAAGAAGACCTCTGAATGTGCTCGCACCTTCTCTTCTTCTTCCACGATAGATTAAACAACAATAAATTGTTACCTTCATGCCTTATAAACTTTCCCCGACAGAGAAGGGAGCTAGAAATTCTCAAAGTTGCCATGCAACACAAAGTAGATGACTGGTTCAAAGAACCAATGCTCAAGTAGAGAAAAAAATGGAATGCATGGAAAACCAAACAACCAAACAAAATTCCATTTGCATGCCTTCCCAAGCAATCCGTGCTCGGGAACCAAATTTCATTAATTGTATTAACTGCCATCCTCCCGCCTATTCTCCATTGCCACCGACCGCCAAAATTGGTGATCGCCAAAAGAAAACAAACAAACACTCCCATACTTGGTGATACTACCACGTCAGGTCACATTAGCCATTTGCAACCTCCACCAAACCTGACAGCATCCCAAGTCCTTCAACCTTATCCCCCTCATAAATGCCATGGAAACCACCACCCATGACTCGCGACCCTTCTTAGGTCCCCCTCCATTCTTATCATTAGTTAAGATAGGTTAGATCATAGGGTTAAGACATTAGTCTCCCTTCCATAGCGCTAGGTGTAGTTAACTCTTAGGAGCATTAAGCTTATAGTTTAGGGCTAGGTTAGATTAGCAATTATTTTAACCAATAGGTTATAGTTTAGGTTAAGGTTATTAACCTTAACGAATCAAATCTAGGTCTCCAAAATAGGACCACTCAAAGTTAGAGTCCATACAGGGTTAAACATTCCTGTAAAGGATTCTATTTGGCATCACTAAATTAAGCTTACGGTATACACATGAACATCTTACCTGGCTTAAGGTCTAGGCCTTCCTGATGTTACGATATCTGGTAACCAAAGTCCATTTATCATGATCAGCCTGAGTCAAACTCCGGGATTGATCATTCAACTCATTCAGACCTTGTAACTTTCATAAGGTCAATAAATTTTGTTCATCCTGAATAAGCTTAAAACATTCCTTGGATCAATGCAACTGATCCAAGGCTGAGTCATAAAGATGGATAAATCCACAATTCATCCAGAAATCAAATTGAACTCAAGTGCAAAGAATGAAAGAAACAAAATAGTCTAAGCATATTCTAGCTCACTCAAAGATCTTCAAGAGAAAAGAAGATACAATCCATATCAAGCATGACTTCACAAACCGAAGGAACATGTCCTTATACAGAAGAAATCATATATCAACACTTGAATGCTCTAGAGAAAGTAACAACAGTTCGGGTGTTACATGCTTCCCTCCTAAAAGATTCATCGTCCCGATGATTACATCCTTTGATTTACCTTCAGGTCAATCAATTTATTAGTTCACAATACAAAAGACTATTTCCAACTTGAATAATTCCATAAATCAATGTCATGATACAATTTATTCAACCTGAATAATGTTTGCCTCAAAGCTGGCTTACATAAAGACATGAAAAAGATAAGTTCATAATAATTAATTATTATTTTTGTCAACAGATTCCATTCTATTCAAAAAGAAAGGGAAAAGCAATTTTCATCTCTTCCAGATTTTCCCAAGTTGCACTTTCTTCGTTAAACTGGTCCCACTGGACCTTACATTGCTTTGTATTTCACGATTTCTCAAATGCAATTGGTGAGTTTCCAGCACTCGTGTGGGTTTAACCACGATTATTCCTGGGTCTTGGACCTGCAAGGAATTCCAATTTAAAACATGTGACAAGTCTGAAACGTATTTCTTAAGCAAAGAAATATGGAAAACATCATGCATGCGAGACAAAGCAGGTGGTAATGCTAATCGGTAAGCTATAGGATTGATTATTTTGATAATTTCAAAAGGTCCCACATAACGAGGTGAAAGCTTGGCATCCTTGCCAAAAGTTATAAAACTCTTTTTGGGTTTAACACAAAGAAAAACCTTTTCACCAAGTTCAAACTTTCGATCAACCCGCTTTAGGTCAGCATAGCTCTTCTGCCTATCTGTTGCTTCTTTCAATCATTCATGAATCATCTTAACTTGTTGTTCCATTTTAGTGAGGATTTCTGGTCCAATTACCACTCTATCCTCAATACTATCCCAACTAACAGGGGTTCTGCACTTTCTTCCATAAAGTGCCTCAAAAGGTGCCATTTTAAGAGAAGAGTGATATGTGTTATTGTATGCAAACTCAACTAATGGGAGATACTCTTCCCATTTATACTGTTGATCCATGCAATACATTCGTAACATATCTTCCAACACCTGATTTACTCTCTCAGTTTGTCCATTTGTTTCCGGTGATATGCGGAACTAAAGTTTAGTTTCGTTCCAAGAGCTGTATTAAGTGTTCGCCAAAATCTTGATGTCATTCTAGGGTCCCTGTCAGATATAATCAATTCTGGTACTCTATGTAACCTAAAAATTTTGTGCACGAATCTTTTCGCTAACACTAGAGAATCATCCTTCATATTTCCAGCGATGAAATGAGCTACCTTTGTTAGTTTGTCTACAACTACCAGGATAACATCATGTTTATTT
The DNA here is from genome assembly GCA_018340775.1 of Taxus wallichiana var. yunnanensis. NCBI lineage: Eukaryota > Viridiplantae > Streptophyta > Pinopsida > Cupressales > Taxaceae > Taxus > Taxus wallichiana. The sequence continues at coordinate 142,596,975 of CM031238.1, forward strand.
CTCGACATAGGTAACCCTTGTACAAAGTCCATGCTTATTACTTGCCATTTATACTGCGGTATGCTATGGGGATATAATAGTCCAGCAGGGTGCATGTGTTCTGCCTTAACCCACTGACATTCCAGACAATGAGTCACAAACTCAATAACATCCTTTTTCATTCCTTTCCAGAAGTATTGTTGTTTTAGATCAGCGAGCATTTTAGTAATACCCGGGTGTCCAGAAAAGGGTGAATTATGAAATTCAACTAACAATTTCTTTCTCAAATCGTTTAGCAAAGGTACATATACCCTGTTTTCATAACGTAAGATTCCTTCATTATCAAAATGAAAACCTTTATACCTTTCATCTTTTGGTTCTGCAGCAAGTGCTGCTTTTACTTGCTGAAAGTATATATCAGATTCTGAGGCACTTTTTACCTCATCTTTAAACTGAGTTCTTAATGTTATAAGAGCATAAATGTGCTTCCTACGACTTAGAGCATCTACTACTCTATTCTCTTTTCCTTTGATGTAACTAATATCAAAATCATATTGAGATAAAAACTCTAACCACCTTCATTGTCTTGCATTTAGGTTAGGCTGAGTGAAAATATATTTCAGCCCTAAATGATCAGTTTTCAACTCAAAAGGTTTCCCAAGTAAATAGTGTCTCTATACTTGAAGCGCATGAACAATTGCAGCAAGCTCTAAATCATGAGGGGCATAATTCAGCTCATGTAACTTAAGTTTTCTACTTTCATATGCTATGACTTGGTCATTTTGTAACAAAACACCTCCAAGGCCTTCCCCAGAAGCATCCGTTACAACAGTAAAGTTTCCATTAGGGTCCAGTATAGCCAATATAGGTGCTAAAGTCAACTGGCTTTTCAAAATTTTAAAAGCAGTTTCACACTTATCATTCCAAATAAATTTCCTATCCTTCTTCTGTAATGAAGTTATCGGTGCAGCCACTTTAGAAAAATTCTTTACAAATTTTCTATAATAACCAGCAAGGCCCATGAAGCTTCTTACTTCGTGTACATTCTTTGGTGCAGGCCACTCGGTTATTACCACTATTTTTGAAGGATCCATAGCAATTCCTTCTTTACTAATGACATGACCCAAATAGTGAACTTCAGTATCAAAGAAAGAACATTTGGATAACTTACCGTATAACTTTATTTTTCTCAAAATTTCCAAAACTATCTTTAAATGCTCATTGTGCTCTTCGATACTTTTAGAATATATGAGAATATTGTCTAAGAATACAAGCACAAACTTGTCCAAATATTCTTGAAAGATATTATTCATTAAGTTCATAAAAGTTGTGGGTGCATTAGTTAATCCAAAGGGTAGAACCGTGAATTCATAATGTTCGTACCTGGTTCGGAAAGTTGTTTTATGAATATCTTCTTCTTTAATCCTTAATTGATGATAACCAGATCAAAGATCTATCTTGGAATAAACCGCTGCTCCATGCATCTGATCAAATAGATCATCAATTCTTGGAAGTGGGTATCTGTTCTTAATTGTTGCTTTGTTCAACATCCGATAATCAATACATAGTCTAAGTGTTCCATCTTTCTTTTTTACAAATATTACTGGCACTCCCCAAGGTGAAACACTTGGTCTAATCAAACCCTTAGACAAAAGTTCTTGCAATTGTGCCTTAAGCTCGACTAACTCTGTAGTAGTCATCCGATAAGGTGCCTTAGAAATAGGTTCCGTCCCTGGTTTGATTTCAATGGTGAAGTCAAATTCCCTTTTGGGTGGTAAACCTGGTAATTCCTCCAGAAATACATCCTTGAAACTTTGCAACAGAGGGAAATCGTTTCATGGAATCACCATCTTCTTCTGAAAATTCAGATATCTTTACTGCATATAAGGTACATCCTTTGTTTTTAGCCTTTTTAAGTTGCATAGCTGACAGTTTCCTAACTGAAATTTCCCGTTTCACACCTTGAATCTCTCTGCTTCGCCGATCATATAAACATCTTATATTCTTTTCAAAGCAAGTCTACTTTTGCTTTATGGTCAAACTAACCGATTGACACCGATGACAACGTCATAGATCCCAAAGGTGTAACATAGAGGTCAACTTCTGTGGAAAAGTTTGTAAGTCAAGGACTGCCCCAAAAAGACACATACTCACCGTATGAACAGAGTTATTACCATACTTTGTATACCCAAGATTTATCCATTTTTCCCACTTTTCTTTTAAGTTTAGAAGCAAGTTTACTAGAAATAAAACATTCAATAGCTCATGTATCAAAAAGAATAGTGACATGTATGCCAAATAACTTACCCGAAACTTCTATAGGTGTCACTTGCTTTTCAGCTTGCTTGTCACTCTTCGCAAAGATGTATCTTATGCTGCTGATTATGATCATCCTTCTTCAAAGGGCACTAATTTGTGTAGTGGTCTTTTCCACAATTATAAAGAGCCTCCTACAGTCCCTTTTTAGGCTCAAAATTACTTCCAGCCTTAAAATTATCACGTTGTCCTCCATAGGGCTTCTGCCCATTGTTATAATTTTTGGCAAAACTATCCCTTATATTTCCAGCAGTCTTATTCGTTGTCGTTTTCTTATTATTATCCACTAGAAACTTACTTCTGTTTCCAAACTTTTTCCATGGCCCCTTCTTGGGTGCAAGTGAAGTTGAAGAAGGGTTTACAATCTTCTTCTACACTTCCTCTTTATGAGTAGAAATAGCCTTTAATTTCTGTTCTTGCCTTATGGCTTTTTCAACAACCCCTTCCATAGTGGTTGGGCTATGAACATCGACCTCTCCTCCTATCACGGGATTTAGTCCCATGATGAATTTCTGTATTCTAAACTTCTCGTCAGTTTGATATTGCGGTACATACTTGAGGAGTTTCATAAACCGCTCCCAATATTCAGTTACCATTAGCTTTCCTTGAACTAAGTTCTAGAATTCTGTCATTTTCTGATCATAGAAAATTTGTGGCAGCCAACGTTGCCTAAAATAGCCTTTAAATTGATCCCAAGTGATATTGGTCTCATCAATATTTAGCTCAACTTTACGACTGTCCCACCATGAAGATGCTTCGTGGGAAAGCTGATAGGCTCCCCAAATAGCTTTGGTTTCCTCGAGAAGTTTCTTATTGCAAAGTACTTCTCCATCTCACTGAGTCAGTTCTCAACTCCATCTCCTAATGTGGTGCCATCATATTTAGGTGGACTTATCCTTTTTATATCATTAGTGAGTTCTACTACCAACCTGGCCTTTTTGTTTTCTGGTTGGACAGGTACATTTCCAGTGTTATTACCAACACCCATATCGGGTTGTCCTCAGGAGGTAGCTGATTGTTGTTACCAGCTTCATCATCCTCCTCATTTCCCATTACTTGTTGTTCAAGTATAGCCAAACGATCTCTTGTGTCCAATAGGGCAGCAAGGATCTCATCAAGTTTTTGGGTTGTTTCTGCCCCTCCCTCTGGTGGAGCATTATTTACAACGTTCCCTCTTGTTCTAACCATTTTCTGTTACAAGAAAATTCAGGTTTTTATCAGATTATGGACACAATAGGTCCAAGAGCTGCAACCTTTAGCTCTAATACCAAGATGTAACATTCCCATTTAATACATTAGAACAAGAAATTTTTTTTTTTTATTTTTATTTTTATTTTTCCTAGTTCTAAATACATAATTTAGAATTCACATATCATAATAATCATTCTTATAATGTATAACCATATGCAACATGTAATGAATCGGTATACCACCGATCTATTCATTCCATGACTCGGTAATCTACCGATCTATTCACGATTATCATAGAGTTGCCGCTTCATATCTTAACACTTCACTCTTGTGGTTCTCTTCCCTAATATGGGATTTTAGAATGCTCTATCCAAGGAACCTATCTGAATAATTTTTACCATTATTCATCGGCATCACATCCCTTAGACTAGGTGACATAGGACAACGCAATCAACAGCTTGCGATACTTTGGCCAAAGATTTGAAACATATTGTTCATGTCTCATATTCCTTGACGACATACTCGTCAATCTGGAATACGTCCTTCACCCCACTCTAATGTTATATAGAATGTCTTATACTGACTTCTGTCAGTCTCCCCTGTCCCAAGTCATTCACTCAGGAATGGGTTAATAACATGACACACGTTATAAGGATGCTCTTGAAGACTAGGTAAGCTGACATACTGGGTCAACCACTGTTAACCCCGTGTGTCAAGGTACCCCGAGTCTCAAAGGGCAGCCTCATAACATGACTATGGTCCTAACCAGTCCCAAAGGAAAATCTTGTTCGAGTTTCAGGTGTAAATATTAATGATCAATGCAAAGGGTGTTGCCATATGTCACCTACATTGTTGTATCCTCGAGAAGATCCTAATCTTCTCGAAGGTACAACCCTGTAGTTGACATGTGTCGACATCGTACATAACTTCCTCGGAAATATTTACATAACTTCAAGGAGTTACTTAAGTTGAGTTGAAATTTAATTTAAGACTCTCCTAACCCCGGGTTCAACACCTTTGAGTTTCCTTATGCAATTAAGTTCAATTTCACAGAGATAATTTTAATGAGATTTGAGATCTCGTTGAGGAGTTCATTGGTTCCTAATAATCTTATTCCTCATAATTGGGCAATAGCCCTAAGTCCTCTCATAAGGAAGCTAACTAAACCCGTAAGGGTTTATATCAACTCCGAAGACTAAATATATCTTACTTATTGTTATTAAGACATGGTGATTTAAAACCATCAATTACGTTGCCTTGACTTAGATCATTGTTAGGGAGTAATAGATTACTCTTCCTATTACAACTACCTATTAGGGTGCAGTTTAACCTTAACTTCTCAAAAGGCAGGGACTAATTTCCAATTTAGCCTTATTCATAATATAAAAGAATTACTATTCATTCACGAAGTATTCGGTCACATAATTTTTACAAGGCCTACTTAGAGAATCCAACTAACTCCCATGGTATACAATAATAAAAATGCACTCACATTCATTCAGACCTAAGAAGTTCAATCCAACAAATAAAAATGCAGCCACATAAGTAACAATCTCCCCATTTCATTCATTTCCAGACCATACAATTACAACTTATGCACTTCGGCACATTTGATACAATAATCAACATCAAAAGAATATCTTTCTTCCTATAGTACAATTAGAGAAATCAAGTTGGAATTCATCATAAAAACCAGATTAAACAATCTGAGCATCATATCAGATCTGCGTGCCTTTACCACTTACGATGTCCATCTACAAAAATTGCTAGCACAGGTCAGTTCAGTGAACTGAGCATGATAAGCACTAATTCTTAAAACAATTGCATTCCACCAATTGTTCTCATTAAACAACCTGTTTAAATGAAATCATTTCTTCAAATCCTTAAACATGAATCAGGCTAATCATCTTTCTACAATTCTAATATGACTTTAACGCATAACTCATATTATAGCAAATGATTAAGCCTAAATATTTTTAAGAAGATTCATCATATTTATTAGAAACTACGAAGAACAAAATGAATCCACAACAACCATCCATCTAAAAACCAAGGACAGTAATAATCCAACAAAATTACTCCATTCAAGAATGAATTCCCATTAGTACATGTATCTAACAGATATGCATTTAACAATTCAAGCAAAGAAAGATTACAACCTCCAGCAAGTTCAACTGACGGGATTCCTTTATATTCATAGCATTATTTCAATGACATTGATAAGTATACCAACTTCTACTACTATACTATTTTTATAAAAGTGGATAACCGAACAACTCAAACAGGATAATAATATAACCGTCGATAAGGAAGAAGACTCTGGTCAAGAGTTAGTACTTACCAATCTCTCCTTATAAATTTAACAATCTATTCTTCTTATGCCCGTACCATAGAGTTCACATAAAGATACAAAAGAAGAGAGCACTCATAATTTCCAGACAAGGGAGAGAATATTTTCTTATTCTTAAAGTCATATATCAACATATACTTTACAACTTAGGAGAAAGAAATAGAGGAATTCCGATTTCCATTCCCAACGTTCGGGATCGTACTAATTTCTCAAGAGTAATGCATATACATTCAATCTTGAATTCAATTTAAGGAAGAAGAGAAAGCAAGAAAAATCAACACCCAAGTTTACCATTAGCTCCAATCTGATAGAACTGTTTAAAAAGGTCGCCCTAAGATTCCAAGGGTCTTACAATTGCACATTAACAAAAGACACAGATTGCTATAAATGGAAATACATATACGTACAATATCAGTACTCAATCATGGCCCAAATAAAATAGTCTTCCCTTCACCCAGGACTCGAATCATTCTAGACTACGAGTTAGGGTACCCACTATTATGCTTGCTGATAGGTAACACTATCTATTTCCAGTAGTTACAATGGATAATTTGTAATTGTGTTTCAAGGATACAAAACAAATAGCACTTCCAGTATTACTAAATGATTTCTAATGTTAGATTTCAAGGTCACTACAGACGAAATCAACACAATCCCATCCCTTCCAAGTACAAAACCTGATTTCCATCCATGCAGATCTAGGATTACCCACACGTTATTAAGAATCAGAGTTCCTCAAAGCAAGATTTCTCTCGGTCAGCCGTGTTCCCATTAACCAAGAAAAGTTCGTAAAGAAAACAACAACTACACTAATATTTCATCTTATACATAACCCATAATCGTTGACCATTCAGATCCTTTTCAGAGAGGTGCAGGCTTAAATTTAACATATTTCTTGCACATGCATGACGAATCAATCGAGCTCAAAAGAAGGAACTACGCTTTCATCACAATTCAATTCTATATTCACCAAGCTATTAAGTGATAAAAGAGCTCTTGTGACAAGCATTAATCAATAAATCAACCAAATTTGACACAACAATTCTTTCCATGTCATTCTTCAAACATGAAATCATCCAACGTAATTGTCGACATGGTATAGTTAGAAACTCATTACCTCAGTCGAACAAGAGACTAAGAAACAACATATACAGTGGTTGAACCCTTATGTAAACACAACACGATTTCAACCGTAAGTCGAATCAACATGTAAACACAAGTAAGGACTTCAACTCAAGTCAAATTCATATGAAAACACTACAATGACCTCAAATGTAAGTCGAATCAATAAAGTAATCACAAAGAAAGGACTTCAATGTAAGTCGAACCAACATGTAAACACAGCAAGGACTTCAACAGAAGTTGAATCCATATGAAAACACTGCAAGGACTTCAATAGGGTCTACGTATAACCAGGGATTCCCAAATCAACAAGAAAAGAAGAAAACCAATACATTGCTACCAGTCAAGCCAACTGTACAAAAAAATCATCTGAATAGAGTTGTTCTAATGAAAGAATTTAAAGGAAAGCAAGATTTTTAAAAGTTAGGGCCTATCATGCCTGATAGTGTCACTTAAAAATTTGAAGAAGACCTCTGAATGTGCTCACACCTTCTCTTCTTCTTCCCGATAGAGAAGGGAGCTATAAATTCTCAAAGTTGCCATGCAACACAAAGTAGACGATTGGTTCGAAGAACCAAGTAGATTGCTCAAGCAGTGAAAAATAGAATGCATGAAAAACCAAACAACCAAACAATATTCCATTTGCATACCTTCCCAAGCAATCTGCACTTAGGAACCAAAGTTAATTAATTGCATTAACTACCATCCTCCCGCCTATTCTCCATTGCCACCGACCGCCAAAATTGGTGATCACCAAAAGAAAACAAACAAACACTCCCATACTTGGTGATACTGCCATGTCAGGTCACATTAGCCATTTGTAACCTCCGCCAAATATGACAGCATCCCAAGTCCTTCAACCTTATCCCCCTCATAAATGCCATGGAAACCACCACCCATGACTCGCGACCCTTCTTAGGTCCCCCTCCATTCTTATCATTAGTTAAGATAGGTTAGATCATAGGGTTAAGACATTAGTCTCACTTCCATAGCGCTAGGTGTAGTTAACTCTTAGGAGCATTAAGCTTATAGTTTAGGGCTAGGTTAGATTAGCAATTATTTTAACCAATAGGTTATAGTTTAGGTTAAGACTATTAACCTTAACGAATCTAGTCTAGGTCTCCAAAATAGGACCAATCAGTGTTAGAGTCCATACAGGATAAAACATTCCTGTAAAGGATTCTATTTGGCATCACTAAACATGAACATCTTACCTGGCTTAAGGTCTAGGCCTTCCCGATGTTACGATATCTGGAACCAAATTCCATTTATCATGATCAGCCTGAGTTAAACTCCGGATTGATCATTCAAAACTCATTCAGACCTTGTAACTTTCGTAAGGTCAATAAATTTTGTTCATCCTGAATAAACTTAAAACATTCCTTGGATCAATGCAACTCGATCCAAGGCCGAGTCATTAAGATTGGTAAATCCACAATTCATCCAGAAAGCAAATTGAACTCAAGTGCGAAGAATAAAAGAAACAAAAGAGTCCAAGCATATTCTGGCTCAGTCAAAGATCTTCAAGAGAAAAGAAGATACAATCCATATCAAGCATGACTTCACAAACCGAAGGAACATGTCCTTATACATAAGAAATCATATATCAACACTTGAATGCTCAGGAGAAAGTAACAACAGTTCAGGGTGTTACAATAACCTAGTGTGAGACAACATGACTATTTGACAAGAGATTTAAGATCAAAATAGGAAATTCCATGACCAAAAAGTTATGTTTTTTTCTTTTTGTATTTTTTTAATAGAATGATTGATGTAGGAATTATATATGGGATGAGTAGATTATCTCCTTGAGGTCTTCGTGAAGTTGATGGATGTGGGAAGATTTAGAATATTTTATTTTATTTTTTGTAAGAATAGTCTTTTTTTTATGATAGACTATGTACAATATGGCTAGCTTTGTATATTTGTCCTTTGAAGTAGTCTAATTATATAAGTGGGATAGAAAAAGTAAATGTCTTTTTAAGGGAGTCATCATTTTTTAGAAGTTTGACTCAAGGATTTTATTCTCATTTTACTTTTGAAAATGTTTTACTTTTGGACATTTAGGTCATGGACAAGACTATAGAAAATGATAGGCTCTTGAGTTGAAGAAAAACCATAACACAAAGAGGTTAAATATGAAAGATAAGGTTTAATTGATGAACAACCATGGGATTCCATCTTGAAAAATACATAAATTATCCATCGTAATCATGCTATGAGTAGATCCACAGACTCATATTGAAGATAAGGCTGAAAATTGATAGGTAATCACGTGATTCTTGTTTAGTCGCTGATGCTTAAAATAGGTAAAATGGAAGGTGAATGGTGCTCAAGAGACGAGTATTTTAACTATAAAAATGTGATATAGGACTTTATTCAACAATATAATGGTCGAAGATGCAAGGCATTGAGGGGCTCGTGTTCAGTTTACCTTCGAGTGAAGAAAACGATAAACACACGATCCATAAGTATGAGTAATGATATAGGGTCCAAGCCAATTAGGAGAAAACTTTTCCCATTTACTTTTCTCGTCTTTTGTTACATGTTTATTTTCCTTTAGGACGAGGTCGCCAACCTGGAAGGTTTGTTTATGGACACATTTATCATAGGCACATTCAATACCTTTTTGGTAGATTTGTAGGTGATCAAGAGCATTGAGATGACGTTCGTCTAATAAATCAAGTTGTGTCAAACGGTCTTGATGAAAGTCATCATTGTTGAGCATCTCTTTGAGTGAGATACGAAGAGATGGAATCTGGAATTCAATATGTAGAACATCCTTTGTACCATAGACCAAAGAGAAAGGTGTGGAAGCAGTTGAGGTATGAATACGATGTGATAATCCCATAAGGTAAAAGGAATATGCGTATGCCAATCCTTTCCAATATCTTCAATTACTTTCATAAGAATTTTGTTTAAGGTTTTTTTGGTTGATTCTACTTGGCCATTTGTTTGAGGGTAGTAAGGTGAAGAAAAATGAGTTGAATGTCAAAGGCATCATAGAGTTTCTGTAGGGTTTTGTTTTTGAATTGTTTTCTCGTTATTAGTGATGAGACAATGAGGAACACCAAAGTGAAAAATGATGTGATGGTTGATGAATTCACATATTTTCTCGACTTTTGTAGAAATAAGAGGTATGGATTCTACCCATTTAGTGTAGTATTCAGTAGTGGTAATAATCCATTAATGACATTGGGAAGAATGAGGATTGATCTCTCCGACAAGATCCAAACCCCATTGAGAGAAAGGAAAAGGTCTCGTGCGACTTGTAAGGTGTGACTAGGTGTGTGATGAAGATTAGCATGTTTCTAGCACTTCACACAATGTTTGACATAATCACAACAATCATGGTTTAAGGTTGGCCAATAATAGCCCAAGCAGAGAAAGTGTTTAACGAAAGCTAAACCACTGAAGTGACCTCCACAAATTTCATCTTGAACTTCCTTGATTGTGTAGGAAACTTTTGAAATTGTAAGGCATCGTAAGAGGATATTTTCAAATCCATGTTTATAAAGAAGAAAACCCATGATGACATAGCGAGAGAAACTTTTGAGAAAGACTCGTCCATTGTGAGTAAGATATGGAGGTAAAATTGAAAAGGAAAAGTAATCCACAAACTATTTATACCAAAGGTCACGTGGGTCAATTTCAATGGTTCCAACAAGGTTGATGTCTCAAAATAGATAAGAAGGTGATTGCAACCTTTTTACTGTGACAAATATTTTTGAGTCAGAGGGTAAATGAGGGATTTGAGAACCAAGACAAGTCATAGTATCCATAAATTTATTAGTGGAATGCGGTGTTGTTTGAAGTTAAAAATGGTCAAAGGTAGTCAAAAGGATGTCCACATGATGCTTATAATTTTGGAGTATTTCATTACGACATTGGTATATACCATTCACTTGGTTTACAACCAGTTGGGAATTGTAAAAGATATTAATTGATTTAACATCTAAGGTGATGGCGGCTTGAAGACCTAATATGAGTGCTTCATATTTGGTGATATTGTTAGTACAATCAAAATCTAATTTGAAAGATAATGGCATAGGCTCACCATCAAGAGGAATGAGGATAACACCTACACCACCCCCATGCTGACATTTGGAACCATCAAAGAATAAGGTCATTTGGTAAATGGTATCATCCAAAGAGAGGGTAATGATGGATTTGTGTCGAAATCGGTTACATGATTGATTTATGGAGAGGGGCGTATCTTCTAGTTGGTTAGCGATGGTTTGTCCTTTGATATATTTTTGATGAGTGAATTCAAGGTCTAGGTCTGCAAGAAGCATGAGCCAATGTGCAGCATGTTGATGTTGGCGGGGGCTAGGCATACATGTAATGTAAGGGGTCAGTATTGGTGACAACAAAGGTTTTTTGGTTGAGTAGGTAATGTCAAAGTTTAGTGGTGACAAAAACTAAGGCTACGTAGATTTTTTCAGCATGAGTGTATCTGGTTTTGTAGCATAAAAGTGTACAACTTATTTAATAAATTGTCCGTTCCCTATGTTGATCATCGTGATGAGCGAGCATGGCACCCAATGAATGATCAGTAGAAGAAATGTAAAGGTAAAATGGTTGGTCATCATTAGGTGGAATGAGCACAAGGGGTTGGAGGAGGTATTTTTTTAAGGCCTCAAAGGCTTTTTGGCATTCATCATCCCATTTGAAGGAGAAATCCTTTTTGAGGAGATGATGAAATGAATGGTGGTGGTCGGAAAGCTTTGAAATAAAACAACGAATAGATTGCAAATTGCCTTGCAAACTACGTAGTTGACGAAGGTTAGTAGGAGGAGGAATTTCGATAATAGCCTTGATTTTAGTGGGATCAAATTTTATTCCACGCAAAGAAATAATAAAACCAAGGATCTTTCTAGAGAGAACAACAAAGACACACTTCTTAGGTCGAAGGCTAACATAGTACTTGATGAGGCGGTTGAAGATGACCTTAAGGACAAGAAGGTGATCATCCCAATGTTTGGATTTGGCAAGAAGATCATCACCATAATATTCCAATATACAATGCATAATCTCATTAAATATATAATTCATAGCCCACTGATATGTGGCACCAACATTTTTAGGGCCAAAATTCATGAAAAAAATAGCAAAAGGTCCCCTAAAGAGTGATGAAGGAAGTTTTGTGTTGATCTTCCGGGGAAACTAATATTTGGTTATAACCTAGGAAAATGTCCATGAGGGATAACATCTCATGACCGGTGGTGAGATCAACTTATTGGTCAATACTAGGTAGAGGAAAATCATCTCTATGGAAAGCTAAGTTAAGGTCACGTAAATATGTACAAATGTGGATTCCCCCTGTCACTTTTGTGATAGGAACAATGTTAGAGATTGATTGGGATAATAAATAGGTAGGAGGAAGGAAACCAAAAGAAGGCACTCGGTTTATTCTTTGACAAGAATGAAAATGCAAGGATTGATTTTCCGCAGCTTCTATTTTATGAGTTTGGCTTCAGGAATAATTATGATATTTTGGACCAAAATGTTTGGGTCAATACCAGCCATATCAACATAGGACCAAGAAAAAGTGTTGCTATGATCTTGGAGGAAAGAATTAAAAGCTTCTTGTTCAACATCATCTAAAGATTGGCCTATATTTAGAATATGTGGGTCATCCTTAGTGTTAATATTGATTTCGATGGTCGATTCATTTATCATGGTTTGTGTCTCAGAAGGTAACGACCAGTGAATATACAAATCTTCTGCATCAAGGTAGGTGAGAATAAACTCATCATCTTGACATTGAACATCGTTATTAAAAGGTGTATCATCATCAATCATGTCGTAATACCGGAAAGGAAGAGAAGAGGGAGCCTCGCCATCTTGTTGATAAGTCAGAGGTCCTAGGGAAATGGTGTTCATGAAAAAAAAGTTAGGAGGAATGGATTCTAGATCTATAGACTCCGTAGGTGAAGGTGGTGAAGTTGGTAAATGGGGTGAAGGATATTTTTCGTCTTCAATGAGTTCAATGTGGGTATTCTTGGAAGATGGTTTGGCAAAGACAATACCACTTCAGTTTTTATGTTTACGTGTGGTGCACGGATAACAATATGTCGTCCTTATTCATAGAAACCAAAGCTAAAACCCTTCCATGCTCAATGATGGAGGAAGGTGTGGGTGAAGTGGCAGTTGGTGAGAGATCGAAGGCTAGATGAAAATGGTCACGTCTGGTAGGTGGCTCGGGCGAGTAGGTAAAATTATTAAGTCTCCCATACATTAAGTTGGTGAAAAGGTGGGGAGGACCGTAAGGGAAAAAATCACCTATGCGGTGATCATAACGGGAATGTTGATGAAGGTTACCATACTCTTGAGGAGTAAGGAATGTATCGATTTTGTACAAGTGGTACTCCCTAGAGTGAGACGTTGAAAAACACCTTCTAAGGGATCGGTAGTTGGTATGTGGGTAGTGGAAATGGAAGAATTACGAGATGGTGAAGAAGAAGCATTGGTTGGTTGAGACATATATGGGTTAGCTATGGAGGTTGCAGCTGCAATGGGAATAGAGGAGTTATGTGTGGAAGAGGGAGCGACAATGTTGGTGGAAGGGCATGTGGGTGAAGGAGAGGTGGTGGCGGTGGAAGATGCCTTAACTGGTATAAGGACATCATTAGGTCTATACAACATGTTACAGGTTTTGAATGGTGAAGGGTCAACTGGAATGGTATAGTTATGTCCTTCATGTTCAAATTTTACACAACGATGTAAGGTTGAAGGAACACAACCCATGACGTGGATCCAAGGTCAGCCAAGCAACAGTTGTACTAGAATTCCCCCTCTAAGATGTAGAATAATTCAGAATGGTATGAGGGCCCACACGAATGTGGAGAATGATGGTGCCAAGGGTTGAAGTTATGGCATCATTGAATGAACACAACATAATTGGGTTATTATGCATGTAATTGGTGGGGATGCACATTTGGTTGTACGCATGGGAAGAGATAATGTTGATGTTGGCACCGCCATCGATCATAACATGTCAACGCGTATATTTTTAATATAGATGGAGATGAATAGGGAGGGATCAAGATCATCTAATTGGAGAGGTACAATCTCATCATCAGAGAAACTAAGAGCGACTACTTGATGAGTGGTAGTGGATGCAGAGGAAGGGGACGAAGTGGTGAGAGATGCCACAGAGTTGGGTCATTAGGTAAAACCTCAATAGATTACAGAACCTCCATGAGGGCCTATCGGTGAGACTTAGAGGTTTGGACAAGGTCATAAAATTACATTTTGAGAGGAGATTGGTGAAAGTTTTTTATCAATGTATGATGGGTTATCCCATCGAAATAGGTATGTGGGTCCTCAAATGGTAATTCTTAGTACGGGTGCAAATGGTATATTGGGCATAGGATTGGTGGATGGGCTAGTTGCTTTCTCATTTCCTTTGTATTTCTCGTGGTTCACTTTAAGAAGCCTTTGGAAAAAGGAGGTGGAAAATCCCCGGCGAATATTCCTTTGGCAGCATTCACAACAAAGGTGAATTTTCATAGGTTTCTGCAGAAAAATTCACCTGGCAGGTCCATGAGACACGAAAGCAAGTGTGAAAGTCACATGACAAAGAAGGCACTATTGATGGGTGTTAACCACATCTTGTTGTTGCATGACAACAAGGTGTTGTTGACGGGCATCAACAACATCTTGTTGTCACGCAACAATAAGGAATTGTTGACACCCATCAACAATGCCTCACTATCGCACGACATCAAGATGTGGTTGACACCCATAAATAGTGCCTTCATCGTCACATGACATCAAGGCATTGTTGACAAATGTCAACAATGCCTTGTTATTACGTGACAGTAAGGCATTGTTGATTCCCATCAACTACCATGAAACCCTAATTTTCACTATAAATACCAACCCGTCCCTCATTTTTGCGCTCTGTTGCCAGATACTAATTTTTTTCCTTCTCCAACCTCCTTTTATGTAGGTATCATACGTACTTTGACATCAATTACAATCAAAGTCATGGCTTCTAGTGCCCAAGATGAACCCCAGGATCCAACGCACCCAGAGCCTCCAAGGGAAAGATTCAATATAGAAGTGCCATGTGCCCCCACATACATGGAGTTATAGAAACGAATGAAGAATACAAGAATTCCATAGTAGCATCCGAATTCGAAGGGCTTGTTAGCATGCCATAGTTTGAGGTTGACCACCAGACTCTTAACTACCTACTTTCATCCTACAATACATAAAACAATACTTTTACTGTTACATTGGAAGATCGGCATACATTCTCCTTTGGTGTTGAACCTATTGATATCCATCGATTGACAGGCCTCCCATTTAAAAATGTGCCGATAGTAACAACCAAAGCAACCCTCACTGACAATGACAAGATTTTCCTCGAATCTAGTTATGGTTTCAATGTTGATTGTAAGTATAATTTGCTCTCATTTGAATGTTTTTTTATATTAATTCAAATTGATTATGATTCTGATGACTTTTACAGCTCATGTCAGCAAATCAAGATGTGGAGTGGATATGCAAGATGTTGCACACCACTTTCTTGTTGCTTTGATTTCTCTCTGTTTCAAGCTCGAATTATTATGCAGGGTCAAAAACTTACATTCCAAATTGGGTTGTTGCATACATTCTTGCAACAATTGGAAATCAAAAATTTGACTGGTGCACATTTTTATCAAACAAGATAAAGGCAGACATTAACTATGCAACAATTTCAGAAAAACTAGTTATTCATTCAACCAACTATCTCCTAGCTCTTTATTATGAGGCTTACTATAATTTAAAAAATCAACCAACTCCAACTTGCACAAACGAGACAATGAAGAATTTGTCAATTCCAATTGAGGAACAACAGTAAATTTTAATCATTCATATTCCATCTTTAGTATTTACCAAGTGTAGTCATTTTTAAGTTTTTGATTGAATGTTTTTTGTATGCAGAAAAGATTTATGGAGTCACTTCCATGAAAAAAAGTTGCATCGAGAGGAAGAGGCCAACAACATGCTAAGGCCTCGGGAGAATCACAATCTAAAATTGAAGTTCACACATCAGATGATGGCCAAGTATTTGCATTAACGAAACGATAGAGACGTAATACCCTTAACATTCAAAGTAGGGTTCATTACATTTTGATTCTACCATATAATGATTTACCATCTTGAATTGACATGTAGTTGCTGCACTTGCAGGGACTTTCGACTACACGCATGCTTCAAAGCAAGCATCACCAACTCACTCGGTACAATCTCATGTAATTGTCAAATCTCAATAGAATTACCACCATCAACTCCAACTGAATCCATTCAAACTCTTGTCACAAAATCAATTCGTACCACAACAAAATCCCATTCAACAAGGTATGAATTCATTTATTTTGTGATTTTTAAAAATAATTTTACATATTTTTTAGTAATTTCTAATGATTTGGTTCTTGATGTTCAAAGTTGATAGCAATCCTTTGTCTTCCACTCAAAATCTACAAACCCCACCTACTCAATTAACCCCATAATTACAATTCAAAATTCCGATAAGAGGTTCAGGACAAAATACCATTGGTAAACGCATGCCATTGATTCCGCCCCTAATGGGACACTAAACATTCCCTCCTCATTCGTTATTCCGACCCTCTCTCTCGTTGTTGTCCCACTGCAACAGGCAATCAGTTTTGAATCAAATAAATTTAGATGAAGATTATTTGGGCATTGATAGCAGTGACCCAACTGGTTTTTTTAACACACATGATATGATTCAGGGCCAGTAGGTATATTTCCATCTCAATGTACTTTTAAATTTAATTAAATTTTCAACATTTCAATTTCAATTTTAATATGAATTTCTATTATTGCTTTTAGGATCAACGCTCCCAAAAGGAAAAAGATGCATCGACATTGCTCAAACTAAAAGCTGTCATACTTCTCCTTCAAAATCATCCTCTTCTGATATAGATAGTGATGACTTGCCAACATTTCCTTTGGAGAACTTGATTGGCTATGATTGTCAATCCCACATGAATGAATTTATCATGCCTCAAATCAGTGAGCTCATTCAATGGGAGAGAAGGGAAAAATTATTAATATCTGAGATAGTAAGTCAATCATTGGCAAAGAGAGAGATTATTTGCAATAGTCAAAAATCAACCCGCAAAGATGGATGCATTATTCATCAGAGCTAAAAGTGGGACTGTTGCATATAACAACACCTATAACGACAATATTTTAGATAAAGTATTAAATAGATTGGAAAATATCAGTTCTGAGGCCCAGGCCTATTTCAATAAATGGTCCAAGGACAAGGAGATGGCGGTGATTGCAAATGCTGAAAGAGATAGAGCTATCGTAAGTATAATCAGTTTGAATTTTTTTATTAATTTCAATTAAAATTAGTTTTTTAATATGTTTAATTGACTTCACTCTTTGTTGCAACTGAAATATGAAAATTTAAAGAGTCAAGCTAAGGTGTTCCAAGTTCACTTGGAAACGGCCAAGAACAGTTTATCCGCAACAATTAAGATGAAAGAAAATATTGTTTTGGTTAATAAACAAAACAATACACTTAAGCGGATAATTAAAGAGAATGGCTATGACCCTGAGATTTTATTCAAAGAAAAGGCAGCGGCAGATCCTTCTTTGACATCCCATGGAGATTCTACAAAGGAAGAAGAAGCAATCATCAAGAACCTAGAAATGACTGTTGAGGATCTGATTAGTTCGGGGATAATTGAGGGAAGGAATACAGTAGGGTCTGGTGAAAATGTTAAGGGTTGAGCCTTGAGGATTGGGGAACCTCAAAATTGAAACTTTAAATATTTTATATACAGAAGAATGAAAGTTGATACTTGGATATTTGTTTAATTTGAAGTTTGGATTTAAACTTTATGCAATATTATCTCTCCTTGCAATGATGGTCATAGTTACATTTATCATTAGATGTGGATAATGAAATTAGAGTAGATGTGGTTATAGTTATTATCCATTTATTCATTTGAATGTGGATAATGAAATTAAATTAGATGTGGTTATAATTATTATTAATTATCCATTTATTCATTTAGAATGTGGATAATGAAATTAGAGTAGATATGGATGATGATGAATTGTATGTGACCAGATGAATTGTATGCACTTATATTTTTATATAGAACTTCTATATGGATATTTCATTGATGTATGATGCATAATCATGATACATGGATTTAAACTTTATGCAATATTATCTCTTCTTGCATGTGGATAATGAAATTAGAGTAGATGTGGTTATAGTTATTATCCATTTATTCATTTGAATGTGGATAATGAAATTAGAGTAGATATGGATGATGATGAATTGTATGTGACCAGATGAATTGTATGCAATATTATCTCTGCTTGCAATGAAGGTCATAGTTACATTTATCATTACATGTGGGTGATGACATCTAATATTTTTGATGAAATTAGAATGTAGTGTTATGTGGAAATAGGATGTGGATGTCTTGAATCTTGATAATGAAATTAGAGTAGATATGGATGATGATGAATTGTATGTGACTAGATGATGATATGGATAATTGTTTTAAGAAAATTAAGAATGTGGTGTGACAGATACATCTTAATACAGTAAGGGCTTCTTCTCTATATTTTAAATTTCGAACTCTTTAATATGTATATCATTTCTTCACATTTAATTTGAATTGAAACGACAAAACTCAAAGGAAAAAAATTGTGGTATGACACAGATATCTTAATACCGTAAATTCTACTTCACATTTAAAACTATGGCTAAGATAGGGTTTAAGGTACCTCTTGTCTTCTTGAGCAAGCTAGGGGACCTTCGATTCTCAGGAATTCAACACAAAAATGGATAAGGATTAGAATAAAAATGGGTGAGTTGCCTGATAATCTCAGTCCCAAGAAGCGAGAGCTTCCTTGGATGGATGTCAACTCACGTATTTCATAAACATCAATGAAATGAAGAGATTAAAATGTAGAATCCAGATCTAACCTGTTCATATCGAAGGCGACACAAATATCAAGAATGCACTGTAGAGTGGACAACAACTGTATCTGAGCTTTGAAGACCTTGCAAAATACAACATCAAAGTGGTTTGAAAATTAAAAATACCAATGAAATAAATCTGATTTTAGTAAATGATGGTATTTGAATAAATGTAAATATTCATACCTGTAACATCTTTGATGATAACTACAGATCAAAAATAGCCTCCTCAGTCAATATTTGCATTTGTAGAATTACAATGGTATTTATGTAAAAGTCTAAATAATTAAATTAGAATCTATTTATATGAAATTGAATAAATAAGAATAGTTAAAGTGTAATGTCAAGGTGATACCTATTTAAAGCTGAAATAATCCATTTTCAATATCTTCTTCGTATTCAATATTTGCATCTCCAGAGTTTGAAGATGAACCAATTTTAGTCTCATCGTTGAGATTACTTGGACTTGCAATAGTATTATTTACACCTTTTCTTTCAGCAAGGGAATTCCAATGTGCAATAGCTCTATCAAAAGGAAAGGTTTCCAAAGAGTAGCGAGAAACATAACACCTTATGCAACTTTCAAGATTTTTATCCAACTTGTTTCTCAGTTTTGATTTAATAAAAGATAAAGCACTGAAAACTCTTTCATCCTCCATGGATCCCAAAATCATTATTTGGCACAACTCGTACAACTAAAAATATTCACTAATGTCTTCCTGTAACACACTACTTTGGTATATTTTTTTCCAGAGCCTTGTAATAGCACCACTCTTTGAAGGTTCGTCTAAGAGTTTATACTGTGACCTCATTGTCGTTGCAAAATTAGTTGATTGAGTCTTTATTAAATCAACATTCAGTATACCTTTTATTTCAATACCCTCAACCTCTGATGTATTTCCGAAATGGTCCAATATTGTACCCATGTATTTATGAAAAAGCTTACCTACAAAATCAGCATGGCCACCTTCTGTATTCCAAAAATTTGGATTCATCACACCCATGGCTTCAAGAATTTTGTCTTGGCTGAAACATTCTCTAATTTTTGATGCTAAGGATTCTGTAATTTTTCTGAGTTTTATTCTTGTTTCAATTACTATAGAATCAAACAGATTTCATGTCACAGGAACTTCTTCTTTTCCGTTGATGTAACGTCTTTACTTTTTGCAGAATGTGTAGTGGTATCTCTTTCCGCTAACATGGATACAGAGGTGATCATGGATATTAAATCTCAAAAATTTATTGGGATGGTTAAGATCCAATAAAAAGTTTCTAGTTATCAAATACATGTGTATCAAAACAATGGGAAGTGTACAAGGCATCAAGACTCATACATACCATTTTTCTCATCCGTATAAAATCAACAATATAGGTTAATCTACCTTGTGCATGTTTCATCAATGTATTGATCTCCTGCAACATTGGAAGAATGCCTACCAATGTAAGCAATGTCTCCAAATCAGTTAGACGGAACAACAAGTCCCTCACCCTATCAATTTCATGACGATATTTGTGCATGAAACCAACCAACGAAGGATACTCCTCACGCACTCTGCATGCAGGCTCATACAACGAAATCCACCTTGTCTCAACATCCTTCAGAAGTTTTTTGCCATCTGTAATACCTATGGAAAATTTCAAAACTCAAGAAATCACTTTGGGTTGCTTTCCATATAGGCATGTAGTTCTCTTATAAGGTCTTCTACTTTTGCAACGTTTTCATATTTGCTAATGATTTTATATGCTAAATTCATTCTGTGAGCCATACAGTGAATTGCTAGCATATAAGGGGTGACTGATGTTTGTAATTGAACACACAACCTAGTTCTATGACCCTGCATGACTAATGCCCCATCTACTCCCACACATACCAACTTCATAGAAATTTCATTCGCAGTCATGCCAAAAATTCTTTCAAAAGAGAAATAACTAGTTTATATAGGTTTTTGCATTGTAATTTTCAACTATTTTTGAACACCCAACAGGTGTGGATTCCTCATATGATTTTCTAAAGTGTAAACATGGATACATACCCATGTGGTGTTGTCAACAACGGTCACTTCATCAATTGACAAAGAGATCAAATTTGCATTTTTTACACACCCTTTCAAATCTTCCTGTTCAATCATAACAAGGCATTTAGCCATTTCCCATGCACTATTGTCTGACTAGTGAGACTGGGAAACATTCTCGCATTCCATTATATTGATACAAAGGTTTGAAATTGATGAATCCAAAATCGGTATTCCTTTTGTAAGGATGTGGAGTAAAGTAGAAAATCAGTATGAGTTTAGCACAAAAATTTTATCGATTCATCTTACCAATTTGTGTTGTGATCGTTCTTCCATTTTCTACGAGAATTTTGCATCTTTTCTCGATCACCTCATATTACATAGCATATTTCACATGCATGCATTCTTTTTCAATTTTCCATATTTGTGTTTTTATTTTCTTTCCATCTTCCCAGCTTAAATTGAAATATTTTTTCCACAAAGTGTTTTTCAATTGTGTCCAACTTTAGTTGCATTTTTGTTGCCCTCCCATTTTCCACGTACATATTGTATATGTACATTCTGATGAAAATTCTTTGGAATTGGCTAGTTGTACAGGTTCAATAAATGGAAATTTTACAGCCCAGTCAAACTTGTATGCCCTATTAAGCATCCACATATTCCTGTTCATATTCACATTTTTATTTTTACATGCAGAGCTTTCAGGAATATCACGATCATCAGGTTTCCTTTTCCGTGTACCACTAGTTGCATTTGAATTTTGTGTTGCATTTTACACTACTGGAATATCTTCAAGCCCTGACATGGTATCATTATAGGTGTCATTTGGATGATATTGAGTAGAATACATGTCCACTTCAATAACACCTTCCACACGATCATGCTCGATTGATTTCAAGTGGGAGCTCTATGAGTGCTTGCGGTTCATTGTATCTAAACCAACGAGTTTCCAAAATTATTAAATAAAGACTTCTCAAGATATTTTTGTAACTTGTTGGGTGTTCTGAACACTAGTAGCTTCCATTGTTCCCTTTCATGTGTCAACAAATGAAACTTGTCGCACGTCAATAACATATTTCCCTGTTGCACATCAAAAGGTTATTCTTGTCTCCTATCGGCGATAACCTTCTTATCACCCGTCAAGAGATCCATTTTGTCGCTCGTTGTGACAGATCTTGTTTGTCACCCTTCAATAGATCCTTCTTGTTTCCGTCAACAGATCCTACTTGTCACCCATTAATAGATCCTTCTTGTCACCCGTCAACATATCCTTCTTGTCACCCATCAACATCCTTCTTATCACCCGTCAACAAATCCTTCTTGTCACCCGTCAATAGACCTTGTTTGTTGCTGTCAACAGATCCTACTTTTCACCCGTCCACACACCCTTCTTGTCACCCATCTAAAGAGTCTTCTTGTCACCCGTCCTCAGAGCCTTCTTGTCGCATGTCTGAAAAATTGTACTTTTGTGTACTAGAAATTTGGAATCTGTTGCTTCGCAAGTTATGTAATTGATAATAGATATGCCCCCAGGTGGAACGTGGAATGAGTTAGCAAGTAGTGTTCTACCCGATGAATAATATAGGATTATATAGGGGATATTATAAAGAGGTAGGCAAAGCTGACCCTAAAAAAATTGAACTTTAATTTTTAGGCGAACATGTCAAGACCCGCGCTAGAAAATTCACCTTTTAATTTTTTTCTAAAATGGAATATTCGCCATATTACGATTATTCACCACTAAAAATCCATGGTATTTCTTGGTGTGAGTGGAAATGCTAACCATATTAATATGGGGTGAGGGAGCAACTGAGTCATGATAAGTGTAGCAATAAGATGGGAAATAGAATGATGAGGGCATATACTGGTGTTGTGCAAAGAAGGCAGTGCATTGACATTTGGGTGGTGGTTTGGCTAGCTCTCTTATGTGGACCATATTGATCTCGAATGTTAGAGGTGGATAAAAGGGTTATGGAGGTGGAGATGAAGGTCACTGGATAGGTAAGGGATGAGGGTGTGTGGTGATAGGTGAAGGGGGAATATGGTCCTTTTCTAAAAGATCATTGTCATCAAAGTTTTTTTTTCAGGAGGACATAATTGGACTAGAACGGTCTTTAGAGCCTGACAATTTTCTACATCATGCCCTAGTACATGATGATAGGTGTAATTTTTGTATCATCAAACACTACCGGTTTAGGTTTGAGTGGTTCATAAGGTCTAAGTGGCGGTAATGTGATGACAAATGTCTCTAAAAGGTTTGTTAAGATGTTGGTATAAGACCCTTCCAATGGATCATAATGGGAGGTAAGTGTGGGTCGAGATGGAGGTGTGAGTGATTTTGGTGGGAGAGGCATCATGGGAGGTGGAATCGAGAGGTGGAATAGGTTTGATCACTGGTTTGGTAGGTTATACTATTTGAGGTTTGGGTTGCACCTTCTTGGGTAAAGGTGTAGTAGATGAGATAGCAATAGAAGGTGTTGTAGGTTTGACTACCTCTTTGGAGGGTAGTTGGTTTTTCAACTTTGGTTGCACCTTCCTGGGTAAAGGTGAAGATGGTGTGCATGATGTAGAAGGGAAGGAAGATAACGAAGGGGATGGGTTAGCCAAGGTGATAATAGAGGTGCGGTGAAGGTTTTTGGAAGAGGTGAGGTGGAGGGTATTGGTTGAAGAGTGGGGAATACCATATGTAGGGACGAGGCTACTGGAAGAGGTGTGGGTATAGGTGGTAATTAGGTTACAGGAGACAAAAAAAGTGTACGCTATGTAGGTAAGTTACGTGTAATGTTTATGATGAGGGGATGGGCTGTTGTATTTTTAGTTTACCCTGGGTAGAAGGTTTCTTGGCCAAAGTGGATAGGTGGGGTCCTAGGATAGATGGAAGTGGTGAAGGTGACAAAGGAGTAGTAGGAAAAACCGGTGTATATGGCCTAGAAGGTTGGGTCTTTCTTTTAGGTGAAGGTATGGTTTTTGTGTGAGATTCTCCGAGGATGTGGATAAACCCAATTTGAAAGGAGGATGGACTACGCTTGATGTCGGCATGAATCCCAATGTGGTGATGGTTCTAGATGTGGGGAAGGTGTAGGTGCAGGTAGGTTCTTAGGCATATGAACAGGTTTGATTGTTGGTAAGAGTTTAGGTGTAGGCAAGGGTGATGAAGAAGATGCCATTATAACAGGCTTGGGCATGGTTGATCCGTTGTCTGAAATACCTGTGGATAAATCATAGAGGTATCAATAGATGACATTTGCATTTGGGTTGAAAAAGGTAACCGAAGGCCTCTCGAAAGCATGGAATTATCAACATAATCCAAGTGGTTGGCTAGGCGTGAAAACAACATTTTTGTAGGAAGAGATGATATTTACTTGTTGGTAATCCTTGTAAAAAAATTCTATAAGATAGGAACCGGTTAGCTTCCAAATCTATGCATAAGAGAGCCAAGAGAAAATCAACAAGGTCTTGGAAGGCTAATGGGGAATGGTCACCAATAGGCAGTGGTGCTTTTAAAGGATCCCCTATGGGTAGGGGAGATGATGGGTAGGATGAGGTAGGTTCCTCTTTCGGTGGAGAGGAAGGTGAGCATGAATCTCCCATGGGTAAGAGAGTTAACACTATAGGTTTTTTATTAGGTTATGAGGTGAGTGGTGAAACGACATTGACATATATTATGGACTCCTCCATGGGTGAAGGGGAGATGAAGGGGACTCCTTTGTGGGTGAAGGAGTAGATGAAATAGGTTCCTCCATGGGTAAAGGTGCTCGTGCAAGAATCTCCTCGATAGAGGGGATAGGAGGAAATTGAGGAAGGGCTGGTACGAATTCAAAAACAACATGAACTTCATGGACATTACTATCATTAGTCGCAGGTTTTCCAGTTTGGTTAGATGATGGGGTGTGATTAGAAAATGGCTTCTTTAAGATATGCAAGTTCTAATTAGCCGGTGCATTCAGGTTGTCCAAGATAAGATCTCCATTGTCTAACATTTCTTGGACAATATTTTTGAAGGTTATACAATTACCATTGCTATGACCTTTAACACGATGATAACTACAAGATCATGTTCCTTGTACCATGCAGGCATAGACAAGTGGGATCAAAACTAGTATGTGGTTTGATGGGTGGAAGAGAAATTGCTCTAGATTTTAGAAGTTTTTCTAAAACTGATGAATAGGGCTCTCCTATGGGAGTGTACTTTTGTTGCTCTCACCTGAACTGGAAAGCTTGAATGGGAGAAAGGTTGGAAGAAGGTTTTGATTGATTGGATGGGTGAGATGGGCTAACTTTTAAAACTACCATGTTGGTAGATCCTTTGGCTTTGGAATAATTTTTTTGGGGTTTGGAAGAGGAAGAGGCATCATTTGACTTGAATGCAATGTTTTTGTTACACAATTGAATTTTCTTCTCTTCTATGGCATGGATTTCAATTTTTCTAGCCATGGTGAACACTTCATCAAACGTATGGAAGGTTTGGACTTGGAGAGTTGGTGAGATGTGCCTGGCACAAGCCCTAGTGAATAAATCTATAAGCTCAATTTGAGGTAGTTGGAATGTAAGCTAGTTGATGAGGCTTCACCAACGAGTGATGAAATCTACGATAGATTCATCTTCGTATTGTCGTGTTGAGTACAAGTCGGTCATGGTGACCTTCTTGACGATATTGATCAAAAAATGGTCCAAGAAGGCTTGAGCCACTTAGTTAAATGAGTAAATGGAATGTCAAGGTAAACCACTATACCAATCCAATGCAGGTCCTATTAAGGACATTGGGAATGTCCACAAGAGTAGAGTGTCGTCATGAGCAATTAAATAACACCCATGTTTGAAAGACTGCAAGTGTTGTTGTGGGTCCTCTTTTTTGTTGAACTAGTTGAATTTGGGAATTTCCCAATGCGTAGGGTATGGATGAATGGGCTCATTACAGATTTTGTCGTATGTCAAAGAGTTGCGAGAGCCAGAAACCAATGCTTCCAATGTTTGCATCTTTTCCATCATCATTTTAATAAGGTCGTTGGTAGGTTGTGATGACTAGGCACCCCCTGTAGTATAAGGGGGTAGATGGTGAATGTATGATGAGGATGACATCCCAGTATATGGTGGTGCCGAGTACAAGAACTACGAGGGGGATAGATGCAAACAAAAATATCCTGAATAGGCGATAAATGAGATAGGTGGTTATTGGTGATATGTGTAAGTAGGTGGGGTGGATGTAGCAATTCTTGTAGTGATTGGAGGTAAAGACTACAAGATGGAGAGGATGATGTTTTGGAATGGAGTATGAGTTTCCAACACCATGGGTGGTTGTGATGCAATAGGTATATATGAGGTAGTGGGTGCAGATGGGGCTATGCTCAAGGTGGTTGATGAAGGAATGGTTGACACCATGGGAGAAACTGATGTTAAAAGTGCAACTGATGTCATAGGTGTCATAGATATTGATGATGTGGGGTCAAGTTGGGATACTACGGGTGGTAAAGTGGAAGAAGGTAAGGCCGAGCTAGTACTAGTTGACATAGAAGTGGGTGCAAGGGTAGGAGGAATGGACATAGACATGCCATATACCAGCTGTCCTGATGAATCTTGAGTGGATGAATGGGTGAGATAATATTGTAAGGTAGTGGTTTTGGTCAAGGAGTCTTTAAAACTCTTCATCACCAATACTGATGATAATGGGCTAAGTAGGATCCATAGGTGATAGGATGAAAGGTCATGCGATGGGCTAGGCGAGAGCGGATGAGGGTCTACATGGAATACAAGGGATTTGGATTGAATACGAGTCAAAACCCTATGAGTTGGCATAGGCTTGGCAATCTTCTCTATTTAAACGACACGAGAAAATCAAAAGAAATGGAGAAAAATAGTTTCGGAAGGTAAAAATTGATGTTTTAATTAAAATTTAAAAACACAGGAACCAATGGCGGTTGGGTTAATAACCGACGATGATAGATGGGAATCGATGAAAATTAGGGTGACCGATATTGGTTATTGTATAAAATCAAAATTTTTTCAAATGAGGCAATAACTGATGAAAATGAGGTAAAACTTGGATTTGATAGTGATTTCAAAGATCCAGAGGTATGATGATGTATCTAAGAAAACCCAGAAAGAATAGAAATATGATGAGTGTTGTTTTGGTGAAATAACCCAAAAACCAGAAATTGACAATGGTTAGGTAAACCGATGATGGTCAGATGTAAATCGGTGATTTGTCGCTAGACTAACGCCGATCACTGTGAAATTTGAAAAGATGGAAAAAATGACTTTTGTGGATCGAGATCAACTAAAAGACCAACCCAGAAACCTAAGTATGGTAATGATGAACCCTAACACACTCAAAAATAGTCAGAATACACCAACTATGATTGTGGAGTGTGAAAGGAAGAAAAGAATGGAGAATACAACCTCACAACTCAAAACACAAATCAAGAAAAAGTTAAGAAACATGAAATCCTATTGGTGAATTTTATGTTTCAGCTTATGCTATTTAGGACTGACTTGTGAATAGAACAAAGTTTTTGGTTTGATAGAAGGTACCCTATGAAAATCCAAGAACTAAGGATGGTTTCAGGTAAATTTTTGGTGGGGGTGGTCCTTTCTCTAAGATAATAATTGGACATAGAAACAAGTTGGGCACCCAATATCAATCCTCTAATCATGTGATCATTGAAAACTTATTCCAGGTAGGATGATGTTTAAGAAGATGTGTAAATTATTTAAGTGGTTTGGTATAGAGAGTGTGCAAAGTGAACTACGATTGGATTAGTCAACCATCAATTGGGCATGACTTCCAGATATAGGTTTCCCTCAATTAATGTGAGCTACAATGCAACAAACCATAATGAAATGTAAATGTTTTAAGCCCAAATCCACAATTATGTTTGATGTAGCAAATGGAGAACAGAAGAGGAATGCTCTTTCACTAATGCAATGTAGTAGAAAGAAAGACATGTTCTTTTTAAAGCACTAAAAGCATGATTTATTTTAGACAATAGAAAGAAGGAGAAGATTCTAGAGAAGAAAATTAATGTGAATACTTTTCAAAGGGAAATAAACACACAATTTTTACCTAGGAATGAACAAATGCAACAGAACCCCTGATGGGTCCCACCGGCATGCCAAAATGTTTCACTGGATTCTTAGTAGATTAATGAAATAGATAAGGGTAAAATAGGCCAAGGAGGAATACATGTTGTTCGTTGGTTGAAGGTTGTGCACATGAATCTGATTTCCTGATCCAAGTTGATTGTGTGAGCTTCCTTTTGGCTAGGAGGAACTACCTGAAATGCAAAGCAAGACCACAAAACATAGTTAATAGCAAAAGGTTAGTGGATTGCCTAGTATGAAATAGATCCAGGAAGTGTGATACTTCCTTGACGGTTTTCAATCCACTGATATATATAATTCAATATAAAATAAATGAACATGCAAATAAAAGAAATCTAACACTAGTGTGTTCAATGAAAGATTTTGCAAAGAGCTATGAATATGGGGCAAGACCCCAAAGCTTTATGCAAAAGACCCTCAATGGACCATATGATAAGAAATGAGCAAGGAATCCTATTTGCATGTGTTTAAAACTTAAAATAAGCAAGAAATCTAAAAATAATGTTAACCTCTATTCTTGAAAGCTTAATAAAATATGCCTACTAAATAATTAAGCAATCGGTTTCATTGTTTACTCCATGACGGTGAATGAATCTCACTAAATGGCTACATGGCCAACTTTAGCTATTTCATTACTAACCTATCATGGGTGCAAGATGAAGCTCTTTTAATGGAGGATAGCTAAGATCAAATTCCTTATTAGCTTGGCTAATGCAAATGAGCTCTTAATCTTTCTTAGGCTTGTTTTGGCTTTAGCTTATGTAAAGTTGTGTTTGAATGGGTAGGCTTAGCCTTTTATTTATAGTTTTCCAAATGGAAGAGTTTTGAATTTGGGTGTATGTGGGACTAAATCTCAAAAATCACTTTAGGATTATATTAGGATAAACATGCTTTAAGCTTAGTTAAGCTTGGTTTATGCTATTTAACTAGGGTTTAGGCTAGTTAAAATTGATTATAAAGTAATTAGAGACTCATTGAGAGTTGGGAGGGGTCCGATAACCAATTGTGACTGATAGATAGCCTATGAAGCCAATAGAAGTGGTCTAGAGAGAACTAAGGAGGTTATGAATGATCGAAAGGAGGAATGTTTAGCTAATAAGAGAGATATTAGCCAAATAATTTTATTATAGGAGGAATGTGACCGAAAGAGTTTCGTGAATGGGCATCCGAGAATGGAGTAAAGAAGGGTTGATTAACAAAGTGTCATCAATTGATTGGATTGGATGAAATGCTAAGTGTAAGCACGTTTTAGGTTTCTACATTTGCCTTTCTTTGGGGTGATGTAAGTGAAGTCACTTCAAAGAAAGTAGACAAGCATAAACAAGTAGAAATTTTTGAAGGGATAGAAGAAAAATGAGTAGAATGAAGGATGCCCCTTGATTGTTGATGGGGTGATGAAAGAGGTTGATCGACGATCAAAAATATGATAGAAAGAGAACAGAAGAAAGAATAGTGTGAAGAAGAAGAAAGGGGATATAGAAGAAAAGGAGTGTGAGGAAGGGGGAATGAGCTAACATCCATCCAATGCCTTTTAAACAACTTTATTTTTCATCATATTGCTAGTGATCTTCATCATCGGTCCTTATTAAAAAGAATGAACAAAAGTGTAGTATGACATGAAAATACATATACGAACAAATGTCCATTACTAAAAACACAAACTCCATGCAACATACAAAATTCAATGCAATATGAGAAAGTAAAATATGCCTAACTCCATGTAACATACAAAATGCAATGCAATACGAGAAAGTAAACAAGCTAACCTAACAAAGAGACAAGTACCATGTTTTTGTTATCAAGCTTCAGTTCTAACCTATGCAAGTTAACGACAAGGGTTGATGATGGTGCCCCAAGCAAGGATACATGCAAGGGGAATAACGGAGGACACCTGGGTCCTATGAAAAAGCAATGTGCACTACAAAATAGTACCAGACAACTCGTTGTGCCCCAGTATAAACAAAGTAAGCAACCTAGCTTTTGTTGATGGAGGTAGATCAAGATGATCCATGAGTCACACACATGAATAGGTGAGAACCAAATAGTGACATTTTGTAGGATGATTTTCAATTTTTATAAGTTTTTGAAACATATTTGAATGTTTTGATGTTTCCTAACATATTTGAATGTTTTGATTTTTCTAACATATTTGAATGCTTTTTATTTTTCTAACATATTTGAATGTTTTTATTTTTCTAACATATTTGAATGTTTTTTATTTTGAAAGTTATCTGAAACTATGTACAGAAGATGAGGAAGATTGGATGCCCTAGCGATAGATGGGATATACAAGGGCATATGGACACGTACGTACAAGAAAGGTGAAGATGCAAAAATACCCCAATGATTAGGTGGGAGTATTCAAAGGAAAAATCTTCATAGGTAGAAGTGGGACCCAAGGTCATTATGGGTAGGTTCAACATGATGGTGAACGTAAATCAATGAAGTTATAGGAAGGAGCAAGGATGCCCCCAATGTAAGTTGTCCTAAAAGCACATGATAGAAAGGAAGAAGAAGATTGTTTTTGTGAAAGGGGACAAAGGTGTCCAAAAACATGGAAAAAAGTAATCCTATACACATGGATGTTCTGAATGAAGCAGAAGAACGATGTGAATGATATGAATGTATCTTAGAAGCCTCACGATGAAGAAGTGATTATCCGAAGGCACAAATTGTGAGACGAGATAAGGACTAAAGTAAGAGTCTGAATAGGGTCCAAAAACGACACTTGGTAACATACTAATCTTGCTTACTCATAGAGATCTAGTGTGTGCACTTGGAATTTAATTACCTCTTGAGGAGAAGATTTAATAGACAAAAAGTGAAGACACCCTAACCAATGTGTAGGAATGATTGATTTTGAAAGGCGATAGGTGATTTTGTGAATGGATGATGGAAGGATAGCTGTACATTTCTCCATTACCAAATAGGCGTCCATAGCCCCGATGAAGATGTATTTGATTCTAATCACAACATTTCTCTACTACCAGTTAGGTGTCCATAGCCCCAATAGAGATTATTGGAAATAACCCAAGAGAGATTTATTTATCAATTTGCTTTTGCTTTTAGCTTTTAGATTTTGATTTTTGATTGATTTTGATTCTTTTTCTATCTGAAAACTTATTTCAGATCTCTTGTTTGACAAGGGGTTAAGAAACACAGATGGCTTGATGGAAGGAGGTGGAAGTGATTGTGATGACGACATTGGCTAGTGTCAACAAATATGTCCAAAATTTCTTCGCAATAAGTTTATTAACTGTTGGATGTGATAGATCTTTAAGAGGTTAGTCGTTCTTTAATTTACCAAGGTGATAAAAGACCGTGAGTCAAACGGATGCCATAGAGATAAATGTCACAAAATGTGTGTGAATAAGCTAACCAAAATAACATTGAAGGGATGAAATGGTAGGAATAATTGTAGAATTAAGAGCAAGATAGGGAAAAAAATAAACATCCATGTGTACGCAATACCTGATTGCAATGTTTGATCTTTGTACCTTTGATTTTTCTTGTGTTTTCTCATTTTTTTGTATTTTTGAATTGTTTTTTTAATTTTTAGCTTTTTTATAGTTTTGGAAAGTTGGGACCAAAAATGTTACTCCATGTGATAGGATCCAACAATGATGTTTGTGACTTCCTTGATAAGGGAGACTAGGTGCATTTGTTTATCAAGAGTTATGTCATCCCTAATCTCGATGATCGTAGTGAGCTCATACTCAACAAATGACTGCAATTTATCCTTAAACAAGGATTGTTCATACGAGAGCTTGAGTTCCCTATCTAGAGGTTTATGCACTTTGTGCCAAACTTGATGCTTGCGTTGATGTACGATTTTGAATCGTGCTTGATTTACAACTTTGAGATTGTTCAAGTTGTTGGGAGATTTTGAGATCTTAGAATTTTTTATCTTAGCTTGATAATGAGGCTGTTTGGGTTTCTTATATGCTGACGTGTGACTTTTTTGACCCCGAGAAGGAGAAGAAAGAGAATGTTGACATTTAGAACTGATGTGAGAAATTACCATGGGCTTGCCACAACCATTGATAGAAGAAATATGTGATGGATGAAAATGATATGGTCCAATAATTGAAGAGGATGGGCTACGAGGAGGTGAGACACTAATAGAAGATGATGAAGGGCTACTAGGATATGGCCCTAAGATGGAAGAAATTGGGCTACAAGGACATGGCCCAAGAATAGAAGAAGAGGGACTACTCGGAGGTATCCCATAGATAGAAGAGGATGAAGGGATACTAGGATGTGGCCCAAGAATATAAGGTAATGGGATACCAAGAGGTGACCCACAAGTAGAAAATGGAGGACTACCCGGGGGTGGCCCAAGTATAGAAGAAGATGATGGGCTACTCAGCGGTGACCCACAATTAGAAAATGGAGGGCTACCTAGGGGTGGCTCCAAGATAGAAGAAGATGATGGGTTACTTAGCAGTGACCCGAGACAATATTTTGATTGAGGAATGATGATAGATAAGGAATGATTTGGTAATGAGAAGATAGGCCATGGATCAATGTTAGATCCTATTATCTCATCATGATCAAAGGAAGGTGAAGATGGAATAATAGAAGAAGAATCAAGTTCCATGACCTTACAATCTTCCTTTACATTCTGATAAAAGGAATCAACTTATTTTCCCCAATACGTGAGTGTATCGAGTTCAAGAAAGAACCCTTGTTTGTAATCCTCTAGAGGGATATCTTCATGTAATCTAATTGTTTCTTCATTTTGAGAGAAATTAATCAGTAGAGGTTGTTTTTCTATAGTCATATAAGGTTGAATAGAAGAATCAATTTCGATAAGGAGGGACAATTGATTTACGTAAGAAGATGACTCAAGGGATGAAGTAGGATTGGAGGCGAGCGTCTCATGAATGGATGATTTGGATTTGGACCTATGTCATTTTTCTAGAAGATGACGTAATGTAGGTTAGAAAGTAGGATTGCATAGCCATTCATTAAGTTGCGACATAGGATTCAAATTATATGATTGAATAGATGTAACCTTAAGTTGTGGAACTCTTCGACAGAGGAAGAGGTCATTAAGACGACCGATGAAGGAGGTCCCGAAAGAAAGGGAGGGCCATGACTCAAGACCCAAATTAGATGTTTAATTGATGGAATTTGGAGTTGCACAAGTCTTCAAAGGGGGAAGAATTCATTGAGGTGATTTGGAATAAAGGTCATGCGAAGGAAGGGAGAACTATGATTCAAGATTTGATCTAGGGTATCCGAAAATAGTTGGGATCCAATTCTTCAAGAAAAGTGGGAATCTGAATGGTAGTTTGGATCTAAATCAGAAGAAGAGGAGTAGGGGGAACCTAAATAATAATTTGGATCAGAAGCATCCAAACCATAACACCGACTATGAGCTGAAGGTGGGAACAGGGTACCCATATGGGCTCTCTAACACGAAGAACCAAATGAGGTTTAGTCGTAATGGGAATATTTTGATTTGAATTGCTAAACCTAGGTTCCATATTGTAGTAAGTGTGAGAAACTGTGTGATAGTCAGTCATTTTTGGCATTGTTTAGGTGTGAATGCCTAGACCTAGATAGTGTGATGGAACTCCTTCAAAGGGAAGGAAGTGACATGTCGATTTAGGTAGCATAAGGGAAACCAACTAGATATTTGGTAAGTATGGAGATGCATGCATGATTTTTCAAGAAGGTCTAAGGAAAATAGACATTGTGATGATGTAATCTCAATGAGATAAAAAAGGATTGTCCTAGAAAATAATTTTTCCGATGAATAATCACAAGGAACAATCATGCAAGTGTGAAACACAAAGCCAATCAATAAGGAAATACACCCTATGCAAATGTGTGAATAAAGTGAGTTCGATGCAAAGATGATCAACACAATGTCAATATTTACGTTAAGTTCAAAATGAACAAGGCATAAATATTAACAAAGGGTAGATGTGAATCCCAATCAAAGGATACAACGACACGTTCAACAACCAACAAGGCCAAAATGTTAAAGGGGAGGTTTACAAATGTAAGCCACGTAACCATACCAACTGGACACGTTAATCAAGCTTCACGTAGAAGTGAGATATTAGTGCCAAAGTGGTATCGAAATGACACAAACAAAGTAAGCGAAACTCTTCAATATTTTGGAAAATTTTCAAATTTAAACCAAGTCAAGGTATACCGATGATGTGCTAAAAAGTGTGTAGCATAATTCCACAATGTGGATACTTAGATCACATTTACAAAAAGTACGACATAAGTATCTTAATTGTGTCGATACAATGCAAACAAGATAACACATCAAAGGGAGATCAAATGATGAATCAATCCAAACTATGATGATGATCCTGAAATCAAGATCAAGTGGCCATCAAAGATATAAGGACGCATCCACACACTTTAGACATTTAACAACTCATCCGCAAACATGGATGAGCGTAAACGAATAAAAAAAGTGGTGAACACTATCTATGACAACACTCCCAAAAGATGCCTTCTATTGCCCCAAATGGGAAACAAGAATGCAAAGGTGTAGATCAAAATATGTGAAAATAAACTAAGTGCCACTTGGGTAGAGCTTTGCCTCATCTAAAGGTGAGAAAGAAGCTAAGCTAAGTGAAACGTCGTCTAATTTCCGTGATGAAAGGCACTTAGATCCAACTTAAGTGGATTCTTTTCCTTGTTCAAAAACAAGGTTCTGAATCCAAATAAGTTATCACTTCGTGATGGCCAAGACGTGACAAAGGACTAGTAAAGTGGGCCTCAAGACAAAATGGCCTCCTTAATAAGATCTCTCAACTAGGTGTTACAAAGCCATCTAAGAGTGGGCACGATTTACCCAAAAAGTCACACTAACTAATTTGGGAGTATCTCAGCTTTTCCCCCTTCAAGTACAATGGGAACTAAATGCATCCATCATGTACTCTTTCTAGGGTTGCGATATGGACAACTTTGTAACGCTAACTCACAAGGAAAACTAGTCAAGTGGGTAAGCGAGGCGCTTCTTGTTTCATCCACAAGGTTACATAGCGGTGGACTACTTTAGGGTTCCTGGTACCACCCCCATTGTTATAGCTTAAGGTGTTATGCCAAAGGGGTTATGTTCCAGTTGAGTGGATAGCAGCGTACCCTTTTCCAAACCTGCAATATAGTGTTTTGCATATGGTGTGTTTTTTATCTTTTTAATTTAAATGTGGTTTTAAGTGGCACACCATTTGGCAATCTACACAAAACTATATTAGAAGTTTGATTTGTTTTGTTTCAATGTATTTCTTTGACAAGAAATTTTGGTCCTACATACCAAGGTTAGTAATTTTCCAAAATGTCATATAAAGGAGATAAGATGTTGTTTTTGATTTCCCATATCATCCTAAGACGCAAGGAAAGAGCATACGCAACAAGGTATCTCACTCAAATTTGTAATGAATGGAAAATTCCTAAGTACAATGTGAAAATAATTTCCTTTTAACTAACTTTGAAAGCTAAATAAACCATTTTGCAAGTATGAAGAAAGTGGTGAAACATTTCTGATTCCCAAGATCACCTAGAAAGGTGCAAGAGAAGAGCATACGCGTTCACAAATAAAGATGCAAATGTTTTTTTATTTAGTATAAAAAAACTTAATGTAAAGGAAACCTGTAAACCACTGTTAGAACCCTACAAGAGTTTAGAAAACCAAGAAAAATTGAAAATTCTAGAAATCCAATTTTTGCACTTTTTAACAATTTTTAGTAATTTGCATTTTTGGAGGTCTTCGGAGCACTTTGGGAGTTTTTTGATATAATTTGATATACCCTAGCCAACAGATATATGCCCTAGCAAAAAACAGACAATTTCAAATTTTTATAGTCATGTTATTTACATATACGTGGCCAAAGAGACGGATACATGGCCCAGATGATGGAGACGCATGCGTGTCCATATAGAGGTGAAATTTACAAATTTTCACACAGTCAAGCACTTGATGCATACACGGCTAGAAAGGCAGATACGTGACACCTATGACGGAGACATGTGCACATCCTTTTAGAGGAAAAATTTTTAAATGATGAGGACTATCAGATAGGTACGCACCTATTCAGATGGGGACACTAGGGTTTCAACGTGTACGCGCCCCTTGTAAACACCTACAAGCACCCTGTGAAAAACCTACAAAACTCACATATTTTCAAATTTTCAAGAGAAAACAAGTTAGTTATTAGTTAAAGTGTCCTATTTCTATATCAAAACCACAAAATACATGTAAATGAAGGTCATTCATCTAGTGTTAGAAATAGAAATGAGGAAATAACAAGTGATTTGACTGAAAAATTTGAAAATGAACTTTGAAAAACCTAAAAGACCTCCATTAATGGAGGATGGACATAAGTGTCCCACCGGGTGTGCCAAATGTGTTCAATGAAAGATTTTACAAAGAGCTATGGATATGGGGCAAGACCCCAAAGCTTTGTGAAAAATACCCTCAATGGACCATATGATAAGAAATGAGCAAGGAATCCTATTTGCATGTGTTTAAAACTTGAAATAAGCAAGAAATCTAACAAATAACATTAACCTCTATTCTTGAAAGCTTAATAAAATATGCCTACTAAAGACTTAAGCAATCAGTTTTGTTATTTACTCCATGAGGGTAAATGAATCTCACTAAATGGCTACATGGCCAAGTTTAGATATTTCATTACTAACCTATCATGGGTGCAATATGAAGCTCTTTTTAATGGAGGATAGCTAAGATCAAATGCATTATTAGTTTGGCTAATGCAAATGAACTCTTAAGATTTCTTAGGATTTTTTTGGCTTTAACTTATGTAAAGTTATGTGTTTGAATGGGTAGGCTTAGCCTTGTTTTTTATAGTTTTCCAAATGGAAGAGTTCGGAATTTTGGTGCATGTGGGACTAAATATCAAAAATCACTTTAGGATTAGATTAGGATAATCTAAACATGCTTTAGGCTTAGTTAAGCTTGGTTTAGTCTAGTTAACTAGGGTTTAGGCTAGTTAAACTTGATTATCAAGTGATTAGAGACTCATTGAGAGTTGGGAGGGGTCTAGAAAACCAAATGTGACTTATAGATAGCCTAAGCCAATAGAAGTGGTCTAGAGAGAACTAGGGAGGTTCTAAATAATTGAAAAGAGGAATGTTTAGCTAATAAGAGATATATTAGCCAAATAATCTAATTATAGGAGGAATGTGACCGAAAGATTGTCATGAATGGGCATATGAGAATGGAGCAAAGAAGGGTTAATTAATGAAGTGTCGCAATCGATTGATTGGATTAGATGAAATGCTAAGTGTAAGCATGTTTTTGGTGTCTACAACTAGTGTTTTGATTTAGGTATCTCATATTACTATCAATGTTAATCCAATTAGATGATTTAATAATTAAACTGATGAAGGTCTTAGGTCCGCAGTTGCAGGTGGGTGGTGGTCTGAGGGTCACAGGTAGGGTCAAGGTAAGATCTGGTGCAATTTGGGATTGATTTGGGAATTTAGAATGATTTTTGGTCTAAGGTAATCTACTGCATTACGGCCGATCGACATAGGTCAGTGTGTGACCGATGGCATTTTAGGTATGACTGATACCGGTTTAAGATCACTAATATCGGTTCATGTGGGAGTGGTCGAAAGTCATAAACAGGTATCTAGGCTCTCTATGTGTTTGCAGGGAGAGTTAGGAAGGTTTGTGGTGAGGTTATAGGTGGGGTATCAGGTTTTGACAAGGTTACTGTGAGGTTTTTGGGGTGTTAAGGTCAGTTTAGTGAAAGTCTAATAGGAGACACAATAATCAACGTTGGTTGGGAGACCGATGACGGTGAAGAGGAAACCAACGATGGTTAAGGTAACCGACATCGGTAGGGGCAATTTGGTGAAAGTTGATAAAAGGTAATTTTGGGATTCTTTGTGATTACACAAAGAGTGAAGGAGGGATGATTTGGTTCGTAATAATATGAGGAAGACTCGGGAAGGTATAAAGGATAGGCATGGAGAACCAAAATGCTTTGGGTGGTTGAATAGGTAGGTGGGCAGGAAGATGGGGATGGAAGAATGCAGGAATAACCAGATCTAATAACAAAAAGATAAAGAACCTATTTAAGTAAGTACATAAGTGATGCAAAATCAAACGCACTTACTTGTATATGCAAGCTTGGTGGGTGAAGGACAGTGATGGTTGATTTGTGAAGAACTTGGTGGTCATTGCCACAACAATGCTTCCCGAAGTGCTACCGTGAATGATAATACCTTCGGATCAGTCTCGGAGTACTTTCTTGGGCCTCTGGTTGAATGTATTCTATCATCTTGATGTTGAGAAAACTCTGGTTTGTGCTTGAATGCAGATAGCTCTCTCCAAAACTTGAAGTGACCAACCTGGGAAAAAGGTTGCAAAACTGTATATATGGTAACCAATGACGGTCAAGGTGATTGGCGTTAGTTGTGGGTTAACCAACATTGGTTAGGGCGGGAAATCCTAGGTTTACCAAAAATAACAGATCTTAGCTATTTTTGGCATGCTCTGCTTGTCAATCTGGGTCTTAGTTGATGGTTAGCACTTAGATAAGTGGGAGTGTTGTTGGAGAAGGAATAGGAATTTAATGTTATGGTTAGACTAAGTCCCAGTTGGTTAAGATAAGTAGAGACCAAGTCTTAGTTAATTAATAGGCTAAGAATAAGTCCATGGTGAGGTGTAAATTAACCTAATTAAAGTAATTAAATTAATAAATAATGTGAGGATGGGCATTAATTTAATTGTAAGTAATTAAATTAACATGAATGTGGGGTAAAGGGGTCATGGTTAGGTGAACACGTTATGTTAACTGATTGAAAGGGACTACGGGAGTGTGACCCAAATTTGGTATCTACAGCAGGAATAGGCATTAGATGTGTTCCAAAGTACCAAAAGGTTTGGTCTGGTCAAGATAAAAATCATGGCATAAGGCAAGGCAAGGTTGGTAGGCTAAACAATACGAGTAGTGTCACCGTAAGGTACAACAAGGAAGTGAGTTTGAGTGTCCAATGGGTGAGGTTGGGATGGGTGTATAGGTAAGGCCATGGGTAAGGCCAAGGTGAAGGCAAAAATGTGCCCTTACATACACATAGGTAGGGGGTTAGGTGATAAGGTGAGTAGGTGAGCCTGTAGGGTTGGGGTAAGGCTGAGGCGGAAAGAAAATGGCATCCTACATCAAAAACGTTGGGTAAATTAGGTATAATTGGTTTAGGCAAGGTGACCAATACCGGTTAAAGGGGAACCGATGCTAAAGAAGGGTGACCGACGCCGATCACCTAGGGCATAGTTCAAGCGATGTCGTTTAGGAAAATTTGGGTTTAAAATGAAAAATATGAAAAATATTCATTTGTGCATTTGACGTGGTTGAAAATGATAGAGAGAGTAGTTTGACAAGAAAAACAACAAAGGGGGATAAAGAGAGGTGATTTGGTAAGATTTTAGTGGTTGGAGGAGTGGAGTTTTCTGGCCCACGATATATACCTGAGCAATTGGATTGGTTGAGATCTGAGCGATTGATTCAGACATGGCAGAGGTAGGAGAGGGCACAGGAGGAGCACCCGTGTAGAGACCCAACATCCCACAACGTAGATGAAACTAAGTAGAGATAGGATTTGGGTTCAATTGTTTTTTTGTGTTAAAAATAATGCATGGGGGCTACAAGTATTACTCGATGACCTATAGTCCATCGGGGTAGATAGGATAATCTTGAGGGAAGTTATATAGAGACTATGGGGGATAGGTCAAGGATGTGGTAGAGCTACATTATATGTAGCAATCGATGTGGTTGGATGATCGGTTTTGCGGTAGGTAGAGCTCTTTCAATTTGAGAGTGTGGCCTAGTAGTTTAGTGTGACACAGAGGTTCCCTCGTGGCCCTATATATGGGCCTAGTTGCTACATGTAGCAAGGATGTTAGGAACGAGGCTAGAGCCTAAAAATGTGGAGTTACTATCTCAACCTATAGATGAGGAGGACCCATACATAGTCCCTATTGAGGGAGATGATCCAGTTATAATCGTACATATACACAATGGTGGGCATAGAATCGGTGGGTGATAATATTTCTTGTCGTAGTAAATGGAGTAGGTGAGCCACCAGGGGGTAGTTATAGGCGAAGAGGAGTTGAGGATCCCAACCCTAGTGATGATTTCATGGAATCCACAAAGAGCACAATGTAAGTATTGGATGATTATTTATATATATTTAGTAATTGTGAACATATCGTGTTTTTGATAACAATGTCCTAATATTTTTTGTTTTATGATGTCATGCGAGATGGTGCTTACTAGAAAATTATTGTAGATGTTTTGGTGTGCACATTGACTCACAACGTGTCACCATATTCCATTATGGGTGGTTTTTTATTGGATCGGGTGGATGACATTGCAGGTGAGTATGCCCATTTTTTTGATCTAGTGGTGATGGTGGTGTCTATAGTTGTGGTGTTACGAGCTTATACAAATGAGGCGAGGGCCGAGTTAGCAAGTGTGAGAGAGGTCATAGGTTGAGGTGGACTCTCAAAGGATTTTTTTAGTTGGTATGTGGAGCTACGGACTTAGCACATCACATTGATAGTTGAGGTAACAATTATATGGTCATAGGTACAAGATTATTGATTGTGATCATGGAGATGGATTACTAGCGGGGAATCCTCAAGCTTGAGAGCTTCCAATGTTATATGATCTACTAGTAGTGAGGAGAATTGAGGGAAGTAGCCTAGATTGTATCAAAACATTTGTTTTGTGTGTGTGGATTTATATTGTGTTGGCATGTGTATGGATGACATCTATTATTGATTCTTGGTGATGTAGATTGATGTGCATGATGATATGTGGTGTAATTAGTGTTGAATAGTAGCATTAATAAGTCATAGATGTTGCATTGGATGTGTGATTTGTAGAATAGACAATAGATAGACGTGATTATTTGATATCAATTGGTTTGTGTGTCTAAGAAATATGATTGAATACGAAGTGATTGAATATCCAATCCCATAGTAGAGAGAGTGAGATGTAATGATTTGTATAGGTCACAATCCATGAATTATCGAGGAGCCAGAGTTCCTAGAAACCTATGTATAGAACTCAAGGAGGGTTATCCTCTCATACCACTAATGAATCAAGAAAATTGATCAAAATATAGAGATTCAAAAATGTATAATAAATGTAGAATCATCACAAAACACGCCATTTTCATGGAAATCGCAAAATTAATAGCAATTAAATCGCACTATGTAAACAAAAAATTACGTGAGGTTGTCGAGATTGAAAAACATCTTAACAACCTAAAATGTGATGATGGGTGAAAACCAAGTCAATCATGGAAACCCATGTTGCATAAGTGTACATTCACTCCCCCTCGGCTAACATTCATTGAATTATTTTGTTTGTCCTTTCTTTTTGTTTCCGTGTTTTAGTTTCTATCCTTTATTTTACCTTTTTGTTTTCGCTATTATGCGAGATGTGTTTTTCTTCCCAACTTTTCCCTCATAATTTTTTGTTTATTTTCACTTCTTTATGGTGGTTTGTTCTCCTCCTTATTATCATTTTTTCTTTATTTTCTTTATTTTTATTTTTAATTCACTTTATCTTATTTTCATTTTCTTGTTATTTTACCTTCACATATTTTTGGAATGACATGTCTCCTTGTTAATGGATTATTTATAATAGTTCAATCTCCATCTCTTATCTCAAGCAATAGCTTCACCCTGATGATGGTTCTAGTAATCTTTGGAATCGAAATGTTGGTATTAATCCTCCTTACGCAGTGTATCCAGAAATTCCATTTAACTTCCGACCTGCGAAATTAATCTCAAATATTTAATGTAGAGCCTATCTAGAAATGAAGAGGTGACCGATTACACGTGTCTCGAGTGATGCTAGAGAAGATACATGTAGATTATTAGAAATATTAGGATCTTATAATAAAAATATTTTTCCTTTAACGATCCAAATAAGTTGGGCTTTAGTAGTAGGTTATGCATTCATATCTTGCTTTGGATTCAAAATTAGAGGAGGAATCCATAAAACCAACTTAGTAGTAGGGAGATGATCATGTAGGGTTACTGATTCTAGAGAGAGATGTCACAAAGTGAAGGAGAGTATGATCGGTAAAGATGTCATGCTTTAAAGGCAGTGATACCTTTTTCTTCAAGTAGCTTGATCTTATCATTAAGTGCATAAAAATCATTTTCATGACACCAATTGATTCTACGGAAGTTGTAGAAAGGTTGGTTTTGATTATGTTTCTACCAGAAGGAGGGTGGTGCTCATTATATGGTAACCAAATAAAATGCTCATCAATTAGGGTGTGCAAGATGTCATGTGGCCTAGAAAAATGAGAAAAATATAAGGGTTATTACTTAGGATGAGGAGTGAACCATGGTGAAGGTCTATGTGGAAGTGGGTTAAGACAAGATGTATCACCACGATGAAGGACCTTGACTTCATGTGTATGGGGGGATGAAGAACGATATTTTTTACAACCGTGCTAGTGGATGGACATTGATTATGTAAAGGGAGTGTATGTGAAGGGCAAAGATATGTCGGGTGTGACAAAAATTGGGTTAAGGAGTTATTTTTCTAAATCAATA
The DNA here is from genome assembly GCA_018340775.1 of Taxus wallichiana var. yunnanensis. Classification (NCBI taxonomy): domain Eukaryota; kingdom Viridiplantae; phylum Streptophyta; class Pinopsida; order Cupressales; family Taxaceae; genus Taxus; species Taxus wallichiana. The sequence goes on from CM031238.1 coordinate 142,639,595, forward strand.
ACTCAAAGACAAAGGGTTGTAAAAGAATCACGCTCATATAAAAAAATTTCTTAAGAGGGAAAATCAAGCCACAAAAATATATATTGCATTTCTAAATCAATAGGCTGATATATTAAATGATACATGTAATACACAATCACTAATAAACTCAGTTTTCCTTAATGTAAAGATTTCAAATCATCATATGTAACCTTAGGTCCATTATTAAATATAAACCACCTAATAAATGCTTCCTCCATGTCAAGAAAATTATGTATAGACCCATAGGAAAATGATGTAACCAATCTAAGGCAAGGCATGTGAGACTATGAGGGAATGCTTTGAGGAGTAAATGATCATTGGGGTATGAAGCCATTGCTATCCTATAATCCTTGAGATGCATGTAAGGATTACTTGTTCCATCAAAGAGATTAAAATTAGGCATGATAAAAACCTTTAGGAAAGGCATAATTGAATATTTTCTTAGGAATAGGATTACCATAAATGAAATTATGATCCATATTAGCATAATAGGCCTTGATTTCAAGGGTAAGCTTATGAACCTAACTTTTTCATTCACTTATAGCATGCATGAGAGAAAGGAATTCTTGTGGATAAATGACATAGACATTAAGAGTTCCATTGAGTAGTTACACCTAGCCATTGTGTGCAGCTATGGGGACACTATTCGGTTGGAATTGAATCTTTGGGTCAGTTAATGGAGGAATGTTATCGGGACTAGGATGACTAGGGGAAGGACTATAAGGGATGGAATCTTGGACACCACTATCAAAAATTCCTTAGCAAGTGAAGAAGAATAAGTACATGTAAGCAACATTAGGTTCACCATGATGTAAAATATCCTTTTGATAAGAAAGATTATAGCTACATACATCCATTACAACAAGATTTTATTCACAAGAATCTAATACATCTTGTTTTAAAGATAGATAAGGATCACTAACATCATGTGTAATAGTATTTTTACATGAGTAGATATAATATCATTTCTCAAGGGAATGAACATATGTATTATTGGCAACCAAATTTTTTTCACAAGTATTAGAAATATTATTTTGATAAGAAGAAGAAGCAAAAACATCATTTGTCATAATATTTGGTATGCAAGTATCTAAGGAATAAACATAAGAAGTGGATAGGGAATCATGGATAACATCATCAATAACATATTTACCATATAAATGAAAGTACTCTTCTATGCATGCATCATGACTAGTATCATTATTAGAAAGAGATTCAATGTCACTATTAGTAGAAAGAGAACAATTAGATTCAAGAAGTGGTGAATCATCTATTCAATTTACATAATAATCAATAATAACTTAATGATTAACAATAGTAGAAGATCAAGGACTAGGCACATCATGAATAGGAATAATTTCATGTGTGACTTACTTCTATGTCTCCCGATTCACACTTTTATCACTATAAATTCACTTGAAATCTTTATCTTTGCATTTGTTCTTGCAAAACAAACCCTAGCTTCCCTACATAGTACTCAAGTTCCCATTAGCTAAAAATAAATAATGCATATGTTTGATTCGTGATCGGACATAGTGATCACTCCATTGTGATTGCACTTAGCACTACACTACATTTCAAACTCTATGTAGTTCTAGTGTGTGTGTGTGTGTGTGTGTGTGTGTGTGTGTGTGTGTGTGTGTGTGTGTGTGTGTGTGTGTGTGTGTGTGTGTGTGTGTGTGTGTGTGTGTGTGTGTGTGTGTGTGTGTGTGTGTGTGTTGTAATCATGTCCCATTAAAGCTAGGTTTTACCTTGTACGCATCACACCAAATAGCAAGATACACTAATTTGTCCCAAATGCATATATTTGGTATGGAATTCTATATAATTCCCTTCCTATATTGTGATAATACAGTCCAAATGTAGTATTTTTCTTGTTCTTTTTACTCAAATGGTGGTAGTGTTGGTACCCAAATTAGTTCTCCCTTTGAATTCAAGAAGCATCAACAAGATGAGCGAGATGCTTAGAGAAAGATAGATCAGAATTTGAATCATTTTGTAGCTGGGGAGGGATCTAACTGTCTCTTTGTTACTCAAGCTTGGGAAAAGTTGGATAACACCGTGCTAAGGGTTTGACCTACCCTACTACTTTAGGTTTTGCCTTCAACCAGGGTGAGAGGACCCGTTTTGTAACCTATATTTGTAAGGGAAAAGAATGGACCAATAATATTTGACTCTCCTTTTTAGGACATTGAGAAATAACCTTGAGAAGACATGGTCAATGCAACATAATCTAACTCTCACGAGTTATCACCCTAGAAAATGTAGATGTCTCCTAGATAAGGTTCAAGTTACTAAAGACAACAATAAAATCAGCTTGCTCTTGCATATTTTGGGTAAAGGATGGGTAAATTCAACAAATATCCTTAGCATTTATGGATAAGAAGTGCAAGAAGGGGTGGTTCTTGTAGGATTTATTAGTTATGGATGTATTTTGTTGGGGAATTAAGTAGGATAAAGTTGATTATACCAAATCTTTGAGATTTTTTTAAAATATTGGAAGATCTACCAAATGAGAAGATAAGAAAACTTCATAAAATTAACATTGAACCTTTAACTAGAAGATGTGCATCCATGGAAGCCCAATAATATGTGGTTTCACACAATATTTGAGAGTTTAAACATAACATCCCATGCCAAAAACTCAATAAAACATCATGGATCCTTGATCTATCATGCCTAAGATACACTCATAGACTTAAAAACAACCTTTATCAATAGAATGGAAGCAAAGTGAATTTAAAACTATTTATTACACAATGAAATGAAAGATCTCCTCACAACACAATTGCAATTACCACGATGCTACCACAAGGACAATATCTTGTGTGATTCAGAGGGATTCCTAACATAAGATTGCAACAGAACATGAATATCTATTTTGAAATATCTCAACTTAAAATCAGACACAACAATGCTCATGATCAAACACAATTAACTCAGAACTCATCAAATTCATTAGCAAGGGAAAGTTTCATTTGTAGTCTCAATGTTTGTCAATGGTTGTACACTTACAACCATCTTGACATGATTTGATTTGAAAGCTAAAGAAATTAATAGGTTTCTCAAACAAGTTCTTGGAAAATGGTTTCTCTCAGTTTATGCCTTTCTTTTCTAAAATTTTAGAAAATTTTAACCCCCTTATGCAAGAGTATTCTCATCGCATTTATACAATCTCAATCACTCACTCACTCTTTAATTTTTCCCCAAAATCATGAATCTTTGAAGAATATTCTTCCTTTACAACACATAGTCTAATCCACCTTTATTCTCTTGGAAATATTTTGTTTTATGTTGCCAAGTGGAAGAATCACAAGTCATTCACGTTTTTCACTCTCCTAGAATGACTAGGATGCCATGTCACTTCTTTGATGTTTTTTTAATCATTTATCCCTTCAAGCGATTAGAGAAACCCCTTTTTTATGATTTCTGAGCATCTCCAAGTGATTTTATTTGACGTGTAATCCCTTTTACCTTTTGAGAATCCATCTTGGGAAAAACACATTCATTTTCATGTCTTTCTAGGTGGAATTTTTCCCACATGGATCATGTCATATCAAGCCAACTGTTATCTTCTACATAATACCAACTTATTTCTCCTACGTGGATATCACATTAGGATCTTAGATGTTATCTTACCATGATAAAACTCAAACTTGACTTGCCTGCCTCGAGTTTCTTTTAAAGGCATATCATTTTCCTCTACAAATTTAAATTTTCTTTTCTAAGTACAAGAATTTTGGGGAAAGTTATCTCGCAACAAGGAAAAACACCAATAGTAGCCACTTAAATGACATATCCACCAAGGATTTACACTCAATTTTTTATCTATCGAGGTCCTGCTATGACATTCATAAGAATGATATTTGAAATTGTTGATCCTAAAGATTATACTTGGGGCGCTAACATCTCAATTTGTTCATGTTGCATTAGTGAGAAGACTTATTTCGATAATCCCTACTTTTTCTACCTTCCAGATGATGTATTTTCATCTCTTCAGACTGGAGCATCAAAAGACTCTGATGAATTGAAGAATTTTTGGCTCATACGTAGGCCTAGTGTGCAAGGTTTGACCAATTATAAATTCCCATTCATTTTTAATGAGGCATTTGTTGTGAAGGAAATACCCTTAGGGTCTTATGTGCTTAATGGAGAGATCTCACTAGGTATTGTACCTACCTTCTTTCGTAGGATGAATGAACTATAGCAACATGTATCAATCTTGGAAAACAAACCATCAAGGACCATACCTTTTTAGTCTCCTGAAGCATCACCATTTTTTGTGAATAAATGTAAGGGTGAGTCTATCTCTAGGCCTCCTACTCCATCTGCTCTAGGATTATTTGTGGTTGCACTTCCATCTCAAGCTTCCAAGCCATCCTCTACTTTCAAAGAAACAGGGAAGAAGGCCTTCCCTAAAGGATGTATGGACATGACTGAATGGGTTTCCTCTTATAAGAGGAGATCACAATTGCTTAGTCTATTGGATGGTCCTATGACAACTATTGATGAAATCAGGTATTTGGGTATGTCTCACACAATGACAGGAGACATTGTATTTGTTCAAATGGCATTAGGGACAAATGAATTTGTTCATAGGAAAAATAATTTGGTGAAGAAAATTCCTCTTTGCAAAGAGGATTTTGTGGTGGTGGATGATTAGGTTTCTTTTTCTTGTTTCTCTTTTTTAGATACAATTCTCGAAAATGTATGTAACTTTTTCTTCATGGGTTGGGGCCCCTATAGAACCCCATTTTTATTTTTTCCACAATATAAAAAGTAACAAACAATTTCATTAGTTTACATGCTTCATGATGGATTTGAAATCTTATCAATGCAATTTAAAAGTCTAATGTATTTTATAAAATTACATATATGTTTGAAAATAACAACTTCAAAGTGACTTTCAGTTTTTTATGAAACAAGAATAACATTTAAATAGGATGAAAATAAATTTCAAGGAAAACAAGCCTAGGCTTGTTCATCAATCTTCAAGTATGTATCTTTATCTTTTTCATCTCCTTCTTCCTTGGGTTGCCTATCGATATATGCATCATACTTCTGGAATATATTTTGTATATCATCCTCATCCTGGACTTGTATGGTGCTGAAATAACAAGGCTTGCCTACTCATTGCATCCACACAATGATCCATATTTTTATATATTCCCATGGTTTTTATTTTAACTCTACAAGTTTGATTTCTATAGTCATTAGTGTCTTAATGACTTCATAAGAATAGTTTTCTCTTTGGATATTTTTCTCCAAAGAACTTATTAAAAAGCTATTTTTCATATCACCATAACTCTTTTTGAATTTATCAAATACCATTTATTCTAACTTTAGATCAATAATGTCCATACTCTTCTCAACCCATTTCTTCTCTGTCTCCACTTTTTCTCTAATTCAATTCAAAACCTCAACTCGAGTTTGGCCAAGTATCCAATTGTATACTGAGTTCACATGTGTTAAATTGGAAAAATTTCTTCCTTCTCAGCTAATTCTTCATCTAATTGAGTAATATGATTCAGTTTAGGGATAATTCCCTCAAAATAGAATATCTCATTGTCACATTGCTCAATTAATTCATCAATTTCATTGAGTTTATTTTTGAGGTCTTCATATTTCATCCTAGCTTTCTCAATGGATTTCTTCCCCTTTCCCATTAGCTTCTCCACCTAAGTATCAACTAATTTAACCTTTTCAACAGCTTTTTCAATATGTCCCACAACTTTGGGATTATCAATAGAAATATCTTCTTCGCATTCAATGGATTGGCCAACTAACTGTTGTAGACATGAACTCAATGATCTCGACCCATTTTTTTGACTTCCTATTTTATATCATGGAATACTTGAAACACCTTGCTTTAGTGCATCCCTTGAGGGTTTTCCCAAAGGAATAATTTCAACATTAGAGTCACTTAAAGTTATATCACTTCTTTATTTTCCCTCATGTAGGATTGCCACCTCAAAAATTTTGGATCCATATGGGTAAATATGAGTTTTATTAATGACCTTAACATTTTTTGGAGCCTTTGTGGGTTTTGGGAAATCTAAGGTTGTAAGATCTATGTCTTTCACAAGTACAACCTCTTATTCTTCTTCTTTTGAAATCAACTCTCCTATCCATCCTTTTGTAAGAGCAGTTTCCTACCTTTGTCTCTTGCAATTTCAATTGATGTTTTTCAAAGACAACCCCAAATTTCTTAGACATCTCTTGAACATCTTGCACTAATGGATATTTATGTTGCACTTTTTCCACTTACAATGTTGATTTCTTTGGTTCATCTCGTGTTGGCACTTCCCCCACTTGATTCTTTTCTTGATCCCGAACTTGGGGTTGACTCAACTTACTTTTGAGTCATATCAACATTTGAAACATGTTCTCTATTTTTCCTTTAGATGATGTAGTCATAAGCTCTACATTTTGTTTGGGAATATCTTGGGCTGGTGTTGATCCTTTAGATAATTATTTTTCTTCTACGCTTTAATTTCCTTTAGAGGTTGTTGTTTGGTGGAGATATCCTCATGAACTGTATGCTGATTTACTTTTGTTCTTTTAATACCTCCTTTTATGGAACGGAGTTTTGGCTTCGAGTAGTATATCCTTTACCTTTATCAATATGTTGCATACTCTAACTATCATAAGTCTTTTCCTTTTTAATGGTTTATTTTGCAATTTCAATCACCTTTTCTTTGGTAGACATTTCTTTTTTAGGGGATTCACTACTTTTGGTAACCTTGGCTTCCTTTTGGGGATCTTTTTCATCTAGTGCCCCAGTGTCCATAATTTCCCCACCAAAACTTGTTGAACTTTTGACTTGCTCATTTCTGAAGTAGTTTGGCCTTCGAAGATACTTCCCGATAAAGGGAATTTTGACTCAACAATTGGCGCATGGGTGGATTCTTTCACTCCTTCACCTGACTGGAGAATACATGTATCTTCTACCACTTGTATTTCAACTGATACTTTAAATGCCTTGAGTGTAAGAATCTCTTAATTTGTATCTATTTCCATTATTTCAATTGATATTTTTGTTGATTCATGCAATTGATCAAAAATAGGTATACTCACACCTTCAACTAGTGTTGCATCAAATTTCTTCAACCCTTGTTCTAACACAAAAAAATCTAGTAGATTAGATCAAATATTACCTTGGGATACTTGTTCTTGAGTAATATCAGTTGTTACTCCTCTTGGAAATAAAGCTGAAGCTAGCAACATTGGTTGTATACTTGGACTTACTTGAACATCCTTTTGTTCTGGTGGTGGAGTTTTTTGATGAACCATTGAAGTAGTTATTTATTCTCTTTCGTTAGTTAGTGTGGGAGGATCAATCACTTCAGGAATCTTATGCTTTTATTTCTTAAAGGCATGATCACCTTCTCTTACCAAGGGTTGTTCAAATACAACTTTATATCTTTTCTTTTCCCTTTCAAATTGCTTGATATCTGGTGTCACCCTTCCCTTAGTACTTTGTGACTTAGATTGGATATTGGCACTTTTCATGGCCTCTCTCATCTAATTTTTATTAATATGAAATTTTGGTAAAACATTTGGAGGAAATTTTATGTAGCTAAGTCCTTTCCTTTTGTTTGGATTGGTACTGTAAAAGTGATAGGAGCATTTTCCATATATTTTAGAAGCATTTCTTCTATTTTCTGCTTCAAAGAAGATATGGAGGTTCATGTCCCACTAGCAGCAGTGGTCCACTCATCAAAAATTCTTGTAGTGGGTCTTTTTGAAGGTAATTGAGGGGATTTTCCTCCTAATGGATCCATCTTATTAGCTCCTTCCTTCAAAGGAGGAAGATCTTCCTTCAAAATCTCTAATTCCCTAAACTTGTTAATCACCCTTGTATTTTGAATGGATAAATATATGTTCTTTTGTTTTAACCAAGTCAAAGTTCTCCTCATCACATGAAAAATCCTTCCATACTGATCATCTAATTCCTAATCATCCCATTTTATGGAGGTCATTGGTTGTCCTTCTATCTTTTGGTCAACATAAAATTTACTCACAAACTGTTGGTCATCCATAATTCCCTCAAGCACCACAGTAATTTTAAAATAAATGATCTATGTGAGGGTCATCCTTGAGAAATCCCCAGTCCGACTTCCTCTTCATCTCTCAGTAATTCAACCAATAGTCCTCAAAGTGAGGTTCATTCTTAAAAGAATTTGGCAAATTATTAACCACCCATCTAATGTCATAATTAGACCTCGCCTCAAATTTCTCCATATCAAACCTTTCCATTTCCTCCTCCATCATCCTAGCTTTTATAATGGAAGGGCAGGAATATCTCCCAATTCTAATAGGGAACTTGATATTCGTTTTGTGTTTCCCAGCAATCAACTTATGAACATGTGTTAATTGTCTTTCCAACTCACATAAAGCCATCTTATCATCTAAATACCTTGATAATTTGCGGGGTTGTACGTCAAATACACTAGATCTTATCTAATTAAATCTCTTATAATAAATAAAGAAGCAACCATATTCCATTATTGTATTTCTATATTTTTTTGATATTCCATATTACTCCCATTCGAGTTTGAACAATCATATGAAAGGTGTAAAAATTTATCGCTCACCAATCTTCCATTTACTTTCCAATTACTCAATTGTAATTGGGTATAAAACTCATGCATTTTGTGTTTTTGTAAGGGGCATGTGGTATAAGGACAGGAAATGTCTATGGCATGCAATATTGTAAATTAGATATGTCATCATGTAAAACTCAAGCTCCCCAACACCACCCATCTTGATCTTTACAGCCAATGCTAGAAGATGCTCATGAATTGAATCAACAATAAGGGTTTCCCAATAATCGCTCCCTTTGCTTTCTAAAAATTCCACAGATATGGGCACATCCATTCTTTGAATTAATTTTTGTTTCCAAACCAAGCATCTTACTTAGCAACACAACTACATCTTCTGCTTCTTCCAAAATCGCGCCTTACCAATTTCTTGGGATTTATGGTAGTCACCTTGTTATCTGCTAACATCCACTTAGTGTTTATAATTTTAGTATAGTCTCTCTTCTTGGATTCATAGTATTTAAGGGCTAATTCAACACCTAGGGTTATCAGATTTTTGATTACTGGTAAGTTCAACATTATCCTGAAGGCCTTGGGTGTTAAAGTCAATACTACTTCACCACTCCCATCTAAGACTTCTCTCTTTTCTGGATTATAGTTCATGGCACAAATCCTCACCAATTTAGGGAAATACATAGAGGGAGGTATAGCACTAGCTGAGGCAATGTTATTGGCCTCAATTGCTTCCATGAGTTCCCTTTTATCCGGGCTATTCAATCTTTGTAGGAATTCATCCACACAAGCATTCATTAAATCTGTGTTTGTAATTTTATCTAAATCACTGGTAACTCTGGATGTGACATGAAAACCCGATGGAAATTTCTTCATCTTTTATGTCATAGTTTCTATTTTCAATCTCTTTGTAAATTGTGGAGTAAAAATAATGAAAGTACGAGAGTAGTACAATCATTACCCGTTTCTTGTGTAAATTTCTGTGTAATTCACCTTTTCTTCTTAGATTTTCAAGCCTTCAGCTCCTAATCGATGCTCTCTAATTGATTTCACTTCGTTCCTCTAAAAATTATGATAGTAAGGGCATCTGAATCTTGACATATGATAGTAAAAAGTTCGAAGAATTCAAATACTTTAAACAATGTTGCCTTGATTTGTGCAAAAAACACATTAATGGTGGAAGCCATAAATGTATTGAATCGTGGCCATCCATAATGCCTCCCCTTTTTTAAATGTGGGTCATCCACGTGGAGAAATTCCATGTTATGTGGGCTCGAGGAGTCTTTTTGTATTTTTGCACTACTTTTTTAAACGCAAACAAGTTTACATATTTGACCAATCACCCACCCTTGACTTTTATTGTGATCCTGACACATGTTTAAATCTTGAATGTAATGGAGCTATAGGCCCTTTTTACATATCTGTCTATTTTCCTAATCGAGCACAAAACTACCAATTCAACCCAAGGCCCCACTTCTCTGACCTTTGCTTAAGAATACGTCACGTGTCCTTGGCGGGTCTCGAATATTTTTCTACATTTTGCAATTTTTTCAACTTAATGTTAAGAGAAAATTATCGGCCCTAATTCCCACTCCAATTATATTTTAACATGTATACCTCTTCGGGAGCAGTTCAACTTCTTGTTTTTCATCCTTTGACTTCAAATATTCTCGGAATATTCGTTGGGCCTTGGGGCTAAGTTTGCATTTTGTAAATATTATGTAATTGTTGTAACTTTGAAAATTAAGCCCACAACACCACAACCAATGGGAACATGCCACATATCTTCGGTGGTGGAGAAAAGTATGAAATTTGTAGCAGAATAAAGTGATAGGATGATATATAAGGATATTTTTCAAGATTACACCCAATTCATGATCAAATTTTACAGGATTTATAGAAGCAACAATGGCTATTACGTTCCTCAACCAAAAAAAGGATTTACACCCTAAACACAAGGTTTTCAATCGTATTCATCATGACTATATCTTCGAGATACACATTTTTTATACAAGAAAACTAGTCAGAGTAAATTTTTCGAAGGCATACAATGGATAAAAGGGGTGAGATCAATTCAAGCACTAATAGTTTGTAGATAATAATAGTTTTCTCCTTAAGTCTCTTAGTAAGATAGGTATATATATGAGCTTCTTTGTTCAAATTTCGACACTTGGTGACACCAAAGGATGACCCCAAACATAAAATTAAAAAAAAGTGATTAAGAAGCCCAATGCAAAGGTTTAAGAGAAAAACAAGGTAGGACCAAATCAGTATGGGACAACCCATATCGTACAAACGTTATGCTCATTCCATATGCTTCGGTCCAAAAGCTTGGAAAATAAAACACGTAAGACATGATGAGAGGGATCCATGTGACACGACCAAAAATGGAGAAATAAGTCCATAAAACTATGAGGAGAGACCATCAGATAAATCAAAAGTAATAGAAAACCAGGAATTTTAAAACCAATGTCTAATATTCTTTCTCAGAAACCATGTATATAACAATGTGCTAAAAGTGTAATATAATAATAATAAGTGAATATTTTAGTGTCTACGTTTTTACACCTATGAATTGAATTTTCACAAACCTTAAGGCCCATTTTAAAAAATCCACGTTGTGCATATACAACATTTATCACTGCAAGCTATTAGGCCACACTATCTCTAGCACTCTATAATTACAAAACAAAGACAAATACACCCTCAACTAATCTTTAATGAATGTCCATAGGTTGTTTCAAGTATGTATTTTACAAAATTAGGAGGAAAGAAGCTAGGTTGGGGAGTCTTCTCCACACATATCAATTTACATTTTCTTGAAATTTTCAAGGGCCTCTCAACAATATCATTTTGTGCATAATTTCAAATGATGTGATTCTATGAGACCTCATTACTTCAAATCACTTTATCAAATTCTTTGTGTGCCTCCTATATGAATTTAAATTCTACATACATTTTTAATAAGAAACTTGTTGGGTGCTGGAAAATAGCCAAGTTTTGAAGTATATAGAGGAACGTGCACACGTGGAAGGGCTACAGCAGAAACACGTGGATGAGAAAACAATTTGAGCATGCTAGATGACAAGGTTTGTGCACGTAAGATGAAACAAAGTGCGTACAAGAATCATTACAGAAGGCAGAGGACTTAGTCACTTTTTTAAGTATAAGGATAAATATAGACATGGAGTGTGCAACACACAAGGGGTTTTGCAATCAAGAAGAGTCTATTTTTGAGGAAGGAACATGTAGTTTCACCTTACACACGGGAGCTAATAATAGGATTAGATATAGAGTTAAATATAGATAACCTATTATTAGGTGAATCTTGCATGCTTCTTTAGTTATCCTTTTAGTGGCACATGGATATTTTAAGCATGCATCCTATTTTGAGAGTGCATGGGTGGTGAAGGGAAAGTCCCAACCCCTATATATATACATAACACACACACACACACACATATATATATGTATGTATGTATGTATGTATGTATGTATGTATGTATGTATGTATGTATATATGTATGTATGTATATATGTATATATATGTATATATGTATATGTATGTATGTATGTATGTATGTATTGATTTACATGGTTTGGAGAGATTGAAAATAGATCTTGATTATAACATAGTTATGTTGGTGGTATGGTTGAGCGTATGACTTATGAATTGTTATGTATGTATTTAGCTATTAGTTTGTGATGATTGAATATAATGGATCATTATGGATGGATACTAATTGTTGATGTCTCTATTTATGATTATTATATGGTGAATTTTCACCTTGGTAAGACAATAACAAAGAGGGACTTGGTACCTTTACACACTTTGGGTGAGAACTCATATGTTTCGAGTGATAAGCTAGTGCATCTAAGTTTTGAGTGGGAAAATAAGACTACATTTTGGTTCCATTGTCAGGACCTCTTTTCAAACTGTTTACCACAATGTTGCATGATAATGGTGTATCGAGTTGACTCTTGTGGCTATTGAAGATTGGGTGATTGACGGACAAGATTAGTTTGCATGAAGATATGGTTCTAGACCTGATTTCAATGCATGTGCATGGGTTGAAGAACATCTTTATCATAAGCTTTACGAGACATTCTTTTGTTGTTTTCCAATAGAGTTATACGAGTGGTTGTCCTTGTATGCATCAAATAAAATTTGGTATTATAGACCAAGGACTTAGACGCAGGAAGAGTATCAGGCTTTGTTTGATGTAGATGAACGTCGAGGTGTGTTATATATCATTGATGGGCTGGTGTTGTGCACAATTATACTTTTGACTATGCTCTCTCTATGTATTCTTATCTACAAGTTGTTGAGATTGAATTCATGTGTGAACCCAGAGGATTTTACATTCTATTTATTCCCTTGTCTATTAAGATCTTGATGGTGGTGCTTAGTTTAGAGCACCTCCCTATGGCTAGCTAAACATACCACCATGCACAGGGACAAGACCATGTGTGGTGAAAGATGGCAGACCTTGCGGCGAAAAGGTAGAGAGAAGAAAAGAATCTTAATTATAATGAATCGTGGGAGAGAGAATTTTAAAGAAGTGTGATATTGATTAGTATTTGGAGTTGCAGAGGATTATGTCTCAACAAGGATTTGAATATCACATAGAAGATGTGGAATTAGAGCATCAGGTTCTCCCCCACTTAGGAAAGTGCATTAGAGAATCCCCTCTGGCTTCTGATGAGAGTGTATCTGATGAGGAAAGATTAAGGACTATGGGTGCGCATATGATCCCACCCGGTGACCTAGTACATGCATTTGGTGTTCAATATCTAGAAGTGACTATTGATAAACAAGTGATTATAGGTAATCTAGTGCTTTCAGGTAGATATCATTTTCCTTTGAGTATAGAAGTGCATCAGACAACATATATGGCATCAATGGCGATAAATTGTTTGTTGTTAGGAGGACTGATTGGAGGAATAATTTTTGGTGCGACATTAGGGTAGAGTGTGGACACGTAAAACATCGAAACACGTATGGAAGTACTACAACTTCTTAGAATATGGGATTTTAATTTAGTACTATTTTTGGGACATAAGGAAGTACATCCACTAGTCGACACCTATTGTAGGAGGTGGATCGAGTAGATAAGGAGGTTTGGTATCAAGTGAATCTATTGGTTCTAGTGGTGAAGGAAATACTAGTGGCGGTTCGGTTCTAGATCGGAGGAAAAGGCCCACATCCATGAAACCCCCACATCAACCTCAGTAATTTTATTATGAGATTTCCCTCCACTTTTTTGAATATAGAGGTATTGAAGATGTTGTAGAGCATGTGTAAAAGTGTGAGATATTATGGCATGCTATAGGAATCACTTCTTCGAGAGAAAGACAATTCAGTTTGCTACTACTCTTTAAGGGTGCACACATAGTTGGTATAGAAAGTATGACCCACACCAGATTGCGGTGGATTATGATGCTTTTCACTCTACATTTTTATCCAAGTTCCATATCCTTGAGTTTGAACAAAATATTATCAGGTGCACTTAAGGAAATTAAGAAGGGCTTATCGAAGGAATTAGAGAGTATGATGCACATTTAAATATTTGGTAGAGGAAATATTAGTGGCACTTTTGGTTCTAAATTTGGAGGACAAGGAAAACAATCTCTAGAAAGCCCCACATCAACCTCAACAAGTTTATTATGAAATTCCCCTCCGCTTTCAAGAATATAAAGGTATTGAAGATGTTGTAGATCATGTGCACAAGTGTGAGTTACTATGGCGCACTAAAGGAATAACTACTTGAGAGAGAAAAGGGATTCAATTTTCTACTACTCTTCAAGGGCATGCACATAAATTTTATATAAAGTATGACCCGAACTAGATTGTGGTGGATTATGATGCTTGGCACTCAACATTTTTAGCCGAGTTCCATATCCTTGAGTTTGAAGAAAATATTACCATCACACTTAAGGACATTAAAAAGGGCTTATCAGAAATCATTCGAGAGTATGATGCACATTATAAAAATTTGTTGTCGAAGTTTTCATATGGAATACACCCTAGTCAACATGCATATTGGTTTGTTAAAGGGTTGTTGAATCATTTTAAAAGGGCACTATCTCATAATAACTTTGTAGATCCATGCCATGCTTTGGAAGAAGCTCTATGTGCTTTGACGCATTAGGGAGTGTGGACACCGGTGTGAGCCCATTTTTAGAAGAATAGATTATAGCTATAGTGAAACAATTGGAAAAGATCTCTGCTAATTCATCTCATGAGACGTGCAGTGGGATATGGTGTAAAAATTGAGAGGTTGAAGGAAATACTAAGGATAAATTCCCTCACAAGTCGGTGCGTTACGTGTTGTTAGATTGTGATATTTTTCAACTATACCATGATATAATTAGATGTCACTTTTGAAACGTGTGATCCAGAAGATTGTATCTCTATATTGTAAAATTTTCAAAACTCATACTCATGATACTATTAACTGTAAGGTGATTGATCATATTCATGAAGCTATTGAAATTGGTGTGTGTAAGACTGGTGTAACAAGTGGATCTAAGGAACAAGGAGAGAAACATAATGAATGGCACAATAATGGGGATAATAGGAATATAGGCTTCCATGGTGGATATAGAGGTCAAGGTTGCAGTAGTGGGAGAGGAGGATTTCCTAGAGGAACTTTTTTAATTGTGGATCTCCTTATCATTATCAACATGAGTGCCCTCGAATGTGGTTTTCTCATGGCGTGGAAAATAGCATAAGTTTGAATAATGCCCTAACTTGTATGAGCATATGAGCAAGTAGCACAAGCAAGACAAGGGAGTAGTTATGATTAAGATACAACGCGTGGATGGAGATCAATGGATGCCAAAGGTTGGGCTTAATTCTAAATTACATTCTCGTGTTAGCTACCACATGTCTTTGAGGCTACACACGCTCACGGACCTCCGAAGTATAAGTCAACTATAACAAAGCAATAAGTTCTTAATTCCAATTACCCTGATGTTGAACATCAAAAAGAGGTTTACCTAAAAACTATGGACATTATTAGGAATCTGCAAGGAGATATTTAGAGCTTGAAGGAGTAGGTGTGTGTGTTGGAATGAGATAAGAATGTTAAAATTCCACATAAGGATGTAAATGATTTGAAGGAAATTTGTAGAATGTTGTGCCTATAAAATATAATTCCTTTGTTAGGAGAGTCTCGAGAGAAAAATTAACACACACAGTAATGAAAACGAGAGGCATATACTTCATGCAAATATACCTCCCCATAATCATGAGTATGACAAGGAGATTACATTGAATGCGGTTATTGATGGATGGCTTCTGAGAAATATTCTGATAGATATAGGTGCAGAAGTTAATGTACTCACATTGGATTCTTAGAATCAGATGGGAAGACCACCATTGCATCCTTCTTTGAATGTGTTGTATATGGAAAAAAACTAGGGCTAATCCTATTGGGGTGTTAAAAGATGTGACTATTATGATTCAGGGAGCCAAGTTTATTGGGACTTTGAAGTATTAGAGCTCGCAGAGGTAGATAGTTTCCCAACGTTACTTGGGTTCCCTTAGTGTTATGTGAATAATGTAAATTTTAACTTTAACAAGGGATAAATTAGCTTTGATAACAAAAACGAATGCATTATTATACCATTGATAGATGAAAATGTTTCCCTGTATGTTAAGCCTTTAAGTGAAGAAGAATTGAACATGATATACATGAATAAAATATAAGGAAGGAGTAATAAATTGGGATGATGCTCATTTAGTTAGTGATACTACAATTATTACTTGTGATAACTGGGTGTATGTAACGTATGAAGTAATTAGGTGAGAGATCAAGAACATTGTTACTCGCGCGATCAAGCTACGTGTTGTTCGGTGCTTGATTCATAACCAGTACCACAAGACACTTTGGTAAAGGGAACCTCAATGTATTTTTACATGCCATGGAATCCCAGTGGAAGGATTAGGGTGACAAGAAATATGTTGGTTTATACCCTACGCGAGATAGCAACGCGTTGGTGGACCACACATAGAGATAACCTGTTGGAATGGAGAAAGGTGAGAATCACCTTTTCTACTAGGTTTCTAAGGAGAAATGTACCTTCACATATATGTGAATTCCATGGGAAGGATTATTCTTTGCACCACGTTAAAAGTGTGAGAGACTCTGGATGGAGGGTAGGAGGCCTTACCACCATCATTCTAGGTACATAAGTTCTACATCACCCTAAGTAGTTGCGCGTGTGCGTGGTAAGTCTATGCAGAGTTGACACTAGAGATAAGTAATTAGCAGGAGATGACCTTAGGTATGATCCATACTTTTGATTACTTTTCTACTAAACCTGGTCAATGAAGCACTATAGATTATGAAGCACCTTACTCTGGGAGATAGCACGAAGGTGAAGAAATTCTTTTAGATATGTTTGGAGAGCTAGATTTGGAGGCGTGCTTTAACCTTGAAGAGACTAAAGAAGAATAAATGGTCCTCTCTTAGGAAGAAAAGGAAAGGGGTAAACTGGTATGCATAGTGAATGATGATGATATGAGGAAAACAACATGGATGTTAACCACACTGAAGGTACATGCGAGGTGATGGACACAACAGATGAGAAGGCACACACATATCATGAGCCTATGAAAACAAATAAGGTTAACATTGGGACATATGCAAAGCCCAAATAGGAAATTATTGGTGATTATTGGTCTGAGAAGGAGGTGTCTAAGATTATTGATCTTTTGCACAACTTCTAGGACTTATTTCCATGAGGCTATCATGAGTTAAAAGGAGTGCATCACTCTTTGGGTGAAATGAGGATAAAATTAAAATAAGGTGTACGCCAAGTTAGGAAGAGACCTTATAGGATGAATCCTAATTTGCGCATCAAGGTAAAAGAAGAAATAGATAAGATGTTGAAATCTAGAATCATTGAGCCTATTGAGGAATTAGAGTGGGTTATCTTGATGGTAGTAAGCATAGAGAAAAATGGTAGGATAAGGATCTGTGTAGACTACAAAGAGTTGAATGTTACTTGTGTCATAGACCCCTTTCCCACACCTTTTACTAAGGATATATTAGAGGGTGTCACGGTGCGAGACTTACTCTTTCACGAGATGGATTTTTAGGTTATCATCAAGTACACATAGCAAAGGAAGATCGAGAAAAGAAAATTTACACCACTGAATGGGGATGTTTTAAATACAATATTATGACCTTTGGGTTGAAGAATGCTCCTGCAGATTTTGGATGCATTGTTGTGCAAGCATTTCAAGAATTCATTTATATATTTTTACGGTATATCTCAATGATTGGATAGTGTATGGTTTGGTTAGTGACCATTGTGACAATTTGAGGCTTATGTTTGAGAGGTGCAGGGAAGTTGAGTATTTATTTAAATTTTAAGTAAGGTATCTTTGTGACACTTTTTTACATGTTTCTTGGGAATATTATTTGTAAGGAAGGCTTGTTGGTAGATCCACCCAAGGTTGCTCGATCTTGGGATTAAATGAACCTAAAAATCAAAGTGAAGAGAAAATATTTCTTAGACATACTGATTATTACAGGAAATTCATAAAGGGCTATGCAAAGATTGTCATGCCCCTAGAGGAACTATTGAACGCTAAAGGAAAATTCTATTGGGGTGAGGCAAAACAAAAATTTTTGAAACACTAAAGGAAAGGCTTACCACTGTACCTATTTTACGCTTTCCTTCATGGGAAAAACTATTTCATGTTCATGTTAATGCTTTTGGGATGGCGATTAGCATCATGTTAGCATAACCAGGTGAAGGAATTGTACACCACCCTATTTTTTACAAGAAGAAATTTGACACCAAAGATAATTTTTTTATAAAACTACTTGAGTGCGAAGCTTTTTCCATGATTTATGTGCTGCAAAAGTTCATACAATACTTGTTTGGCTACACCATTTATTTTCTTCACATATCATATTGGTTTAATATTTGTTCAACAATCCTATTTTACAAGGGTGCATTTGTAGATAGATATTATTATTTCAGGAGTTTCGGTTTAGAGTGACTATGAAACCTAGAAAAAACAAATCAAGGCATTATCATTTGTCAAGGATTAATTCTAGATGATGCACGAGCATTGAGGATACCATATCGATGCACAACTCTTTACATTGAATCGCACACCCACAGCTAATTGGAAGATATTGTAGTCTTTTTGTGCACTAGACAAGTGCCCGAGGGAATGAAGACATTAGAGAAGAAACAATTTACTCTACACATAGCACTTAACCATTTGATAGGTGGAGATTTATATAAGTTAGGTCGTGATGAATTTTTACACCAATGTGTACTAGAACATGAGTGTGAGGAAATAATGGAAGAAGCTCATGGTGGAATTGCAGGAGGTCATTATGCAAGAGATGTCACTATGCACATAAGATTATGATGGCTAGCCTTTGGTGGGAAACCTTATATAAGGATATTAAATAATATGTCAAGGTGTGTGATCATTTTCAGTACCTTGGGAAGCCTGGATCTAGAGATGAGATGCCTTTGAGGCCTATTACAAGTGCTGAACCTTTTGAGAAATGGGTGATTGAATTTGTGGGTCCTATTTCCCCACCCACGAGTAGGAATGGTGTGTGCTACATTATAACTTGTACAAACTATATAACAAGGTGGGCATAAGAAACATCTATAAAGGATTACACGATAACTACAACAACAAGATTTCTATGGGAAAACATTATCAACATGTATGGATGTCCATTGAGCTTGACAAGTGATAGGGGCACTCATTTTCTTAATGAGACCATCATAATTTTATTGGAAGAGTTTATGGTGGCACACCACAAGACAACCCCTATCATCCATAAGCCAACGGAAATGCTAAGGATTTTAACAAGATTATAAGACACACATTAACAAAAATATGTGATGTTGGAAGAAAATACTAGGATGATAAAGTTTCTATTGTACTTTGGGCATACATGACCACTTATAAATGATTGAATAAATCCACACCCTTTCAGTTGGTGTTTTGTGTGGAGGTTGTATTTCATGTGGAATTCATGTTTCCATCCCTACATATTGCACATGTAATAGGATTGGATGATGAACAATATGTTGAAGAACGCATAGAAAAACTAGTGCGAGATGGATGAGCGACACGATATTTTCCGGTGGAGTCATAAGACAAAAAGAGAGAGACATAAGGCATGGCATTATAGATATATTCGTAATAAGTAATTTGAGGTTAAAAAGATGGTTCTTTTGTATGATTTAAAGTTTACGTGCCACCCCGAGAAGCTGAAAGATCATTGGTTGGGACCCTTTGTTGTAACAAATATATTGGAATCAGGCACTTGCTAGTTACAGGTGTTGGATGATGCTTTATTGCCCAGTTACTTCAACAAGATTAGGCTAAAGCCCTACTATAAATAAGTCTTCTTGTTTTTTATAATAAGGCAGTATTGCCACTTAGATAAGATTTCCATTTCAAGTATTTTCCCTTTTATGTGTTTCCATTGATCATTGTTATGCTTTGTCAATTTAATTTAGTGTTTTGTTTTAATAAGCACATTTGTGCATCGATAGCTTATTAATATCTAGTGGATTCATGTGTAGAGGACCACACATACTTTTAGTATGGGGTGGATTACAATATATTGAAGAAAAAGAAAACTACAATACCTAAGAATTGAAGGACTATGTGCGCTGTGGATGGTGTTGGTTGCTGAAGTACAATGATAAGGTGTCATAAGAAGGATGGTGATAATAATGACAATGCTCAGAGAAAAATCCACGTATGATGAATAAGTGTGCAGTGTAATGTGAGGTAGGTAATGGCATGAGGAGCTACTTGGTATAAGAGGTAGAGGTTTATGTACTTTGGCACATGGAGCGCGCATAAGGAGGTTTGCGGTCTGAGAAGTATTTTACATGCCTAAAGGTTGCATCTGAAACACATGATGAACATGTGATGTAAGCGTGATGAAAACTTTAGAAAATGTGGGAAAAAGTGGAAAATCTGAATTAAATGCAGTTGTACGGTGGTAGTTGGCAAGAAATTAATGTGGGTAAATTTTGGAAACCTATAAATAGAGCGTCGGGGTAAAATCATTTTTACCTTACCTTGTAAATAATTTTTGTGTGCTTTCATGTGACTGTAGACACCAAATTTGGGTCTTACAACACCCTGTACACCGTATCTCATCCCGCAACCTAACCCTACCTCACCACCTAAAACCTTACACACTGAATTATTTATTAATTACCTTATAATTAATAAATCCACATCTCCAACCCTACCACCTCACCTTGCCACCTCACTATGACCTAGCCCTAACCCTAAACTAACCTAATTAAGACCTATGACTTGGTCCAGACCCACACCCATGACTCATCACCCCTCACCCGCATCAAAATGAACCTAATAATGACTTGACCAAGCCCACAACTGACCCCTCGGGAGAAAAGGAGGGAAAGTTGGCTATTTTACTAAAAATAGCCAACTTTGACCTAACCGACATTGGTCCCTACGCGGTGGTGTCGGTTAGGTAACCACCATCGGTTCCCTGTAAATGACCTCCCCCAACCAAAATGAAGGGATCCGAATCCATTTGCAAGGGAGAGACAAGTGAGAAGGAGAGAAGAGTTTGCAAAGAGGAGCATCGAGCCCAAAACTGGAACTGAGTAACTAGAGCATTGTCACACTCATCCAAACCTTGGGAGAGTTGGAGGATAGCTTCATCAGATCACTTCTAATTATTGGATCATCCCAACTGGGCCTTGCCTTTGCCACTACATTCTTTGGATCTGCGTCCACATCAGAAACTAGTAAGTAGTCTCTCTTATCACCTTGTATGCTTCTAGACACCACTTTGTGAACTTTTAATTCATAAGGATTATAAGCTCACTCCTGGATCTACTACCCAGCAACAACCTGCACCTAACCTTCACTCATCCATCTCTATATTACCCCAAAGACAGCTCTCTCTCTCATCTCTCGAGTCTTCTCTATCACCCTACTACTCCCCTCAACCATCTACCAACCTTCCAAACCTCATAACCACCTTACACCAACCTCCATTTAAAAATCCCTAAGTCACTGCCCCTACCGATATCGGTTATTCCCTACCGGTACCGGTTTTGTAACCACGATCGGTTATCCAGTGACCGGCATCGGTCACTGTGACTTATACCAAAACCAACCTTTCACCTATTCACCTCAAAACAATCTCGTGTCCAGCCTGGTCTATCCCTGTAACTTGATCGGAACATATCAATAACCAGTGACCAAACAAACAACATGACATTCTATTGTTGGTAATTTAGTCTCTATTGCTTTTAGTAACGAGATACCTAAATCGTGAGTTCGCAATAGCTTCTTTATTATCATTTGCATCAGTTTGTATTAAAAAGGGAACTGACCACCTTCGAAAGGAAGTCTAATATTTCCTGGGCCCAAGGCAGTTCCCTCACTTATTGTCTAACTAAAATCTAGTGGTCTTGCATTCTTATTTACAGTAATCCTTCCCAGACAAAAAGGAGTTCTTCACAATCGGTCTGATTTCTCTATGGTACGTGCACACCTTCCCAACACTCTACAGGTATTCCTCCTAACCCTAACCCCTTATCTGTTTCTCAAGAGAATGAAAGGATAGAAGCAACTCTATTCTGGAACTAAAATTCTGTGTGAAACATTTTGGCACGCCCGGTGGGACCCTATTCGGGTTTCTTTCTTTCTTGCTTGTTTTCAATAGGGAACACACTTGCCATTTATTTCTTCTAAATATTCACAAAATATTTTGTCATTTCGGTAAAAGAATTTGTCTTTTCGCATCTTTGCATTAGTGAAATTCATCTTCTTGACCTCTTCTCTTTCTTTGCTTCATCGAATATCATTTTCGATTTGGGTTTAAAACACGTGCATCACATTCTTGCTTGTTTTTTATTCTAGTGAACGTAGATTAAGTAACAGGTCATACACATGGGGGTAATATCCATGGTATTGATGAGAAATTAATCTTACTCTCACTGCACAACACATACCAAATCACATCATAATCTACACAACATCTCAAACATCCCCCCTTTCCATGGTATTCCTCCACCCGATTGAGGTAGCCTTACAAGCCAAAACAAACTTGACATCTCCCTTAGGTATTTTGTTTAGGATTGACATCATCTTGCATCTAAGGCATAAGCCCAAAAGTGATTAAAACTAATCCTAGGGTTAGTCTCTTGATTTGCTTGTGCATCTTGCTTGTTTTCTATTTTTCTTTCAGTTTTGTTTCTCTATTATACCCTGTCTCAGTTATCACTTTAGATAGTTTGGTGGGTATACTAAGCCTTGTTCTCCCCAAACCTCAGCCTCTTACATTCTCTCTTTGCCTTCACAGTAACAGCACCGGTCCTCTTCTACCGACATTAGTTATCTGACCGACACCGGTTACAGTCTGACCGACATCGGTTACTAGACCGATATCGGTTACTATGTTTTACAGTTCCTGACAAACCAGTAACCTACCAATTCCAACATTTTGTTATGTTTTCTATTCCTGATTGACTAATTCTCTGTTGTATCCTCTTTTCCATGGTTGTTATCACCGAAACAAGCCGCAGCCATGGTTTCACATGCTTGTTCCATGTCTTTGCCTGAGTCACCCCCTTCGCATCCTATGGGGAATCCTACAGACACTAATGCTTTTCCCAAGATCTCTGTCGGAGATCCGGATTTTGCTAAATTTTTGGATGCTAATCTTGGTGTCGTATAGTATTATTTGTCTCATACCCCTGACCGTACACCCGACGGTCAGCTCCTCTTGGGTATGCCTATTAGTATAGCCACCCACTTAGCTCCTTCCCCACCTAATAACTCCACCTCACCGTCTTCATCCTTAGCCCCATCTCCCAACTCAGTGGATTCGATGGTCCATACTACACCAATTGGCTTTCCTTTGGTTAATCTAGGGCCCCACATATCACTACCGTCCACTGCCCCTACCTCATCCCTCTCGCAAATTGCCTCTTTCATAACTTGTTCTCTACCACCTATCCACACGAGCTTTCCCTCTCAGGCTCCGCCCACCTTTTCATTTCCGCAAACGCATCTGGTGGCCTCAACATCTTATATAGGACACCCTTATTCAACTCACCCCAACACATTCATCATCGATACCTTATCAACATTTAGCCCCACCATTGTCTAGTAGCGGCTCTTGGCCCAATCCTCCCCGTTTACTGACGACAACACCATCATCTAACCCAACCAATGATTTAATCAAACAAATGATGGACAAGATGCAAAATCTTGAGGCTTCTATTTTAGGAAGCCGTAACACCCTGACATACGAGCAAGTTTGTTGGGAGCCTATTCATTCTTCTATCCCCCTTCATACATATCCTCCTCAATGGGAATTACCGAAATTTACTCACTTTAATAGTAAGGAGGACCCTCAACAACACTTGCGATCATTTAGACATGCTTGCTATCTGATTGCTCATGACGATGCCTTACTACTCCATACCTTCCCCATGTCCTTATCAGACCTACCTTGAGTGGTACAGTAGTTCTTTAGCCCAACACTCAATCTTCTCCTTTAACCAGTTAGCCCAATATTTCTTGGATCATTTCTCCATCAATATTGCCAAGAAAGTATCCATTACCGATCTCTATGCCATTCGAAAATTTGAAGACGAATCTATCACATATTTCATTGGACGATGGTGGGGCCTCATCAACCAACTTACTTATGCCTTACCTTAGGCCGAGCTCATCAAACTCTTTACGCGGGCCTGCGCTAAACACATTTCTCCCACCCTCCAAATTCAAACTTTCCGCACCTTTGATGAGGCCTTTACTATGGCTCGGAAACTAGAGATTCGGGCCTTAGAGGAGGAGAAATTGAAGTTGCGCAACAAAAACTCAAATTTCCAAACCCAGGACTCCACTAACAAGCCCAACACCACCAAATCTCATGCATCGGCTACTTCAAATCAAAAGGAGTTGTACACGCAGTAACGGTCAAATCTCAAGCACCGTCTTATACCCAAAAATCCACCTATAAGTATAAAGCCGAGCCCATCAAGTACACTCCCTTGGGAGAAACTTATGAAGTGATCTTGGAAAAATTGCTTAAAGCAGGAGCTATCACCTTGCCTCCTGTTAAACCTCACTCTGGGTTTGATTCCACCCGTGCTATACCTTCTTGGTATAAAGAAAATGACTTCTGTAACTTCCATCGCGTGAAGGGACACAACCATGAAAACTACAAGATGTTGAAAAACATAGTGCAGGAAATGGTTGATGCAGGGGATATAACCCTCGATAATCCTAATGCCCCTACTAATCGAAATTTAAAAATCTTCAACAAACCATTTCCAAACCATTCCTCTAACAGTAACACAAACCAAGAAACCTTAGCCGAGGAGAAGAGTGTGCATGAGATCCATGTGGTTTTCAACTCCCAACCAAGGGCTTCCATCGAAGAAATTTTGAATCGAGCCTCTTCACCGACGCAGTCCTCGCCCCCTTCTCCTTCATCAGGGCAAGAGGACATCCCCAC
Source organism: Taxus wallichiana var. yunnanensis (assembly GCA_018340775.1). Lineage (NCBI taxonomy): Eukaryota > Viridiplantae > Streptophyta > Pinopsida > Cupressales > Taxaceae > Taxus > Taxus wallichiana. Next base: position 142,664,697 of record CM031238.1, read on the forward strand.
TACTCCTTTACCTATAAAGGAATCAACCACCCAGAGTTCTCTTATCACAGAAGCACCTTCTTACACCACATCCCTGCAAGATTGTGAGTGGATGTTATCCAACTTATCTATTGCCCAAACATCTCCTTCCACCGCTCTTGCTACAAAAGAAGAAGGATCGCCACTTTTTCTATCATCCTTAGAAGAGAAACCCCTTGAGCCTACATCACCAAATTCCTTAATCATGATAGATCCTCTAGAACATGCCCTCCTCCCTATCAGTTCTTCATCGCCTAAATATTTCTAGCGACCGGTTGACCCCTTAACTCCCATTGATACAGCGCCTCATTCGCCCCCTGTATCACACCCCCAGTGGACTGGAATCATAACCCACTTCTCTTCCATATCAAAATGCCCATCCATATGTGAAGATTGTCATCCCCCAGAAGATAGATGACTCTTATGGGCACGTTTGAGAACACCATGCTCTACTCAAATGCAAATGACTAATCCAGACACCTCTACCATATACCCGAAGTTTTTACAAAAGCTCAAAATGCCTATGTCCTCACCTCCACCCCCTCATCTCCGCCGAATACGCTTGGGAATTTACCAATACCCATCTTGATGCACCCACCTAAACGGTTAGACTTATCCAAAAATAAAGTCGTCAATCCACCTAGGAGACAGACCCAATCTCCTCAAGTCCAATCTATGCCTCCACCACAACTAAAACCCTCGCCCCCGATCACACCAGTACAGCAGGCACAACTTCAACCCTCACCGTCACACCTACCTTCTATATTGGGGCCTCACCCCTCCACCTTGCCTCAATACACCATGCCTCCCACGTCTTCTTTAACACGACCAGCACCTTCTGCACCCATACAGAAATCCACAGGCATCTCAACACCGTCGCCCCAAGTATCTTTCCTACCTACCAACCCTAAGCAAACTTGATCATCGAAGGACTTGTTTGCTGCCACTCCTCTTTCCCCATGGTTGTTTCCTGCCACCATGTCATTTGTGACCTCATCATCTAACCAGCTAAACATGACTTCGCACGAAGAAGCCACGCCTAGTTCAACCCAATCATCAAAATCCCTTGCCTAAACCACCACCCGTACAAACCACTCATACCCAACCATTACCAAAATAATCAATAATCTCACCCACTCAATCAATAGCCTCATATTCATTTGACCCGCTCAAAGGATCTTACACCAAGATCCTTGATATGCTGGTAGGGGATGCGACCATTTCCCTACCCCCACTCGCACCTATAATCCATTTAAACCTCGATCTATAGGTTATGATGAATATAAAATCTACGCCTACCACCACACACCAGACATAATGTAGAAGGATGCAAAGCTTTGAAATCCATCCTTCGCCAGTCACCTATCTCGGATAGAAAATCTCAGAAAGATGACTTACGGAAGGAAAATCCCTTAGCTTCGATCCCTTCTCCTATACCACCTGTCCCCGCCTCACCAAAATCTATCATCATTGCAACCTCGCCTCTCGAGAAAAATGACTTATCCCTGTCATCTTCCTCATCTCGCATTCATGAGATCAACATGATTAGCATTACTACTCGAGGTCAGAAAAACAATGGAAAAGCTAAAGAGAGCACACCGGTGGTCTCTCTTTCTCCTTCCGCCATCCCGATCACACCACCACCTAAAGTGGTTATTCATGGACCGGCCTATCCAATCTCTGATGGAGTTGCCCATTGCACTATGATCAAACAACTTCACTAATCTCCTGTAAAAATGACACTCTAAAATCTCATTCAAACATCTGAATCGCATCGGCAAGCTCTAATTCAGATCCTTCAAGGGATAGAGGTCCTACCTAATGAAACCTTACCCGTTGCCTCCATCTTCACACACAACCACGTTTCTTCTCTCACCGAACAACCTACCTCCACAACCACCTCGTCCCTATACAAAGAAGCCGTTCTTTGTCAATTTTTCTGAAGAATAAATTGTCGTCTTTGGTGCAGAAGATCCTGACCCCACTCTTCTCATCTTGGCTTACGTCTGGGACATCCGGGTACGTCATGTTATGATCGACGGGGTGCTAGCCTAAACATCCTCTCTTCCAAATCCTTCCAATAGATGAATATCCCTCCTAGCTGCATGTGTGCCAACCCCACCATGTTGCATTCATTCAACGATGCTATTACTTCTACCCTAGGCACCGTGATCCTTAACATTTGTGTAGGGCCACATACCTTACCCGAACTCTTCTATGTCCTTGAGGGAGAATTCTAATACAACATGTTGTTAGGCTGCCCTTGGATCCGGGCTATGGGATGCGTTCCCTCCACCTTACATTGATGTATAAAATTCAAGTATGAGGGGAAGTCATACACCGTCACAGCTGACGCTTCCCCCTTATAAACCTGCAATATGTTATACCACCCTAATGATGTGCTTGTACAAGTCAAGATACCCATTGATCCAACCCAACCATCTACTTTAACCACGCCTCAACCATCCACCTTAGCCGCACCTACACCTTCGACCAATCAAACCACCGACACAAATACTTCTTCCTTTCCCATGGAAAACATCCCAACCTCGGATCCCTTGGTAGGTATTTTTCAACGCCTTACACTGGGGGAGTACCGCCTATACAACGTTAGCACCTTCCATACCCCACAAGAGTATGGACAGCCATTCTGACGCATCCTACCTACAATCGTTGTGTGGGGGAGGTGATCTCCTATGAACCACCTAATTGCCGCACCAACCTAACGTATGGGGGTGTTGACGCATCCTCTGTCACCCCCGAACCTCCCCTTGGTGTGGTTCCCTTCTAATTAGATTTTCAATATCTAACCAACCGTTGTTTCGCCCTCACCTTCCTGACACGCTATGCTTGGAAAGGTTTTGGTTTCGGTCTTTATGACAAACGACAACATACGGTTATTCCCATGACAACATGAAAACACAAAGATCGTAGTGGTGTTGGGTTTTCGAACCACCTACGCTAAAGAAACCTCGTGTCAATTGTATCCAGGAAGACGACTAAATCACCCATTCTGAACAATCATCGCCCATTTTACCATCTTCACCCATGGAGCCGATAGACCTGGAATCTATCCCTCCTAACTTTTTTTTGTGAATGCTATCTTCCTAGGTCCTCTCACTTATCAACATGATGGTGAGGACCCATCTTCTCTCCCCCTTTTACATCCAGACATGATCGAAGAAGACCTGCCTTCGATTAATGTTGTGGAGTGCCAGGATGATGACTCCATCCTCACCTACCTTGGTGCGGATGACTCTTATATTCAATGCACCTTACCATCTGAAACCCAAACCATGTTGAATGAGTCGACTATAGAAATCAACATCCACATGGAGGACGATCCTCACATTGTAAAGATCAGAAAATCTCTCGATGCATTATAACAAGTCACCTTCACTACCTTTCTCTGTGCTCGCAATCAAGCTTTCGCTTGGTCCTACACCGACATGCCAGGAATCGATCCTGACATTGTTGTTCATAACATCACTCTGAAACCAGACTCCAAACTAGTTAAACAGAAGCTGATAAAAATGCATCCACGCATTGCTCTCTTGGTTAAAGAAGATCTTCAACGACTTATTTCTGTTTCTTTCATCTTGCCTATTGACTATCCGTAATGGATTTCTAATGTTGTACCTGTCACTAAAGTGACGGGGGGACTTCGGATATGTACGGATTTCCAGGATCTTAACCTCACTTTCCCAAAGGATGACTTCCCCCTACCTAGCATTGATCAACTTGTCGATCTCACTGCGGGCCATGAGATGCTTTCTCTCATGGATGGTTTCTCGAGATATAATCAAATTTTAGTAGCCCGCCGATCAACATAAAACCACCTTCATTACCCCTGGGACCTTCGCTCTCGTGTCATGCCATTTGGCCTTAAGAATGCTGGTGCGACCTATCAGCGGGCTATGAATTACATTTTTCATGACATTATGCACACTATCCTTGAGGATTATGTCGATGATCTTCTTGGAAAATCCAAACATCGTAGTGAACATCTCGATGTTTTAACCATTATTTTCGATCACTTTGTTACAATCTTGTGTTCATCTTCACCAAAGAAATGTGTCATTGGCATCCTTTCGAGAAAAAAATCCTTGGCTTTATCATCTCTTTACGTGGCATTGAGGTCAACCCCGCTAAAGTCAAAGCTATTTTAGAAATGCCCCCACCCACTAACCTAAAACAATTGCGTAGTTTGTAGGGAAAACTCCAATCTATCCATTGTTTCATCTCACAACTCTCGGATCGATGTAAACCTTTCCATCATCTCCTAAAAATGACATTGTCTTTTAATGAGAGCGAGGAGTGCCATAAATCCTTTGAGGCTCTTAAAACTTATCTCTTACACCACCCATGCTTATCCCACCTCGGGACGATCACCCTTTCTACCTTTACCTTTCTTCCATTGACCATGCTTTGTAGGGAGCCATGCTTGCACATCGTGACTCCGAGCATCGAGAACAAGAAGTTTATTACATAAGCCGTACTCTTGTGGATTACGAAATTAGGTATACACATGTCGAAAAGTTTTGCCTAGCCCTATCATTCATGGCCACCAAACTCTAACATTACCTCCTGAATCACAAAATTTTTGTCATCACCAATGCTGACCCCATACATTATATGTACGCCAAACCTCATCTAAACCAATGCATCACCCGATGGCTTATGCTCCTCACCAACCTCGACCTTGAGTTCATACACCAAAATCAGTCAAAGGACAAACTATTGCAGACCAACTCGCGGAAGCCCCTTTACCTGGGGAACCATTTACCAATTTTACTTTCCCTGATGAACTCATCGCAACTCTTTTGCTCAATGATGCATCTTATCTGATGACTCTCTTCTTCGATGGATCTAAATGCCAATGTGGCGGAGGGGTGGGCGTTGTTCTCATTCCTCTTGAAGGTGAACCTATGCCTCTTTCATTCAGGCTCGATTTCCCCTGCACTAACAATACAAATGGAATACGAGGCCCTTGTTTTGGGTCTCCATGTTGCGTTACACTTAGGTGTGAAGTCTATTAACATTTTTGGTGACTCTCAATTGGTAGTAAATCAAGTCACTGGCATCTACCAATGTAAAAATGAGGAACTTCAAAAGTACAAATGTTACGTAGATTCACTTTTGACCTTATTTACCCATTATACTATCCAAACCGTTCCATGCTCAACTAATAAATTTGTGGATACTATGGCTTGCTTGGCCTCACAAATTCCTGCATCACCAACTAATTCTGACATATTTGTCTTGGTCCAACAACTCTTTGCCCCATCTTACTTAGTCCCAGATGTTTGTATGGTAAATAATGCATCTGCTGACTCACAGGATACCTGGTATCACCAATTTCGCGACTACCTTACAACCTCTGTTCTCCCACCTGACCTTAGTAGTAATGGCAAATGTGCTTTTCTTAAAGGTGTTTCTCGTTATGTCGTCATGGGGGGACTCCTCTATAAACGTGGCTTCGATGGTATCCTCCTTCGATGTCTAACCAAAGGTCTTGAAGTCACTCATACCATCCAACAAGTCCATGACGGAATTTGTGGTGGGCACTTTAGTAGCTTTGCCATGGCCAAGCGGATCCTTTGCCTAGGATATTATTGGCCTACTCTTAATAAATACTGAGAATATGTTAAGTGTTGTGTTATGTGTCAACAGCATGCCAACCTTCAACATACTCCCAGCCATCCGCTACAGGTCGCACGAGATCTTTGGCCTTTCTCACAATGGGGTTTGGACCTTATTGGTGAGATTCATCCACCTTCTTCGCAACGTCACCGTTGGATCATCACGGCAACTAAATATTACACTAAATGGGTGGAGGCCGTTCCACTCGTTTCAACCAAAAAGGAGAAAATTGTTGAATTCATCAATCATCACATTATTTGTCGTTTCGGTGTTCCTCATCGCTTGATAACCGATAATGGCAAATATTTCAAAAATAAGCTGTTACGAGCCCTTTGTGACAACTTTGGTATCAAACTTAGCTTCTCGTCACCCTACTATCCACAAGAAAATGGTCAAGCCGAATCTTCTAACAAAACCTTAACCAAAATTCTCATGAAAGTTGTTAACGATTCTAGTCAAAATTGGCATGATCACATCCCCTTTTCCCTTTGGGCTTATCATACCAGCATTTGTACTTCCACTAATGCCACACCATTCTCTCTGGTGTATGGTACCGAGGCTGTCTTTCCTCTCGAAATACAAATCCCTTCCCTCAGAATATCTCTCCAGGATATTCTCACCAATGATGACTTCCGCCAAGAGTGGTTAGCCCAATTGGAGCTTCTTGACGAGCGTCGTCTTACCGAGCTCTTGACCACCTTCAAATTGATCAAAAGTGCATCAAGTGTGCTTATGGTAAGTGAATTCATGAGCGTACATTTAAAATTGGTGATCTTTTCCTCAAAGAGAATCAACATGTAACCAAACTAAAAAAGAGTAAACGTGGAAAATTTGCTCCTAATTGTATTGGGCCTTACATTATCACTCACACTTATGGATTAGGTACTTATCGTTTAGCTTCGCTTAATGGTAAACTTGAGCCTGAACCCCTTAATGCCTTGCATCTCCGACCATTCTACTATTGAATTTAGTGTTACATCACTCCTTATCCACCATACACTCATTCCTTGAGCTCTTTTACCACCTCATACACCTTTTTTTCGTGCATCTCAAAGTAAAATCAAACCCATGTGGTTTGATCATCACCTCCTCGTAAAGAGGCCTTCTCCTTTTTAGTCTGGTCCATGACTTAAAAGTATCAAAATAAAAAGTTCTCAATTATACAATTCTGGGATATTCTTGAGTCAAAATTCCTACAAATTTAGATGCTTCATGCCAAACAGACATCTAGACCTCCATGCTATAAACTAGACTTGCTCCCTCGAAGGACAGCTATGTGCAAAGCTGCATCTACTGCTATAAACTAGACTGCTCCCTCGAAGGACAACTATGTGCAAAGCCGCATCTGCTGCTATAAACTAGACTACTCCTCAAAGGACAGCTATGTGCAAAGCCACATCTGCTACTATAACTAGATTTGCTCCTCAAGGACAACTATGTGCAACGTCGTATTTACCACTATAAGTAGACTGTTCCCTCGAAGGACAACTATACAAAGTCAACCTCTATCAGAAGCTTCTCGCATTGATCAGCTTCGTGAAGACCTCAAGAACAACAAAATGCATATCCCATGTAGACTTCCCGCATCGATCAGTCTATATCCAGAAACATCAAAGCAGTATTCAAAAGTACTTTTGAGTCATGGACTTGTCTATTTTGGTTTGGTTCTCTTCCATCAGCATAATCACCTTATAACAAGTTCTCTACGCCTCAGCTATCCCATCCACCTCTCCTCACCATTCTTCACAATAAAAAAACTCAAGGGACATGCGTATATCTGATATATTGTGATTATACAACTCTTTTCACCTATCAACTTCTCACCTATGCAAGGTACCTAGGGATTCAAGCTCATCCTACGATAATACGTGGTTTGTTTAGCTCTTTCCAACTATGGGATAGTTTTTCCTCTTTTACCCGAATCTAGGATTGTGTGTTGATCTTAATTAGGACACGATTTCCTATGCTTGGGTAAGTTAACCCTCACTTCACCTATACCCACACCAACACCAACAACATTACTCTACCAACATCAAACTTTTACCAACCAACAAATTGCCTAACCACAACCAAATTGCCTGAATTCACCTCTCCCTGGTCCTAAGGGAGAACTACATCGATCTGAGGCCCCTAATTGCTTTGTGTAATGAGATATGTAGGTAGCACTTAGGAGACATGGGGTCTCCCAAGGTTAGCTCGACCATCCCCTACCATAACCTATCATGTGTTGTGTTTTCTTTAAAACTATAAATATTTTCGTGTATTTTTATTGATAACACTCACCTTGATCCTTTATCAATCCAAACATTCAAAACACAAATATTCTTATAATTATCACAAACTCAAATCAACATACATATTCCATTTTATTTAGATGTTAAACAAATACATCTTCTCTATCATCGACCTTGCAGGTCGGAATCTTTATTTATTCTTCTACCCCTATGTATGAAACTCACTTAGACCCCCGCGCCTCATCCCGAACCAGGTAGTGATGGTGATCATCGACGCCGCTCACCTGGCCTCTCTGTACTCAAAGGTACCACTGCTATTGGTTCCTCCCACTGATCCACCAATCTCTCCTGTAAAATAAGAATCTACCCTCTCTCATGGAGGACTCTTGCCTCTAGTCTCTCCACTCAAGACCAGAAGCCTCTAACAATCCCATGGTCTCATTCACTGTGTTTGAAATCGGTGAAATAAACTCTGTGGCGGTCTCTCTCCACGGTAATCACAACTATGTCGGGATGATCGGCCCTCTCATGTGTACTTCGCAGCTCTGCTGCCCACCATAATCTATAAGACTCTATCGCTCCTACATCCATTACCCTGCGATTGGCTGCTATCTCTTCTGGTCCTTCTGGAAGAGTTGGCCGTGGAGGTGAGAATGGTGCCTTGGTGTTGATCCTTCTGTATGGTCTATGATCCATGGGTATATCCTGAACAAATCCAAATTGTTGTCGCACGCGATCTAGAGGAATCCTCTCATACTCTCCTGGCCTGTGTCCTACGATCCACCTCACTTGCTCTACACCCCTCAAATCCTTGGCTATGTTCGCCATCACCATGTAGTTCCCGTAAGGCCTCCAACGGATATCCGTAATTATCATCGTCTCCAACTTCTGCCTATAATACTCGACATTATCTATCACAATCTCGGCTCTTGCCTCTTGCTCTGTCTGGACCCATCACCTGAATCCCAACCTCTGCACTCCTGTCTCTCCTACCTGGATTGGTTGGCCTTTTGGTTACACACACACAATGTGCTCATAGGCCCAACAATGTAATATGTATGCAGAATCCAGTGTAGTCCTGTGATTTCACTTGCATGCCCATAAACCCCTGTATAGCTCCGCCAAATATGCGGGTGCCCATGCGAAAGTAACGCTACCTTCTATCATCTCACGAATAATACACATCAATGATTTTGAAAATATTCCCCCGTCTACTCTAGGTAATGCATAATACCCCACTACTATCATTAATACCACGGCCAACCTTGTTGCCTCAGGGTGTGCCGCAAACATTATACCATAAGTAAATGTCATGCCTCGCTGTGTCAAATCTCGTGTGGCTTGACCAAATACATTGTTATCGCTTCCCGCGCCATGTTGGGCCCTGCCTGATACACTGGTCTTCCTATAATTGGAAGTCTCAAAATTTGAAACACATCTTCTAACGTCACTATCATTTCCCCTGTTGTCATTTCCCCTTTAACATAGCATGATTGCGTGCGATTCGTGAATAATAGCGGATTCCGCTTAACCCCACACGGTTTATTAATGCCCACTCCCTGGTGTTACATCCACTCGGACCCGTGACAACAGCGCTGGTACCCTATCATTCATCATCAACCTTGCCTCTACCTACACACATCAAACCAACGAACAACAAGCAACAAATGAATCCCCAAGTGTTTTTATCGAAACCGCAACTTTACATAGTAACCGATATCGGTTACCTAACCGATACCGGTTAGGCCCAAACCGATATCGGTCACTGTTCATAATATCCATCCTGCTCAAAAACACCACCTATGATATCTTATTCACTGGTTTACCCCTCTCTGTACCTACAAACATATCTTAAACACCTGATTACCTACCCTATAACACTCATCCCATCCCAAACCCTTGCCTATCACCTTTTTACCCACTTATCTTACCACATCCTATTTATAAGCATGCAAAATCTTATTCCAACCAAAACTTATACCTCTTGGGATGCAACAGCTTGAGGTGGAACCTATCTTCTCTCTCCTCTCTGCCCACTGGATGCTTCTCCTTGTTCAACCATGTTCACTAGACTCTTCACTATGACTTGCCTTTACACCTTCTTAATCCAAGCCTACGATCACTTTACTGTCTCTCTTCCTCCTTATCACTCAATTCTCCCATGTAACTATCTTGTATGGATGACAACAGCCTCACATCCTCGTATTTAACATGTTACATGAATCCAAAAATAAGAATCTAAAATTGCCTCCCAAGCTTTTCTATTTTTAGAAAAGCTCGTTTTAACATAACCGATGTCGGTTACCTAACCGGTATCGGTCACATAGTGAGCGACATCGGTTATCTAACCGATATCGGTCAAATTGTCTCCTTTTGATTATACCTAGGCCTTTTCTTTGTTTTTTACAAAATTTTGGCGGTGCCCGCCTCTTTTCCCTGCATAACGATATCATTATCAATATCCATCATCATAATACCATCAACATTTCAACACATCTGCATATAATCCAAACATCATCAACGCATATATATATATACCTCAACTTCCAAAATCATCAACAAAACAAATGAAACATTATAATATATGTATCAAATCAAACATTATACACACCATGTGGATCAAACTCATCATCTATATATATCCTCAAATCAATGTCAACATATACAAATTGCCCTGCATGGGGCCTCTATAATCCAAAAATACAAATTCGGCACGCAGCCATTGTCTCTCGTCTAAATCTCGACTCGCTCGCAGCCGCCTCTCTCATGTCAAAAATATACTCGGCTGCAGCCGGTATCAACTATATAAAGTGTACTTGGCTCGCAGCCGGTATATACAACAAAAATGAATACATAAATCCTATGTGGGCACACAGGCCTCTATATGCACACTCGGTTCGCAGATGGTTTCTCTATAAAAATCAACTATCCAAAAACATCTCCGCTCCCGTACGAGCGGCTCTCTCCCCCTCCCTCAGCTCGTCACTCAGCTGGCCCCGGTCTCGATCTCACCTCCTACTGTCACTGACCCACCAGGTCCTATGGCTACGGCCCCCTGTAACCTATGACTCGAGAAGTCTTGGCTCGTGAGCCGCATATGGCTGATAATAGGCACTTTGGTACCATCTAAGTACGCCCCGATACACAGCTCCTCTGCTCTTGCCTCCATGTATCGGGCCCGTGCCACCATGGCCGGTGGGGCTGGTCCCCGGCTCCTACTAATAAGTGGGTCCTACCCTCCTGTACACCCTAACCCCGAGCTCACTCTGTGGTGGTGGTGGAGCTGCCATCGAGCCTCGAACAGGACCTGTTCCCGTGCTCGAATAGGGATCTAGACTCGAGGCTATGCCCGTGCCTCGTGCTCGTGCCTATCCATGTACTCGTCCTTGTGCTCGGCCAACTACCCCTGTAACACTCCGATTTGTGCTCAGTGCAGCAGAGAAGCCTCTTGTAATAACTACACTCGACCCAAGAGATGCGGGTCAGGCTCTCATGGTTGCCCTCTGCCCTACCCACCAAACCAAAAATGAACTCAGTAACTCTAAAGATCGTCCCCCGTATCATCGGTCGGTCTCTCTCGCTACCCAGGCATCGGGTCAAATCGCTGTGGTATAGGCAGTGGTTCCTCTACATCCTCCCTCCGATACTGTGGGAAGGGAGGTGGCTCATCCTGTTGTAATCCCAGCTGTCGTCGTACCCTCTCTAGAGGGATCCTCTCGTACTCCCGGGTCTCCGTCCCGATATCCAGAAGATATACTGGATCCAACACAGCTATGCTCGGGCTCCTCCATGGGGCTGATGGCCTCTGTATGGCCTCTATATAATATCTAAGGCAGTCAGGCCCTCTAGCATATGTCTGTAATAAGTGACATCCCGCCCTGCGATAACTACTCGTGGCTGACCCACGACCCCCAACCACTTTTGAAACCCATATTGATAAACCGCTGTGGCCCTAAATTGGGCAACCCTACGATCCTAAACACACGATATGCTCGTAGGCCCAGTAGTGTAACAAGAATGTCAAACATATCCCGAATCACCTCATACGATGATAGCCCCGCAGCTCTTCAGAGTATATTGCCGCACTGCATACACCGTGCCCATGCATAGCAGTATGCTCCTCCACCATCTCATGTAACACTCCCATCGATCCTCGTGGGAAGCGGCCTCCCTCGAGTCGTGAGGGTGGCGGGTGATACCGATCATCATCAGCATGGAAAGCCGTGTCTCCTGTCTATGCACGTGATACATATCACCGTAGCAGATGCTTGCACTATGATATGTAATCAATGGGGCCGCATCCCCAAATACCTGTAGGATGCTATCCATCACTGCCTCAAAGATCCACCTCGAACACCTCCTCACCGATGATCGACAGCCTCGTGGATGCGATACACATCCTCTAAGGTGACTGCATTCTCCAAGAGGGGAGATGAAAGGCATTAGTTACCGTATCCCATCTCTCGATGAGGGAAACCATCAGCCGTGGGTCCCTATCCATAGCCCTATACCTTTGACTCCACCGAGTCCAACCTCTCGCATAACTACCCCATCTGCAGCCACATGTGGCCACATCTGCCCATGGCGGCGGCATCTCGATCTCGCATCGTCACCGTTGGCATGCCTATAAAAACAACCCACTCCATCAGGCCTACCCTTTACAAAACAACTACCTTAACCCTCTATACTCACTCACCCACCCAATCACAACCCGACTCTATAAGCACATCTACACCCACCTATCTTACCCTATACATCTATAAATTCCTCTCACTCTTATGGTCCTTCTTTAAATATCCTACCCACTCCAATCAAACCTAAAACACCTCATCTCCCTCAACATCAATAACCCCACCCAACAAAAATCTACAATATCCCCTTTACCTATCCCACACCCTACCAACCGCCCCACTCATACTCCACCCGCTCTACTCTCACCCTCTAACCATACCTCAACCAATTTAACCCCTCCTAATTCATACACAACCCATAACCTATCCTACCCGAACCGGCCTCCAACCACCCGATTACCCCCCACCCCAATAACCTTTCCTAGCAACTCTACCTTCTCCCCCTTCACCCCAAAAATCTATCCTACCCGCCTACAACAAACCAACACAACAAATTTCACAACCTTACCTCCTACCCATGGTGACCGGTACCGGTCACCCTCGACCGCCATCGGTCCCCCAACAGTCTATGTCTAACTTTTATGCACCGACGTCGGTCGACACATGACCGACGCCGGTCTCTATACCCACTAATCTACACACTTGCGCTATGACCGATGTCGGTTTCCTAGTGACCGACATCGGTCACTGTGGGATTTCGGGCCGGACCAAAAATGGCCCCCAAATCCCCTTTTTCCTATTTCTACCCATCTACCTAGAACAATTACCTAAAAACTTACCCACCCTACCGTTTTGGCCTACCTAACATATCTACCCACTCCATTTTACGATTTACCTTCATTTATTCATTATTTTATCAAATTTTAGATTCCTACCTCAAAACCCACATCCTAGCTAAATTCATCAACTTCACACAAATAGGGGTTCAGAGCCTACCGGTACGACTACACATCATCATGGTGGGATAGGTGGTGGTGGTCCAACTCCTCCAGCACCTCCTGCTCCTCCAGGCTATGCCATAGCTCCAAATCTCCTCAGCAGGGTCCTCAACCAATCAAACTCGCCTCCCCGATCTCTGGGGCCTACCAATAACTCACTCCCCCACTCAACTAGTGCCAACTCAGCCCAAACACACAACCCACTCACTTCAAAAACTCAAACAAGAAAAAGTTGGCACTCAATTTCACAAAGTGAAAATGACATGCCGTATTTTTTCTTTTTATAGGTTTTCACCCTCTAACCGATATCGGTTAGAGCGCGCCCTAGGTGACCGATATCAGGTCATCTGACCGATATCGATCACCCATAACCGATATCGGTTACAGGCTTAGTTTAACCTAATTCCTGCCCTTATCCACCAATCTCCATTTCTCACCACATCACCTACCCCCAACTTTGCTAAATAGCCTTATTTTGAATTCATTGGCCCAACCCAAGGCCGTAACCAATCAATTGGCCCACCCAAGGCCGTAACCAACCAATCGCCCAACCCAAGGCCACAACCAACCAATCGCCCAACCCAAGGCCACAACAAACCAATCGGCTTGACCCAAGGCCGCAACAAACCAATCGGCCCGACCTAAGGCCGCAACAAACCAATCGGCCCAACCCAAGGCCGCAACAAACTAATCGGCCCGACCCAAGGCCACAACAAACCAACCGGCCCGACCCAAGGCCGCAACCAACCAATCGGCCCGACCCACAGCCGCACCAATTAAGTACCTTGACCGAGGCCCACAAATAAAAAATTCTCTCCACCCATCATGTACCTGTTTGTTCAATCGAGCTCACCTGTTCGTGTTTTAGCACGACTAGGATACTTGACTTGTTCAGCCGACCAGCTTTGCCTAGACCAAGACCGTGACATTTATTTCAACCAAACCAACCATTTGGTACTTTCTGAACATGCCTAAACGTTCGGTACCTTACCCATTATATCCCCTGGAGCTACTTCCTATGCCTTGGATACCAAGATTATATCAGCCTTGTTTGGATAAACTATCGACCTTTGCCTATGAATTGCTTGTTTTCTCTTCAAAACATGTACCCTGGTCGCACTACTGCATTTTAACGTGCGTCGGCTTCCTTGAACTTACCCCACCATCTTACCAGCATCTCATCATCATTTACCCTTTATCAACCCTATCCCTGATTTCATGTCACCTCAATCTGTGATAGATTTGAGGGGGATTACCTATACCCTTAACTGGGGCAACCACTTTTTATTATTGTCAGTGCAGCTTTACAAGACAAGCTACACGACAACAAGGGGCAAATGTAGACACCAAATTTGGGTCTTATGACACCCTGTACCCCATATCTCGTCCCGCAACCTAACCCTACCTCACCACCTAAAACCTTACACACTGAATTATTTATTAATTACCTTATAATTAATAAATCCACATCTCCAACCCTGCCACCTCACCTCACCACCTCACTATGACCTAGCCCTAACCCTAAACTAACCTAATTAAGACCTATGACTTGGTCCAGACCCACACCCATGACTCATCACCCCTCACCCGCATCAAAACGAACCTAATAATGACTTGACCAAGCCCACAACTGACCCCTCGGGAGAAAAGGAGGGAAAGTTGGCTATTTTACTAAAAATAGCCAACTTTGACCTAACCGACATCGGTCCCTACATGGCCAACGTCGGTTAGGAAACCACCATCGGTTCCCTGTAAATGACCTCCCCCAACAAAAATGAAGGGATCCGAATCCATTTGCAAGGGAGAGACAAGTGAGAAGGAGAGAAGAGTTTGCAAAGAGGAGCATCGAGCCCAAAACTGGAACTGAGTAACTAGAGAATTATCACACTCATCCAAACCTTGGGAGAGTTGGAGGATAGCTTCATTAGATCACTTTCGATTGCTGGATCATCCCAACTGGGCCTTGCCTTCGCCACTGCATTCTTTTGATCTGTGTCCACATCAGAAACTGGTAAGTAGTCTCTCTTATCACCTTGTATGCTTCTAGACACCACTTTGTGAACTTTTAATTCATAAGGATTATAAGCTCACTCCTTAATCTACTACCCAAAGAAAAACTACACCTAACCTTCAGTCATCCATCTCTATATTACCCCAAAGACAGCTCTCTCTCACTCTCTCGAGTCTTCTCTATCACCCTATTACTCCCCTCAACCATCTACCAACCTTCCAAACCTCATAACCACCTTACACCAACCTCCATTTAAAAACCCCTAAGTCACCGCCTCTACCGTTATCGGTTATTCCCTCACCGTACCATTTTTGTAACCACGATCCGTTATCCAAAGACCGCATCGCTCACTATGACTTATACCAAAACCAACCTTTCACCTATTCACCTCAAAACAATCTCATGTCTATCCTGGTCTATCCCTATAACTTGATCGGAACATATCAATAACCAGTGACCAAACAAACAACATGACATTCTATTGTTGGTAATTTAGTCTCTATTGCTTTTAGTAACGAGATACCTAAATTGTGAGTTCGCAATAGCTTCTTTATTATCATTTGCATCAGTTTGTATTAAAAAGGGAACTGACCACCTTCAAAAGGAAGTCTAATATTTCCTAGGCCCAAGGCAATTTCCTCACTTATTGTCTAACGAAAATCTGGCGGTCTTGCATTCTTAATTACAGGTAGTCCTTTCCAGACAAAAAGGAGTTCTTCACAATCGGTCTGATTTCTCTACGGTATGCGCACACCTTCCCAACACTCTACAGGTATTCCTCCTAACCCTAACCCCTTATCTATTTCTCAAGAGAATGAAAGGATAGAAGTAACTCTATTCTGGAACTAAAATTCTGTGTGAAACATTTTGGCATGCCCGGTGGGACCCTATTCGGGTTTCTTTCTTTCTTGCTTGTTTTCATATAGGGAGCACACTTGCCGTTTCTTTCTTCTAAATATTCACAAAATATTTTGTCATTTCGGTAAAAGAATTTTTCTTTTTGCATCTTTGCATTAGTGAAAGTCATCTTCTTGACCTCTTCTCTTTCTTTGCTTCATCGAATATCATTTTCAATTTGGGTTTAAAACATGTGCATCACATTCTTGCTTACTATTTTTTATTCTAGTGAATGTAGATTAAGTAACAAGTCATACATGTGGGGGTAATATCCACGGTATTGATGAGAAATTAATCTTACTCTCACTACACAACACATACCAAATCACATCATAATCTACACAACATCTCAAACATCCCCCTTTCCGCGGTATTCCTCCGCCCAATTGAGGTAGCCTTACAAGCCAAAACAAAATTGACATCTCCCTTAGGTCTTTTGTTTAGGATTTACATCATCTTTCGTCTAAGACATAAGCCCAAAAGTGATTAAAACTAATCCTCGGGTTAGTCTCTTGATTTTCTTGTGCATCTTGCTTGTTTTCTATTTTTCTTTCAGTTCTGTTTCTTTGTTATACCCTATCTCAGTTATCACTTCAGATAGTTTGGTGGGTATACTAAGCCTTGTTCTCCCCAAACCAGCAGCCTCTTACATTCTCTCTTTGCCTTCACAATAATCGCACCGGTCCTCTTCTACCGACATTGGTTATCAGACCGACGCCGGTTACAGTCTGACCGACATCGGTTACCAGACCGATATCGCCATTATATGTTTACGCTTCCGACAAACCAAGAACCTACCAATTCCAACATTTTGTTGCGTTTTCTATTCCTGATTGAGTAATTCTCTATTGTATCCTCTTGTCCATGGTTGGTACCACCCGAAACAAGCCACGCCCATGGTTTCACATGCCTTTTCCGTGTCTTTGCCTCGAGTCACCCCTTCGCATCCTATGGGGAATCTTACGACGCCAATGCTTTTCGCAAGATCTCTGTCTCGAGATCTGGATTTTGCTAAATTTTTGATGCTAATCTTGGTGCCGTCACAAGATATTATTTGTTTCATACCCCGACCGTACACACCGATGGTCAACTCCTCTTGGGTATGCCTATTAGTATAAATTTCGCCCACTTAGCTCCTTCCCCACCTAATAACTTCACCTCACCATCTTCATCCTTAGCCCCGTCTCCTAACTCAGTGGATTCGATGGTCCATACTACACCAATTGGCTTTCCTTTGGTTAATCCGGGCTCGACATATCACTACCATCCATTGCCCCTACCTCATCCCTCTCGCAAATTTCCTCTTTCATAACTTGTTCTCTACCACCTATCCACACGAGCTTTCCCTCTCAGGCTCCGCCCACCTTTTCATTTCCGCAAACGCATCCGGTGGCCTCAACATCTTATATAGGACACCCTTATTCGGCCACCCCAACACATTCATCATCGATACCTTATCAACATTTAGCCCCACCATTGTCTAGTAGCGGCTCTTGGCCCAATCCTCCCCCGTTTACGATGACAACACCATCATCTAACCCAACCAATGATTTAATCAAACAAATGATGGACAAGATGCAAAATCTTGAGGCTTCTATTTCAGGAAGCCGTAACACCCTGACATACGAGCAAGTTTGTCAGGAGCCTATTCATTCTTCTGTCCCCCTTCATACATATCCTCCTCAATGGGAATTACCAAAATTTACTTGCTTTAATAGTAAGGATCACCCTCAACAACACTTGTGATAATTTAGACATGCTTGCTATCCGATTGCTCATGACGATTCCTTACTACTCCGTACCTTCCCCATGTCCTTATCAGGACCTGCCTTGGAGTGGTACAGTGCTTTAGCCCAGCACTCAATCTTCTCCTTTAACCAGTTAGCCCAATCTTTCTTGGATCATTTCTCCATCAATATTGCCAAGAAAGTATCCATTACCAATCTCTATGCCATCTAACAATTTGAAGACGAATCTATCGCAGATTTTTTTGACGATGGCGGGGCCTCATCAACTAGCTTACTTATGCCTTACCTCGTGCCAAGCTCATCGAAATTTTTATGCGGGCCTGTGCTAAACACATTTCTCCCACCCTCCAAATTCAAAATTTCCGCACCTTTGATGAGGCCTTTACTATGGCTCGGAAACTAGAGATTCGGGCCTTAGGAGGAGAAATTGAAGTTGCGATACAAAAACTCAAATTTCTGAACCCAGGACTCCACTAACAAGCCCAACACCACCAACTCTCACGCATCAGTTGCTTCAAAATCAAAATGAGTTGTACATGCGGTAACAGTCAAATCTCAAGCACCGTCTTATACCCAACTGAAATCCACCTATAAGTATAAAGTCAAGCCCATCAAGTACACTCCCTTGGGAGAAACTTATGAAGTGATCTTGGAAAAATTGCTTAAAGTAGGAGCTATCACCTTGCCTTCTATTAAACCTCACTCCGGGTTTGATTCCACCCGTGCTATACCTTCTTGGTATAAATAAAATGACTTCTCAGTAATTCCATCGCGTGAAGGGACACAAACATGAAAACTCGTAAGATGTTGAAAAACATAGTGCAGGAAATGGTTGATGCAGGGGATATAACCCTCGATAATCCTAATGCCCCTGCTAATCAAAATTTAAAAATCTTCAACAAACCATTTCCAAACCATTCCTCTAACAGTAACACAAACCAAGAAACCTTAGCCGAGGAGAAGAGTGTGCATGAGATCCATGTGGTTTTCAACTCCCAACCAAGGGCTTCCATCGAAGAAATTTTGAATCGAGCCTCTTCACCGACGCAGGAGTCCTCGCCCCCTTCTCCTTCATCAAGACAAGAGGACAGCCCCGCTATTCCTTTACCCATAAAGGAATTAACTCGCCTGAGTTCTCTTCTCACAGAAGCACCTTCTTACATCACATCCTCGCAAGACTATGAGCAAATGTTATCCAACTTATCTATTGCCCAAACATCTCCTTCCACCGCTCTTACTACAAAAGAAGAAGGATCGCCACTTTTTCTATCATCCTTAAGAAGAGAAACCCTCGAGCATACATCACCAAATTCCTTAATCATGACAGATCCTCTAGAACATTCCCTCCTCCCTATCATTTCTTCATCGCCTAAATCTTTCCAGAGACCGGCTGACATCTTAACTCCCATTGATACAGCGACTCATTCACCCCCTGTATCACACCCCTAGTGGACCGGAATCGCAACCCACTTCTCTTCCATATCAAAATTCCCATCCATACATGAAGATTTTCATCCCCTAGAAGATAGATGACTCTTATGGGCACGTTTGAGAACACCATGCTCTACTCAAATGCAAATGACTAATCCAGACACCTCTACCATATACCCAAAGTTTTTACAAAAGCTCAAAATGCCTATGTCCTCACCTCCACCCCCCTCATCTCCACCGAATACCTCATCAACCTCTATCAACCTAACCAAACCTTCCCTACGCTCGGAATTTACCAATACCCATCCCGACGTACCCACCTAAACGGTTAGGCTTATCCAAAAATAAAGCCGTCAATCCACCTAGAGACAGACTCCAATCTCCTCAAGTCCAATCTATGCCTCCAAAGACAAATAAAACCCTCACCCTCGATCACACCAAGATAGCAGGCACGGCTTCAACCCTCACCGTCGACCTACCTTCTATATTGGGGCTTCACCCTCCACCTCGCCTCAATACACAAGGACTCCCATGTCTTCTTTAACACGACCAGCACTTTCTCGCACCCATACGTAAAATCCACAGGCATCTCAACACCATCGCCCAAAGTATCTTGCCTACCTACCAACCCTAAGAAAACTCGATCATCGAAGGACTTGTTTGCTACCGCTCCTCTTTCCCCATGGTTGTTTCCTGTTGCCACATCATCTGTGGCCTCATCATCTAACCAACTAAACATGACTTCTATGCAGAAAAAGACACGTCATCGTGTCAATTGTATCTAGGAAGACAACGAAGTCACCCATTTCAAACAATCATCGCCCATTTTACCATCTTCACCCATGGAGTCGATAGACCCGGAATCTATCCCTCCTAACTTTTTTTTCGTGAATGCTATCTTCCTAGGTCCTCTCACTTATCAACATGATGGTGAGGACCCATCTTCTCTCCCCCTTTTACATCTAGACATGATCGAAGAAGACCTAGCCTTTGATTAATGTTGTGGAGTGCCAGGATGATGACTCCATCCTCACCTACCTTGGTGCGGATGACTCTTATATTCAACGCGCCTTACCATCTGAAACCCAAACCATGTTGAATGAGTCGACTATAGAAATCAACATCCACATAGAGGATGATCCTCACATTGTAAAGATCAAAAATCTCTCGATGCATCAGAATAAGTCACCTTCACTACCTTTCTCTGTGCCCGCAATCAAGCTTTCACTTGGTCCTACGCCGACATGCCAGGAATCGATCCTGACATTACTGTCCATAACATCACTCTAAAACCAGACTCCAAACTAGTTAAATAGAAGTTGAGAAAAATGCATCCACACATTGCTCTCTTGGTTAAAGAAGAGCTTCAACGACTCCTTTCTGTTTCTTTCATCTTACCTATTGACTATCCGTAATGGATTTCTAATGTTGTACCTGTCACTAAAGCGACGGGGGACTTCGGATATGTATGGATTTCTAGGATCTTAACCTCACTTGCCCAAAGGATGACTTCCCCCTACCTAGCATTGATCAACTTGTCGATCTCACTACGGGCCATGAGATGCTTTCTCTCATGGATGGTTTCTCGGGATATAATCAAATTTTAGTAGCCCCGCCGATCAACATAAAACCACCTTCATTACCCCCGGGGACCTTCTGCTATCATGTCATGCCGTTTAGCCTTAAGAATGCTGGTGTGACCTATCGGGCTATGAATTACATTTTTCATGACATTATACACACTATCCTTGAGGATTATTTCGATGATCTTCTTGGAAAATCCAAACATTGTAGTGAACATCTCGATGTTTTAACCATTATTTTCGATCACCTGCTACAATAGTGTGTTCATCTTTAGCCAAAGAAATGTGTCTTTGGCGTCCTTTCGGGAAAACTCATTGGCTTTATCATCTCTTTACGTGGCATTAAGGTTGACCCCGCTAAAGTCAAAGTTATTTTAGAAATGCCCCCACCCACTAACCTAAAACAATTGCTTAGTTTATAGGGCAAACTCTAATTTATCCGTCGTTTCATCTCACAACTCTCAGATAGATGTCAACCTTTCCATCATCTCCTAAAAAAAGACATTGTCTTTCAATGGAGCGAGGAGTGCCCTAAATCCTTTGATGCTCTTAAAACTTATCTCTTATAGCCATCCATGCTTAATCCACCTCGTGACGATCACCCTTTCTACCTTTACCTTTATGCCACCGACCATGCTTGTAGGATCCATGCTCACACATCATGACTCCGAGCATCGAGAACAAGCGCTTTATTACATAATCCGTACTCTTGTGGATTACAAAACTAGGTATACAAATGTCGAAAAGTTATGCCTAGCCCTATCATTCATGGCCACCAAACTTCGACATTACCTCCTGAATCACAAAACTTTTGTCATCACCAATGCTGAACCCATACATTATATGTACGTTAAACCTCATCTAAACCAACGCATCGCCCGATGGCTTATGCTCCTTGCCGACCTTGACCTTGAGTTCGTACACCAGAAATCAGTCAAAGGACAAACTATCGCAGACCAACTCGCGGAAGCCCCTTTACCTAGGGAACAATTTACCAATTTTACTTTCCCTGATGAACTCATCGCAACTCTTTCGCTCAATGATGCGTCTTATCCGATGACTCTCTTCTTCAATGGATCTAAATGCTAACGCAGCGGAGGGGTGGGCGTTGTTCTCATTCCTCTTGAAGGTGAACCTATGCCTCTTTCATTCAGGCTCGATTTCCCCTGCACTAACAATATAGCGGAATACGAGGCCCTTGTTTTGGGTCTCCACATTGCGTTACACTTAGGTGTGAAGTCTATTAACATTTTTGGTGACTCTCAATTGGTAGTAAATCAAGTCACTGGCATCTACCAATGTAAAAATGAGGAACTTCAAAAGTACAAATTTTACATAGATTCACTTTTGACCTTATTTACCCATTATACTATCCAAACCGCTCCATGCTCAACTAATAAATTTGTGGATACTAGTCTAATTGATACATGGGTCGCATTTGATGAGGACTTAGCAAATGATTTTGAGGTGAAGAAGACTGCAATAAAGTTTGAGTACGAAAGGGAGGGCGTGCGATGGATATCACTAAACTTAATTACCCTATCATAAGGACGGCCACATGCTTTCTCACAAAGTTGAATGGAAAAGAGAGGTGGACTCAAGTGAACAAATGTTGGTTGCATGTATGTAAGAAGATATCGGAGGGAATGATATATAACATTGCCTCATTTATAGAAGAAGAAAATCATTGAAGCTACATGTGATGGAGATAAGATAATTTTCAGAAATATTTTATTGGTGATAGTTTTATTGGATATTGGGGTGCTCGATGGGTTGAATGATAAAATATGGGAGTATCCCAAGGAAGACTCATCTCCTACAAATCGGTTTGTGAAGTATACATGTGAATTGGTCACACCAACATCCAAGGCATGGGAGGACAAATGGTACTAGTAAATGCACAATGCAATTGGTGTTGAATAGTACATTCTAATTGATTTACCTACCATGGTGGATGGGGCTTCTTAATATGTGGTATATCAATAATTTTGTATTGGGAGATTCACTTTGACGATGGTACCAAGAACCCATGGTGAAAACTTTTGTTTTCTTTTACAATGTAGTACTTTCATGGTGCAAAAGAAATAGGTTCGAGAGAAGCACACAAGTTAATAATTTATGTAGACAAAGTAGATAAGGAGCCCCATGAAATGCTTCGGATGCATGTCTACTGGAAAAATAGCGCTATGAGGAGAAGTATGTATCAGAGAGTATTCATCTGTACAAACCCATTACATTGTCAATAGCATTGGTAGCAGCAACAAAAATGTATGTATATCTAAGGCCATGGGTTGTAGATGGAGTGTTCGTGGAAGATGATGTAACAATTCCCAAAGAACCCTCTGTGTGGAAGAAGGTGGAACAAAATAAACAAGTGCATCAAGAGACACCCACCATTAGTGGAAGTGAAGGAGGAAGTAAAGATAGGACTCCCATTTCTAGTGCATCCATAGGGAAGACATCGGTGCGTAGGGAGGTGCAGCCAAGCACATATACAAGAAGGTGTTGGTTTGAAAATCATTGGTGGGCAGATCTATGGATAGATGATCCAACAATGTGCAGGGCATAGCCCTCTTTGAGACAAAGAAAGTGAAACTGGTTTATTGCTATTCTACTAACAGAATCTGCGCAAGTCCTACAAAGATTCCGCCTTCGAGGGTTTGGGATCTCATCTCGTAGGGGGTGTTTCCAACTATGAAAATAAAGGAAAGAAGGGAAAATGAAGATAGGATAGATAGATCTCAAGGGAGAGAAGAAATGAATTCCAAAGCAAAGATCGGAAGGTCTCGTGTTTTGGGATTGGTAATAAATGAAGCCAAACCTACTTACATAATTGAACAAAGTAAAACTAATGAACAAATGACAAAAAAGTAGAGGTAGTTTTAACAGAATAAACATACAAATCTAACATAAGAAAGCACTGATGCATAACACATGTATTCAGCACAAAGTCTCAATATTGTATTAATATTTTCTTCTATTACAAAAGTACAAAGCCTTTTCTCCTTACTTCTATTTTTTATCTAAAAAGTGTCCACCACCTGAATACAACAAGTATCCAAGTATATATAGAAGAAGGAGAAGAGAGAAGGCAAAAAGAAACCAACAACTAATTACAAAATATCTAAAAGTCAACTATTGACTTTGGGTAACTTGGTGGATGACAACATCCCATGGTGCAACATGGATGATGTCATCGTTTGCGCCAACATACTTTTAGATGTTTACAAAATGAAAGCCAAGAGGAAGAAGGCTATTCTTCATCATCTAACAGCTAAAAGGGGGTATCTTACTTCTACTCAGAGAGACAATGTGGTATTGAGCCCGGTATTCCATGAACTTACCGACCATCGGCCGCAGCAATTGATCCTAGGTAGGGCCCTCGGTATGATCACCAATGACTTTGCAAGTCTCCCGTTCTCATCTCTCGAGTTTTTCAAGGAGCTTGAAATATTCGTTACCCGCCTCCATCAGTACCCTACAAAATTGTGGTAGGTCAAAGGTTATTGATGGATTCTTTAAAGTGACTTCGGCCCTAGCCCTCGAGAGATGATCTCCTCAAGATCCAAATAGTTTCATCTACCTTCATCAAGGTGAATGGAGTGAGCAAGCCTGAGACATCCTTAGGACAATTTTCTCCATTTGATGCATTGCATCCGTGGCTTCCTCCTTGACCTTTTCTATCTTTTCCAGGACAAATTCCATTTGATTGACCCAGTAGTCCAAAGTAGAAAGGATTTTTCTGGGTACCCTGGGGTGATCGAAAATGTCAAATTTTACTAAATCATCGACTGAGCAGTGAGCATCTTCTGGAATGTCTCATGTTGCAACCTAGCATGGTCCAACTCTTTGGAGATAGGTCCCGTGATCGCCTGGAGTTCCTTGTTCACCCAACCAATGTTTTGATATAATTCGGTGAACTTGACAATTACTTCCTCGCTGTCTTTGAGGATCTGGTCTCTCCAGCGGATACTGCCATGCCTTGTTCACCAATCTTGGCGTATTCGTTTATCTTATCCTGACTAAGGACCTCAGGAGTTTCAGTGGCAGTTGTAGGAGGTGCACTGCCCATTTTCTATAGGGCATGGAGAAGATGCTTATTTTGCTCTTTCAGTAGCCTTTTCTCTTCCTTTGCTTCTCGAAGCTTCTTGCAAAGGGCATCTACCACCGATAGGGCCTCTCCTTGAAGGCTCTCGGATGATGTTCCCATTGTGACCTACATCACCATATAATTTGTAGGGGACAGATCCTTTTTATCTTTTGAGGGATCGGGATACGCGATCTCCATTACTCTTTCTCCCGATGCACTCTGAGAGAAGCGGGTTATCAGATTTTTCTTCTAATCCCCCTTTGCTGGGATGACAGAGAAGTCCATAGGTGTAATAGGGACTTTCCTCTTATGCTGGCTCAGGTGCTGAGAGATCCACGCTGGACTTAAGGGAGTGGGACCAGAGGTGGAAGAGGGAGTAGCTGCAGTGGATGAGGGGAAATGGGTTGAGACACTTGGTGGCGGCATCAAGAGAGAGGCCAAGAAAGTGCTCACGGAGGAAGAGACACTGCAGGGAGGTAGTCGTGGGAGTGGAAGGGAGTTGAGAGATGAGAGAAGAAATGGTGGGGGACAGCTCCGCGAGGGAAGAGAAGATGGAGGAAGAGGAAGGGGGAACAGTAGAAGATGGGGGAGAAGAAACAACCAAGGGGATGGTTGGTTGAGTCACATGAGGAGGGGAAGGAGGAGAGGGAGAAGGGATAGAAGGGACCTCAGCAGTTGTAGCAGTGGCAACATCCTGAATGGATGTGCCCGTCTGAACACCTTCTGCGGCTTCTTTCTCTGGAGATACTAGGCTCGCAACCTCCGTTCTGCGGCAAAGATAGGAGGACTCTCGTGAGCTTCTTCTAGAGCAGAGCTCAATTCTCTCTCTTTATCCTTGCCTTTTCCATTTGGTAGATGTTTTGGCCTGGCAGGTGTGTTTCCCAAAGGAGAAATGGTGAAATCTACTCTGAGGTAGATAAGGTCGTTCATTCTGCACCAATGTTCTGCTTCACCGCAGTGTCTCCTTAACCCTTGCCTCAATGGTCCGAGGTGCCTTTGTTCTATCTATTTCAAAATTTCCAGCTATCCCCATCCATGTCTAGATACACCTGATCAACTTCTTGATCAGCTGTTTGATAACCTTTTAGAACAATGGCCACGCCATATTGAATAATCTCTGCCAAGGCCATGCGAGCATGATCCTTTCTTTTGAGTTCGACCTCATGATACATTTCGATGTAGATATCCTTGATATGTGGCACGTGTATCGGATCGAGTTTTTCCTTAGGAGGTAATTTCGTGATCGAAGGTGGGCCTTACCGGAAATTCTATTTTAGGTTAAGAATCTCCAGCCTACGTAAACATTTCCTGTGCTTTGGTGTGAGAAGTGCAGTATACTCGCCATTGTGAGGGGGAAAGGAGTTCCTCCTTCTTCCTTTTTGTGCACTTCTCATGATATGTTATGAGTCGTCTGGACAGCTCCAACAGGATCAGCTTAGGGCCAGCATACCTTGGCAATTTGGTGGGCTCCCCCAAGAAGTTAGCTGCTCTGAGATAGGTGAAGGTGGGGAATTGGGTAAATAATGCCCCCACTTCTCGCCAAGCTATGACTATGCTCTCGATCGTCCGACCATGAGTCATATTTGGCCTCAAAAGGTAGATGATGCCGTAGAAGAAAGCATCATTGATCTTGGTAAACTATGGGATGTTGTTCTCCAGCTTCAACTCTAGGTAGTATTCGTATATTTTCACCTGAGGCCAAACTCCACATCGGCTTAGCACTCGGATAATCCCTCTCGAGGCTACAGTGTAGACTACGTAATGCCATGTAGAACCTCCTCGTTGTGGTGAGTTGTTGGAGTTGCTCAGAGATGGTGCTGCTTATGATCTCTACCCACTCAAAGCACTGATCAGGCACATTCTTATTCATGGTTTCCAGGTACCTGAGCATCCATTTGTGAAAGTAATGGGCATCAGAAAGCCCAAAAACTCTACTTAGGAATGTGATGGTATCACTCAGTTCCTGAGAAGTCGCTGCGGTGAATAACCTGTGGCCACCTGGTTATCACCTTCTTATTCTTCAAATACACTTCATTCATCAGCTGCATGCATTTGTCTTCATTATCCTCCCACACCTTGATGCAGTCTTCTTGGCTTACAGCTACAAAATTTCAGTGGTGGGGAATGCCTAGCATGATCTCGAAGTGCCGGGTAGTGAGGTTGATTATGACCTCACCTTTTTCATTTTCGACACACCTTGTGTCTTTGTTATAACAGTGGGCCACCACCATCATAAACTTGTTATTTACTACACTGATGGGGATTCCCCAACAAAATTTAGACCACTGCCTACCAGCTTGTCCATCCAAGGACTGCCTGTGACCCTCCTGGTTCTGGCCCAATAATCTTCCATGTCAATGTGGCCAAGTTCGGAATCTCTGATATCGAGGTTACATTCTACCTGGGACTCGGGCATTCTGACCCTCTGATATTTGTATTTCATCTCTTCCTCTCGTGAGCTTAGCCTTACCCTTTGACTTGGTTGGCCTTTTGCTTGATGTAGACATATGTGGATCTGAGTTCAGTTCTTTGATCTGCAAGAAGAAGGAGCGAAGTCCAACACAGAAGAGCTATGTTAGCTATCAAATCTTCCATTAAAGCTTTACAGAATGAGGAGTTAGCAATTTTAAAGCCTCTGGGTGCAAGACGTAGGAAATTTGCAAGCTGCAGGGTCAAAAGTATGGCACACTAAAGCGGAGTGTTGCAAGGAAGAAATCAGCGCCAAAGGGCATAGGGCATAGGAATTTTACATATAACATCATTGTTGTTGTAGACAGGGGTGCGCCTGTGCCTTTATATGAGGTTTTTATACTGGGTGCAAATAAGTTTGGTGTTGCATGGGAGCAAGATGCACCAATGGCACAGGTATGTAACATGTAACATGGAATTTTGGTGCGCCGAGGGGCGTAGGATCAATGCGTGTAGCACTAATTTTATGTGCGCAAAGGGGGCCTTTGGCGTGGCACAGGAAAAGCTTGCATGGCACTTTTGTTGTTACGAGCAGGGGTGTTCCAGACCAAAGGCAAGTTTTTTCTAGTTTTGTATGGTGCAAGAAAGGCACATGCTTTGCAATCGTGGTCACGCCATTAGCACGACCGTGTTTTTTGTAAGGGGATGACATTTGTGCCAAAGGAAAACCATGGGTGGAAATGATAACTTTTTAGGTTTTCTCTCCTCTTGAGTTTGTGATTTTTAGGTTTTCTCGACACGATTTGACAGTGAGGGGAACACAGCAAAGAGGTTTGAGTTCATTTTTGAGACAGAGCCCTCTTGGCCAGCAGATCTAGAAAGAGGGTGAAAACGGCTTGGGAGGGAAGATTTGCAAAAATGGGCAAGAGGGGTTTATGGTCTCCTCATGTTCATTTCATCCTACTTCACAAACAACCAACAAAAACAAAACACAAGAGAAGCAAGGACCACTTACCTCGAAATATATAGAATGAGAGAAACGAAGTGGGGTCCATGAACACGACATGAGGATGACAGGTGCGCTGACAGGTGCAGAGGAATAAATATTTTCACATGTTTTTTATTGTGAAAGTGACAGGTTGGATGTGCCTATATATAGCCAAAAGTGTAATAAATGTGCTAACCACTTTTAAAGGGGCGCACCAAACCACGTGTCGACATGGAAAACTTTGCGCCCGGGGCGCGATATGCATTTGTCAACATGAAATTATCTACACCTTAAGCGCAAATTTAGGACTGTCGACACTGGATTCTAAGCGCCTTGGCGCACCAAAATATGGCACAACATTTTTGTTGTTGACAGGAAGGCGCATGCACCTTGGCACAGGCAAGAAAGGCGCATCACGGGAGGCGCAACAATTGTTGTGTCAACACTCCAAAGGGTGCGCCAAAGGAATAAAAGGGGGCGCAAATAAGCTTTGTGTTGCATGAACAAAATCTGTGCCCAGCCTAAAAAGGACCAAAATGACCAAGTTCGAGAAACCATATTTTCCGGAAAGGAATTTTACACCATTCCAAATGCTGAGGGACCTCTACGAGGAAACAAAACAAAAGTTTGGTAAGGTTACCTGCAAAATTACCCTTGTCAATTTTACAGGATAATAGAAGGTAACCTACCGGAGGAAGGTCTCCAGTAATGATGAAATAAAGGATAGTACCAAGCTCGAGACTCCAAGGAAACAAAGAGCCGAAGGAAGAATGGGTGAAAGAGAGGAAGAATTGCTAGAGAAATTGAGCCCACATGTATACACTACGGATGAATTAGATGTAGAATATTGGAGCACACGGTTTGAGAACACTCATTTTATGGATGTAGATAAAGAAGAAATAGGGGCTCATGTCACCTGGACCACATCGGAGAAAATGGAACCAACTACGGAACATAGAGTTGGGCACACCTCGACCCTGAGCTAGAGTGCAAACTAGAAAAAGAGGTCATGGAGATCATAGAACATCTAGTGGAACATGAAGTGGCACATGGTGAGGAGGAAAAGAGTGAAGGATAGATAGGGTTCCTGGGTGGAGAATTGACTCTTGAAGTAGATTTCCCTAAGGGTGTTCAGGGAAATAATAGGAGGCCAAGGTACACTCCACAGGACCTATAATGCAGTACATTAAGGACACCAATAAAATTTTACATCCCAGGTATCAGAGCATGATACCTTCAAATAAATTATTTTCCTTGTCATTTTTATTAAGGAGGAGGTGATACCACACAAAAGGAAGATGATATCCTAGGTGCTTGAGTCACCTATCAATGAGCCAAAATTTGAGGTAAGTGTTATTTCATTGATAAACATTTGGTATGTGGAAACCTCTAGAGATACGTATCCGATAGTTGATTCCCATCGCTATCGATGATCAAGTGTGCAACGCGCTTAACAAGCTATCAATAGAGAGTGGGTGCCAAATTTTTCAATAAGAACAAAAAAATAATATTTATGCAAAGGGAGCTCGATGAGAAGAATAAAGAGATACATGAAAGAGACATGAAGATAAAGGAGAAAGAAAATTATTACGCAGCTTAAAAACAAGTATTAGGAGAAGAAAAATCGTAGACACGCGTGACATACAAGAAGGAAGAATGCATCATTGATGATTTTTATCACACACCTGGATTTGGCCCTCATGAAGATACCAAGTAAAAATAGATTTTCATTGTTTAGAGGATTTAACGCATGTAATTACTACTCATCATCCACCTCTTACATTGGATTCTGCAGAGGATATATTGGTACGACAAAAGCAACAGGAAAAAGAACAAATAGAAACCATAATAACATAGTATGGTGAGTTAATAGAAGCAGTAAAGGAAACTTCTCACGTTACCAAAGTTTTTTATGATAACTACGAAGATAGGGATCATGTAGTATGAATTCTTGTTACCAAGGATGAAGTAGATCTAAAATAATTTCAGTCCAAGAACAAAGGGAACATGGTAGAACGTGAATGAATATTGGCCAAGGATGAGAAAAGGAGGGAGGTAATAAATTTTTTAAGGGCCTCCATTAAAAAAAAATAGAATAACGCTACCCCCAGGTTACACGTAGGATGGAGGCACTAGTTGATGAGGGGAAAATATGGAGATTGTGGTTGAAATGTTGAAGGCGAAAGGTGAAGACTTGACTACTGCATATGTTCTGCCAATGTGGGTGATGACCCTACTCAAGAAAGAAAGGAATTAGATGGATAAAAGACATTGGAAGCATCGAGAGAATAAATACTTTCCCCTTCTTTTTTCCTAGTAGAAGTTGGATTCCTTCATTCTTTGGCACAAGCCATGCAAGACATTCTTTATTCTTTGATTATTGAAGAAATATTCACCATTCTTTATGTGAGTGTTTCCGAGGATGGAAAACATTCCTAGTATCGGGTAATGTTAGGTTCCAAAAAATGGTTGATTGTTGAAATATATAGAGGCATGCGTGAATGTGAAAGTGCTATAGGAGGAACTTGTGGATGAGAAAAAAATATGAGCACGCTAGATGACAAGGTTTATGCGTGGAAGATGGAACAAAATGTGCACAGGATCACTATAGGAAGGAAAAGGACTTAGTCACTTGTTGAAGTATAAGGCTAAATATAAACATGGAGTGTGCGATGCGCAAAGGGGTTTTCTAGTAAAGAAGAGTCTATTTTTGAGGAAGGAACTTGGAGTTTGAGCTTACACATGGGAGCTAATAATAGGATTATATCTAGAGTTAACTATAGATAATTTATTATTAGTGAAGCTTACATGCTTCTTTAGTTATCCTTGTAGTGGTGCATGACTATTTTGAGCATGCACCTATGTTGAGAGTGCATGAGTGGTGAAGGAAAAGTCCCCACCCCTATATATATGTATTGATTTGTATGATTGTGAGATATAAAAACCTAGATTTGGATTGAACAGAGTTATATTTACTGGTATGGTTATACGTATGACTTATGACTTATTATGTATGTATTCAACTATTGGTTTGTCATGATTGAACATAATGGATCAATATGGATGGATAATTATTGTTGATTTCTCTACATATAGTTATTGTATGGTGAATATGTACCACTGGTAAGATAGTAACAAAGAGGGACATGGTACCTTTGAGTGCTTTGGGTGAGCACTCGATATGTCCGAGTGATGTGCCGGTGCATCTAGGTTTTGAGTGGGAAAATAAGAATACAAACCTACAACTACACTTTCAAGAAGTTCCTATTATCCAAAATTACTGCACCCCAGGGTTATTTTGGCTCTAAGAAGCTTAAAAATGGACTTGGCCATTTTTAAGGGTTTGGGACGGGTAGATGTACCACAAATTCTCCTTTCCAAGCACTAGTCATTGGCTTTCAAAAATATGCAAGAGACTTAGCTAATTAATTGGTGAGTCACTTTAAAAATATGGCTAACATCCATTTGGCAACAAATTTAATATCCAAACTCCAGACAGTAGGCCATGTGGCAAGATTTTGGCTCTCCTCAAAGATTTTGGGCATAGAGGACTTCAATTCCACAAAATAATACGCATTTCGTAGAGTTTCAAGTCTGGTTTTGGTCAGCAAAGGTCAAATAACATGCGGTAGGGTAAAGAAAAAGATAGGTGGAAAAATATCAATGGTCAAAGTGGGCACATGCATCACCATTCTAGTAGTCTTCAAGGTAGATCAATTCCGTGGACCTCGAGTCTATGGAATAAAACTAAGTTCATAATCTGTCAGGTACGGACGGTCAACAAGGTCAATAGGGCTACGTGGCAACATATTTTGGAGGCCAAAATGTTTCTAATTCCCCGGGGTTATAAGTTTTAATACGAAGGAAAATATGACAAGTTCGACAAGTTGAAGCTACGTGGATCCTTTTCATTGGTCCTCTTTTCACAGTTTAAAACATGTGATTAACTAAGGAAATTTTTACATGGTATGACATCATGAAAGGCATGGCGCTTCCCCATTAACTATTTTTTACAGTAGGAAGAAGGAGTTCAAATAAATAATGACATTGCGAATCGTGTGGATATTTCTCATTGGCTCACACTTTGCACTTTTCAAATGAGACTATCAAAGAGTCCGACAACTGCGAAGGTACGTGGCATTGTATTTTTGGCTTGTATTTCATAAAGGCTATAGAATGAAGATAATGGAAAGAAAGAAAATGAAAAGGAAATGAAGTAAAGCTCGACATCGTGAGCCAATAAAATACTGACACATGGAAAAAGTAGAATCGGTGCACACATTGGCGAGAGGTTGATCGTCCAATAATCGTAGGTTTCCAAGAGTCAAGTTCCTATACTTCTTGATAGAAAGATATTCAAATAGCCATATCTTTTAATCCCGAGCTTCAAATCAGATAAAATTTATATCATTGGAGATCTCTCCTCAAGCTCTTCAACTTGGCATCATTAAAATCTGGTTTTGGCGGCATTTGTTTGGCCAAAAACAAACATGTTTTCATATGGATAAAATATCGAATACTAGGAATGCAAACGATCAAATTAGGTAGTTCAATGACCAGAATTGATGAAGAATGGCTTCATTTCTTTCTACAGTATGGAATAGACATAGTAATGACCTTATAAAGTACCCATGTGCTTTACAGGAGACTTCAATGCAGATTTTTGGTGGTTGAAATTTCAAAATCTGTGTCCCTTGTCTTTTCCCTCCTCTCTCTCTTCTCTCTCTTTCTCTCAAGATATATATTGTAAAATGTTTCATTATTGAAAGGAGGATGTTCCAAAACTACAAAGAAACTATGTCAAAATAGTTCTGAATAGCTTTGAGATGTTGAACATTCATTTTGGGCTTGGAATGTGTTTTTTTCCTTCCTCTTCAACTCGCAATGGTCTCAGTGCACACTTCTATTACAATAAGGCTTGTTTTGTGACACATTTATCTATCCTAGTTTTTTTTTATCTACAACCTTTTCTCTCTTTGACTTATAGCATCATGTTGTGCATGTATTTATCCTTTACAAGCTCATTTTTTTGTGTTTCATGGAGAACATATCGTGAATGAAGCTTTGGGTTTGTGTCACTTATGTATGACCTCTCCCTTCTCCATTTCATTCTCCATTCTCCCTCACTAGAGCATCTCCACCATTTTCTGGTGCTATCACCACGTTTTAGCTTAGGATTTCCCTTCCATGCATCTTTATAAACCTATCTCTCTTCCTATTCCCTTGGAATGACTAGTTTAGGATTATTTAGTTACATTTGCTTCCATAGGATTAGTTTTAAGTAGAGGAAGTCAGTCTTCTCCGAGAGGTCCATCTCAAGTAGGAAGTCCCACAGCTTGAGAGATGGTCCCATGTTAGCAAAAGGTAGGGACCTGTAACAAGAAAATACTAGGGTGTTACTTTTTGTGAGAATAACTCTAGTATGCCCGGTGGGTCAAGTATTTCAAAGCTTTAGATTTGGTAGGTGTGCATCGTAGCCACCTTGGTGCCTTCACTACAAAATTTTTTTGGCATGCTTGATGGGAGTAGAGTGAAGCACTTTACAACTTCATACCAGCAAGGTTTATGTGTTTTTGATGGTATCCAACCTTTGGAGGAATTTATCAACACATCTGGTGACTCCACTAATTCAAAAAGACTCATTTTCTCATGTTTCAAACCTTTTCCTCCATCCCCTCATTCATTTCCATGCCCCCATCTTCTCATGGCTCTCCAAAGAGCTTTTCCATTCTCACATTTCATTGCTAGCCCTCTTCATTTGCTGCAGTGGGATGCTATCCCTAAAAAACCTACCTCTCTTCCTTGTAAATGGAGATCAATCTCTTATAAATCACATTCAGGATATAAAAACCATTTTTCGATTCACAATATCACAAAAGAAAACATTTGTCTTAGACTTCTTGTTTCATCATTCAAAGGAAAAACAAAAGATCAATACAATAGTTTGGTTCCACAATTCATTTCCACATGGAATCATATGGGAGAGAAAATACACAACTAGTTCAAGGAGGATACATATGTCATTTTCCTCATGGAACATCTCAGAAAAATACAAAGGGCTCTAATTGAGTCTATCTTTGATTTCAACATCATATTTACAAGGACTTGGCATAGAATTCCTCAAGAATTCAAACCCCACAAGGTATGGAATTCTTGTATTATTTGAGGTCCTTTGATGTTGATCTAGTTGTATTAATTCAATCCCTAGGATGTAGCAGTATTCCTCAATCCTTTTCTATTGCATAACAATTTGATAAGATGTTTATTTAGGATGGAAAAAAGAAAACCCATCTCTTTTGCTACAATTATTCCCTCACCATCTCAAATGCTTCCCTCTCCTTTTACTATAAAATAAAAAATCCATTGTTCCTTAAATAATCAAGAAGATTCTTTGCTTCCTTGTCCTTTATTTTATGCTCCACAATTTTATCATGCCTAAAGCACTCCCCATACTTTGCAAAATTTCCTCCCATCTCCACCCAAGGCATTACCCAACTTCACTAAACCTTGCACTAATGTTTCCAGGAGTTGTGGTATTTCAAATGATGTCCCTAGTTTCTACCCAACCCTTACTAGACCGATTTATCCTATAAGGTTGGTAGAATAGAGGTCTATTATGATTTTGGAGAGAAGGAACAACCCATGCAACCCTTAAAACGACAATACTTCGGAAAAATCATGCATTTGTTTTGGAGAAAGCAAGATCAAAAAAGTAGGGAGTATGTTTTGGAGGATCATTTGGCTCCTCCAATTGATCAAATTAGGTCTCTTGAGCATCAAACATCTCAGCCCAAACATGCAACAAATCAGCAACCCCTTGTTTATACCTCTTCTCCAACCAATTCTTCTAAAGAATATAATTCCATATCTGTTGAAGATTGGTCTTATTCAAATGGAAAGATGATAGGATCCCAAATGTGCAAAAGGAGGTGCTGAAAATCAAAAATAATCAAGACGATGTTAAGGACAATCAGATTGGAACTGGAGGGGAGGATAAAAAAATTTAGACACTATTGGTGTCCAAGGCCTTGAGGAATAATGTTTTGAAAGTGAGAAAGGTGCTTTAATGGAATGAAATGATCCTCATTGCTATACATGTTTAGAGCTTGCTTCACTATTGAGTAGATGAAATATAGCTCAAGGATGAAAGTGTGGAAGGTTTAGGCATGCAATAACATGGCACGCAGAAGGCGCATAATCATTGCAAAACATGAGCGTGACCAAAAACAGTTAGAATCGGGACTTATCCATTTTTGATACGAAGTTATCTTTGGACATGGATTTTAGTGCATGCAAAGATATGAATAATTTCAGTTCACATAAGGCTTTTTTGGATGTGCGTAGTTTGAGCATCATGCGAGTTTTTGGTTTAATAATACGATTTCTACTTAGAGTTAACTATAGGAAATCTATTATTAGACAACTTGCATGCTTTTGTATTCTCTATTAAATGCGCATGCATATTCTTATCATGTAGTCTATTTTTGGAAGGTGAATAGGAGAAGGGAAAGTGTCCATCCCTATATATATGTATTGATTTGCATAGTTTAGACATTCTTGATTATTGTAGAGTTATGTTGCGGATTTGTTAGCGTGCATGACTATGGAGACTAACCTTAATGTATGAAGCTTCTATTTTTATAAAGTATTTAATATAATGGATCATATTGGTTGGATAATGGTGTTAGATATGATTGAATATGGTTCTTGCATGGTAAATCTCATTATAATCATTATTTAATTCAATCTTTCATATGGTTTAGATCTAGATCTAGTTTATGCACTATGGATTATTTACTATTTGTTATAAATATGGATATATATATATGTAATCATGCTAACATTTTGGACAAGAAACTCTAAAGAGGGACCTGGTACCCTTGCATACTTCGGGTGAGTGCTCAGTTCAGGATGAGTGATGTGTCAATGCACCTTGGGTTATTTGTAGTGAATTCTAGGCTACATCATTAGTTCCATTGTCGGGACCTCTTTCTCATTGTTTTTCAGGATGTTGTGTGATGAAGACATACCGATTGACCTTGGCTAGTATTGAGGAGTGGTTAGTAGATCTAGAAGAAGAGTATGCTCATAGATTCAACACTAGACCTGATTTTAATGCATGCACGTGGGTTGAGTAGAATCATGTATGATGCATTGTATGAGATGTTATTTTCTATCTTTCCTATAGATTTGTATGAGTGGCTGGTTGCTTATGCGTCTAAGAGGAATTAGAGGTTTTGCATGCTTGTTTGGATGTAGGAAGAATTTCAGGCCTTGTATGATGCAGATCTTATTTGGATGTGCTCTTGTGGATGTTTGGTTCCATGGTGTTTTGAACAACTATATTCTTGAGTATGCAGTTTTGACTTACTCTTTCCTAGAGGTTGTTGAGTTTTAGTTTTTACATGAACCCAAAGGATCGTATTTGCATGGTATTCCACTGGTGATCAAGATCTTGATTGTAACCCTAGATTTAGAAGAGAAGCCAATGGCTAACTAAACCCCACCATGTGTGGGGGAGCAAGTTTGGTAAGGATGGAAGACCTAGCGGTAAAAAGACAGAGGGAAGAAAGGTGGCTTAAGTTCAATGAGGCATGTGAGAGGGATTTAGAGAAGCAACATGAAGTTGTAAAATGGATGGCGTTGTGGAGAGAGATGGCTCGTGAAGGATTCGGGGCTCACGTAGAGGATGTGGAGCTAGAGCATCTGGATCTCCCCCATTTGGGAAAGCATGGTAGGGAACCCTCTTCACCTCAGATGAGAGTGTGCTTGATAGAGATGACATGGGCTACGGGCATGCATCTAAATCTACCTAGTGACCTAGCCCTTGCACTTGGTTTTCTAGTTTCTATGACAGTCAATAATCAATAACTAGTGTGAGTAGTAGAGTTGCAGTAGATAGAGTTAATTTGTAGTCAAGTTCAGGAGTTAATCAGGAGCTTATTCATCTATGGCGCAATCATCATCTACTTTATTTGGAGGACTAGTTGGAGGTATCTTTTATGGTGCATCATCGACACAAACATAGGCATGTAAAACCTTGGCATCACATCTGGAAGTAGTGCAAACTTCGCATACTATGTGGGTATTCGGTTTAGCACAACCATCAGAACATAGGTAGTGCATCCTCTCGATCCATTACCCAACTATGGGGGTGGATCGGAGGATCGGTGGCTCGAGCATTGGAGTATCTCGGTGATCTGGAGGTGGTGGAAATACAAGAGGAAATACAGAGGTTATGGATCTAGTGGGCAAGGTCCACCAACCTCAAAAATTTATATGGAGATGTCTCTCCATCTTCTAGAGTATAGAGGTATTGAAGATGCAGCCAAGAACATGCATATGTGTGAGATAATGTGCACACAAAGGGATTACAACTCTAGAGTACAAGGCAAGTCAGTTTATAACTACGTTATAGGGACGTGTGCACACTTGGTACAAAATTTTTGATCCTAATCAGACTTGTGTGGACTTTATGGATGCTTTCTTAAAGGAATTTATATCCCTGAGTTTGAGAAGAAAAGCATAAGCATGCTCAAATATATTAAGAAAGAAACTACTAAAAGTGTTCAAGAATATGATGCTCAGTTCAAAACTCTCTTGTCTAAATTATCTTATGACATCCATGCAAGCCAACATGCACAATGGTTTTGGAGGACTGATCACACCTTTTAGAAGGAACTTTCACATAAGACTTATACAGATCCATGCGAGGCACTTGAAGCATCCCTGTGTACTGAGGCAATAGGAAGTGTGGACATAGGAGTGAGCCCATTCTTGGAATCTCAAATTACAGAAATGATGAAAATAGTTGGAGAAATTATCTACTAATTCAACACATGAGACATACAGCAAAATTTGGTGTATAGATTATGAAGTAGAGGGGCATACTAAGGATAGTTTCCCTTGAAATCAATGTGCTCCTTGTTTGCTGGATTACGAGATATGTCACTTGGACCACAGTTCAAGCTAGTTCCCATTATTGCAGCGCACGATAAGAAAGAATGTGTCCAGTTACTATAATATTTATAGGTCCTTGACTCATGATACTAAATATTGCAGATTGATTGATCAGATCCATGATGTCATTGATATTGCATATGATAGACTGGTGTTGCAAATAATTCCAAGGAAAGGGTGAGAATCATGACTATGATCATAGTGAGGGGCATTTTGATGGCGGTTGTGGTAGAGGTCAAGGTTACAGAGGTGGATTTAGAGGTTGAGGTCATGGGGAGGAAGGAGTGATTTCCCTCATGGGACTTGTTATACATGTGGATCTCCTGATCACTACAAGCACGAATGTCCATAAAATATTGTGTGTTATTTTTGTGAAAGAATCATAGTTATGAAGAATTCCCAGACTTTGTATATGAACATTTAAGAAAGAAACATAAACATGAAAATAAGGGTGTGGGAATGGTTAGAGTATAACACGTCATGGAAGACCAATGGATGCCAAAGTTAGCATCGGATCTTGAGTTGATGCCTGTGAAGATTACTACACATGCATTGAGGTTGTGTGCACTAGCGAAATGCTACAACAAAATCCTACCATTACTAAGAGGAAGTCCTGCATGCCAAGTATCTATACCCTATGCATTAAAAGGAGGTTTATCAAGAAACCATGGAGGTAATTTGGAATTTACAGGTGAGATACAATGTTTGAAGGAACAATCACAAAATTTAGAACAAAAGAAAGTAGCTTGATCTCCATCAGACATATGTTGATGATTTGAAAGAGGTTTGTAAGATGTTGTGCCAAGAGAACATTATTCCTTTGTTAGGGAACTAGTTGAAGGGAAACACTCCACGCCTAGGGACTGAGCATGAGAGACAAATTTTGCATGTTAATCTTCCTCATAAAGTTTGGATTATGACAAGGAGATTACTCTAAATGTTGTTGTTGATGGTTGGACTTTTGAGTAACATCTTGATTGACATAGGCGCGAAGTGAATGTACTTACTTTGGATGTGTGGGTTTAGATGGGAAGACCTCCATTACATCCATCTTCCAATGTGTTGTTCATGGAAAATCGGACTAAGGAAATGCACCATTGGAGTTTTAAAAGATGCATCAATTACTATACAGGGGGCCAAGTTCACTAGGGACTTTGAGGTCTTAGCACTTGCAGAAGAAGACAATTTTCCCACATTACTTGGGCCCTTGGTGTTATGCAAACAACGTTGACTTGCATTTCAATAAGGGTATATCAGCTTTGAGAATAAGGAAGAACATGTCATCATCCCTTTGACAGATGGGAAATCTACACCTTATGTAGAGCCCTTAAGTGAAGAATACTTGAAACAAAATTTATGTGCACACCATTTGAGATCTAGAAGTTCTTGAGCCATCAAAAGAAGGATTTCTCCAGTGGATGATGCATAGTCCATGAGTGATACTACAAGTGTTGCATGTGATAATTGGGTGCATGAAACTTATGAAATGGTTGGGCGCGAAGTATGAAGTGTATTTGCACATGTCAGTAAGCCACATAGTATCAGGGGTTTAGGGTAGCACCCAGTACCAAAGTACACAAGTGAAGAGAATCCAGAAGTATTCCTACTTGTTATGGAATTTCAATGGGAATGTCAGGTGGAAAGAAGGAACATGTTAGTATATACTTTGCACGGGATGGCAACGACATTGACGGGATGGTTCACAGGGATAATATTTTGGAGTGGAGAGAAGTAAGGATTGCTTTATCTTGCTCAATTTCTAAGAAGAAATGCACCTACTCAGATCTTGTGCATTTCATGGTAATGATCTTGTTCAACACCACGTTTAATAGTGTGAGAGACTCTAGATAGTAGGGAAGGAAGCTTTACCACCTTCTTTGTGGGTGCACAAAGTTTTATTTCACCTTGCGAGGTACACGTGCGCATGGTATGTCTACGCAGAGTTGAATAGGGTGATTGGAAATTGGCAAGAACTTATTGAAGGTATGACTCAGACCTTTGATTACTTTTCTTCTAAACCTCTTGGTGAATGAGGCATTATAGGTTATGAAGTGCTTAACTATGGGAGATAGTGTAAAGGATGAAGAGTTACTTCAAGGAGTTGTTAGGAGAATCAGTTGGCACTTTTGAAGAGGAAGAAACAGATGTAGAATAGCTTGGGCATGCCTACCTAGAAAGAGAAAAGGGTAAGATGATCTACATGGTTGATGATGAAGAGGTAGAGAACCTAGATATTGAGCACATAGAGGGTATGCATGAAGTCTTAAAAGTGCATATGAGAAGGCATGTGCCTACCATGAGCCTATGAAGACCAAGAAAGTGAACATTGGAATGGATGTTGAACCTAAGGAAGCCATTATTAGAGATTACTTGGTCTGACTCTAAGTTGCTAAAATCATTGAGCTATTACATGACTTTCAGGACTTGTTCCCTAGAGGCTATCATGAATTGAAAGGCATACATGAATCATTAGGAGAGATGAAGATAAAGTTGAAGGAAGGTGTGCACCTAGTTTGGAAAGAGGCCTTACAGGATGAATCCAAACTTGCACATGTCAAGGTAAAAGAAGAAATTGACAAAATGTTAATTTTTGGAATTATTGTGCCAATTGAGGAGTCAAAATGGGTGAGCCCTATGGTGATCAACATCAAGAAAGATGGCAGAATCAGGATTTGTGTGGATTATAGGGAGTTAAATGTTGCATGTGTGATTGATCCCTTTCCACACCATTTACTTGAGGAAATATCTTGGAAGGCGTTGCAGGGGTGTGAAATATACTCCTTCACTGATGGATTCTCTAGATATCATCAGGTAAGGATAGTTGAAGAAGATCAAGAGAAGACAAATTTCACCACCAAGTGGGGAAGTTTTTCATACATGGTTATGCCCTTTGGATTAAAGAATGTGCCTACAGTATTTTTGCGCATAGTGGTACAAACATTCCAATATTTTATTCACAAGTTCTTACAGGTGTATCTAGATGATTGGACAGTCTATGGGCTCATGAAAGATCATTGTGATAATTTGAGGCTGATGTTTGAGAGGTTTGTAGTAATTGAGCATCTCCTTGAACATTAAGAAGTGTATATTTTCCACACCCTTTGGAATTTTGTTGGGGCACATCATCTATAAAGAAGGCTTGCTAGTGGATCTTACTAAGGTAGCTATTATTTTGGGCTTAGAAGATCCTACTAGCTAGAGCGAGGTGCATGATTCTTGGGGCATATAGGTTATTACAAAAAAATTTATCAAGGGATATGCCAAGATCACCATGCCCTTAGAAGAATTACTCGGGGAAAAGGAAATTTCTATTGGGGTGAGGCACAACAACATGTGCATTTGACACACTAAAGGAAAGGCTTACTACAACGCCTATTTTTGCTTTCCTTCATGGTCCAAGCCTTTTCACATTCATGTAGATGCCTCTGGCATGGCCATTGGTGCCATATTATCTCATCCTAGAGAAGGGATTTTCGATCATCCTATTTTCTTTGCTAGCAGAAAGTTGACTCCAACAGAACATAATTATACAACGACAAAGCGCAAGGCCTTATCTATGATCTACGTGCTCCATAAGTTTCAATAGTATTTTTGGCTACACCTTTCATCTTTTATACAGACCACATGGCATTGAAGTACTTGGTGAACAAGCCCATTTTGCAGGGGCATATGTCATTGGGTACTTGTTGTTTCAAGAGTTCAATTTTACGGTGGTGGTTAAGCTGGTAAGAGAAATTCTGGTCTAGACCATTTATCAAGGATTTAATCAGGAGAGGACATGCAGAGCATTGAGGACATAATTTTGATGCCTAGTTGTTAGGTTTAACCATTCACCCTCGACTTGGAGGATATTGATGTCTTTTTACGCACATGTGTGGCACCCAAAGGAATGAAGGCTTTAGAAAAGAAAAACTTGTTATTCACGTTGCACCTTACATGTTGATTAGTGGAGACTTATACAAGTTAGGTTTGATGAATTTTACGCCGTGGTGTGTGTGTACTTGAGCATGAGCGAAAGCAATCATGGCGAGGCTCATGGTGGTATTGTAGGTGGACACTATGCGGGGATGTCACCACACGCAAGATTCTACTAGTT
The DNA here is from genome assembly GCA_018340775.1 of Taxus wallichiana var. yunnanensis. Taxonomy (NCBI): domain Eukaryota; kingdom Viridiplantae; phylum Streptophyta; class Pinopsida; order Cupressales; family Taxaceae; genus Taxus; species Taxus wallichiana. The sequence continues at coordinate 142,707,374 of CM031238.1, forward strand.
GTTCTATGGTGGGAAACATTATACAAGGATTGCAAAGCATATTGTAAGGCATGTGACCATTTTCAGTGCACTTTGGAAATCCTAGGCAATGAGATGAAATTCCTTTGAGGCCTATTACTAGTGCAAAACCTTTTGAGAAGTGGGCAATTGACTTTGTGGGCCCTATTTCCCCAGCCACACACAAGATAGATCACACTACATTATAACTTATACATATTATCTTACAAGGTGGGAAGAAATGATGCCTACAAAGGATTGCACAATAGTTATAACAGCAAGGTTTCTATGTGGGAAAATATTATTAGCAGGTATGGATGCCCTTTAGTTTAACAAGTGATAGGGGTACTCATTTCCTTAATGAGACTATCATAATATTATTGGATGAATTTATGGTTGCACACCATAGGACAACCCCTTATCACCCTCGGAAAATGGAACTATTGAGGCCTTCAACAAGATATTAAGCCATACCTTGAAAAAAATTTGTGATGTTGGAAGGAGAGATTGGGATGAAAAGGTTTTTGTGGTACTTTGGGCATACAAGACAACCTACAAGAGGTTGAATAAGGCAACACCCTTTCAGTTGGTGTTTGGCATAGAAGCAGTTCTCCCCATGGAATTCATGTTACCTTCTTTGTGTATTTTGTACACACGGGAGTCTAGCTGATGAGAAAGCATTGGAAGAACGTATTGACAAATTAATGCAACTTGGATGAGAGGTGTGTCATAACAAGATGGAGTCAGAAGAAATAAAATCTAGGTAGAAGGCATGACATGATAGGCACATCAAGGATAAGAAGCTTGAGGTTGGGAAAATGGTACTTCTGTATGATTCAAAAAAATTTGTGCCACCACCTGAAAGCTTAAGGTGCATTGGTTGGGACCATATGTTATCACTTATATACTTGATTCAGGTGCTTTCTAGTTAGAGGCGTTGGATGGAACATGGTTTCCCAGTTACTTCAACGGGAGTAGGCTGAAGCCCTACTATAAATAAGTCCTTCTTGGTGTTTGTAATAAGGTAGTATTGCCACTTAGATTAGGTTTCCCTTAATGCATTTCCTTTATATGTGTTTCCTTCATTGTTGTTATGCTTTGTCAATTTAGTTCAATGTTGTGTGTAATAAGTGACTTACGCACTAGAAGATGATTACAATTTAAGTGTTTTCATGTGCAGAGGACCATGCATACCCTTAGTGTGGGGTGGTTTATATACAAGGTTCATTACCAAGTTGAATATAGTTGATTGTCATATGAAGATGGGTATGCATAAGGAAAATTTTGTGTAGGTTCTTTTTGGAAGGGTGCGATAGAAAAAATTACTCCTAAATGAAGACCATAGATGGAAAATGGACACACAATATAATGCACGAGGTAGGCTACAATAGTGGAAACTACTTGGAAGAAGGTGCAGTGGTGAAGTACTTCGGCGCATATGGGCGCGGAAGGAGGTCTGTGGCCAAGAAGTAGAAGGTGCACCAAAAGGTTATGACTATGGCGTGGAAATGAGCAATGCGAAAACATTGATGAATGATGCATTAATGTTAGGATCGGTGGTAGGTGAAGGAGCAATAAATGTGATAACTTTTAAAAATATATATAAGGGGGTTGTGAGGCCATTTTTACCTTTGTAATTATGAATTATTGAGCGAGTTGTTTATGAGCGAGCTAGCTAAGACGGTTGTGAAGAGTGGAGAGCTACGAACTGGTTGGGTTGGTCAAATCTACACACGAGGAACTATTATGCTCCATTTTTTGAAGTGTTTGAGCAAGGCAAAGGTGTGTGGGAAAGGAGATTGATGGATAGGGTTTGAGTTCAAGCTAGGGCACATGGAACCGAGTTGCAGAGCTTGAGGGAGGTAAGAGAACACATCTTTTTATTGAAATGACACCAAAAATAGCACCAGGGAAGGTATGAGGGGAAAGAAACAAAAGGAAGTTGAGATTGAGATCGAGGATGCCCCTAAAAGTAGGTTTTCTAAAATGCAATACCTAGAGGAAGTGATTATGGGTTGTGATTGGGATTCCCATGTCATCAAAGAAAAGTCAACAATTACAACCATAGGACAACTGATAACAAGGAGGAGTTAGATACATTGTTGAATAAAAAGACAAACAAATGGATAATGGATGATATGCCCATATACGACGATGTTGGGGAGAAAATCCTAAGAAAGGTAGGGGTTTTATAGTTGTACAAATTTCCTTATTTCAAAAAGCTAGAGAAGTTATACCAGTGGCTTATGAGTAGAGTCCATGAGGAATTTTTATTTTTTTTTGGGCGATGAATGAGGATCACCGTGCCCTTGATTGGCACTTTGACGGGTTTGAAAAGCACAGGCACAAAGGTGAGTAAAGACCTAACTAATAAAACAAAAATTATAGAAATCGGTAAAGGATTTGGGTTATAAAAAATATGGGTGCATCATGGATATTTACAAGATGAGGAAGTATTCGGTCATACATGCAACCTCACACTTATTGAAAAATTGAACGACCAAGAGAGATGGTCATAGGTGAACACTTTTGGTTGCATGTTTTGAAGAAAATTTCACGAGGGATACCTAAAACTTGGCTAGATACATTTCTAAAAATCGATCATTGAAGAGGTGTGTACAAGTGATAAAATTAGCTTTGGAACTATTCTATTGTCCCTTGTGTTTGTGGAGATTGGAGTGCCCGATGGGCTGAAGAACAAAATCTAGGAGTACCCTATAAAAATAAATCTCTCGCAAAGAGATTTGAAAAGTATCTTTGTGAGGGGACCATGAGTGGCCCATTCAAACCAAGAGTAGAGATGTGGTATGCACGACTCGCATGCATTCAAGGAAGAGTGGAGGATACCTAAGGAGTTTCCCACGGTGGTAGGTAAGTTGTTAAAATTTTCAATCTATCAACATTTTTGCATCACACATTTTGCGATGAAGGACATGACATAGAGTCCTTAGTGCAAACTTGCCCCATGTTTTCACTCATGTGGTTCTTACAAGTAGTTGTTCATAAATCTTAGACACGTGCGGGTTAATCTACAATGCTAATAAGGTAGACTGTGACTACCACACTCTGTGGAAGACTTATGTCTATCCAAGTAAGTTTTTTTATATTGAAAGATACATTTCAGATGATATAACTATGAATCCTGTGAGTTTGGAAATAGGTGATAGTGGGGCAGCATTGGTATACCTTCAACTTAATCCTAGGCTAGAGAATGGAAAGTATGTAGAGAATGAGTTCAAATTTCCAATCCCGCCTAAAGGGAAGCACACAATTGGCACATTGGCAGTTGAAAATCCTACTTCACCCATTCAAGAAGAATAAGAATAACTTCATGAAGATAGTGGTGGGTTGGACTATAGGGGTAAAATAAAGCCTATGGATAGAGAAAGGAAAGAGTGCGAGATGACGCCCCCATCACAAGAGCAAGAGGATGAAGTGTTTGAGAAAAACACAATGGAAATCAATGTGGAGAAGATAGTCGAAGAGCCACAGTTCAAGAGAGTGTTCAGGAGGACAAGGGTTCAAAGCACAGGGTCATCCTAGCCGTTAAGAAGGTCACCTCAGATTTCACAAAGCATAAATTAAAGCCTAAGAAGAAGAGAAGGTGCAAGCTAAAGCTTAAGGATGGAGAGGAGGATGAGTCAGGAGAAGTGTGTCAAGTAATCCATTGCATCCTGAGGGTACAAAGGATCCTCATGTTGAAGAAATGAATGATGATGTAAAAGGGTTAAAGGGTACAAAAACAAGAAGAAAAAGGAAAAGACCCAATTCTAGTTTCACGCGCATGGGTTCCTAAGAGAAAAAGAACAAGGGAGGATAAAGAAGGAAAATACTATATGACAACCCGCGGTTGGATATGTTGATAATACTAGTAAGATCATACGCACGCACTTCTAAAGTACTATGGAAAGTAAGGACATGTATGGTTGGGAGTTGATGGATGCGAAGATGGTGAATGCTCACACACAGAAGTAGTTGTCCTAGTCAATGCAAACTCATATGGATGATATTGATTTTTACATGTGCAAAGAATCATGTGTCTCATGCAAAATGAAGAAAGCACGCCAAATACAACACGTAAATGTTAAGACAATTGTTATGTCGAATGAACAAGTGAGCAATTCCTTAGTAAATATATCTGCAAAGGTTCTACGTAGGAACATAGACAAAGTGGAAACCATTAGGGCACTAATGGATGAAAACAAGGATAAGGATATAGAAATAAAGCACCTCACAAAAGAAGGAAAATGCCAAGGAAAAGACATAAGCATTGATTGGTATGGCCAAGGAGATTAGCGATTATATTCTTAAGGTAAGGCCACATCTGGAATCTCAAGTTCCAGAAAAATTTCCTTTTGTAATGCACTATATACGCACACTTGTAAAACTGGTCATTAAATGAAGGGGCTATGCATATACATGCCAAAATCCCCTTCAAAGGAAGTAAGTATTTCTAGTATGGAAAATATTTGTAGAATCTTACAGAATGAACGTGAGAATTTGACTCAAGATGAGCTAGATTTCATAGTCACATATGTCTCAAAAAAATTAGGTGAGGCCTTAAGCGATTAGAAGGCATTGGAGGTAGTAGTTAAGACTAGGTATCTAGAATTAATATTGCCTATTGAGGAGAAGAGCATTGAATGATATCCCATTCTTTTGTTTGAACAAATCTTCATTATTTCATTCATTTTTCTTTACTTTGGAGAGATAAGTTAAGATTACCCATTGTTAGGGGTGACAATGCATTTAGTGTGGGGTAATGTTGAGTAGATGAAATATAGCTCAAGGTTGAAAGTGTGGAAGGTTTGGGTGCGCAGGAACAAGGTGCACTTTGGAAGGCGTGAAATCATAGTAGAACATGAGTGCATTAAAAAAAATCAGAATCAGGACTTATCCATTCTTGGTATGAGGCTATCTTTGGACATGGAGTGCGGAACATGCAAATATATAAATACTTATAGTTCACACAAGGCTATTTTGGGATGTGTAGTAGTTTGAGCACCATGCGAGTTTTGGTTTAATAATAGGATTTCTACATAGAGTTAACTATATGAAATCTACTATTAGAACACTTGCATGATTTTGTAGTATCTTGTAAAGGCGTATGGCTATTCTTAGCATGTAGTATATTTTTGGAAGGTTCATAAGTGGTGAAGGGAAAGTCCCCATCCCTATATATATATGTATTTATTTGCACGGTTTAGATAGTTTTGATTATTGTGGAGTTATGTTACTGATTTTTTAGAGTGTATGACTATGGATACTTGAACCTTGATGTATGAAGCTTCTATGTTTTACAATATTTAATATAATGGATCATATTGGCTAGATAATGGTGTTAGATATGACTGAATATGGTTCTTGCATGGTAAATCTCATTATAATCATTGTTTAATTCAATCTTTCATATGGTTTAGATCTAGATCTGGTTTATGCATTGTGGATTGGTTACTATTTTTTATAAATCTTGATTTATACATATGCATTCATGCTGAAATTCTAGACAAGCAACTATAAAGATGGATGTGGTACCATTTCTCACTTTGGGTGAGTGCTTAGTTCATCTTTGAGTGATGTGATAGTGCACCTTGGGTTATTTATAATGAATTCTAGGCTACATCATGCACTTTTAATGGAAGGGCTTCAAGATTTCAAGGAGGATGAGTTTGAGCTCTCTAGCTTCTTGTTTGAGGAATCGAGCATGAGAACACAAGGGTGGAAACATATTTGTTTGCAGAAGAAGCAATATCAATTCCAGACAAGCTTGCAGACATCCACCATGAAGAGGAAAGAGTCTCTACTAGCTCCACCTTAGAGCTTATTTCAACAAAGATGGGAAAACCAAGAGAATCATGCCTTTCCCAATCAAATATTTAGATAATTTAGAGCCAAAAGGAGAGTTGCAACCAGTCATGCTCACTTTAGAGCATGAGGAATAGCTTTGTATACCAAAGGTTAGAAACAATACCTCTCAAATCCAAATATAGAGAAACTAAAAGAGTTATTTATTTTTTTGTTGATAGTTTGAAGAGAACAATATAAAACCCATTGCAAAATAGTTTTGAATCTTTCTTAAAATTATGTCCAATGTCAAATCAAATACATGGTATAAAATTGTAAGAAAGGGAAGTTATTTTTCGTTGCCTATTTCAAGATTTTTGTAGAATCTCTTTTACTTTAGTTAGAGTAGGCTAGGATAGGTTTGTTTTTTACAAAAGAAGTGCATTGTGCACACTTTGCATGTCTTCATTTTTAGACATGTATAATTTTATATGTTTATACATAGTATTTTCTTTGGTTGTTGTACAGCTTCATTTTAGGAAGAGTAGTTTCCATTGACAAACTAGATATGGGGCATTTTTAAATGATCAATCATTCAAACCCCAAGATCATTTCATTTCATTTCCTCGTGCCTCTTCCTTGGCTAAAAATGTAGTGTTTTTGGACAATTTACAAAAGTGAATAAAACATTCCCAAGAAATCATCTTGAAGAGCAGACCAAGATAGCCCCGGATCGGGAAGAGTAGGTTTAATGGTGGAATCAGATAGATGGGACAGTTTAAAGACCATTGATAGGCTCCACAAATCAACTAAGTTCATTTCGTGCTTCATATGACTCAAGGGTGTAGACACCTAAAATCCACTGACATAGTTTAGCACTTAAATTGCACTAACTATCTTCACTTCCTCTCACTCTATTCAAATGACAACACTTCGTTATCTAACTATTCTTCTAATTCACTCAAGATGCCAACTAACGACATCTTGATTAGTGAAAATCCTCTTAATTAACTAAGTATATGCTAATTAAGCCTCTAATCTTACATTCAACCAATAAACCTTCTTATTGGCTGAATCTCACTTCTAGAACTTCCAAAATATATCAAAACCTCCTCCAGATGCTCCCAGAAAGCTCCCTAAGCCTACTTGGGATTCTTAATTAATCCTAAAAGATTAGTTATCTCCTAATCTAGTCAAAAAGTACATTGACTTGTAAAAAGTCTATTTTGGTTTTACCCTTTTGTCCCATATGCACTAGGATTTCTAACTTTCCCAAATGGAAAACTATAAATACAAGGCTAAGGCCTCCCTTTCAATCTTACACCTTCACACCTTGATTATCATATCAAACATATTACACACTTTAATACTTTGGAAAACATTTCATTTGCATTAGCTAAAGCTAGAAGCACTTGATCTTGAGCCATTTCTCATTATAGTAACCTCTCCATCTTGCATTCATTCATCCAAGATTGGTTAGTAACATAAGATCTAGACATGGTCTTGTAGCCATTTTAGAGATATTTCTTCACCACTTGGAGCAAACAACACAAAACTGATTTCTTAGGATCTAGCTAAGTTCATTTTTATATTAAGAAATCTAGATAAGTAGAGATAACATAGTAATGTTTAGTTTGATTCATGCATTATTGTAGAAGTTTATCTTGTTAAGCTCTCATCTTGATGTTTATGATAGATTTAGTTATATTTTGGAACTACTAGGTGTTAGTTTCATATTATTTTCATAGCTAATATTTTCATGCATACATTTGGCACGCCCGGTGGGAGCTTACCCCATGGTCCATAGAAGTTGATTTCAAGATTTGTGATTTACCTTTTTCTAACCATTTCATGAATTTTGAGGATTAAATAGATTTGTCTCAAGCAATTTTTCTAACCTTATGTGTGTTAAATCTTCCTTTTGCATGCAAAGTTAATGGGTTTTTGTTAGAAATTGGTTTAAAGAGAAAAGTTTTGACTGTTGGATATTTCAAAATCATTTTTTCGTCCTTTTTGCTTTGTTCCGTGTACACGCACAACCATTAGCACGGGCATGCATACGTTAAAAATCATGTGCACTTGTAACATAGGCACACATACATTCCTGGGGCACGCATATGATTCCTTGCTCACGCATATGCTTCTCTATATTTTTACCCTCTGTAAATTTACCGTGCACACGCATACGTCTCTCGGGATACGCACATGCTTATCTCCCCTCTATGTTATTCTACCTTCTTGAAAGACACACACACTACTCTTACAGGGATGCACATATGCTAAGAATGACACACAGTACCTCACAACACGTGCATACATTATAGACTAATTTTTTTAATAAGGGCATGCATATGATGTTAGACATATGCATACGCTACTAGTAGTGTGCGAGACATTGCGAGTATAGAATTGAACAATGTGTTAAAGTAGTAAAATTTTGTTTCCTTGGATTTTTTAATACTTTGCGGGTCTTATTGAGTTACATTAGAGGTTTTCATGGATGAATTTTCATTTATAAGGCTTGGATCATATATGCTCTTCCCTTGCGCCCTTTTAGGTGATCTCGGGAAGTAGAAATTATTCAAAACCTCTTTCATTCTTTCGAAAACACTTCATTAAAATATTTCTAAAGGAACGAAGTTCAATCAGGTAAAAGAAATGATTTGTTTGTTTGATTTTTAGGTTTTCTTTAGTACTTGCTACCTAGTTTTATTTCTCTTTGTGTATGCTCTTCATTTGTGTCTTAGGATGATCTTAGGAATCAGAAACAAGGTTTGATCCTCTTTCTACGATGCCTTGAATCATTTTAGAAAACTACTAGTCCTTACATGAAGGACCATATCGCTTGCAAAATAATCGGGATCTAAACAAAAGCTAACATGTTTTTGTAGGTTGCCAATGGTGTGCAAAACCTCATTAAGCTAAAAGATAAGAAAACAAACCACATTTAAAACACTTGATATGCAGGTTTGGATAAGGGTAAACCCATGCATTTTAAACTAGGAGAAACTCCCTTTGGCATAAGCCTTAAGATAACAAAAGAGATGATCCTAGGAACTCCAAAGTATTCCACATTAGAGGGAACCTTGTGGGAAAAATGGGAAGCACTCCACTCACCTACTTGATTAGTTTACACTTGTGAGATTTAGTGTCAAAGTTATCTTTATTACGACCCCAATGAAAATACAATTGAAACCATTTATTGCTCATTGTATTCGAAGAGGGTAAAGTAAACTTGGGATACTCCAAAGTTTATTCAATGTGTATTTCTTGACAAACTGAGCTCGCAGAGATAATTTGTGACACCTAGTTGAGAGAAACAAATAGGAAGCCATTTTTTCTTGGAGCCAAATTTACCATATCAAACCACTCGTGTTTTATAGAGATTTCATGAAGTAAGAAATATTTTGGAGTCAAAACCTTGTTATTCGAAGAAGGGGAGAGTCCATCAAAGTTATAACTAAGCATCGTTCATCAAAAAAATTATGAAGAATTACTTTATCTTAGTTTCTCTCTTTCCTAAGGCGAGGCGAAACTTTACCGAAGTGATGCCAACTATTTTTCAACTCCATTTGATCTCCTCCTTTTTCTTCTTGTTTCCCATTTTAGGAAAAAGATAACAACACGTGTGAATACCGCTATAAATAATCATGTCCACAACTTTTGTAGTCTACTTGCATGACTAGGTTGCAATGCCGGAATGCAAGTGTTGAAAGTGTGAATGGTATGTCTTCATGTTCTAGTAGGCCCTTTGTCTCACACCCATATTGAGACTTATCATCATCGTAGTTAGGTTGTCTCATCATTGAATTCCTTTAAGTTTGTTACGTTGCTCGTATCATATCCATACAAATTTGATACTTACGTCTTGTTTCCTTTGTGAAACTTGATCTAAGTCTCTAACTTGTATCATTACGATGCTCGCATAAATAACAAACTTCTTGATATACTTGACTTAGTTTTTGATCCCAACATTGCCTTGAGTCTTGGAAAATGTCGTTACATTGTTAGCATTGTGGTAACATCATTTTGATACTAAAAATCTTGCCTTTTTCTACAAATCTTGATTTACGGATCCAAATAGTGTCGTTGTGTTGCTCGCATTGGTAACCTCATTTTCCACAAACTTAGACTTTGTTTACTTATAGAAACTTGTTTAGTATACCTTGTTGGGAGATTGTGTCAACACCATCTTAGTACTTAGGCCTTATTTATATTAAACTTGACCTAAGTGGTGATATCGTGTTGTCACTATTTATATCTAACCTACCATTTGATAATGCATTTTACATAAAGAGTATGTTCCTTTAGGTTGGATTGGTTTACCAAACTTGCATGATTGTGCCTTGTGTTTGTTCATCATATTGATCTATTTTTCTAGGGAAATCCTTGTTAGATCCTTGGATTCTTTATTCTTTTTCACTCAAAATCCTTGGACCAATTGTCAAGCATTATTTAGCCAACATTATGATAGTCATGTTATAGATTGTCACCTAGATTTATCGTGTTAGGATGGCATCTAAGAGATTAGGGTCTAATCCTTTCATCCATCGTGATCTAGGAACCCTATTTTCTACAGTAAAAGACTCAGATGATTTAATTGATGATAGTGTTGATGAGGAAGACTCACCATAGGATACTTTTGAGTTTTATCCTACACTCTTAGATGAATTCCTCTATCTCAATAAGGATAGATTACTTGCACGAGTGGTAGAGTTAGGTTCCAAGTTGACACCGGAATATAAATTTGTTCCACCTAACTATATAGCCTACAAAGAAGAATAAATGCAACATCCTCTCATTAACTTTGATGTTGAACAAAAGTAAGGGCATGCCTCTACTTCATACAACAACATCGAAACCGAGGTACCCAGGCATATGAGTAGTTATGAATTGCCACCCCTTAAAATACCTCGTAGAGTTAAAATAAAATGTGCTGAAAAACCACCTCCTATGTATGAAAATTTCAAAAAACCTCAAGATGAAAAAGTCACTTTACAAAGAAAGAAATACAAACCCTTAGCGGAGACTTAGCTAGTCTAATTTCTCATATATATATGGACATGAGTAAACATGAAGAAATACCTAGGCGAAACATAGTGAGCTTCGTGATCTGAAAAAAAAGAGGGTGAAACACCTAAACATAGAAAAGTCTACATGTCAAGTTCCCCTACCAAAGAGAAACTCTTCACACAAGAGTTATAATCTATGAAAGACATACTCACAAGCCTATAAGAAAGTAATGTGGGACATAACAAAAGTTATCAATACGAAGAACTACATCCTTTCCCCTTCGATAAGGCTATGTTACACACACCCTTTCCCAAAAACTTCGTTACAGCACAAAAGTTTGACAAGTATAAAGGGAAATACGACCCATGTGATCACATAAAGGATTTCTACATGGCTTGCCAAGAAGTAGCTTATAGTGACAACTACCTCATCTACTTATATCCACATAGTTTAGGGGTCAAGCCTTAGAATGGTTTCTTCACTTACCAAGAGGGTCTATCTTTACATGGCCTGAACTAGCTGAGAGGTTTGTGTGTCACTTCTCATTCAATGTCGAGAGTGACATTACCATGTTGGATTTGTGCAACACTAATAAAAGGCCTAACAAAACCTTTGCTACTTTCTTACAGCTGTGTAGAGGGTTAGCTAGTCATTTCCTTGTCACGAATCCCTAAAAAGTAGTTGGTTAGTATTTTTTCCCTGATGACCACAAAGATATCTTGTCATCTATCTCCCATTACAATGGGATTTTCCCCCACTTTGGTCTTTCCTCTTCATATTTCGATCATCGATCGACCTCTTTCATCACCCCATTGACACTTGAGGGGGCATCCTTCATTCTACTAATTTTTCTTCTACCCCTTCAAAAATTTACTTTCTTGTACTTGTCTACTATCTTTGAAGTGGCATCACTTATGCCACCCTAAAGAGGGGAAAATATAAACACCTAAAATATGCATACACGGTTTAGCACTTAAATTGCACTAACTATCTTCACTTCCTCTCACTCTATTCAAATAACGACACTTTGTTATCTAACTATTCTTCTAATTCACTTAGGATGCCAACTAACGACATTTTGATTAGTGATAATCCTCTTAATTAACTAATTATATGTTAATTAAGCCTCTAATCTTGCATTTAACCAATAAACCTTCTTATTGGCTAAATCTTGCTTCCAGAACTTCCAAAATCCATAAAAACCTCCTCCAAATGCTCCCATAAAGCTCCCTAATCCTACTTGGGATTACGAATTAATCCTAAATGATTAGTTAGCTCCTAACCTAGTGAAAAAGTGCACTTGAATTGTAAAACTTCTATTGTGGCTTTACCCTTTTGTCCCACATGCACTAGGATTTCTAACTTTCCCAAATGGAAAATTATAAATTCAAGGTTATGGCCTCCCTTTCAATCTTATACCTTCACACCTTGATTATCATATCAAACATCTTACACACTTTAAGACTTTGGAAAACATCTCATTTGCATAAGCTAAAGCTTGAAGCACTTGATCTTGATCCATTTCTCATTGTAGTAACCTCTCCATATTGCATCCATTCCTCCATGCTTGGTTAGTAAGAGAAGATCTAGACATGGCCTTGTAGTCATTTTAGAGAGATTTCTTCACCACTTGGAGTAAACGACACAAAATTGATTGTTTAGGATCTAACTAGGTTCATTTTTATATTAAGCAATATAGAGAAGTAGAGGTAGCATAATAATGTTTAGTTTGATTCATGAATTATTGTAGAATTTTATCTTGTTAAGCTCTCATCTTGATGTTTATGATAGATTTAGTTATATTGTGGAAGTACTAGGTGTTAGTTTCATATTTTTGTCATAGCTAATATTTTCATGCATATAAGGGGTAAGAATTTTAAAAAGTTCGAGATCAGCTTTTTCAAGTTTTGAGATTGACTCCATGCCCAATGAATTGCATAAAGGATAATGATCTAATATAGAAGGAACATTAACTGAAAGGTCGCTAAATTATTATCCAAAATTACCTCTAGGGTTATTTTGGCTCTGCAAATATAAAAATGGACTTAACCATTTTAAAGGGTTCTAGGATGGCTAAATGGTTGTCAAATTCTCCTTTCCAAAATAAATGGTCATTGGATTTCAAAATCCACAAGAGATTTAGCTAATTATTTGGTGGGTCACTTTAAATATCTCGACTAACATCCATTGGTGACAAAGTTAACATCCAAACTTCGGTAGCAGTCCACGTGGTGAGATTCCAGCTCTCCTCAAAGCTTTCCGGCTGATAGACTTCAAGTCCACGAAATAAGCCAAATTCCATAGAGTTTCGGGTCCGGGTTTGGTTAGTAAATGTCAAAGAACACACGATGGAGTAAAGGTAAAGACAAGTGGAAGAAGACCAATGGTCAAAGCGGGAACATGCGTCACCATTCTTGTAGTCTTCAAGTTAGATCCATTTCATCGACCTCAAGTCCATGGAATAAACCTAATTTCATAATCCATCAGGTCTGCAGGTGGTCAACAATATTGAGTTATGGAGCTCAATTACTTAAGATTAGCATGCGGTATTGTTGGTTGTCAAAGAAGGACTTTATTGAAAGCAACAGTTAGGGGACAGAAATTCCCTCCTCTTTAATGGGAGAGGTTCCCTTATTAAAGGAAAAAAACCTAATTACAAATGTACAACATGTAGTTTTAGTGAGGAACTCTGATATCATGAAAGTGTTTGATATAACAGATCATCAAATAGAAAAGGATAGAAGAATTAAGGAATGGGAGGGGGCAGAATAGCACTCTCAGGAAATATAGATCACAAAATAATTCCTTACTCACGCCATAAGGGAATCATATAGAATAGAATCATTTTCATTTAAAATCATAGGATGTTATTTCATAGACACAAAGTTCTAGAGATGACATCCACAAGAATACAAAACTTCTTGAAGTAAAACAGACTAATGATCCTATAACTTTTAACAGATAGCAATGAAAGAACAAGATTAGATGAAACAGAAATAAATATCTTCTTGTATTGATAGCTTTTTACTCCTTTACACTTTCAAAAATAAACAGAGTTCCAGCCCCTGAAAATGGCGCAGAGGGCCCATTATATAACTTACAAATTGGTTACACTTGGTAACCGTTTCTTTTAACTAAAATGTTAATTAAGGAAGTGCTTGACACAAAGATCCTTAATTAGTTTACAATGAGCTTGATTTCAAAAAAATGAGGAGAGGAGAAGCTAGAAGAGAAAACATCCACTTATTGCTGAGGAGGGCCCACCGACTTGAGAATTTGTTGCCTGAATCTTTTCAATGCTTCAACTATCTCCCTACCTTGTGGGACTGATGTGTTGGCAGTGGCTTGAGACCAAGTGCCTAGACATTTCTCCATGTCCTTATCAAACTTGGTATGTTCAAGGTATTCTTTATTAGCCTCTTCAATAGCAGATTGAAGTGAGCAAATCTCCTTTATCTTCTCTTTGGTAATTAATTCCTCCTTGAACAAGTTTTCTTTAACAAATGCCCTGAACTAAGTTTTAATCTCTTGAAGAGAGAAAGGAACACCTGAAGTTTCATCATGAAGATGACAGTGAATATCCTTGAAGGTAGATACAACACAAGTCTTGAAAGATTCTCCCTTCTGCCAATTGTTTCTCAATTCTCCCAAGGCTTCTTCCAGAACTTTTATTTTCCATTCAACACTGAAGACCCATGACCTTGACAAGTTGTCCTTGACATCATCAAAAAATTTATTGGCCATTAATATATTTTCATCAGCCTGTTCCATTAGGTGAAGATCTATGATGCAACTACTCCAAAGTTTCAGTTCTTTGTCCATAGTTCCAATAGAGGAGGAGAGTTTTTGTTGCAGGTTGGCCACCTTCTCATTGAGTTTGAAGGCCTCTACAATAAAATTCAAGCCTGCAATGATCATGTCATCTACCATGGCTTCCATAGCCCTTCCATAAGTGGAATACCTATGTATATCTTTGATACTCTGAACTTCATCCTGACTAAGAATCATAGGAGGTGGAAGGGCAGCCAGTGGAGCAGGATCCAAAACCTTATCCTTAGTCAATAATGACTTGATGAAGCTAGAAAGAACCTGATTTTGTTCTTCCAATTGTTCTATGGTCTGTTTACCCTTCTCCACTCTCTCAATAACCTTGGTTACTATTTCTTGGAGGTTATGCACCTCACTCTCAGGAGTAGATTCTCCCATTGGAATCCTAGAAATCTCCGGTCGAGAGGCTAAAATATCTTGCTCTGCTTTACCAAATTTAGGCTTGCAACCTCTAGAAATTGTTTTCCCTAAGCATCTATCACTATTCTTGAAGTTTCTTTGGCTCTCTTTGCTAGAGGGGGGAGTAGTGCCTAACAAGGCTACCACAACATCAAAATTTGGTCCTACCAAATGGGAAGAAGGTTTCCTCTTCTGCTTTGTCAACCAGGGGTTGCACCCATGCAAAAGTAGAGGAAGAAGAAGAAGGAACAAGAGGTCCAAGAGAAAGTGAGCTCATGGCACTTAAAGTATTCACCATTGTTGCTTCTAGTAGAGATGTGAGGGAGGCATCTGGAGCTTCTTGAGTAGAGGAATCAGTGGTACTTGGAGGTTCAGTGCTAGGCACTTCCTTCTCTTTTTCTATGGTAACTTCTGAAGTTCCTGCAGGGTCTGGTACTTCACCATCATCACTTTCACTGAGAACAATAATGTTCTCTGGCCCTGAAGGTAGTTCTGAATGCCCTTGAAAAGGTTCTTCCTCAATTGGCTCTTGTTTAACCTCTTTTATCTTCTTTTGGTACACTTGAGTAGAAGAAGAGGGAGTAGATGATTTAGGTTCCTTAATTGAGGAAGCAAGAGGGGTTTGAGCAGGTACCTCCGTGTTGGGTGTATGTGATTCCTTCCTAGGTGTTGAAGTATCTCTGGAAGAAGACCCACTTTGATTCTTCCTAAGCTCTCAAACCTTTCTGTCAAACCAGACCTTGGTTCTTACAAGGACATGGGCCAAAATCTCAACCAAGTCATCCTTCTCCTTGGTATACGAGTCCAGATCTTCCAAAGGGCTATGCTTGATTAATTTCTCATATTCATAAGACAGCCAATATTTAATATTTCCTGGAACCCTTTAGGAATTTGGTAGAGATTGAGCTCCTTTATCATCTATAGAGGGAATCTGCCATAGTGCCTCTGCCTTGCTTCAAAGTCATCTGCGCAATCGGCCCAGTAGTCCTCAACATATGATCTGTGATGATAATTTATTCTAAGGTTTTGCTTAATGAAATTTTTCAAATCAAAACAGGTCCTAGGCCTAAAAAAGTGGACAGTGATGGGAGCAAGGGCCCTTTCTATATTTTGAGCATCCAAGGTTGTTTTGCATGTATAATTACCCAAGGAAATAGGGAAATGCAAACTAGATATTTTCTTGTCCCTACAGGTTCTATGTAATTTATCCAATTGCCTGCACACTTCAATCGAGCCATCTTGTCATTACAAAACATGGGGAGCTTGAGAGGTGTGTTTTCATAACCAGCCAACCTGATATATGAAAACCTCCTGAACTAAATGAAGAAAGCTCCATACTTTGCTATCAGGTTCATGGCCTCATCAGAAAATCTCTGGCAGTATCACCTTCTAAGAGCCTCACAATATACATGGTAAAGGCATCATTAACCCTCCTGAAGTTGTGGTTACTAGTTTCAAGGGTGAATTGAGGGTAGTATGCATAAATGGGTTCATCCTTCTGGCCCTCTGTGTACATCAATCTAATCCACTATCGGGATGTTGTTAGGGAATACATGAGATAAGAAGTCATATAGAACTTCTTAATCGATGCACATTAGATAATTGCTCGGTCAAATTCATGCAAATGATTTCTACCCAATTTATGCTCTGACTACCTTCGTAGATGATGTTGATGAGAGGGCACATCCAGTGAAATTCATTGGTAGAGGGAAATCCCATGACACGAGCTAGCAAGATGATGAAATCAAATAACTCTTCATTGAAATCGGCCCTAAATAATGCCTTAGAAAGTCAGGACGCTCCCTTCTTAGGGTTCTTCAACCATGATTTTGCTATCCTCACCTTATATTTATCATTTTCCTACTCAAATAGAGTCTGAGCTTGAGCCTGAGTGATAACAATGGAGTCTTCAACTTCTGGAATCCATAGAGTAGTAGAAATGGCAGCAGACATCTAGTTTGGCAATCAACTCCCCATGCACATTAGACAATTCTTTGGTGTCTGAGTTAAAATGAGCCCCATAGGCGAGCACAGTGTCGGCACATTGTACAGAGATAGGGAATCCCGCCGCATATGCAAGACCATTGTCATTGATCATTTGTGTCATGGGGGAAGGGTTAGGGCTAGTTAGTCTGTTCCAAAAATCCCCAAAATCTAGGTGTCGAACCTCACTATCCCCGATATTGGGAATAGAGGACTCGAGAGGTGAAACCTATTCTTGACCTTGGAATTTAATCTTCATGTTTGTAGTGTATAGAGAAATAGCCTTCAAGGATCAAATTCGCAATGAAAAATGCAAAGGGAACGGGAGCATGAGCAAATGATCTTAATTGCAGGGATTCGAGCAAATGATGGCAAGTGAGCAGTGTGTCAAATGCATAGAGGATAGTCCCATTAAATAGCCATTTAGGAGAGAGAAGGTCATAAATGCACATTAAATTCATATTGCATCGACTCAAAAAGATAAGAATTGGGAAGAGCGAGAAAAACTAGCCCGGATGGTCTTTGGTACATTTGGGACATGAGGGACGTGAAGATGCGATCTGGCCGACATGGGTGATGCGGGTCAAGTGGGCCAAATGAGCACAAGCGCATCTAGAAACATGGAAATGCGAGGGACATGAAGAAGTGATTCATCCGATACGTGTGATGCGGGAAACCGGGCCGAAACGCACGAGATGCTTTTGGGACATATGGGACAAAAGTATGTGAAGGACTGATCTAGCTTATGTGAGTGATTGGGAATAGAAATCCCGGTGGACTTGGAACATATGGACCGAAAAGTTTTGGCATAAAAACGAAAGTTAAAATATTTTCGGGAATGCACCGATCGAGGAACAGGGGCCGTAGACTTGGGACATGAGGAAAAAAATGTCCGATGCACCCATGAAATCACCAAAATGACTCCAAAAAATGTGAATTTTTACTATCTCTTCAACTTTCCACTTCACTAGAATGTCACTAAAGGGTGTCAAACTAAAATTTTCAATTTTTTGACTTTCAAAATTTTGGGAGGACAACAAATAGCTCTTTCTGGGGATGACTTGGCTAGATCAGAAGAACAAGACAAGACAAGAACTCTAGAAGACCTAGGGGAAGAATACCAGTGCCTTATCCATTGGGCCATGGAGTCCCGAAGCAAACCAATACAGAAGACAACACACAAACAGGGAAAAGAAACACACCAAAGGAAAGGGAAAGAAAACACACCCTATACATAATATACAAAGAGACTTCCTATTCACCTAGGACTTAAACAATTTCAGGTACTACCCACTATAAGGAAGTGGGAGAGAGAACCATCCATGCAATCTAGATAGAAAGAATTCTCACCAGAAAGTGCCTAATTTTGAAAGGACCGAGCTAAAGAGAATCAAACTTATCATGGCTTCCTCGAGGCTCATGTCTTTTATCCCACAACAAAACAATGTCTCCAACTTTGAAATCCCTGGACTTGGCCTTCTTATCAAACAAATATTTTACCTTCTGCTGGTGGGTAGATATTCTATCAACAACCTGCAGCCTGTCTTCATTCAACTTATGAAGATACATGATCCTTTTATCTAAAGAATCATTGAAGCTAGTGTCTTCAATGGCCTTCATTAAGTACAAAGCTGGTAGCTCCACTATTACTGTAATTGAGCTTCCACACCATACACCACTTGAAAAGGGGACATCCCAATAGCTCTTTTAGGTGTAATCCTATCTACCCAAAGAGCATCATAGAGTTTCTTGTGCCAGTTCCTCTGAGATTCATTAACCAGTTTCCTTACTATAGCCACCAGATTCTTGTTTGTTGATTCTGCCTGTCCATTCCCTTGAGGATAATAATCTGAAGAGTGAGAAAGGGAAATGCCATATCCATAATAGAAATCCATCATCTCAGTAGAAGAAAAATTTGAAGCATTATCAGTCACAATCTTGTTTGGCACTCCAAACCTTACCAAGATGTTTTCTTTGATAAAATTACATACTACTTCAGAAGTAGTACTCTTTACTAGAATGGCTTCTACCCACTTAGTGAAGTAATCTGTGGTAGTCAACACATGAGTATGTCCTGCACTTGAAGATGGGTTAAGTGTTCCAATGAAATCTAAACCCCATTGTTGAAAGGGCTCTTCAATCACAACTGGTTTAAGTGGCAAGAAGCCAATTTGGGTCTTCCCACAAAATTCTGACAAGCTTCACATTTATCAACCCATTTTGATGCATCTTTAAACAAGGTAGGCCAATAGTATCTAGCATGAAGAATCTTATGAGCAATAATAGAAGACAAGTAATTCCCTCCACATGCTTGATCATGGAAAGCTGAGAAAATCTTCTTCTGTTGTTCTTTGTCAATACATTTCAAAAATCTTCCATCCACTCCACGTTTGAACAAAGCATTCTCCCACAACATGTACTATGCTGATCTTAGCTTGATAGCTCTCTTCTCCTTGGCAGTCAAGTTAGAGGGACACTCCCCATAGGTGAGAAAATGAGTGATATCAGCATACCATTCATCTGTCGAGCTGAGAAATAGAACAATAGGAACATCAACCTCCTCCTTAGGTAATTCATGACCAGCTCCTTCAGCAATGAGTTCACACAAGCCTTTACCCCAAACTAGTTTGGTTGGTCTGATGTCAATATCATATTCTTGAACCTTTGCTACCCAGTTTCCTCTCTTAGTTCCAAATTCTTGCTGCGTAAGAATAGACTTGATGGTTGTATCAGGCACAAGCACCACAGAGTGAGAGTTAAGAATATAAAATCGAAATTGCTTGACAACTTTAACCACTGTGAAAGCATGCTTCTCCATCATGGTGTATTTCAACTCGTGATTTTTTAGAATGTAGCTCATGAATGCAATTGGGAGCTCATGATCATCAGAATATTTCTGGGTTAATACAATGGCTAGGGTGCTTTCTGTGGCATAGCAATAAATAATAAAATCTTTACTAAAATCTGGACATGCTAAGATAGGAGTCCTAGCAATAGCTTTTTTATACCTTCAAAAGCTTCTTTCCCTTCAGAGGACCAGCCAAACATTTGTTTTCCTTTCATCATTTGAGAGATATTCAAAGTTAGCTCTGTAAAATCAGGAATGAATCTTCTCAAGAAGTTGATCTTACCAAAGAAAGAATGCACTCCCTTCTTACTTGTGGGAAGAGGAATCTGCTGAATAGCTTGAACTCATTCAAGATCAATTTTGATTCCATCTTTAGAGACAACATGCCCCAACAATTTTCCCTCGTGACACAAAATACATATTTCTTAGGATTCAAAGAAACCCCATGTTCTCTACATTTCAAAATAAGCATTTCCAGGATGTTCAAAATGATATGTTCTAGTTTTGAAAAACATAGTCAAGTCATCTAGGTACACAAAAATACATTTCCCTTTCAAACTTCCGAAAGCCAAGTCCATAGCCCTTTGAAAAGTTCCACCAAAGCATTAATGAGTCCAAAAGGCATCCTCTTGTAGAAAAAAGTACCCCGGGGGTGGTGAAGGTCGTCTTGTGTTGATATGTGGTATTAACTTCCACTTGATTATACCCTAAGAAGCCATCAAACATGGACAACATTTCAGATCTTGTAATAACTTCCAAAACTTGATCCATCAAAGATAGAGGATAGTTGTCCTTTAAAGAGGCTTGTTTGATTCACGAAGTCAACGTAGATACAAATCCCACCATTTTCTTCCGACGAGCACAATGTTGGCAATCCATGTCGAATGGTGGATGGGGAAGATAATTTTAGCTTTCAATAATTTTTGTATTTCCTGAAAAATGGTGTCAAGCAATCTTTGGATTATATTGCCTTTGCTTTTGCTTGAAAGGTTTAATCCCAGGTTTGAGAGGAATGAAATGCTACATTTCCTTTGGTTGGAAAGCTTTTAGATCCTCATATGAATATGCAAGAACATCCCTATACTTTTTAAGAGGTTCACCACCTTCTTCTTTTCTTCTTGTGTACAACATGTTCCAACGTTCACCATTTTGGGGTCAGCAGAGCTCCCAATGTTAATCTTTTCATACTCAGCAGATTGCCACACTCCTATAGAAGCTTTAGACTTAATATACCTATCATGTTTATCAAAAAATTCCTCCAAACTCACCAGCCCTTTAGGAATCTTGTTACCTTTGAGTTTGATGCACCCATCTTGATTTGTCTCCTCTTTGACACCCTCCTCATGGGAAGATACATTCTCACGAGGCAAATTGTTACTTCCTTGAAGTACAATTGTTCAAAGTTATCCCTGAGCTCTAAGAAAGAAATCAAATGTTGATCATCATTGAAAATTTTCCAGTTACTTACATTATCAGGCACACTTGGCCTATGGATCATTTCAATGGTGAATTTTTCCTAAGAGAAATTAGGGTGAGGTATCAGTAATGATCCTGAGACAGCTAGTGAATCATCCCTGGTGTTCTTTTCTCTCGGTACAACTTCAATGGAGAAGGCGTCAAGAAATTCAATAGAATCCCAAACTTGATTCTTAATGCTTCAACCTTCTATTCTTTACTTGGAAAAGGTCTCTGACTTGTTTAACAACTAGTTCTACATCTCCACGAGCCAGAAGATTCTTCACACCTTTTTCTTTTTCCACATTAAGTCCAAGGATGAGGGCTTCATACTCTACCATATTATTGGTATTTTCAAACTATAGTTTGAATGAGAAAGGATGAACTTTTCCCTCAGGAGATATCAATACCACACCTGCTCGGAACGGCTGAGGAGCAACTTCCATCAAATTCTAGATTCCAAACACCATTAGGATCATGAAGTACTTCTTTGGGAAGTTTAGTTTCCTCTGGAGACATAATCATATAGTTACCATGTCCAATATCCTCATAGAGTATTTGTGCTTTGGGATCATCCGTTTTTACACAATATACTCAGATTGCTTCTCAGGCAACAAATTCTTCATCTTTCCATTGACTGGTATGAGGGCATGTGACCAATCCATTTGAATCTCTCCTCCCACATCCTTACAAAAATTCCTACTTAACAACATACCATATGAAGGAGGGATATCAACTACCAGAATAGTAGCCAAAACCTTCTTCTCTGGTAAAGTAGAAAAAGCTACTTGTGCATCTTTAATCCTTCCAACCAAAGGTACCTCCTTACTCTCCATAGAATAGCAAGACCCATAAGTGTGTGTGAGAGTAAGACCCAAAGCATGAGCCACTTTGGCAGGCATTACATTATCTGATGCTCCTGAATCTATGACACAGTTGCTAAGTTTATGGCCTATTATAAGAAGAGTCACATAAAATGGTTTGATTTTCTCATTAGGTGAGGTGACTGCAGCTACAAGGTTGGGTTGGGGTGCGAGAGGATGGAGTAGGTAAAATGCCTTTAGAGGTAGTTTTGGAATGGGAATTGACAAAGTGGACCATTTTGGCAAAGGCTTTAGGGTGGGTTTGATAATACTTAGCCTCTGAAATTTGAACCTTTGTTTTCTTAAGGTGATCAATGATATCAAAAGATCCAGAGGTGGATGGGCTATCATCACTAGGAATCTTAGGCTTATCAGGTTTAGGAGCTAGAGAAGAAGAAGCTTTAGTAGTAGAATTAGGAAAAGAAGAATTAACAAAACTCACCTTCTATGTGGATGTAGTGGGAATAGGAGATCCTCTTTTTGCAACAATGGGGATAGTCGTGGGATGTTCCTTGGACCTCTTAGCAGGCTGCATCACTTTCTCCTTCTTATTTTTCTATTCTTGAGTCATGACAACATATGATTCGCTATTCATATCTGCTACTACTTCATCATAATCATCCTCTTCATCAACACCTTCAGTGGTGAAGAAATTGACTCAAGATCCCTCAAGTTCCTCCAGTTCTTCATCAGCCTCTTCTTCAGGTTCTTCACAATCTTCATTAATCTCTTCATCTTCAGGTTCTTCAACCTCACAAGTTGCATTAATAGGGACCTTGATGGGTGGCCCCTCAATTGCCAGCCTTGTCTGAGAGGAAGGAAAATGATTTCTAGGCTGAAAATTCCTCCTTGGAACATCTGCATAAGGAGCATGCTGAGCCAATTGTTTCTTGATGGCAATGAGGTCATTAGCAATCTTTTGCACTAATGGATCTGTATTAGCTCCAGGAGTAGAAGCTAGATTTGGAAGGATCTCTTTTCAACTTACCAGACATGATCAAGTCATCTTCAATACTAACAGCTAATCTTTGATCCTCAGCCAATGTTGCAAGGTTAGCTCTTCTCAATGCGTAGCTAACTTCAGGCAATTGAGCATTCAGGAAGAAACATTTTTGAATTTGATCTACAGGTTAAGTGTCTGGTGGGATCTTGTTAATCAACTTGTTGAACCTAGCCACAAATTCCCTCATGGGCTCGTGTGATTCTTTCTTTATTTGAGAAATTTGGGCCAACAAAGCATGCACATCCTCTGTAGGTTTGAAACGGTTCTCAAATCTTGTCCTCATCATGGTCCAACTGGTAATGGCCCCAGCAGGAAGATGATAGAACCAATCTGCTACATTATCTTGCAAAGTTTCTACAAAAATCCTCACCAAGACATCTTCATGTTCAACTCCGAGGACTCCACATGCAACTATGAAGGCTGCAATATGTTCATCAGGGTGCACCTTGCCATCACCTCTAAACTTGGGGAAGTTATTTCTGTTACCCCTGGGTAACTCATACAAAGGCTGAGGAAGGGCAAGAGGCCCAACACGATGGCCCCAAGGTAATGGAACTGCCATCCTTGGAAAGACTACTTGAAGGGGAACTGAAACACCAATAAGAATTAAAGCATGAAGATTAGGGCTGAGTTGCTCTTGAGGAATACTACTTCCAAGAGTTCTATCTTCAATAGGGGGTGTGCTTATGGAACGAGCTCTTCTATTTCTCCCTGTTGAAGGAAGAGGAAACCTTGCTACTCTAAGAGCTGAAACTAAGAATCTTCAATACCAAGGGCTCTCCTACCACGAGTAAATTGTAGAGTCACCAGATCAAAGAATGATCAAGAAATTGTTAAACTGGAATACATTCAAAATCGAATCCCCAGTAGAGTCGCCAAAAATTGTTGGTTGTCAAATAAGGAATTTATTGAAAGCAACAGTCAGGGGATAGAAATTCCCTCCTCTTTAATGGGAGAGGTTCCCTTATTAAAGACAAAAACCTAATTACAAATGTACAACGTGTAGTTTTAGTGAGGAACTCTGATATCATGAAAGTGTTTGATACAACAGATCATCAAATACAAAACAATAGAAGAATTAAGGAATGGGAGGGGGCAGAATAACACTCTTAGGAAATATAGATCATAAAATAATTCCTTACTCACGCCATAAGGGAATCATATAGAATAGAATCATTTGCATTTAAAACCACAAGATGTTATTTCATAGACACAAAGTTCCAGAGATGACATCCACAAGAATACAAAGCTTCTTGAAGTAAAACAGACTAATGATCCAATAACTTTTAACATATAGCAATGAAAGAACAAGATTAGATGAAATAGAAAGAAATATCTTCTTGTATTGATAGCTTTTTACTCCTTTACACTTTCAAAAATAAACAGAGTTCCAGCCCTTGAAAATGGCGCAGAGGGCCCATTATATAACTTACAAATTGGTTACACTTGGTAACCATTTCTTTTAACTAAAATGTTAATTAAGGAAGTGCTTGACACAAGATCCTTAATTAGTTTACAATGAGCTCAATTTCAGAAAAAAGAAGGAGGAGAGGAGAAGCTAGAAGAGAAAACATCTGCTTATTGTTGAGGAGGGCCCACCGACTTGAGAATCCATTGCTGAATATTTTCAATGCTTCAACTATCTCCTGCCTCATGGGACTGATGTGTTGGCAGTGGCTTGAGACCAAGTGCCTAGACATTTCTCCATGTCCTTATCAAACTTGGTATGTTCAAGGTATTCTTTATTAGCCTCTTCAATAGCATATTGAAGTGAGAAAATCTCCTTTATCTTCTCTTTGGTAATTAATTCCTCCTTGAATAGGTTTTCTTTAAAAAATGCCCTGAACTGAGTTTTAATCTCTTGAAGAGAGAAAGGAACACCTGAAGTTTCATCATGAAGATGACAATGAATATCCTTGAAGGAAGATACAACACAAGTCTTGAAATATTCTCCCTTCTACCAACTATTTCTCAATTCTCCCAAGGCTTCTTCCAGAACTTTTATTTTCCATTCAACACTGAAAACCCATGACCTTGACAAGTTGTCCTTGACATCATCAAAAAATTTATTGGCCATTAATATATTTTCATCAGCCTATTCCATTAGGTGAAGATCTATGATGCAACTACTCCAAAGTTTCAGTTCTTTGTCCATAGTTCCAATAGAGGAGGAGAGTTTTTGTTGCAGGTTGGCCACCTTCTCATTGAGTTTGAAGGCCTCTACAATAAAATTCAAGCCTGCAATGATCATGTCATCAACCATGGCTTCCATAGCCCTTCCATAAGTGGAATACCTATGTATATCTTTGATACTCTGAACTTCATCCTGACTGAGAATCATAGGAGGTGGAAGGGCAGCTAGTGGAGTAGGATCCAAAACCTTATCTTTAGTCAATAATGACTTGATGAAGCTAGAAAGAACTTGATTTTGTTCTTCCAACTATTCTATAGTCTGTTTACCCTTCTCCACTCTCTCAATAACCTTGGTTACTGTTTCCTAGAGGTTATGCACCTCACTCTCAGGAGTAGATTCTCCCATTGGAATCCTAGAAAGCTCCAGGTCAGAGGCTAATAGATCTTGCTCTGCCTTATCAACTTTAGGCTTTGTAACCTCTAGAAATTGTTGGCCCTGAGCATCTATCACTATTCTTGAAGTTGCTTTGGCTCTCTTTGTTGGAGGGGGAGGAGTAGTGCCTAACAAGGCTGCCACAACATCAAAATTTGGTCCTAACAAATGGGAAGAAGGTTTCCTCTTCCTTTGTCAACCAAGGGTTGCACCCATGTAAAAGTAGAGGAAGAAGTAGAAGGAACAAGAGGTCCAAGAGCAAGTGATCTCATGACACTTAAATTATTCACCACTTTTTCTTCTAGTAGATACTTGAGGGAGGCATCTGGAGATTCTTGAGCGGAATCGAGTGGTACTTGGAGGTTGATGCTGGCACTTCCTTCTCTTTTCTATGGTAACTTCGAAGTTCTGCAGGTCAGTACTTCACCATCATCACTTTCACTGAGAACAATAATGTTCTCTGGCCCTGAAGGTAGTTCTGAATGCCCTGAAAGGGGTTCTTCCTCAATTGGCTCTTGTTTAACCTCTTTTATCTTCTTTTGGTACACTTGAGTAGAAGAAGAGGGAGTAGATGATTCAAGTTCCTTAATTGAGGAAGCAGGAGGGGTTTGAGCAGGTACCTCCATGTTGGGTGTATGTGATTCCTTCCTAGGTGTTGAAGTATCTCTGGAAGAAGACCCACTTTGATTCTTCCTAAGCTCTCGAACCTTTCTGTCAAACCAAACCTTGGTTCTTACAAGGACAGGGGCCAAAATCTCAACCAAGTCATCCTTCTCCTTCTTATACCAGTCCAGATCTTCCAAAGGGGTATGCTTGATTAATGTCTCATATTCATAAGACATCCAGTCTTCATTATCATCCTGGAACCCTTCAAGAATTTGGTAGAGATTGAGCTCCTTTCTCAGTACAGTGGGAATGCCATATAGTGCCTCTGCCTTGCTTCAAAGTCATCTGCGCAATTAGCCCAGTAGTCCTCAGCATATGATCTATGTTGATAATTTATTCTAAGGTTTTGCTCAATGAACTTTTTCAAATCAAAATAGGTCCTAGGCCTGAAAAAGTGGACAATGATGGGAGAAAGGGCCCTTTCTATATTTTGAGCATCCAAGGTTGTTTTGCATGTATAATTTACCTAAGGAAAGAGGGAAATGCAAACCAGGGGATTTTATTGTCCTGCAAGTTGTATGAAATTTATCCAATTGCCTACACACTTCAATCAGAGCCATCTTGTTAGTACAAAACATGGGGAGCTTGAGAGGTGTGTTTTCATAACCAACTAACCTGATATATGAAAACCTCCTAAACTGAATGAAGAAAGCTCCATACTTTTCTATCAGGTTCATGGCCTCATCAGAAAATCTCCTGGTAGTATCACCTTCTAAAAGCCTCACAATATACATGGTAAAGGTATCATTAACCCTCCTGAAGTTTTGGTTTCTAGTTTTAAGGGTGAATTGAGGCAGTATACAAAAATGGGTTCATCCTTCTAGCCCTCCATGTATGTGAATCCAAACCACTGTCGGGATGCTACTAGGGAATACATGAGATAATAAATCATATAGAACTTCTTAGTCTGTTGCACATTAGATAATTACTCGGTCAAATTCATGTAAATGATTTCTACCCAATTT
This sequence comes from Taxus wallichiana var. yunnanensis, assembly GCA_018340775.1. Taxonomy (NCBI): domain Eukaryota; kingdom Viridiplantae; phylum Streptophyta; class Pinopsida; order Cupressales; family Taxaceae; genus Taxus; species Taxus wallichiana. The sequence continues at coordinate 142,734,744 of CM031238.1, forward strand.
ATGCTCTGACTACCTTCACAGATGATGTTGATGAGAGGGCACATCCAAAAGTGAAACTCATTGGTAGAGGGCAATCCCATGACACGAGCTAGTAAGATGATGAAATCAAATAGCTCTTCATTGAAATCGGCCCTAAATAATGCCTTAGAAAGTCGGGATGCTCCCTTTTTAGGGTTCTTCAACCATGATTTTCTATCCTCGCCTTATATTTATCATTGTCCTGCTCGAATAGAGTCTGAGCTTGAGCTTGAGTGATAACGATGGAGTCTTCAACTTCTGGAATCCATAGAGTAGTAGAAATGGCAGTAGCATCCAATTTGGCAATCAACTCCCCATGCACATTAGACAATTCTTTGGTGTCCGAGTTAAAATGAGCCCCATAGGTGAGCACGGTGTCGGCACATTGTACAGAGATAGGGAAGCCCACCGCATGCAAGACCGCTGTCATTGATCATTTGTGCCATGGGGGAAGGATTAGGGCTAGTCAATCTGTTCCAAAAATCCCCAAAATCCAGGTGTCGAACCTCACTATCCCTGATATCGGGAACAGAGGACTCGAGAGGTGAAACATGTTCTTGACCCTGGAATTTAATCTTCATGTTTGTAGTGTACAAAGAATAGCCTTCAAGGATTAAATTTGCAATGAAAAATTCAAAGAGAATAGGAGCACGAGCAAATGATCTTAATTGTAGGGATTCAAGCAAATGATGGCAAGTAAGTGGTGTGATAAAAGCATATAGGATAGTCCCATTAAATATCCATTTAGGAGAGAGAAGGTCATAAATGCACATTAAATTCATATTGCACCGACTCAAAAAGATAAGAATCGGGAAGAGCGAAAAAAACGCTCTAGATGGTCTTTGGTACATTTGGGACATGAGGGACATGAAGATGCGATCCAGCTGACACGGGAGATGTGGGTCAAGTGGGCCAAATGAGCACAGTGGTCTAGAAACTTGGAAACATGAGGGACATAAAGGCGTGATTCACACGATGCTCATAATGCGGGGAAATCGGGCACGAAAGGCACAAACACTTTTGGGGCGAGATAGGACAAAAGTACGAAAGGAACCGATCCGGTCGATGAGGGCGATCAAGGAACAGAAAGCCAGTGGACTTGGAACATACAGACCGAAAAGTTCTAACAAAACCGAAAGTTAAAATATTTTTAGGGAATGTGGCGATCGGGAACGAAGGATTTGGCGGACTTGGGACATGAGGGACAAAAATGTTTGACAAACCCGCAAATCACCAAAATGACTCCAAAAACATGAATTTTTACTATCTCTTCAACTTTCCACTTCACTAGAACATCACTAAAGGGTGTCAACCTAAAATTTTCAAGTTTTACTTTGAAAAGAGGGGAAATTTTGGGAGAACAACAAGTATGAAACTTACTCGAAAACACAAGAACCAACATCGAGTTATGGAGATACGACATCGGTCGAGCAAGGAGGAATTGACATTGATTAGGGATAGCCGGCGTCGGTTACCTATGTGTGGGTGTTTTAATTAAGTCACGGGAATTAGATCTATTTTTAGTATTAAAGTAGATTTATTGATTGTAATTGTATGGCTAAGTACCCTAAGTTTGTATATGCCTATATAAGCATGAAAACTAAGGTTTAGAAGTAAGAATTAAGAAGAGATCTCAAAAGTTGATTATTATTGTGAGAATAATTGTGAGAGAGAGAATTCTTGGAGAAGAAGTAAAAGTTTGGGTGAAAGGCGATTACTATACATCGAGAGGTGTGGAAGATTATAAATCTTCAATTATATATCTTGTCAAAGCTTTGGATAATATATTGGTTTGTTTATTGGTAGACGTATCCCACACTTTGAATGAACCACGTTAAATCGGTGTTGATTTATATCTCTTGTTTTTATAATTCTTACGGTAGAATATTCACTTTCATTGTATGTATGTTTAGATATGATATATTATCTATACAACCTTGTGCTAACCGCAACAACTTGTATCGAGCTTTGTTTGAGGGTTTTGTGTGATGACATATTTACTCACAGAGGATTTTCTGATTGAGTGGGAGCTACAACAATGGCGAAGAAAAAAATACAAGATAGAGAAGTTTAATAGATGAAATTATCAATTATGGAAGATACATATTCAAGATTATCTCAGTATTAAAGAGATTTGTATTTACTTGTTGGATGAGAATTCTAGACCTACAAAGATGACTGATGAAGAATGAAAAATTCTTGATAGAAAGGCTTTGTGATCTATAATATTGAGCCTGACAACATTTTTGGCTTCTAATATTACAGAAGCGACTTCTACACGAGGGGTAATGAAGTATCTTGCTAATTTATATGAAAACCTAGTGTTTCAAATAAATTTTATTTGATAAAGAAACTATTTAGTTCTAAGATGCATGAAGGTGGATCTCGCATCTTGTCATTTGAATGATTTTTCGATCTATTGTAAATTAGTTAAAATCAGTTGATATTTCATTTGATGATGAAGTGAAATCACTTTTATTCTTATATTTTTTACTGCTATTTGGGATAACTTGGTAATGGTTGTTAGTAATACAACATCTGCTAATAATATTTTGAATTTTGATGATGTGGTTAGTATAGGAAAATTACATCGGAATCATCATCTGGAAACTCTTTGAATGTAGAAAGTAATGGTATGCAAAAGGAGAGATCCAAGAGTAAGAGTAATGGGAAATCAAAGTCAAGGGATAGCATATCTAAATTCATAGACAACCGAATTACTTGTTGGAAATGTAGAAAGAAAGGACATGCAAAGAAATATTGTTGGTCAAAGGATAAAGATAACCAACAACCAAACAAACGTAAAGAATAAAATATTATTGCAGTAGAGGTAATGTAAGATGCTCTTATTCTTTCTTTAGATAATAGAATAGAATCATGGGTTTTAGATTAAGGATCTTCTTTTCATGTAACCCCTAATAATGGTTATTTTAGAAATTATGTCCAGGGTAATTTTGGACATGTTTATTTGGGTGATGATGAACCTTGCAATATTATTGGTAAAGGGGAAGTTCATGGATATTGAAATATGTGAGGCATGTGTCAAGCCTAAAGAGGAATATTATTTCTAAAGGGAAACTAGGTGAATCTAGTAGCATGGTTACATTCATAGCAAACTCTTGGAAAGTCACCAAGGGTGCTTTTGTTGTGGCAAGAGGTCAGAAGGTAGGAATGTTATATTTATCTATCTGTGTTCTTGATTCATTTTCTGCATTATCTACTTGATTCAAATGCATGCATGTGGCATAATCGGTTGGGCCATATGAGTCAAAAAGGAATACAAATCTCAAAGGCTAAGGGTAAGTTATCAGATTTGAAATATTTAGATCTTGATTTATGTGAGCATTGTGTCTTTGGAAAGTAAAATAGAGTGGGATTTTTCAAATTTGGGGCGACTAAGAAGGAGAAAAAATTGGAGCTTGTACACTTAGATGTGTGGGGACCAGCTCATGTAGGTTCTCATGAAGGATCCCAGATTATGTTACTTTCATGATGATGCTACAAGAAAGGTATGAGTTTATTGTATTAAATGTAAATCGATGTTTTTAGACCTTTAAAAGATGGAAATCCCTTGTTGAAAATGAATCAAATTCAAAGTTAAAGTGCTTTAGATCTGATAATGGTGGTGAATACTATAGCAAGAATTTCAATTATTATTGTTCATTGAATGGGATACGTAGGGAAATAACGGTTCTAAGAACACCACAAGAGAAACGTGTTACAAAAATAATGAACAGGAAAATCATGGAACGTCTTAAGTATGAGAATACATTCTGGATTGCCTTTGCATTTTTAGGGAGAAGTAGTTGATACAACAGTTTATTTTATTAAATGTGGGCCTTCAAGTTCACTAGATGGAGGAATACTAGAGGAATCTTGGACTGGAAAAGAGGTTGATCTTTCTTTTCTTAAAATTTTAGGTTTAGAATATTTTTGCATATTGATAAGGAAAATAGGAAAACGTTGGATGCAAAATGCACTTTCATTGGTTATGGATTTGGTGATTTCGGATTCTATTTTTGGGATTTAGATAATTCTAAAATAATTAGGAGTCATGATATTGAATGGAATGAAAAGAGAATGTATAGGAATCAAATTTTGGTACCTAAAGATGAATCGAGTTGAGAAGTTTGTGAATGAAAATGAACTCTCATATTTAAAAGTAATACCGATAGGGTTACATAGAATCGCTTGTATCGGTTGACCCCTGACCGACATTGGTCAAGAGAACCAGATATCACATTACAAAGATCCAAACAAACATCGGTTAGCGAGAACCAATGTTGGTTATAAGTGACCGACGTTAGTCATGACAAATTTAGATACAAATATCTAGGAGGTCTAGAATGAGCCTCCGGTACCCCAAACTCATGTGAGAAGGTCACAAAGGGTAAGTAAACCTCTAGAAATATTTACACCTCTATTTTATTTATTATTGACTGATAATGGTGAACCAAAGAGTTTTGAAGAAGAAATGCAGGATGAGACCCACGTCCAGTGGGAGCATGGCATGGATGAGGAGATGGACTCCTTGGAATAGAACCAGACTTGGGATTTGGTTAATTTACCAAAAAGTAAGAGGACATTGTAGAACAAGTGGGTTTATAGAATCAAGAAAGAAGAGGGTGGACACAAAAGGTACAAGGAAAGACTTGTAGTAAAGGGATTTTCACATAAAGTAGGTATTGACTTTAGTGAAATATTTTCTCCTATTGTAAAGATGACTTCTATTCGTATTGTATTGAGTTTAGTTGTAGTACATGATTTACATTTAGAGAAATTAGATGTGAAGATGGATTTTCTTCATGGTGATTTGGATGAAGATATTAATGTGCAACAGTTGCTTGGGTATGAAATCAAGGGTAAGGAGAAATTAGTGTGTAAGTTGAAAAAGAGCTTATATGGGCTCAAGCATGCTCCAAGGCAATGATACATGAGTTTTGATAGTTTTATGCATGAACATGGTTACTTGAGATGTGAATTTGACCAATGTGTTTATTTCAAGAAGCATAAAAGTGGGAACTATATTATTTTGTTATTATATGTGGATGGTATGCTTATTACAGGATCTAGTATGTAAGACATTACTGAGGTTAAGGGAAAGTTGGCTCACACATTTTCTATGAAGGATTTAGGAGTTGTAAAAATAATCCTTGGTATGCAAATACACTGAGACAGGAAAAATAAGAAATTGTATTTTTCTCAGGAGGATTATATCTACATGGTGTTATAAATGTTCAAGATGCAAAATGTAAAACATGTTAGTACACCTATGGCTGAACACTTCAAATTAATCAAAGATCAGTGTAATTCATCATATGAGGATGTCAAATACATGACATGAGTGTCATATGCTTCAGCAATTGGGAGTCACATATATGTTATGGTTTGTATCAGACCAAACATTACACGGGTAGTGGGAGTTATGAGTAGATATATGGCTAATCCAGGTAAAGAACATTGGAAAACAATCTAATGGATACTCATGTATTTTAAAGGGACATCTAGCATGTAGTTATGTTATGGAGGTTTGGATATTTCATTATGTGGCTATGTTGATTCGGATATGGCTAGAGATCTAGAAGGTATGAGGAGCACTCTGGATATATTTTCACAATAGGTGGGACGACAGATTAGTTAGATTTCAAGATTGCAGAAGGTTGTGGCTTTGTCTACTACTAGAGGCAAAGTATGTTGCAAATAAAGAGGCTAGTAAGGAGATGATATGGATGAGCGGGTTCATGAAAGAGATGGCAAAGGAGCAAGATGATTGAAAATTATTCAAAGGATGTCGAGTGCAACTCATTTGGAAAAGAACTCAGCATTTCATTCAAGAATGAAATACATTGAGATGAGGTATCACTTCATATGGTAGGTATTGGAGGATGGGCAGTTGAATCTAGAAAATATTCATATGAGTGAGAACCTCAGAGATATGCTAATGAAACCATTAGCAAAGTATAATTTGGAGCTACACTCTACTTCTATTGGTATTTGAGTTTGATCCTTGAAGAGGAAGAAACAAAGCTAAGGAAGGATCCAAGAATGAGCTTAAACGTTGTACTTCATATTAGTATGCGATATAAAACTTACTAAAAAACACAATAACCGACATTGGTTATAGAGGGACCGGCATTAATCACCAATGATCGACATTGGTCAAGTAAGGAGAAACCGACATCGATTATGCCCAACCGCGTCGGTTACTGTGTGAGGGTGTTTTAATTAACTCATGAGAATTAGATCTATTTTTAGTATTAAAGTAGATCTACTGATTATAATTGCATGGCTAAGTGCCCTAAGTTTGTATACACATATATAAGAATGAAAGCTAGGGTTTAGAAGTAATAATTAAGAAGAACTTGCAAAAGTTGATGATTATTGTGAGAATAATTATGAGAGAGAGAATTCTTGGAGAAGAAGCAAAAGCTTGGGTGAAAGATAGTACTATACATCTGAGAGGTGTGGAAGATTGTAAATCTTCAATTATATATCTTGTCAAAGCTTTGGATAATAGATTGGCTTGTTTCTTGGTGGACATATCCCACACTGGGTGAACCACATTAAATATGGTGTTAATTTATATCCCTTGTTTTGTATAATTCTTCTGTATAATATCTAATTTCATTGCATGTATGTTTAGATCTGATTAATTATTTGTATATCCTTGCGCTAACCCCAACAAGCAAGCTCAATAGGGCTATGTGGCAACACATTTTGGAGGCCAAAAATTTTCTAAGTCTCTAGGGTTATAAGCTGCAATGCAAAGGAAAAATTGACAATTTTTGACAACCCAAACCTATGTGGAGCCTTTTCATTGGTCCTCCTTTTGCGGTTTGGAAAATGTGATGGGATAAGGAAATTTTGGAAAGATCTAACATCGTGAAAGGTGTGGGGATTCCCCATTGGCTAATTTTTCATAGTAGGTAGAAGGAGTTCAATGAAAGACTGAAATTGTTAAATGTATGGAGCTTTCTCCTAGCTCACACTTCGTAATTGTCAAATGAGACTATCAAAGAGTTTGATACCGCAAAGGTACGTGGAATTTTCTTATTGACCTATATTTCATAAAGGTTGCAAAATGAAGACAAAGGAATTAAAGAAAAGGAAAAGGAAAGGAAGTGAATCCCGACCCCGCGAGCAAATGAAATACGACACATGGAAAAAGGAAAAGTAGTGCACACATTGGTAGAGTTCAATCCCGAGCTAATCGAGAGGTTACCACATGTAAAGTTTGTGTTCTTCTCGACATGCATATCTTCAAATGGCCATATCTTTTGATCCCAAGCTTCAAATTAGATAAAATTTATATTGTTGGAAATATCTCCTCAAGCCCTTCACCTTGGCATCATCAAAATCTAGTTTTGGTGGAATTTTGTGGGCCAAAAAGGAAAACACATTTTTAGAGGGAGAAAATATCATCCATAAGCATGCAAACGATCAAATCAGGTATCTCAACCACTATAATTGATAAAGCATGGCTTTATTTCCTCCTTTGGGATGGAATAGACATAGTAATCACCTTGTAGAGTGCCCATGTGCTTTACAGGAGACTTCAATGTAGATTGTTGGTGGTTGAAATTTCAAAAGTCATGACCCTTCTATTTTCCCTCCCCTCTCTTTTATCTCTCTTTCTCTCAAGTTATATATTATAAAATATTTCATTTCGAAGGAAGGTGTTCCAAAATGCAAAGGAACTATGTCAAAATTGTTCTTGAAAATTTGTGAGATGTTGAACCTTCATTTTGGGCTTAATAATGTGTTATTGTGCCTTCTTCTGCAACCGTAATGGTCTCGTGCATACTTCTTGTAGACACCAATTTTGGTATCATTATCCCCTCATCCCGTGTTCACTCCCTTTTATTATATTTATTCACATGAATATCTCTCTTCTTATTTGAATTCCCTTTCCTCCTAAATCCCATTTATTCAAATTTCACATTATCTCTATATTATCCTGTCATTTATTTAATTTCCCCATAATTTATTTTAATTCGCCCTTAATCCCATTTAATTAATCCTTAATTAAGTCTAATCCTCATCTCATTATTTGTATTTCCCTAAATCACTTTAATCACTTCTAATCATCATCAGTTAATTCTAATCTCTACCTAATTCATTTCACATCCCTAAGTCCCTCATCTCTCATCCCTAGACTTCCAAATTTGCTATCCTTAGGCCCTCATTTAATAAATTTACCTATATAGGCCCTTTATTTACTCATTATAACCTCTCACCTACCCATTTCTCTTCCCTATGCATCCCTAATCCACCTAAGCACCTAATCTTGCTTCATTTGGGCCTCTTTTCCTCGAGTTGGAAATCACTCCACCGCCTAAATGGATGTCTCCCACAATCGAGACAACCCACCCAGGTTGTCTTCGACCCTATAAATATTCCCTTTCCCCTCCTTTCTCAAGGATGCAACATTGAGATTTCTGAGTTATCTTTCCTTCATCATTGAGTGCTTTTCCAATTATCCTACCCATCTTGGATTCCTCTTGAGGTTGTGTGCATCTACTTTGGTGATTTAGGGAGGCTTATTTCACTTTGGCATATTGTGTGTTCTCATTGCTATATTGTTACATATATTTGCCACTAATATATTGTACAGGTTTAGCTACCATTAGGTGTTCTGCATAAACCACTTTCAACCATCTGCTTTTTCTCGCAAGTCTTCATTTCAGCTCTTCCCATTTCATTCAAATCCTAATAGTCCAAGTCGTCATCGATCTAGTCTCGATCACCGTAACCCCGTGCTCCATTTTGTTTTCCTCTTCCATCCAGTCATCACCTATTTCTGTTTCTATTTCTGGAACCTTCGCCTCTCGCTTCCTATCATTTTCTTCAGTCTGACATATTAGATCTTCTCTTTCCATCCCTAGTCACTTCCAACCTAGTCTAATCTCAATGCAGAATCAATCTACCATTTTAGCATTTACCCCTTAGATATCTAACTCTATTGCATCCTTTCTATTTCCTCTTGTTTCATTCATTTTTGTAGATTTCTATCTTTAGTCCAAATCCATTTTCAAAACCAGATCCAGCTATAAAAGGACTTGTAGATATGTTTTGGTGTATGTATTTTTCATCCAACCCCAGTCATCTTCGAATGCCCCTTTTTTGTCTCAGTCACCATTGACCCATGAAGGTTTGGTTTACTATGTCGTATTTAGATCAAATATTCTTTCATATTTCAGATTCAACTCTCCATTTCTATTTTACTTGGATACTACATATTTTATCGATCAACCATCATAGATCTTACTTTATCTTATCTACAAGAGGGTTTATATCCATCCAAGTAAGTTCACGCTTCTTGGAACCAGACTTAGTCGAGAGACCCTTCATCCTATCTACTAATTCATTCTCTTTTTAGTGTTCTTTGTTGGGCGTATCACCAAGCTTGTAGCAAGGAGCTATTCATAATTTGTGCATGTCTATATCATTATCATCTATAGGTACCATAAACCCTCCATATTTCAATTTACTTGTTTCTTTTATTACTAGTTCATTAACTTGGATAGGAATGAAGAAACTTGGTTAACACTTATATTGCAATAATTTTTTTGTGTGACGCATTTATCTTTCCTATCTTGTTTTATTTGCAACCCTCTCTCTCTCTTTTACTTATAGCATTGTATTGTGCATGTATTTCTCCTTTGCAAGCTCATTTTATTGTGTTTCATGGAGAACAAATCGTGAATGAATTTTTGGGTCTATGTCACTTATGTCTGGCCTCTCCCTTCTCCATTTCCTTCTCCATTCTCCCTCACTAGAGCATCTCCACCCTTTTCTAGTGCTATCACCACCTTTTAGCTTAGGATTTCCCTTCTATGCATATTTCTAACCCTCTCTCTCCCCCTAGTCCCTTGGAATGGTTAGTTTAGGATTAGTTAGTTGCATTTTCTTCCATAAGATTAGTTTTAGCATTAGATTAGGTAGAGGAAGCCAGCCTTCTTTGAAGGTCCATCTCAAGTAGTAAGTCCCATAACTTGAGAGATGGTCCCATGTTAGCAAAACATAGGGACTGTAATAAGAAGATCTTAGGGTGCTAATTTTTCAACACAATAGTCCCTTCTCTATGGCACTATCAAGAATGTCCACACCTTGCTTCAAATATCTAACATTAGTGTATCTAGGAGGATGTTAGTACTGGTTGTGGAATAGAATTTTACGTCTTCCAAATTCTTGTACAAAACAATCTCAATGGCCTTTTCAATAATTCATGTTTTGTGCATATAAAGAAGTCAAACATTACATTAGATTACACTTCTTTAAGGAAATCTATCCAACCATTTATGTGTTATGTTTATGTTTCCACATTACATACACATTTTCTTAGGGTTATATAGACAACATGAGAAAAATAAAAAGAAAATAACATTTACATTATTCTATAACAACGTCCCATGCATTCTAGCATGCAGAAAAGGTCATGATAGGGTATGGGGTAACATGTCCAACCCATGTTCCAAGTACATTTCCCTTCCATGTAACCACACACACCTAAACTTTACTTCCTTAGCTTTAAAATTCTCTTTTGAACAAATTGAGTTGCATACATTTATTTATTATTATCATTCTTATTTTAGTTACATCAATGTATTATATACTTATACATGTGTGTGTGTGTATAGATAACATGTAACTAAACTTTATTAACTCATTGAAGAAGTCTATACTAACACACCAACTAGGGTGCTTGATAAGACACTTTTTGACTTGAGGAGAGTCTTCCCAAGTGGATTTCAAGATAGTCCGGCATGGACATTCTATCTCCATAGGGGACACAAACTTGGATCAAATAACACATAAGAGTAAGCCCACATTAACCACCATCCAAGGTGATGTGGCATAGTGCATTACACAACTCACTCTTGAGGTCTACTTCAAGGATTCAAGTATCACACTTGGAAGCAAGTCCATTGTTAAACATAGTGAAGGTGTGATATATTTGGGCTAGCACATTCAAACCTCAACATTTTGTTTATTCACGGTTTTTAAGATTCCACCTCGATCATTCATGCTTCAATTTGTGATATTTTCATGTACAAAATAAATTATTCATGAATGTTTTTTAAATTATGTAGATTTCTAAGAGGAATTAATTTATGTAATTTCATTTATGATTTTATGTCATCGACAACAAGTTTCACTATTTTATTTAATTTCTATGCTTAGTAATGCTTTTGTAATAATTTTGTGATGCTTCACCTTTAAATGAGTACCCATTTTTGTGTTTTGGTACTCATATTGAGGATAGTGTTTCCCAAAGCATATTCAATTATTTTTATGCCATTATGTGATTCTTAAAACAAATTGATGGGAACTTTGCACCTTGTGTAGTGGATATACTCCAATAATGTTTGGATAATATGAGATATATAGTTCAATGCTTAATTATATTATGCCATCTCTATTTTTAACATCCTAGATGATGAAACCTTCTTGTGGGATTGAGCATTGACATCCTAACATCATTAGGTTTCTAGTGTTCAAGGGGTGGGATAGGACCACACATGTAATTATTAACATGAGGGATATTTTTGACATACAAGGAATTAATTTAGTGATCAAATCTTATAGTTTCATAAATATCATAGTATTCAACACCATTTCCTACTTTACTTGGAAGTAATAGCGAGAATGATAAGCGTGTATTCCACCAAGATGTAGTGGCATCCATAAGGACCTTCATATTGTTTGATATTATTTGATACATATTCAATATGACTTGATTTATTACCCATTCCAATACACTTGCACATTAGATTTGAGTTTTGTGAAGTAAATTCTCATTTTGTGAGGAATATTTAGCATCATCTTCAATATAGTGATTTTCCTATTAGGATTTGTGCTCTATAATTATCCACCCTACAAAAAATTAAACCAGTAATTAATGATGGACAAAAAGTAATGAAAATTTAAAGATAAATAAATTTATTGCATTGAAATATTAGAATTCCTTGCAATATTTTAGGCCACTATGAAGGAAACCTCCTTTGAGCAAGCTCAATCCAATTAAATTTGTAGATACTTTACACTAACCTATGCATCACATTTATACTTTTTCTACTCAAGAAAAAAACTACTTCACATGCATGTGGGATTATTTGCAATGGCTCAAGGGATGACATACGAAGCATGTGTGTCTATAACATTTACTACATCATGATTATAAAGATAAAAGTATGACAAAAAAACATCCCTTCCCCCTTGAAAAAAGTTTCCTCAAAGATGAAGATGAGGAACTTTTTGTTGAGTCTAGAAAAAGGGCTCCCAAGTTACATATTCAAGTTATATTCCATGTCACTAGATCAATACCTATGTGATGTATCAATTATGAATTTTGTGTAACTTCTTATCTATGACTAGTTCATGCTCAAGAATAATGGATCCTTGATATCGAGCTCAAAATTTACATTGTGAGTGGTGACCAATTACCCAAGAACTTTCTTTAAACATGAAACATGAAAAATAGGATTAACAACAAAGGAAGGTGGGAGTTCCATCTTGTATTGGACTGGGGTAATATATTAAAGAGCCTTGTAAGGCCCGTACAATTTAGGGAAATCTTCGTCACACTTTCATATTCAAGGAGGATTTTTAATATGGTTATAATTGAATAAAACAGTGTACCTTAATTGGAAGGCTCATAAAGAGTGGTGTTAAACTAATTTTTGTTTCATGTGGTTATGGGCAATATGGATATTTTCCAAAAGTAATCAATGAATCTTCTTGCATGCAATGAGGGTGGTGTCAACTACTTGTACTTACGAAATACTTGGAGTTTAAGAGAGAGTAGATGGTAGCAGATGGCCAAAAACTACTTCATACAGGGTCATTTTTTTTGTGTGATAAATTATGGTGTACCACCATTTTGCATGAGGAAACCACTTGAATCAATGTTTATTCTCAAAGGGAAAACATCGAGGGAATTTTCTAAACATTTGTTTACTATTAATTTTTACCATCTCGTGTATGGTTGATACCCAAATCTCATCTTCGATTGTGATTTTGTTTTTTAGGATAAATTTATCTAGAAATGGTTGTAAAGACCTTCACAACTTGATCAATCAAGTAGGGATGCCATAGAGGTGGAAGATCTGATCAAGAAAGGTTTAGAAATTTATTAAAGAGTTGTAGGGGTGGGATAATGCACAAAAATGGGTGTACATGGAGAGGCAATCCACCATAACCAAGATTATTGATTTAACCCTAAATATTATGAGACCCTCAATGATATCCATGGAAATATCTGTACAAATCCATATAGGAATGGGAAATGATTTTAGTAATCCCAAGGTTTCCATCATTTCACCTTTTTGATTTTGGCATGTATCAAATTATGTAATAAAATTATTAATATCCTTGTTTGTTCCATGCCAAAATAAATTTTTACAAACTTACTCATATGTTTTCAATAGTCTTGAATGATTGGTTAATGAAAATACATGCATTTATGTAATAATTTATCATCGTAGCTCAAACTTGGAGTGTAAAATCATGCATACTTTATACCATAAAGAATGGTCATTCCAAGATTACTAAGGTGATGAGGTAGGATCTAAAACTCATTATTGAATGAGATGTTGTGTGGTTGAATCATGTTCCCAATCCTATTGAAATTATTTCATCCATTCTAGTAGTGGCATGGATAAAGAAAATAGGGAATCTTGATCCTCATATGTATGGGAGTGTGAATCTATAATAATATTTTATTTTCCAATCTTATAACTAATCTTATAGTCATAGTCCATGAGTTTATTAACCCTTTTCACTGAGATGGAGAGAAAAATCATTGTTCCATGAAGTAATTGAGACTGTGGTAGTGTTTTTTGATACAAAATTTTTGACATGTCGAGAATGGCCACCACTTTTAGACTACATTAATATTTCCACTAATTATTTCTCATAGGTAAATAGCACCAAATTATTTCTAGAGAGGGGATTTTTGGTGAAAGAAATGGGGCTTCATTATTATGCGAGGATGGCATTGAGTCCATAGCGACAAATAGCTCCTTCATTATGAAGGTCTTGGAGAAATATGGCATGGCTAGAAAAGGTGTACTACACATAGTTTGTTTTAATTCCTCTAATGTGTGCTTAGCTACCTTAATCTAGGTAAAGGCATATTTTTTAACATCATAAAAATTGGGTTGATTATAGAAACTAGGCACCGTGACACTCATCAATCTCTAAAATATGGAATTTATCTTTTATAGTGATTTTGTTTAACTACCTAAATTTTATACATAGTTTCCAAGACCCATCTTTTTGGACAAGTAGAACCGGTAAATAATAGGGGCTTTTACTTGGGTGAATGAATCCTGCCTTAATAAGTTCTTGTACAAAATTTTCAATTTCTATCTTTTGCGAGAATATGTACTAGTATGATTGGATATTTGAACACTCTCTAGAAGGATCTGGATGCGATAATCCTCTAAACATTTAGGTGGTAATCTAGTTGGCTCTACAAATATTGTGGAATGCTTGCAAAAAATATATTGCAAATCATTAGGGGTGCCAAAGTCGGATATCAACTTAACTAAATTAACATAATTTAATGATAGCCCCATGAGATATTTTTCATTCAATGTGAGCTAATTATAGACATCTAAAATGTCGACATAATTAATTCCAATTAATTTGTCCCGCAAATATCCTAACATCATCACTATCTAAATCCTTATAATAATTAATCACAAGATTAATTATTATTAATCCCTTTTATCACATATACCCTTTATTCTAATTATTTTAATCATTTATCTAATATCCCATCTTATCATTATTACATCATATTATCTTATCTTAATCCTATTAACATTTTTAGGAATTTAATATTGCTACATCCACCTACTCTACACATCCCTACACCTAGTCTTTCCATGTAATACACAAGTAATCATATTTATTAACCTAATCTAAACTATAATCTTAATCACATCCTCCCACATATAAATATAGAGACTTCTATTTCTATAATCTTCTCTAAACCTCTTCTTCCATTGAATTTTTAATTCAATAGAAGTTTCCTCCCTCCATGAATTTTGAATTCAAATTCGAGAGTCTTCCACTCAGAATCTTATAATCCTCACATCCATTCTCCACCCTTGATCCAAATCCAACTTGGCTTCAACCTAACCATTGAATCCTCCACCCCTCAACTATAAATTTAGCTCTTCTCCTGCATGAGAGAAAATTCATAGAATCCTCCATGAGAGAAAAGTCATAGAATCCATGACAAAGTTTTACCATTTTTTTCATCAATGATCCATTTTATCTTCTTACATAATCAATCAATTCATTCCTTCAATCCAATCTATCATCCATCCATTGATCTTCTTCAAGAAATCCAAATGCAATCAAGGAGAGGTGTTACTCATGTGTATCCACCAACATCTAAAGCAATCAACAATCAATCAAGAGAAAATCCAACACATCAAAGTAGGAGCTTTGCAACTAGTAGGTAAGTGCACTTATTAAATATCTCCCCCTTTCAATCCATTGCTCTATCTAGGGTATTGTTGATAAGATTAGATTAGGGAAGCAAGTTTTTGTTTTCTCACATTCAACTCACTAATATTTTTAACATATACATTTTTGGCACCCTCTATGGGGCTTTCCCCCCACGTTTCATCATTTTCAATCTTAATTTATCCCTAGAACAAGTTGTCAAAGTTTCAAGAATTTTCATTGTCGTTTATACCTTCAAATTTCAAAATTTCAAGCTCAAATTTTGTTTCCACCACGTTTTGGCACCTTTGGTCTATGTATTTGCGTGTTTACAACATATAGTGGCATCTTTGCCTTAGATTAGCACTTTTGTGCACATTTTATCACTTTTTCATGTTTTGGCACATTTGCTACATGAAGTAGCACCTTTGTTTTGATTTTTTCCTACCTTCCAAGAGTCATAAGTTTTGATCCCGGACCCAAAATGACTCCATTTTTTCTAGGAAAGGCATTGAAAATATCTATGCAATGAAAGTGTTAATTTAGAATTTTATAGGATAAATTATTCATGGTTTTCATTTTCCTAAATCTTGTCATTTTAACTACACATTAAGTTATATTTTCTTGTTCTAAAATACTAACACTTTGTGTGCAGCTTCCTATGCTTACCAAAGATTAAAAAATCAATCTAAAACTACTAACCCTTTGTTTTGTAGCATGATCAGTTTAAGACACTTGGGTTTATAAATCAAATTACTAATATTTGTGTTACAGGGCCTCCTCTTGAAGACCCAATCACATAATCTTTATTGTTAATTTTTATTATCTTACATCTATCATCTTTCTTGTGTGTTTTGCATTGTTGCTTGTTTATCCCAAAGGTAAAACCGTGTATGCTCTCCTCTCACGTCCTAGGATGATCTTGAGGATCAAAAATAGCTAACCTTCTTCATTTTTTATTTATAGGGGTAATGTGACATGGAAGTGACATCCACACACTTACCATAGTCTTATAGGTCTCATGATGACGGATTCACCTACGTTCAAGTAGACACACCCCATTTTTCAAAAAGGTATATAAATTATTCGAAAGCTTTCGTTATTGGCTAAGCGATTTATTGTATTAATAACAACATGAAGTGATGGGATTCCACATCCCAATACCTGTGCCCTATATAACATCCTTGCAACATGGACTTGGGCCCCATGTATGCTGCAAGGTATATCGGGACTCCCTTAGTCATGCATCCTAGACTAGGAAACCTTTTGGTTGCATATCAAACTATAGTGTAAGAAGGCTGCACTCCCTAAGATCATTTTCTAGTTTACCTCACATTGACACATAGGTGGAGAGCCAGTTTTGGCACCATCGTCGGTGTGTGGTATTAAAAGTGGGCTATAGTTTGATTGCAATCCCACATGACTAGTTAGGGTGTGTATTGCATGTTTTTTTCTTTCTTATGAACAGCCTTAACCATCCTATCATTTTAAAATTTTAATCAATAAAACATCATCATAATCAACCATCCTTAATTAAACAATCCCAATCCAAATCCCATCACCATCCTTAATCAACCAACCTAATCCAAATCTAAACACAAATACCTGAAAAATTAATGAGAGGCAAGAAAGTTGCAAGAAAGTACAAGCCAAGACATATTTAGAGTCATAAAACCAATATTTTATTTCTTAGATGAATGCACAATACATTATATCTAAGATATCAAGCAAGATTCGAGAACAATAATACAAAATACAACTCTTTGCGAGAGAATACACAAGTATTACAGTAGTCCAACAATGTCCAACCTCTATAAATGATCATTTCATTACAACTTATAGGATAAAGTGAGAGGGAGGGGAGAGAAACCCAAGAATTCACTTGATTTTTCCACATCCAGCTATAAAAGAGACATGTGTGCCCCCCAACTTCACTTCCCAATGCTCTGCATCTCGTAGGAGGAGAAAATGATGAAGGCTAAGAAAATATGGGAACGTAATTTTTGAACCAGGACTATATTTTTTTATTTTCACTACCATATCTCCATCAAAAAAAATTCAAGAGTCCGTGTTATAGATCTCAAAAATACCTTTTTAGTGATATCAATTTTTTGAAAAATGGACAATCTTGTCAAAAGATATGAACCTACGATCTAGGGGTATCATTTTAACCATTTTTCAAAATTTCAGGTCTTGGGCTAAAAAGCGAAGTTACATCTGTAATTTATAATTTTCCCTCCCTTTTCATTTTTAAATTTTCCTTTATAGTGCAGGTATGACCAGTATTTTGAGCACACAAGGTACATGGGAACTGGGTCTTCGGGGTTTCATATCTCCTCCTTCACCGAATTACTACGTTTTCCCCGAATTTCACATTGTGGCCCTCTTTAGCATTGTGGAGACTTTGGTCTTTTGGGGAACATGCGGCCTATGGGAATAATTTCTTACGAGGTCATGTGTACCCAAATTCCCCACTATCTCCGCACTATACTCTTCACCTCCCTTTCTCCTAGCCACATGTCCTCTTCTCATTAGTGCGGGTGTTTGTGGCTTGCGGGAACTTGGGGTTCACTGGAACTCTGCTACCCACACTCATTCTGTCCGATGCTCCTGTGTCTCGCATAATAATAGCTTTGTGTGTTGTAGAGATTTCACACCCACGTTCCACCTTGCACCTACGTAAAGTATCACAAAATCTTCGTTCGATCGGGAACTCACGGCCTTGCAACCCTTGTTCCATTTGTTCCTCCAAAGGGCCGAATTATCCGATGTACATTGGAATCGCCCTTCCCCTTAATAAATTAGGCCAAAAATAGGTGCTAGGAACCTTAGTTCCACTGCACCCCCTTGACCCACACTACAAAGAAAAAGAAACTATTTCCCCTTTTCCTCCAGTTTTCTCAACTTTTAGATTCTTTCTTGGGCCATAGAGCTAGAGAAATAAAGTATGATGCCCCAAAATCCACCTTCTCCCATTTTGACCCTTTTTCACTAAAATTTGGCTAAGTATAGGATTTTCAAAGTATAGAAGAAGGGGAATACCTAACAATTATTATAAATTTCCCATGATCATGAAATCACATGTTTCCCTTCATATTAATCACGAAAACCTATCCAACCGCCAAGTCCACATTTTATCCCCTGTTGTTTAATTTTTGCAAGGGTGTAAAAATAGACAACTCCTAAGTCACCCTCATCACCTTTTGACCCCAATCCTAAACCATCTAATGTGGTTCCTACACCACCCTCATCCTCTTCTAATCCTATCTTAACCCCTTCATCACCTAAACATAACACTATCTTATCCTTTAGTCCTATTTCATCTCCTCCATCCCCTAATCCTCAAACAAATAAATTGAATCCTAAGTCACCAACTCCTAAATCTAACAAATTTAATCCCATTCCTACCCAATTTAATGATGATCCTATGCCACCTTCATTTACTTCACCCCCTAAATCCACAAAATCTAATGTGGTTCCTACACCACACCCATCTCTCAAATATCCTTCATCCCCAATATCACCCAAATCTAATGTGACCCCAATAACGCAACCATCCCCTTAATCTAAATATACCTCATCCAATTCATACCCTATAGCCAAAAATTTGTTCATTAATATGAAAGATCAAGGAAAAGGATTAGGCATCCATGAACAAGGAATTCGCAAACCCATCTCCCTTTATCAAAATCTAGGTCATTTAGGCATAGGATATAAACCTAACACTAATAACGTCCCTCCCACTACTCCATCACAACCCATTTCTACCACTTCTCTTTTTGATCCTACAATCCCAACTACTCAACCCAATCACAAATCATTTAATCCCCTATAAATACCAAACACCTAAAAATGGATTGAGCACATAATTTTTCACATGCGCATGGATATTATTTCCTTCCCACTCATCCTCCTTCCATCTAACATCCAAATACCTTTTCATCTAATCCATTATTATCATCACATCCATTCATATCCTCTTCAAATCCATTCATCTAAACACTTGATTAGTTTTCTCACACATTTTGTAAGACAATAGTACCTATTACAACTGTGTGACCTTGGTTTATCCTTACCTCAAACATTCAAGCACAATTGTCGTCCTAGAGATCCACACACTTTAACACACTTAATCAACTTGTGGTGAAGACCCTTTAGCATACCTTTTGACACTCTATCCAATTTCATCTCCACACTCATTTCCATCCCCCCATCAAGCCACTAGTGATTCTTAACCCTTTTAGAGTTCTCAACAGAGTGGAACATCTTTATGTGAAAAATGAATCCAAATATCAAAAGAAACAGATCACAAAAATAAAAATCATATCAAAATTAGAAATATTAAACAAAATCCACCTCAAGACTCTCTCTAGGGGTGTTTCCAGCATCTCTATCGGGGTATGGATACCTAGCTGGAAGTAGAGAAATTTTGTGACAAGAATCAAATGCATCTTTGTCGGGGCTATGGACATCTAGTTGACAGAGAGAGAAATGCACGGCTTAGCCTTCCATTCACCCTCCATCCACCTATTTGACTTAATCACTCCCTATACATTGGCTAGTTTGTCTTCACATACTACCCATTAAGTATTCACTTTAAGTGGTAATTAACCATCACAATCACACACACTTTGATCTCACAGAGACATAGGGCTCACATGTTTCCAAGTATTGTTTAGACCTTGGTCACACTTTTTTAGTCCAAATTTTTCCTTACAATATGTTTCGTTAGGATCATAATTTTTTCATCAATGATGATATTTTCCTTCCATCCATCAAATCCACATCCTTTTTTCTTGGATTGAACATTCATGGGCAGATGATGATCCTTTCATTTTCAATCAATCCTCCTCATGTCCCTTTTCAATTTTCATCATCATGACTGGGGGCAGCCTTATTATAATCCATTGGGGGAATCATCCATTTTATATACCACTCACTTCCCATCCTACCCTACACCTGGGGGAAACTCGAATCCATCCCTCCATCCACATAGGCCACCCTACTTTACACTTGGGGGCACACCACATCTATCCCACAATCCATATCCCTATACCTAGGGGAATATCTTATCATCTTCCATATCCGCCATCTTATCCTATACCACATTCCTCATCCTATCTATCTCTCTCCCATCCCACATCTGATCTAATCCTAACCTACTAACCAATCCTTATCCTCTCCAACCTATCCAATTTCCCTCAATCCTTCCCTTTCATCCTACCCAAACATGTTTTGGGACTTATAGGAGAAAGTCACATCCCACCTTACATCCCTTCCCATCCCCCCATGAGCTATCCCATCCCGAATCCTTTCATTTTACCTAATATCAACCATTCCCCCATCCCAAAATCCAAAATCTCAACATCCAACATCAAATAATCTAAACATCCAAAATCCAAAATCAAAAAATCAAAAAAATACAAAAGATCACCAACAAATCAAAATAAAACATGCAATGTGTGTGATTTTTCTTGTGTTTGTTTTCTTTCTTGTCTACATTTACATTTTTGGCCGATGATATGAGACCCCTTTTGTTTCTTTTTCTTTTGCACGGTCCAATGATATGAGGACCATATTTTTGTATTAATTTTTCCAATGATATGAGGAAAAGGGCATTTGGCAATTCAATCATCATGGTCTTTATACCTTGATGCATTTTTCTCTATGTCACATCCATAACATTGATAATGATGATAATAGTGGAAAATTTATGGTAGCAAACCCCCTTTCTATTATCATCTTTTAGCCTTATCATCATCCACACATAATCCTCATCATCATATAACTAACTATATAACCTCATCATCCTCTTATCCAATCAATCATTTATCAATCAATCAATATCCACATCCAAATCTTATCATCTTGCATCCAACATCCAAAATCCTCACCCCTTTGCTAGGGCATCTTATAACATCCTCTCATCAATCAAACCCAAACATTATTTCTCATTGTTTCATCAATCATCCTCCTAATCCTCTCCTCATCAATGTCTTATCATCCACATTGACCCAAAACCTATCCTTATTCTCTCATCCAAAACATCCTCACTCTTCTAAATTCTCCAATTCCAACATCTTATACACCAATACCCTATCTTCCTATCTAAATCTAACATCTTCAAAACCAACATTCTCAAATCTAAATCTCTAATCTTCAATCCTAACCCCTTGACTAGGGCATCCTCTAATAACAAATACTCAAAACCTAACCCCTTGACTAGGGAATCATCTAATCTACCAATCCTAACTCTTCACCATTTTCATACATCGTTGACTGGGCCATCCAACTCTAATATCTCCTAATCCTCTAATCTCATGTTCCTCAAATCCTCTCTCATAACTTCCAATCCACTAATCATACATCCTCATCAATATCCTAATCCTCCTCAACAATCATTATATTCTCTAATCCCCAAATCCAATATCCTAAATCTCAAACCCTTGAATAAGGCATCATATAATCCTCTCTCATCTACTAAGTTGGACCTTTTCTTCCTTTTAAGCGGTCACCCAACTTGTTTCCTCCCTTCTCGACCTCTCGAGGGTCATCACCCATGCTATCCTAGAAATGTCTCTTTCTTTGAATGATCATTGCTCCTTTTTAGTTCTCAATCTAGTTCCTTGGATTGATATGGTATTTTCATGGACTCCTATAAGTTAATTTATTATTTGTGATTCATGTTGCTCCCCATGCTTCAAAGATCACTTTGAATCAATAAAAAGTGTCTATTTGTAATATATTTTGTTCCTTAACAACATAAATGAAAGGACTCAGCTAAGATGTCAAGGGAATGGTTCAATAGACTAATAAATAAAAGTATAAAATTTTCAAACTCCCGAGAGTGGTCAAGATACGTCTACATCTTTGATGAAGAGCTTACAATTAGCACTGAATGATTCATTTTCTCATTTACTCCAAAAAATCCAAAGCTTTGAAGGTCCAAAAACATGCAGCTTGACCAAAAAGGAAAAAAGCTGTAGGAATGGTTAAAAAATCAATCAAAATGGACTTGGCCATTTAAACAAGTAAAAGATGTTCATACGGCCATCAAAATCCACCTCTCAAAATCACTAGGCCATTGGCATTTGAAAACCCGCAGGAGACCAAGTTATAAAGCATTGGTGGGTTCCATGTTTAAAGGTCATTTGACATTTATTTGACCATCAAATTTCAACACCAGTAAGGCAGAGGCCATGTGGCGATAGATCAACGACTCAAGGTGGGACATATGGCGGCATTCCATCAAACTTTGGGGCGATGGACCCTGCAGATGTGTAGCCCACAAAATCAATTGTATTAAGTAATATTTTGGGTCCATGGTGATTGGGTTGAAAGGTCAAAGAAATGTGGTAGATTTGGGAGGTGAAAAGTGGCAGAAGAGTGAGGTCAAATCAAGGAGACATGGAAATATTTTGAGGAAGAAAAAAATTTTAAGTCCTCAAAAAGGAAAAGGTTGTAACACAAAGGCCGAACCAATCAAAAGAAAGCATGATGCAAGGAATACTAATAGACCTTTTCGGGGAACGCGAGATTTTATAATGGCTCGTGTTTCATGATTATCAATCGAGGCTAAAGAAAATGTAAAATACGAAGTAAGCGTGGATATGTCTTATTGGCTCACACTTCAAATGTTCAACAACGAGGGGATAAAGAAAGGGTAAATTGTGACGAAGCATGGAGCTTTCTTATTGGTTTTTATTTTCCACTATCATTCAAATAAAAGGATAGTCTCGACAAGGTGAGATAATGTGGCATTGATTTATAGACTCACTTTTTATTAAGGAACAGACCTACCCACATAAAGAAAGGAAAGGAAAGAAAAGAAAAGAAGAAAAGCCCGACCCAACGAGCCAATCAAAGATGGACATATTGAAAATGGAAAAAATAGTGCATGCATTGGTAGGAGGCAGTCCTCAAGCTAATCAAAGGCTTCTAAATGTCACATTTTTGTGCATCCCGACATGTAAAACTTCAAAAGGCCATAACTTTCAATCGAGTGCTCCAAATCTTATAAAATTTATATCGTTGGAAAGGTCTCTTCAAGCCCTTTACTTTTGCATCATCAGATTCAAAAATTTATGTCATCTAGTTGGATAAAAGTAGAAAATATATTTTGCACTTAATTACACTTGTCCCAGTTTGGTCAACCACCCGAATTAATGAGAAGTATGGTGTTTGTTTCTTCTCTAAACACACAAGATATAAGGAATGAATGATTTTGGTAGGCATCCCATGCTCCTTTACAGGATTTTAATGTTTCTTGTTGGTGGTTGTAGAAGGAAATCATATTTTTATTCTTTCTTTCTCCTTCTCATCTTCTATATATGTAATAGTCTGTCATTTGTCCAAAGAGGTGGATTAGGGGTAGTTGTAAGAGTTGTTTATCAAGTTTTTAGGTTTTAGCTTCTAGTTTCTTACAAAAATTGTTGTATCTAGTCTATAAGGAAGAGCTAAGGTGGTTGCATTATACATCCATTAGTAGGTTTTGAGGGCATTTGTTTGTGTCCCCTAGCCAAACTTACATGAAAACATATCTCTATGTGATTGATCAAGTTATATTTTCTTGTTCTTATGTTTTAAAGGAATGAAAGAGGAAATAATGTTTTGTTACTATCTTGCAGTGGATTTACTTTGTCAAGTACATAAGGGTCTTTTTTAGTCGATATATTCTTTTGGTCATTGTGAGATGATTGCATTAAGAATAGTGTATACTTTGCAATGGTTAAAATCAGTTGTAAAATCCTATAGGCATGATCACTTTTAAATAAGTTCTTGTAATTCCCTTAAGGGTCTTTTGGGTGTATAAGAAAAATATAGCAAGTGATTTATCTCATCTCTAACTCCATGATTTTTAGTTAGGATTGTGAAGATTGTAGATGACTTTTGTGCACATTGAGTATCAATGAATGCAAATGTTATTTCACAGATCATGTTAAATTGATTGTTCTTTCCAAGAATTTCAGTTAAGGATGGATTCATTCCATGGGAACACTAATCTATCAAGGTCATAAAAGTAGCTACCCTCCCCCCTCCAAATCCCAATAACCAACAACCATTTATCTTTATACCAACTAAGCATATCATACATGCAAACCATACATATGTTTATTCTACAAAGTTGAGCTTTAAATGTATCCCTTACCAGTAATTTTTCTAAGAATCCCACCAAGTATGTGATCCAATATCATTTAAAGCATCCTTGGCCAAACAATGTTATGCAAATGCAATATCTAAAGTTGTTTATTATCTACCTTCAATCTGTGTTTAATTGTCAAGTTCTTACAATAAATCAAGTGATAACTCTTTTGAGAGAAGTATTGTATCTTTGGCTTAAATTTCTTCAAATTTATTTACACCAACCATAAAGGAAACCAAGCCTTGAAATCTTTTCCTTTATTCATATCCCCCAACTAGGTCCTCTCACCTTGGTTTAGGCAGAGCCAAAAGTAGCAGGGTAAATCCATCCCCTTTGTGAAGGTTCCTCCTAATCACATCCTTGATTTGAGTCATTGAGTTGAGTGTTGAACAAATACCTATCTATCAACAATAAATAAATTTTCATTGTTAATCATTCTCTCAAGTTCAGCCCACTCAGGTTAGTTAGTTGTTCATCCCCAGGGTGCTATTTTGGGAGCCAACACCCAAGTGGCGTCGTTTCAAGGAAATTATTTAAATTATTTTGGTTATTGATATATATATATATATATTTATAGCCCATCAACACCTGAGTGGCACCATTTTCGAGGAATATCTACGGACATTTTACATGTTGAGAGTTTTTATCTATTTCTAGAATTTGATATTCTAGTGGCAACTCCATAAAGAAAAGTTGGGACATATGGTGGTTCATCCCCATTGTAATTATTGGTCTAATTTATTTTTTTTCACACTAGAATGATTAGAGTCATTTTTTCAAGTCTGATTCAACAAAGAAGTTGCTTTTTGAGTTAGATTTTTTTAGCAAAGTAAACATATATGGAATCCTATAATTAATCAAAGTTCAAAGAACAAATGCAGATAGGATAATAAGCTTTATATTTCACTTGTTGAAGACTATTATAGCACATCTAAAAATTTTTAAGCATCTAGTAATCCTAATCCTATCCTTTCATTTATTAAAGAGAACCATGAATTTTATCTAGAATCTATTCCTTCCTCAAGATTTCATTAGATTTTCAAGAACCATTTGAACAACAAACTCTTATTCAACATTGGCTACACCATCCTCTACCTACAACTCCCATGAAGAATAACATGGTTTTCCCCCTCCTAGAGAACCTTTCAGAGTTAATGCATATAAACCTCATTAATTTTGATGACATGAAGGTTATCCAAATGATATCCCAATGAGATTAGAATGATATTTCCCAAGTTTGAATGAAATAATGTTATCAGTGGTGTTCTTCATTTGAAACTATTTAGAATCTAGTGGAGGAATATGATGTTGAGTTTGAGGATGTATGTGTAAAGTTGTTTGTACACATTCTAGAATAAGATGCTCGTGATTGGTTCAAATCCTTTCCTAATGGATCATTTGATTCATGGTAGGAGATGTAAAATGCATTTAGAGCTTCATATGGTGATAGAACTGATCCAAGGTTTCTATTGACTGAGTTTGAGAACATTAAAAAGAATCCTAATGAGTGTGTCCAAGACTTCAATACAAATATTTAATAAAACCTTGGAAATATTTCCCAATAGTATAAGACCTAGTGATGAGTCTTGTATTATTAAGTATTCAGATGCATTTGATAGAAAAAACATACTACTTAAGGGATAAAAATCCTAGAAGTTTGAGACAAGATTTTTCATGGCTCTCTAGATTGAGAATAATATTAAAGCTGTTGGAAAGCCACCAAGGAGAGAGGGTGTGAAGTTATTTAACCTAGAAAATCCTCAGACCAGAAAATAGTTGACCTTGAAGAAGTTGTCAAAACTTTGGCAGGGGTTGTTAAAGAAATTTCTTATAAATTAGCATGGGCTGAGAAGGGATTATCTCTCAATCCTCAAAATCAACATCAAAACACTAGGACACAATATATTTGGAAATCAAACTAAAGGATATTTCAGGGGATAAGATAAAGGAAAAGGACATATGGGTTCAGGTAACAAGAAACAAAATTTTAGAGATAATAAAGCAGTCCTTGACCCTTTAGTAGGGAGATTAGTTGTTATTGAAGAAGAGAATTCCATTAATTGGTGTGAAAAATGTTTGTTTCCCCATGTGCCTTGTGATCCACCTACAAATGATGATAGCAATGAAGTTGATTTCAATGATGTATGCATGATATAATGTCAATCAGAATGTGAGAAAAATGTATCTTCTACTGACCTCTTCTCTGCCCAAATTGTGGTTGATTTCTTGACTTGTGTTAAGAAGATTAATTCTTTCCCTATTGAAATCAATGTTGAGGTTGATATTGCCCAATATTTTAAATTTCCTAATAATTATTTCAAGTATAGTAGAGCTTTGATGATCAAGAAGTATGATGGTGATGTTCCTTCTAGTGAGGATAGAAAATTATTGATCAATGTTGCAGTTTGCTCAAGAAAAGGAGTACAATCTCATAAATAGACAAGTTAAAGGACCTCTCCTGTAACCAAAAATATTCCTATTCTTTCTAACATCCCCAAAGGTGCTCCTTAGAAAAATGTGTTAAATAGAACTCCTATAATTCATCCTGAGACAAGAATTTCTTCTCCAAATCCCCACTAAAAGAAACTTTTTCTATCTAACAAAAAGTTATAACAGTAGTTTCTTTCCAATGCTCCTCTTCCCAAATATAATATATGTGATATGGCCCATATTTTAAGTCAGATAAAGATCATAGTTTCCATTGTAGAAATTGTTAAGAATCCTGAGCATAAGAAGAGGGACTTTGAGTATTTGGTTTTAAAGAGGATGAAGTTGTTGCAAATAAAGAGCTTGTTAATGAGAAATCATCCCCCACCATTGCTAAGCTTGAAATACAAGAAACTATAGAAGATATGAAAAAATCCCCCTGAGGTATATCTAGGAACTTCTTTGGTAGAAACACAATTAGATGTTGAGACCTTTTTCACATCACTTATTATAAATGGGTGGATATTACATATTTGTATGTTTGATTTTGGAGCCTCATGTAACATCATGCCTCTTACATCATGAATGAGTTAAACCTTAAGATAACTACTCCTTTTGGTAGATGTTATGTTATGGATTCTAGATAAGTACTTGTGGTGGGCTATGTGAAAGGGTTAATTTTAAAATTGGCACCACATCCAAGAAAGTACTAGACTATGAATGTTTTCATTGTTGATTGCCCTGTCAAATGGGGAAGGTTGTTGTTAAGAAAGTGGCTAGTTAGTGTGGGAGGAAGTCTCCAAATGGATATGCATATGCTTCCATACCATTAGAAGGAAATTGGTCAAGTTATATAGAGAAGATAAAATGCTACACCTTATTGAAGATCCTAATAATGCTTCTTATGAAGTTCTTTTTACTGATGTTGATATGGAGAATTTTATTGGCAATGTTGATTTTGAATACTAGTGTATGGATGAAAATGATCAGTTTGAATACCTTGAGGTCTCATGGACCATGAACTTTGATATAGATGCTCAAGTAGTGGTAGTGGTGCAGAGAGTGGTGTTGAGTTCTCCAAATAATGAGTTTTTCAATTTTTCTTTTAAATTGAATTTTGAATACACCAATAATGTGGTTGAGTATGAAGCACTATTACTAGGATTTAGAATTTCTTGAGTAATGGGAGAAAATACCTCATAGTTAAAGGATATTCTGAGTTAGTTATTAAGCAAATCAAAAAGTAGTATGTAGCAAAAAATTAAAGATTGAAACAATACAAAAATGTAGTATGGGATCTCATTGAATATTTTGATTCATTTAATATTGAATACCATGAAGAAATTCAAAATATAGCAAATGATAGATTGGTAGTCTTGGGTTCCCAGTATGACAACTAGGATTTATCCCCTTATTTAAAATTTGAAGTACAAATACTTTTTCGACCCTCTATACCTGATAATATACAACACTGGAAAGTATTTGATAATGATTCACACATCCATAGATTTATGAATTTCCAAGATGAGTTCACTGACTAGATCATTGACTTGGAACCTATGGTAGAGGTGTGTGAGGGAAAAGAGACTCTCTTTGGTAAATAAGTAATTTAGTTAAAAACTAATGTAATCCCAAAAGGATTAGTTAGTTTAGAATATACCTTTGATAGTAATGACAGAGTAGTTTGTAAATCTACTACTTTTCCAAGAGATGTTATGGAGTGTAATTTGGGTTCAAGGATCCTAGAAATGTAATGGCTAGGTAGAATCAAGAATAAAGAGAGAGGCTTATACTAAGATATTTTAAAAAGTATCAAGATAGCCTTTCTGGTCTTATTCTGAGTTAAAATCCTATAGAGAGGATATGTTTCAGCGTGAAATACCCTTATCACCCCACACTAAGCCTTTCAAACATAAGAAAAGGACCATTAATCATATTCTTGCAACCAAGATGCAAGAAGAATTGACAAAGCTAAGGGATGGTGGGATAATCCAACCCACTAGATACTCTTCATGGGTAGAAAATTTGGTTCCAGTTAGAAATAATAATGGAGACATAAGGATTTGTGTAGATTTCAAAATCTCAACAAAATTCACTTAAATATAATTATCCATTTCCAAATATGGACAATTTATTGCAAAAGGTAACAAGATCAGAGTTGTTATCTACATTAGATGGATTTTCTAGATATAACCAAGTGGTAGTGAAACCATCAAAGAAATTCAAAACTACCTTCACTACCCCATGGGGAACGTATGTTTATGTCAGGATGTCATTTGGGTTAATGAATGTTGGAGAAAATTTTCAAAGGGCCATGGATGTGGATTTCTTTGGTCTTATCAATGATTTTATCGTAGTATATCAAGATGATATAACTATTTTCTCTAAGAAGAAGGGGACCACTTGGGGCACCTTGAAAAGATGTTGTTGAGGTGTAGAGAGTATGGGATTTCATTAAATCCTAATAAATGTCATTTTTGCATGCAAAAGGAAAAGTTGTTGGGACACATTGTGTCATAAGGAGTCATGATTGATCCAGAAAGGGTGGAAATAATTAATAAGGTTCACATCCATATGTCCAAGAAATGAATTTAGTCCTTTGGAAAAATAAATTTTGTAAGAAGGTTCATCTTAAATTTTGTTGAGATTACTATCCCCGTCACTAGTATGTTAAAAGGGGGTCATATCATTAAGTGGGAAAAAGGGGTTGTTCAAGCATTTAAAGGAATAAAAGAGACACTCAAAACTACCATTGTATTAGCCAGTCCCAATTAGAAAAGGATTTTCAAGTTTTTTTATTTTCTTCTGAATTCACTATTGCCTCTGTATTGTTACAAAAGAATGAAGAATGTCATGAAAAGCATATTTCCTTTTTATAAAATATTTACAACCAAATGAACTAAAGTATTTTGTCATGGAAAACAATCTTTTCTCTTGTCAAAGTAACCAAGATCTTCAAACCTTATATTCTTAGCTCAAAGATAGTAGCATATGTGCCTCACACAATGGTAAAGTAAATTTTGTCTCAGATGGAATTATCCAGAAAAATGTGTTAAGAGGTCAACAAATTACAAGAATATGATATGGGCATACAAACTACCAAGATGGTGTGGGGTTTAAGCCTTGCAAAATTAATGGCAGAGATAAATCTGCATATAGTTAACATACACAATGTTGAAGAAGATGGGATACACCCTCATGAAAAGGTAAGCACTTCATATTGGTATAGAGATATTGTCTATTATTTGAAAAAATTAAATTGTCCTATGCACTTAGATAAAATCATATAAGGACACTCAAGCTAGTTTCCCAAAATTATATTTTGACTGATCATGGACTAGCTTGGAAGAACCCAAAGGGAGTTTTTATAAGATGTATCACTGAAGAAGAAGCACCTAAAATAATTATAGAATTCCATGGGGGAGTATGTGGAGGTCATTTTGTTGGGAGAGTCATTGCTCATAATATTTTTAGGGCATGGTATTGGTTTCCTTCATTGTTTAAAGATATTACCTTGTTTTTCAGAAGGTGTGAGAGTTACCAATGTTTTTCTAAGATTGAAAGCATCCGGAGCGCTACCCCTATAGCCTATTTCTATAGAAGCTCCATTTAAATAATGGGGATTGGAATTTATTGGTGAGATATCAGACCCTTCAAGTGTTGGTCATAAATGGATATTAGTAGCTACTGACTACTTTACCAAATGGGTTGAAGCCATTCCTACCATAAGGAGACTCACCAAGTAGTCATGGACTTTATTCTTAATAATATAATTTACAAATTTAGAGTGCCTGCCAAGATAGTTGTTGAAAATTTCATGAGCTTTAGAGCTAAGCCATTAGCAAAAATGTGTAAGGAATATGGAATTAACTTGGCTTATGTAGCAAATTATAATCCTCAAGGAAATGGCCAAGCAGAATCAAGAAATAAGAACTTGCTTAAGATCCTCATAAGAACATTGGAGACAAACAAAAGGAAATGGGGAGAGAAATTAAAATTTGCACTATGGGAAGATAGAGTTACAACCAAGAGGTCTACTGGAAAGAGTCCTTTTGAGTTATTTTATGGACTTCAATCCTTTTTCTCTTGCACTTGCAAATTTTTACATATCAGTTCATGCAACAATTTGAGGATGGAGAAGAAGTAAGTCCATATGAGACAAGGATTAATCAGATTATGGAACTGGATGAGGAAAGAAGAGAGTCCCATCAAAGACATGTCAAATTTAGAGAAAAACTTAAGAAAATATTTGACAAGAATGTCACTCTAAGAATTTTCAATGTTGGATACTTGGTCTTGCTATGGGAAAGCAGACATGAAGACAAGGGAAAACATGGAAATTTTGATGCCCTATGGATGGGACCATACTCTATTGACATCATAATTGGCGAGCATACTTTATTTCTAAAATAATTATAAGGACACTTTTTTGGGTTTACTGTTAATGGTAGACATCTCAAACATTTCTTGGACTAATCTGGAAGGTCATGTGTGATTTTATATAGTGTACGGTTTTTTGTTTTTTGTTTTGTTTTTTTTTTCATGTTTGTGTTGTTGTTTCCCTTTTTGTGCTTTGGTCTATAGTGGCCATGTTTCTTATGTTGTCTATTTTTCCCTTGGACCATTTTACATCTAATCGAGATGGCCCTTTATTTATTTTTACTTGACTCCTTGCCCAAGGACTAGCTTCGGATCTTTGTTCTTATGGCACCCACAAGGGTTGCCCATCCCCAGAGAGTACCCATTGTTGGTGCTCAATCTAATTCTTTGGATTGAGCCGGTATTTTCATGGACTCCCCATAAATTAATTGATTATGTGCAATTCATGTTTCTCCCCATGCTTTAAAGATCCCTCTGAGTCAAGAAAAGGTGTTGATTTGTAATAGATTTTATGTCTTAACAAGATAAATTAAAGGATTCAACAAATATGTCGAGGGACTAGTTCAATAGACTGATAAATCAAAGTATAAAATTTTCATACTCTAGGTGGTCAAGATACATCTACATATGTGGCGAAGATCTTGCAATTAGCACTAAATGAATCCTTTGCTTGTTTACTCCAAAAAATCCAAAGCTCTAAAGGTCTAAAAGCATGCAACCCGACCATGAAGGAAAAAGCTGCAGAATGGTTAAAAAATTCATTCAAAATGGACTTGGCCATTTAAACAAGAAAAAGACGTTCATACGACCATCAAAATCCACCTCTCAAAAGTACTAGTTGTTGGCATTTGTAAACCCGCAGAAACCAACTTTTAAAGTATTGGTGGGTTTTATTATTAAAGATCATTTGACATTCATTTAGTTGTCAAAGTTCAACACCGATAAGGCAATGACCACGTGGCGAGAAGATCAATGGCTCAAGGAGGGACATGTGGTGGCATTCCATCAAAATTTTGGGTGATGGATCCTAGAGGATGTGAATCCTACGCAGAATAAATTGCATTTAAGTAACATTTTGGCTCTGTGGCGATTGGGTTGAAATTTCAAAGAAACATGGCAGATTTTGGAGGTGACAAGTGGCAAGAAGCGAGGTCAAATTAGGGATACATGGAAACCTTTTTAGGAAGAAATTTTTCTAAGTCCCCCAAAAGGAAAAGGATGCAAAATGAAGGCCTAACCAATCAAAAAAAAGCATGATGCAAGGAAGACAGACAAACCAGGGAACATGGAGCTTTCTATTAGCTCACATTTTTGATTGATCAGTCAAGGCTAAAGAAAAGGTAAAATGTGAAATAAGCATGGAGTTTTATTATTGGCTCAGGCTTTGTAGTAGTTAGTCGGGGGCTATAGAAAGGAAAATTGCAAAAATCATGGAGATTTACTATTAGTTCTTTCTTCACCATTGTCGGTAAATGCAAAGGATAGTCTGAAAAGGTGGGAGAACGTGGCATTAATTTATTGGCTCACTTTTTATTAAGGAACAGACTTGCCCGCATAAAGAAAGGAAAGGAAAGGAAAGAAAAGAAAAGAAGTAAATCCCGACCCAATAAGCCAATCAAAGACTGACACATGGAAAATGAAAAAGTAGTGCACATGTTAGCAGGAGGTAGTCCCCGAGCTAATCAAAGGCTTCCATGTGTCACATTTATGTACATCCCAACATATAAAACTTCGGAGGCCATAAATTTAAAAATAATGCTCCAAATATTATAAATTTATATCCTTGGAAAGGTCACTTGAAGCCCTTCACTTTGACATCATCGATTCGAAATTGATGGCGGTTGGTGGGAGAAAAATTTGAAAATGTATTTTGCATTCAAGTTGCAGTCCCAGTGTTGGTCAACCACCCAAATTGATGAAGTATGGTTTCTGTTTCTTCTCTAAACACACAAGATAGAAGGAATGAATGATTTTGGCAGAAGCCCATGCTCCTTTACATGATTTTAATGCTTCTTGTTGGTGGTTGTAGAAGGAAATCAGATTTTTCTTCTTTCTTTCTCATTCTCATCTTTTATATATTGTAATGATCTGTCATCTTGTGCGAGGAGGCGATTAGGGGTAGTTGTAGGAGTTTTTGATTAATTTAAGTTTTTGTTTCATTTTCTAGCTTGTGGAAAGCGGTTTTGTATCCATTCTGCGGAAAGAGCTAACGTGGTTGTGTTGTACAGCCCACTAGCGAGTTTTGAGGGCATTGTTTTGTGTCACCTATCTAGAACTTACAAAAACAGATCTCTTTGTGATTGATCAAGCTATACTTTCTCAAATTAATAGTTGTGAGAAAGAGAATTTTGAGCCCAACCAGATGGAGCCAAGAGAAATGGAAAAATGTTGGGTTTAGCGATATAAATCAAGGGTGAAGTTAGAGGACTTGGGAACAATGCCTAGAAATAGAGATGAAATGATTATAGGTATGTGCTCACACTTTTCCTTCTAGGGAAAGGTACAGAAGGTATGGACATCAACAAGCCCCCCCCCCCATAACATGATACGAGCAAGTATGGTGCCCCTTGTGGGTGATTGAAGACCTTGGGACCCAAATTTCACCTCTCTCAAAATTTCATCTATAAAATGTAAAGGGTGGGAAAAAAAAGGTTGGTCATTTTTTCTCCTCTGCATCCCTATTCTCCATTCCTTCAGCTGATTTATTGTGAATTTCATGGGTCTTAAGGCCTTCTTCCTCAAATTTATAATGGAATTTTTTTCCTCCCGCAAAAGAAATGTATTGTGCGTACTTTGGAGTAATACAAATGGTGTCCTGTGATTCATCTATCAATCCTTGTACCATTTTTTATTTTTCTTGCCTCTCATTGTGTTTGCATGATTTTTGCATACTCTAATGTTTCCATTGCAAGGTTTTGGTATTGTTGTGTCTATTTAAAAATGGTACAATGTGTACAAGTTGGTTTGTGGTGTATGACCACCCTCTCCAAGTGTATTCTTCACTATTTTATAGGTGTGGAAGTAGCTAGCACTCCTTTTATTGGTGTATCACCTCTCTTAGTTTAGGTTTTAATTTCCATGCATCTCTCTCCCTTTCCCCTTGGAAGCTTTAGATTAGGGTTAGTCATTAGTTTTTCTTGCGTTAGGAGTAGTTTTTGGTAGGTAGGATTAGGAAGAGGAACCGGCCTTCTCCGGAGATCTATCCCATTTCGTAAGGTCCCACACTTAGGATAGCTCCATGTTATGTAAATTACATCGAATGCCCAATCAACAACTTGACCATTTGGGGGTGCTGTAATTTTGCACTAATAATGCTTCCTAATCACATCCTTAATTTAAGTCATTGAGTTGAGTGTTGAACAAATCCCCAGCTATCAACGACAAAGAAATTTTCATTGTTCATCATACTCTCAAAGCCAACCCACTCATGTTAGTTGCTCATCCCCCATGGGTGCTATTTTGGGAGTCAACACTCTACAATAACCCTTCAAAGAGGGGGAATATGTAGACATCTAAAATTCTCGACATAATTAATTTAGATTAATTTTTTCCATGCAAATATCTTAACATCATCACTCTCTAAATCCCTATAATAATTAATCACAATATTCATTAATATTAATCCTTTTTATCACATATAACCTTTATTCTAATTATTTTCATCATTTATATAATATCCCATCTTATCATTAATCCCTTTAATTCATTATTATATCTTATTATCTTATCTTAATCCCTATTAACATTTTCTAGGAATTTAATATTCCTACACCGACCAACCCACGTACTCTACACATCCCTACACCTAAAATTTCCATGAAATATTCCCCTAATTATCTTTATTAACCTAATCTAAACTATAATCCTAATCACATCCTCCCAACTCTAAATCTAGAGGCTTCTATTTCTAAAAGCCTCTCTAAATCTCTTCTTCCATTAAATTTTTAATTCAATGGAAACTTCTTCCTCCATGAATTTTGAATTCAAATTCTAGAGTTTTCCACTCTATAATCCTCTAATCCTCACATGCATTCTCCACCCTTGATCCAAATCCAACTTGGCTTCAACCTAGCCATTGAATCCTCCACCCTCAACTATAAATTTAGCTCTCCTCCTCCATGAGAGACAAGTCATAGAATCCATGACAAAGCTCTGCCATTTTTTTCATCAATCATCCATTTTATCTTCTTATCTAATCAATCAATCCATTCCTTCAATCCAATCTATCATCCATCCATTGATCTTCATCAAGAAATCCAAATGCAATCAAGGGAGGTGTTTCTCATGTGTCTCCACCAACATCTGAAGCAATCAACAATCAATCAAAAGAAAATCCAACACATCAAAGGAGGAGCTTTACAACTTGTAGGTAAGTGTAGGTATTGAATCTCTCCCTCTTTCAATCCATTGCTCTATCTGAGGTATTGTTGATAAGATTAGATTAGGGAAGCAATTTTGTTTGTTTTCTCATATGCAACTCACTAATATTTGTTACATATACACTAATAATACTTTGGTAGACCCATAGGTGAGTTCCTTTAAGATGTATTTTTCTTGTTATCATTGAAATTCATCCAAAGTTATGATAAATCCCACAAGATTAGTCTGAGGGTATGCAACCATTGAGCTCCAAGAACTACATTACACCCACCCATGGGAAGGAAAAATATTTCCAATCAAATGTTAGAGTCCCCTATAGAAATAAAAACATTATGACATGTTCCTTTACAAGGAAATGTTCTTCCATTAACAATCATAACTTCAAATCTTGAACATGGATATATAAATTAATCTACTTGTTTGGAAATTCTGAGTACTGATGAAGTTATTTGTACTACCTAAGTCAATTTAAAAGTGAGATGGATTTTATTTAAATAACATTTGAATTTCATAGTGTGAGGAGTGGTGACTCTTTTCAAGGTGTGTATAGAGACTTATGGTTGGGAATCCAAAGGAGTAGATTATTCTGCAACCTTTTCATCTTCATGGAATTCTTGAGCGTATTTCAGCTTCAACATCTAAGAGTGATTCAACATCTAATAGATGCAACGTTTTTCCACACATCGATGCCCTCTGGTGATCTTGTCAACATAATTATAGCATAACCCATTTTCCTATCTAACTTCCATTTAAACTTTTGTAAGGCATTTAACGGGGTTATCTTTGGAGGTGGGGTTTGAAGATTATATTGTGATGATGTATTTTTGAATGGAGAAAATTTTGAAAAATGATGGTGATCATTGATTTCATATTGTGTTAATGCGGACAAGTCAAGAGCTTCCATCATGTCATTGGGCTTGAACACTTTGACCTTAGAGGAGATTGTATCCTTGAAGACACTTATGAAATAGCTCTTGAAGAAGCCATCAAATAAGTTTTCAATTTTATGGACCAATTTTTAAAATTTAGTATGGTATTTTTGAATTGTTTTTGTTTTTTGGAAGTTGGTGAGAGATCTAGAAAAATCATCATAAGAACTAGGCTAAACCATTCTAGTTTTAATTTGGGGGAAAATCGTAGTCAAATTCATCATGACATTTTACATAACACATGTACCATTGGATGGCCTCTTGTTCTAAGTGAAAGGAGGCAATGGGGACCTTGTTCACAAAGTAGGTCTTATGAAGACTGAAATATTGGTATTCCCTATAAATATAACCACTCGGATCTTTATCATTAAGTTGGGAAAAATGAGATTTGCATCGCACACAATGTTTAGAGATGAAAAACCACTCACAAATTGTTGCTTAGTGTTGATTTTGCTAAAGAGTAATATATTTTGTTGATTAAGTTCATGCACCATTTTTTTAATATTAGATACTTAGGATTATAGAATGAAGACTTATTCCTCCATATTTTTTGTGCCTATGTAAATCATTACATCCATGACTAGAGGGGGTTCCAAGGGTATAGAAACACTTCTTAAACTTATATGTCAAAATGATAATATTGACGAGATAATCATAATGATATAATTATCCCAAGGGGAAAATTACTTGATGGTAGGTAAAAATTAATCCCTTATAAATAGTAGTTTGTATGGAAAACATTTTCAACAAAAATAATTCTACACCAAAATGATTGCCACAACAAGAAATTGACAATGGTATCATCACCCAACAAGTAGGAAAAAATAGTTTTATACTTTTTTTGACTATCGAATGGCTACATATGACACTTTCTTGATACTATTATATTTTCCAAATTTTGTAACTACTAAAGACAAACACTGGAGTTTGTATATTTATTTTGTACTCTATGCAAACTAACTACAAATTATAGATTTAGTTTGGGGAAACCATTTAGTGGTGGGTTTTTCCACCTATAAGCTTCAGGGGTTACTTTGTACGAATGAAAATCACCACGTGATCTTAAGATGCACTCAACCTCCCGAGGTCATGTCGGGCACCGATGTAGAATGAGTGGATGGTTATGTGTAGCAAAATAAGGGGTGAATGATGATAACAAGTTATTAGGGGATTCTAATGTCCTCTATGGGAACTAAAGGTATCTTCTCATCAAGGGCAATAAAATCCTCTCTAACCTGAGTGGGTGTGATGGTACGGTCAAGATGTAATGAAATTACTTGATTAATTATGATTGTCACTAGCAATAGAACACCAAATAACACAATATTGCAAATAAATGCTCTCAATATGAAAGTATAATAGCTTAGCCACTTCGAGGGGGAAACCTCCAAAACATACAATAAGACTCAAATACTCAACATGATGATCATCCACTACCTATAACCCCTATTTATACTATTCCTATGATATGGCCATCAGCAAGGCCAGCCTACTAATGATAATAGATCATATATGAAAGAGATACATCACGCTAAAAATTTATGATACCCACAAGTCAGCTATATCCATCTAATGTAAGATATATAATTAAGGGCATAACATGTGCCTCCCCTTCAAAGCAACATTGTCCCCAATGTTAGGAAGCCCTGGATGTTACTACATGAATGCTTCATCTTCCCATGATGCATCCTCAATATTCATATTATTCCACTTGATTAGGTACTTAGTAATGACTCTGGTCCTCAGTATTTTGGTGTGTCTGAAGAATGCCTTCAGGTTCCAATATGATCCTTCCTTTCTCGTCCAGTTCCGGAAGCACTAACTGAGTGGAAATGTGTTGCCCAATAACTTTCTTTAAGAAAGAAACATGGAAGATTGGATGTATTCTACTTCCTGAGGGAGCTCTAGCTTATATGCCACACTACCATTTTTTTGCAAAACTTGGTAAGGACCATAGTATTTAGGAGCAAGCTTATTATCCTTCTTCTATTGTTTTAAGGATAACTTATTATATGGTTGTAACCTTACAAAAACAAAGTTTCCCTCTTCAAAGTGTCACTCACTCCGATGTTGATCAACTTGTTTCTTCATGTGGTTTTGTGCCCTTGCCAAATTTTCTCTAAGACTAGAGAGTACCTCATGTTGGTGTTGAATGTGATCTTCAACTTCTCTCACCTTCGGTTTGACCTTCAAGCTAGATATGAGTGATGGAGGATGGTACCCATAAAGTTCCAAAAATGGAGACATTTTGGAGGAGGTATGAAATGAAGTATTGTACCACCATTCTGCTAGTGGAAACCATTGCACCCAACGTTCTTGTTTATCTGAAGTAAAACATTGAAGATATCCCTCTAAACATTTATTTACCACCTCAGTTTTCCCATCTGATTGGGGATGATAAGAGGAACTCTGGGCTAGTTGGGTACCGAGACAAGAGAACAAATCAGTCCAAAAGTTACTTGTAAATATTGGATCACAATCACTTACTATAATTTTTGGCATGCCATGGAGCTTTTGAACTATATCCATAAAAGAGATGGCAATTGTACTAGCTATGAAATGATGAGCCATGACATAAAAAATGAACATATTTGGTAAGTTTGTCTACCATGACCATGATGACACTTTTCCCTTCTAATTTAGGTAATCTCATGATGAAATCCATTGATACCTCTTCCCATCTTTCACTAGGAATAGACAGAGGTTGGAGAAGACTCATTGTATTAATGGTCTCACCCTTATTTTGTTGGAAAACTAAACATTCTACCACAAATTTTTGAACATATCCTTTTAGCCCCTCCCAAAATAAATTCTTCTTAACTCTATGATATGTTTTCAGGAACCCATCATGGCCACCTATTGGATAAGAATGTAGATCTGAAAGAACATGGTGTTTAAGTGTAGAGTTATTACATAGATATAACCTATCTTTGTACCACAATGTATCCCCCTTCTATATAAATTGATTTGATATGGATGGATCTGCCTGGAGATTCTGAATGAGGGTATGTGTTGTTGCATCGTTCTTCCATTCTTCTTGTGCTTGATCTACCCAATCTACATTTAGTATAGAGATGGCACATAACAATGCTTCTGCGGACTCATCCCTCCTAGAAAGAGCATCGACGACCACATTTTCTTTTCCTTGTTTATAAACAATCTCAAAGTCATATCCCAACATCTTAGTGACCCATTTTTGTTGTTCTTCTAAAGATAGACATTGCTCTAAGAAATATTTCAAACTATCATGATCAATTTTTACCTTAAAATGTCTACCCATCAAGTATGGTCTCCATTGTTTGACTGCATGTAGTATTGCCATCATTTCCTTCTCATAGGTGGGCTTCAACAAATTATTTCCTTTTAGTTGTCGGCTCTCAAAAGAAATGGGGTTTCCTTCTTGCATTAGTACTGCTCCGATTCCATTTCTTGAAGCATCACACTCAACTATGAAAGTTTTGGAGAAATCTGGAGTTGCTAATACTAGAGTGGTGCACATAGCTGCCTTCAATTTTTCAAATGCCCTAGATGCTTCTTCATTCCAATGAAAGGATTCCTTCAATAATTTTGTGAGTGGTGTTGCTATACTACCATATTTTTTACAAATCTGTGATAATACCCTATGAGACCTAAGAAACCTCGTAATTGCTTGAGGGTTCTTGAGATTTCCCATTCCACCATGGCCTGGATCTTGTGAGGGTCCACCTTAACACCTTCATGAGAAATAATATGGCCCAAGTATTCCACTTCCTGTACTCCAAAAGAACACTTCAAATGTTTGGCATAAATTTGATGTTTCTCTAAGACTTTTAAGAAAGTATTGACGTCTTGTAAGTGTTTCTCTCGTGATTTGTTGTAGATGAGTATATCATCAAAAAATACTAAGAAAAAATTTCTTAGGAATGGTATAAATACTAAATTCATAAAGCTTTGGAATGTGGAGGGAGCATTGGTAAGACCAAATGGCATCACTAGGAATTCATAATGGCCTTGATGAGTTCTAAAAGTTTTCTTATGAATATCTTCTTTCTTTACTCTAATTTGGTGATACCTAGAATGCATATCTAGTTTTGTAAAATAAATGTCACCATGCAACTCATCTAATAAATCATCAATGACATGAATAGGAAACTTATCTTTGATAGTGAACTTGTTAAGCTCTTTGTAATCTGGACACATGCACCATCTTCCATCCTTACGATGCACCATCACCATTGGAGAAAAATAAGCACTCTGACTATGACGAATAATACCCATTTCCAACATTTCCTCCACCATCTTCTCAATCTCACTCTTTTGCACATATGGATATCTATAAGGCCTGATGTTGGGGGTTGGCTTCCTGGAATCAACTGAATGGCATGATCATGTTCTCTTTCAGGAGGAAATCCTCTTGGTTCCTTGAAGACAACTACATGTTGATTAATAACCTTCTGAAGATCAGATGCAATACCTTCATTTGTGGTTGGACTTCCATAGAGAACAATCATGCTACAAAACCTTCAGAACCCTTTTTAAGAATCTTTTGCATTTGGTGAGAACTCACCACTTGAGGATCTTTATCTTGTAGACCTCGAAGTTCAAATTTTTATCATCATAATGAAAGCGCGTGAACAATTCTTGGAAATTTATCTCTATGGTGCCCTAAGTTGTGAGTCACTAAACACCTAAGACAATATCAGCTCCCCCATGGGAATAACAAACATTGTATATTCCAATGTGTAGTCACCCATCATGAGTTTGACTTTATGGGATTTACCTGAACATTGGACTATGTCACCATCTGCAATCATTACTTGAAATTCAGTGTACTGGGTAGATGAAACAATTTAGTCTTGCCTCCAGCTTATGATTGATGAAATTATGCGTGCTCCCTAAATCAATCAATATTTTTACCTTCTAGCTTCTTAAGATAACCCATGACCTAAAGGGTTTGTGGAGTACTAATACCTGATAGAGCATGACATGAAATAGTGGGTTGGGGATCTCCATATTCTTCCTCTAATTTTTCCACTTCCTCTGTTGATGTTTCCTCATATTCTTCCTCATCACCAAACCCTTCAATGTAGAAAATTTTTTTCTTAGAACATTTATGATTTGGTCCATATTTTCTATCACAGTTAAAGCATAACCCTTTGGCTCTTTTTTCTTCAATTTTTTGAGGTGTCAACTGAACTGGCTGAGGGTACAAAGGAGGCAAGGTGTTACGATCTTTTATGCTAGAGAAGGACTACCTTCTACTTGGAAATAAATTTTTCCTTTGCTCGACGTGCCATGATAATAGAATTAGAAACCTTGAGTGGGTTAAACATGTGTACCTCATGCTCAATGTGGTCCTTAAGACCCCAAGAAATAGTTCACTCAAATACTCTTCTCGTAATATCCTCTATACGTAAGGATAGATTTTGGAATTGATGGACATACTCCTTAACTAAACCAATTAGGCGTAACTTTGTTAATTGGTTGAAGTAATTATCAAAAACACTAGAAATATAGTGTAATTGAATCTCTTCAAAGAAAATTGTCCAGGTGAAATTTAGGCCATTCTTACGCCTTTGAGCACATAACCAACGATACCAAACAAATTGAACAGGTTCTAGGTATAAGTATGCCACAGTTACCTTTTGTCCTCCTAGGTTCTTATGGAGATCAAAGAAATTTTCCATTTGGGTAATCCAATTGAGTGGATCATTTCCATCAAATTTACACATTTCCACTTTTGGAATCATGCCCCTCCATTGGTGAGTTGGAGTGATTTAGATCTGTGTGACCATTTCTATAGGAACCCCTATGACCGGGTATTGAGAGTTGTATTTGGAATAGCACGCAATAACTCCTATTGCATTGCATGAAAATCCTTCTAAATCTCACTCCTAAGGCTACCTTTCAGTTGATGAAGCTCAACATTAAGGTCATCCTTACCATATTGTTTACCCTTTCCTAAAGTTGGATGACCACCTTAGATACTCCCAAACCAACAAGACTTTGAATCCATATCTTCCTTATTTGGGGTCATTCATGGAATTTTTTGTCTTTTCCTTGGCCTCGGGTAGATCTACCAGCCATGATGTAGGGTTTGGGCCTAGGGGTAGACTTAATAGGGCAGAATTTTAGGGTTTAGGGTTTCACAAATTTTTGGTGAATATAGGAATTCATAAAAAAATAAACCCTAGCTAGTTTTTGGAGAGGTTTCCAAAAATATAAGAAACTTGAAAATTTTCCAAAAATTGCACCCTAGGGAGCCAAATTATGGAAAAATATAGAACCACGATAACTTTTACAAAACAAGTCAAAAATGCTTGAAATTTGGAGAGAAGCCTACTTGATCGATTTCACCACACCAAAAATAAATTGTAG
The DNA here is from genome assembly GCA_018340775.1 of Taxus wallichiana var. yunnanensis. Taxonomy (NCBI): domain Eukaryota; kingdom Viridiplantae; phylum Streptophyta; class Pinopsida; order Cupressales; family Taxaceae; genus Taxus; species Taxus wallichiana. Next base: position 142,777,839 of record CM031238.1, read on the forward strand.
AAAAATTGACTATTGTTGGGAATTCAAGATCATGGAAATAGTGTTATGATTTAATAATAAACAAAATCATGCACATACATCTAAATAATTCCCAAAATCTACAACAGTGGAAGTATAAACTAGAATAATCTAAATCAAGAAAAAGTACACACACATAACACAACATGTACCATGGTTCACCCAATGTGGGCTACGTCCATCAAAGATAGATATCTCATATATATAATACAATAAGAGTACAAACCAACTCTTTAATACAAGAGTACAATGCATCTCTCCAAGAGTATCTCCTCTCCTCCAGATCACTAAATGGATCTCCATGAGTACACTACAAATGTGCCTCCAACCACCACCAGCAGATCTCACATAACTAGGAACTACTACATCTCTGAACTACTACCAAGTTCTCTATGGATCTGCAATAAGACCTCTCACATGGGTCTACCAATGTGCAACTATAACTGTGCACCAAGAAGTAAGTCTATATTTCTATCACTGCATGCATAACCTGTGCAAACATGAAGACAACCTCCTCTACAATATCTAGATCTACATGGATCAACAATACAATATGATCTCATGGATCTACAATATAAGACTAGATCTACATGGATCTATAATACAATATCTCACCAACATGTGGATCTACAAGAAGAAACTCTATGTGCTTTGCATACTATGCAAGCTATTACAATGAGACAATAACTATACAAAGAAAATATAGTAGAAGACGTTACCCTCTTCTCACCATTCAGATGTACCTGCTATTTCCTTCTGTCCATCTCCTCTCCATGGAGACTCTGTCTTCATGTAACATGTTCTTTCTTTCTCTTCTTCTTCTTTTCATCCTCTCAATCTAGGAGAATCAAGGATCTAATTCAATCCTTCTCTTAATTCTACTTCTAAACCCTAGCTTTCATGCTTATATAGTTGTTTATAAACTTAGGGAACTTAGCCATGCAATTACAATCAATAGATCTGCTTTAATGCTAAAAATAGATCTAATTCCCGAGAGTTAATTAAAACACTCCCACACAGTAACCAACGTCGGTTCGCCCTAACCGATGGCGGTTCATCTGCTGACCGATGGCGGTTCTTATGTTGACCGATGGTGGTTCTTATGTTGACCGATGGTGGTTCTTATGCTAACCGATGACGGTTACACCCTGACCGATGCGGTTACTGTCAGAACCAGTAACATGTAAAACATGTTATCTTTGAAGCAATTCAGCTCCACAACCTAACAATATCCCACTTGGAGATAAATTTTTGAACCTTTGTACTGTACCTATACATCACCATCCTCTACACACACCGTGAAGACCATCTATTCTTTCCTTCAACAATTCTCTCAAAAATAAAACCAGGAAGATCAAACCATCTTCTCAAACCAAGAAGATAAAAACATGACTTACCAAAGACCTACACGAAGCTACTACTAATCTGTGATAACCGAGCTATCCATACATCAAGCTCCCATTGAATCATAACACCAAGCCTCTCATGCAACCAAGCCATCATGACTAACACACCTGCAAGAGCTCCCACTCAAACTAAAGTATTGAGCTTCAACTGCAACCATAGCCATACCTGTAAAACCAACCATGTTCTCCATCCATCTATCCATGTCTTCATGCAACCACCAATGCAACTGTCCAAAGACAAGTCAAACTGGAATATGTGAAAGAAAAACAAGATCCTAGGTAAAAATAGCCTTGAATGAGTTCTACATGCAACAGTGGGTGATCAATCCACAAACACCTACATAACTCAAAGAAATCCAAACACTGCAATCTACAAATCCAACCCTATAAACAACTAACATGTCCAAGACATTCATCTGTAGATAACATACCTATCAAGGAGTAACATAGTAATCAAGAGGAAATACAAACATCCCCTACTCATGCTCAAGGCATCTAAACCATGCTCATAGGCATCCATGTGTAAATCAAACATCTGCATCATCATAGACTCACAAAACTGAATCTATCCACATGTATAAACTCACCTATACATCCATCCATATCTCCAACTCTCCAAAAGCTCCAAGTCTCTCACCGACTAACTCCAAAGCCATATATGAATCATGTGCTCATCAATGTCAATAACAAACAACCATGTTAAACCATGCTACTAATAAATAGTGCAAATACCAAGAAACATGTCATCAACATACTACACAAACCAACCAAGATGAAAGCAAAACAAGGGCACCATCTAAAAATGGTAAATAAACATTGTTGTCAAACCTATGACCAAACCGACCACGGTTTCCTAACCAACGGTCACTTTAACGGACCACCATGGTTACAATGACCCATGGTTAATCCTAACCGACACTCTCTTGTAACTAGCAGATTTTCTCTTTTAACCCTTAAAACTTTAAAAATTGCTCTATCATCTTCACCCAGCTGAATCTAACCATCAACTGTAATCCCATAGGGATATCCAGGCACCACAAAATAAACTAGAAGTGACATCACAAAGCAATAAAATCAATATACCTATAAATCCATGACTTCCTCCAAAACCAACTAGTGCCTCTACCACTCTGAATAGTAGCAATCTCCTCTCACTCTGCATGTGCATCATGTATCCAATCTTGTAATGCCAACAACCATGGCTTGCTCCCACTGAACATGAAATCCCACACTACCTCTAACACCAAGCTCAAAAGCTAATATGTCAGTGAGAAATAAAACTAGATGAAAGAAAATATAAAATGATTCCCTTCTTATCAAAGAATACTCCTACATCACAGAAGTTTGGACTTCTTGTGAAGTAGGTGAATCAACTTCTTTTCATCATGTGTACTCAACATCTTTCGTTACTTGCAACTATGTCTAACCATGACTTTTCATTGAGGATCTCATCCTTAGACTAGATATCCTTGTCCTCAAGATTCCACACAACCAAGAAATAAAAGTCAAACAACACCAAAAACATGGTGTAAATCTGTGCACACTATCCAAACATAATATTAGTTGCTCTCCAAAAGAAAGAAATAAAACATGAACCATATAGAGATACCTGACCCAAAGTCTCACTGGACTAACCAAGCCAAATCCATCCTCTTTTCTGATCCAAACATTGAAGTGATCAACATTGTTTCTACCTATACACACTGTGTAAGAAACATGATCCTCCAAAATAGGACACTGAACCATCCATGCCCTCTTCTACTGTAAGAAACCATGTGCAAACTCGTTGTCACAGAGACCGACTATGGTTTGTTGACCAGTACCGGTTACCCTCTATGACCGATGTCGGTTCCTTGACTAACATCGGTGTTGCTGGAACTAACACAATGCCAAAATTGGCATAGGTCACCAAACCAGGTGCCTACTCCAAACAAAGCTAATATTTGTGTTGAGCCATTCATTTCAAGAAACACCCAAATCTTACAAAATAAAACTTAACAACAATAATACATGCAATAAAAAATTACACCAAGATGAAATACATCACCTTACCAGCACTAAGATACTCAACCACATCTTCAACTGAAGAACATGCTTCTTTGATGAAACCTCATCTTTATGTTGTGCTATTATATTCTACCTCTCTAAGAAGCCCATGCATCTAACTGCACCAAAGGATGCATAACTTCTCCTTTATCTCATTCTCAGATCTAGATTTGCAATCCCAAACATGCATGTGCAACCAAAATAATATAAGCACTACAATACCAAGATAAAACCATACCTCAATAACTGGATATGTAATCTGACCAACATGCTTGTGCCTCCAAGAATTAGGGACACCTCAACAAACAAGATACATTCCATGCATCTTTCCATTTCTTCAGAGATGTGATTTTATGTTTAAAACTAGGTTTCCCAATAACCAACCACGGTCACACTATAATTGACCACGGTTACCCTCTAACCAACCATGATCACCTTATCAATGTCGGTTGCCACTTAACCGATGTTGGTCACTATAATTTCCAGCAACCTTACTCTTCCATCTTCCACTTGAGATTGAATCTCTTCCTGTGATTTTCACATCATGTAAAAAAAAACCCTTCTCTCATCCATGTCAGTATAACCACTAACAAAACCATGAAGCAAAACCTTTCTCTAAAATAACCAAGCTCGATGATACCAGTTGTTGGTATCAAATAAGATAACAAACTTGGCTCTGATACCAGTTGTTGGGAATTCAAGACTACGGAATAGTGTTATGATTTAATAACAAACAAAATCATGCACATAGGATCTAAACAATTCCCAAAATCTACAGTAGTGGAAGTATAAACTAGAATAATCCAAATCAAGACAAAGTACACACACATAACACAACATGTACCATGTGGTTCACCCAATGTGGGCTACATCTACCAAAGATAGAGATCTCATATATATAATACAACAAGAGTACAAACTAACTCTTCAATACAAGAGTACAATGCATCTCTCCAAGAGTATCTCCTCTCCTCCAAATCTCTAAACGGATCTCCATGAGTGCACTACAACCGTGCCTCCAAACCACCACCAACAAATCTCACATAACCAGGAACTACTACATCTCGAACTTGCTACCAAGTTCTTTATGGATTTACAACAAGACCTCTCACATGGGTCTACCAATGTGCAACTATAATTATGCACCAAGAAGTAAGTTTGTCTCTCCATCACTGCATAACCTATGCAAACATGAAGACAACCTCCTCTACAATATCTAGATCTACATGGATCAACAATACAATATGATCTCATGGATCTACAATACAAGACTAGATCTACATGGATCTATAATAAAAGATCTCACCAACATGTGGATCTACAAGAAGAAACTCTATGTGCTTTGCATACTATGCAAGCTATTACAATGAGACAATAACTATACAAAGAAAATACAGTAGAAGACGTTACCCTCTTCTCACCATTTAGATGTACCTGTTATTTCCTTCTGTCCAGCTCCTCTCCATGGAGACTTTGTCTTCATGTAACCTATTCTTTCTTTCTCTTCTTCTTCTTCATCTTCATCCTCTCAATCTAGGAGAATCAAGGATCTAATTCAATCCTTCTCTTAATTCTACTTCTAAACCCTAGATTTCATGCTTATATAGTTGTTTATAAACTTAGGGCACTTAGTCATGCAATTACAATCAATAGATCTACTTTACTACTAAAAATAAATCTAATTCCCGAGTTAATTAAAACACTCCCACATAGGTAGCCGACGGTGGTTCATCTCACGACCGATGGTGGTTCTTATGCTAATCGATGGCGATTTTATGCCGACCGATGATGGTTACACTATAAGACTCAAATACTCAACATGATGATCATCCACTACCTATAACCCCTATTTATACTATTCTTATGATATGGCCATCAACAAGGCTGACTTACTAATGATAATAGATCATATATGAAAGAGATACATCATGATAAGAAGTTATGGTAGCCACAAGTCGGCTATATCCATCTAATGTAAGATACATAATTAAGGGCGTAACACAAGAATGATACACACACGTAAAATTCTATCAATGTCTCGGTCCGAGAACCTCTCAACTGTTGCGGAATGCGTGGAAATTATCCTTTGTTTGCCTCATAGAAAATTCTAGACAAGGTCATATAAATACTAAAAAAAATAGATGAACAAGGACAAATGAATGGGCACTAGTTTCGCTCGGGCTCATTACACCCAAATTCGTAGACTTTGTCGGCTTCTTCATTAAGGATGTTCAATTTTTTAATTGTGATGGGTGGAAGTGGTGAAGATCGAAAGACCATAATCGACCCATATTAATGTCAGTCTCAAAATATGTTGTGTTTGGTTGAAAGATTCTAGGATCGTAAAATTCTTCTCTAGGTTATTGTGGTCCTTGAATGGTCATGTGTGCATTTGTGAAAATTAACTATGAAAGAAAACAACAAACTAATCTAAATAAATAAAACTAAACTATGTTTTTGTATTTTCCAATATAGAAGAAATGAATAAATATAAACAATCTAATATAATCTAAACTAATCTTTTTGTATTTTTGAACTTTCTAGAATAAAACAGAAGAAATGAAGAAATTGCTTCTCAATTTAATTAAATATCCTAAACAAATAAACAATCGAATGTAACTATTTATCTGTGTAGCAATATATCTAATCTATCCTAATTAAACAAAGCTTTTCCAAAATGTAATTATGGATGTGAATCCTTTGTTTTGTCTCAAAGGCACAGGAAGAAATCAAAGCTTCTCATAAGTTTTTCTTCCATGACAAAAGTAAAGAAGGATTCAATGGAGGTTTTACAAATGAAATGATATTGTAGTTGATTCTAAATTAATACAGAAGCATTCCTCCAGACACACCTCCCTTACAAACCCACGGGGATATGTAGGGAAACTCTCTATCACGAGATCTCTTCAAAAGAAATGGAAGCTATAGTATTTGATCTATATGTTGCAAACATTGAAATGGAAATTATTTTCTACTCTAGTAAATAATGTGCGTATAGATTCAAAATAAAGAATTGAAGAAATAAGAAATCAATTGCAACCCCAACCTGGAATTTGCAGTGCTGAGGAAAATCCAATTGTGGTTTACTCTTGTGTCCCCTCAGTTATCTTTTCCAATCTTCAATGTTCACGTGAGTCCAAGAAGATGGGAATGTAAAAGAAGAAAATAAGAAAGCATTGGGCAATGGTGGCTTACAAGCGGTTTTTGTGGTAATGCGGTAGAGGAAGAACAATGCAAGAGAACAATGTTTGGTTGTGTAGTCTTTTATAAGATTCCAAAGCATCATAACAATGTAATCACGTAAAAATCTCCGGCCATTTGCTTTAGAAGAAGTGTTGATTTTATAGAACATAGGATGGGAAATGGTCTAAGTCATTTGGCAGCGGTGGGGATGCCACATCATCACAACAAGGAGGGGCGTTTAACTCTCAATCAATAATTAGAAGTGAAAGAGGAGTTTGATATGAATCAATCAAGATTAAAATCAACCAAATTGACTAAGAAACGTGCACTACAGGTGAACTTAAGTGAGTTAACATGTGTCCAAATCACGCTTGGGAAGTCTCGGCCAATTCGCACGGAACCATCGGTCTACACAGACGGCGGTTAGCAACCACTACCTAGGTTGGACCGGGCAGTTGCATAACCGCCACCCCACTTGACCGGCAATTGCGCATAACTTAAGGCCAAAAACTTAAGGAAAACACTGTTGTAAAAATCCACAAAAAGAAAGAAATGGCTAAGTAAGGTAATCTAAGCTACAAATATGAACTGCAAAGAGGTAAAGGGGATCGAACACCTTTGGAAAAGACATGAATCATCATTGGGGACTTTTGAACCATTTCGACAATGTAGCACATGCAAATTTGGGTGCATACATATTGCCCCCTCGGAGAAGTGTTTTAGCCATGAAGAGGTGTAAAACATAGAGTCCAAGTATGACGTTCCCAAAATGGGGAGTTAGAAGTTATACCTGACATGCTTATGTGCCAAAGTGATGTCATCCAAGCTCCCGTTATATGTTCAAAATGCAAAAAGACTCAAGTGCACATAGATAGATATGAAATTGAAAAAACATACTAAAACTAAAATAACAACTTGAGTACTTACACATACACTATATATATATATATATATATATATATATATATATCTAAAACCATCATTTTCAAATTCATTTGTACTTTCCCTCATAGAGAATTTGGAGCTCTGGACTACCTATGACCATTTTGAGCAAGGATATAGTCAAATCAAAGAGCGCAACGTCATGATCATGGCCCCACGAGTGAGAGATCCAATGGCTAAGAGAAAGGTTAGTATTTTGCATTTGTTTATTTGAAACCTAAAATGTGAAAAATTGAAAAATCTACACCTAGGGGGGTTATTTTCACAAATCTTTTAGTTAAAATGTTCCCTAGGGGGTCGTCTAGGTGGGTTTGTCTTTTATTTTGTCTAAAATGATAAATTTTTGTATTTTTTTGGTTTGTGGGTCATAGGGCACGTTTTGTCCATTCTAGACACAACCGCCACCCTACTTAGGGTGGCGGTTACGCAACCATTGCTCTGCTCATAAAGATGGCGGTTGTGAAACCACCCCGTGAAATTACGTAACCACCACTCACATGCGGGTGGTGGTTTATAATTGTCGAGCGAAACTTGTTTTGACCAACTTAGACTATTTTTTTGGGATTTTAAGTTGTTTTGTATTGTTTTTGATGAGCTTATGTGTTGAATCATGTTGTTAACTTTCTCTTTTTTGTTTTGGTGAACATAGAAGATTCCTATTTTCGTTGGAGCCGATAGCCGAGAGTTGAAATGGATTCCAGGATTATTGATTAGTTGTCCCAGGAAGAGAGGGACTTGTTACATAGAGCTGGCATATGGAGGATTTCACAAATGGTGTTAATAGTGCTAACCAATCATTTATTGTGTGACTTACTGAGCTATTGGGATGTTGACTGGAACACTTTTTGGTTTCCTAGTGTTAGGGGAGAGTGGACCATCACTCTCGAGGATGTTCACAGGATTTTGGGTGTTCCTATGACCGACAGGTGATTGACATTAGACAGTGCACGAGGGTCGACCGCCTTATCTAGAAGTTGGGAAACATACATGGGAGATGATGGGTGCTAATACATGAATCAAAGCAAGGAATGTGGTTATTTTATGTTGCCTCTCACACCTATCGCCACCCTACGTAAGGCCATCATTGGTATTTTGGCTTTGCCTTTAGTGAGAGATGACAAGGCGAGGACAAGCTCTTGTATTGTCGGGCTCCCATTATTCAGGCTATTGAGTAGTATGGGAGGATCTATGCTTGGGGTGTGGACATTCTTGGAGCCACATATCATGACTTATACCACATTGTTAGGCTACAGGGGAAGTCCCTTTGAGCCACCCTACTTTGGTTATGAGTTGGGTCTACGAGAGGATCATCCCCTATCAGAGGGGAGTTGAGATATTACATCCACAGGTGGATAGGCATATCATCTTTCGAGAGGGGTGCATCAACCTATTTCCATATTGATCATAGATGACTTCATTACGAGGGCCATACCAGGATATGATTGGGTTATGGGGTGATGATGGGACTATATTGATTGCTTGTGGCAGTGTGATGCAGTTAGTAGACAAGACAGGTTGGGGTGGAGGTCCACCCTATTGAAAAATTCCTCAACAGTTCGGGATTCCATATGACAATGTACTTCCTAATGTTCTCATTGTTTACCATGGCATCAGAGAGGCTTGTGGAGGCCCTAAGGGCCTGCATGGTTGGACAGTTATTACACTTGGGGTACCTATCACTATGAAGGTTATCCCAGTTCCCGAGTACCAACTAGCCCTCCTCCAAATTGAGGCCACACCCACTCACAGCGGGGAGGAGGAGGAGGAGGAGGCCCACACATCTACTTTAGAGAGAGTTGAGGGCGAGACCGGTGAGGAGATGGGGAGGAGGTTGGAGGGAGACGCTCATGATGAAGTGAGGGGATAGTGACACAGAGTGGTGGGTCACAGAGGAGATCTCTATTATAGAGAGAGCAGGAAGGAGAAGGAGACTCTTGTTTCTGAGGAGCCACTTTCTCACGAGGGAGGCGGCGATGAGCAGTCCATGATGGGCCATCTCATCACCTCGCCTCGGTGAGGCTAAGCAAGTGTCTGTAGCAGCTCCACCACCACCAATCGCACTAGCCAACCGACCCTACCTAGATGTCGGAGATCCGAGTATGTAGATACTCTTCTCTTGACTTTGTTAGCTAGAATTGTTAGTAAGTTACGCATTGTGTTTCTTTTTGAGTTTTGAATGTTTTCTAACTCACCATTGTTTTCACTTATGTTTCACAACCACTGATGGTTGGCGAGACCTTATTCGTCGAATCCTAGTCGATACATTGGTTATTCCCATGGGGAAGACTTAATAGGAGCTTCTCACGACGTGGGGCAGCCGATGTAGGTCGGTCATCACACCGATGTTCTCGCACTAGTTTAGAGAGCCATAGGGATGCTTTTCGAGACCAAGCTTGAGCTCACCACATTTTGGTTAGTCCATAGGATGGAGAGGTGGAGCCATTCCCACAATGTGCTGTAACTATTGGCAAATCCCTTTCCCCATCTCATGGTCATTCTCATCATTCAAAGTATGGAGGCTCACACTCATGCCATAGGAGCCGCAAAGAGAGTCCTAGCCGCACACCTTCTCAGGGATCCCATAGGGAGGGATAGGTCGTAGGCCTTATTGCTTTGATGTCATTTTGTGAGACATGTATATGAATTTTTTATTTTATTTTATGCTCATTGTGAGCATTTGACCACACCTAGAGTGTGATGGCATTGTATACATAACTTGACTTATTATGGATATATATATATATATTTGTTTTTGTTTCAATCATTCTTGCATAAGAGTTGACTCATTGATGGTTTATTTTGCTTGTGTACTCTTAGATGCTCATAATTCTCGATGTTTTTATATGCTTTTTAAATGCATATATCGATGATGATATGCTAAAAAAATGATTTCTTTTTTTTGTTTTGTTTCATATGATGTTTATGCAAACACAATGTAATGTCAAAACTTTGGTTTTTCAAGCAATATTTGGTACTTCTTGTTTTGTTGGAAAAATGTGATGAATGTAATAAAATAAGAGAATGAACTCACTCCACCTCTAACTCCACACAACTAGTAAGATGTGAGGGCTCAACACCGAGATCTAGAAGGGATGTGAGTTGTATGATTTTGATGAATGGAAGTGATGAGAGAAAGACAATATTTTGATAAAATTCAATTAGGAACCTACAACCTAACTCTACACACAGATTTACTACATAGTTTAGAATGTAATTTACTTGCAATTTTATCTAGACTTAGATCCATAGATGGCCACTCGATTAACAAATTTGGTTTTAAGGTTTTAACTCTTTTGGAACATACACATCTAATTCACTTTTTTGGGATTTAAGATTTCAAAGCACTTTTTATTGAATGAATTGCTTACAACTTACTAACTTATTTGAAGAGACCCCTATACCTTACCCCATGCTACCAATAAGAAGCATGGGCTCATCACCGAGGACAATATATAGGTGAGTAAGGGCACTTCCCCCTTTCCCAACCTCACACTACCAGTAAGAAGTGTGGGCTCATCACCGAAGATTGGTGGGGCAAGGAAGTGTAGTTTTATTTGTAAATGAAAGATTTTTGCATTTATTTGATTTGACTTGTTCATTTTTTTTGTTTTTTTTGAGTTGTGATTTTTTGGGAGAGAGAGAACTTGCCCCTAGCCTCAACCCCACACAACCAGTAAGATGCGAGGGCTCAACACTGAAGGCTGAGGTAGGAAAAAAAACAATCCATGTAAAAAATTTAGAATGATTTTGTTACAAAAGAGATTTTTTGGGAAAGATGTGACATCTAGAAGCTTCTAGAACAAACTATGGGAAAATACACCTAAGCTAGAAGAAAACACGAGAAAAACCAAGTATGCATGCCTTGGTAGGATCAATGTCAAAATTATGTCTTAACTTGTTGAACCGATGAAATGATCAAATTTGTTGATGATAATATTGTGGATATTTGAAGAAGTGTGATTGAATTTTTTTTCCAATGTTTAGAATTTTGAAAGTTATTTGAAAAATAATTTTCTTGACTACAATATGAAAATGATCTGTAGATGAAATGCAGTATAGATGCAATAATGTACATGTGGAAATGCAAATGAACTATGCATGAGAGCATTTAAGGTGAAGCGAGTTGACGGATGTCAAACTCTTCACCCCCAAGGTACACAAATGATTCACGTGATCTTTAAAATTTTTGTTCTCTTAACAAGGGCCTATTATCTTTGGTTTAAACTTACAACCCTTTCCTACAATTGTATATATGTGATCACATAACATTTGCGTGAATTGTTCATTTGAAAGAGGTATTTGTGAACCTCTTTGTCACATTTTTGACATATTGTATTCATGTGAGCATGACTACACTGCTCAACTCTATTCCCCACATAGGAGGTAATGCTTGCATTTGACGTTTGTTGCGTTATTGGGTTATGCCCCATGGACACAACAAGCTTAGATTTTGAACTTGTTGGTATTTAGACTAAGGTTCGGAAAGAAAGAAGTCCTAGAGATGGCTTTGATGGGTATCACTTTGTTCTCAAAATCCTCTCCTTCCTTTTTATTTCTACCATGTTTACGCCTAGACCAAGGTCATCGAAGGAAGAGAGGATATACCAAGGAGGTTGCCTACTCCTTGTAGTTCAAATGGGAGGAAGATCGGTTCATCGCTTTCTAGGAGTTTCATGATCTCCGTTGTGGTTTTAGTGGATACCGTTTCCACGGATATTGATTTACCCTTATCTTTTTTTTCACCTCAAACATTTTTGGGTCAACGACTTCACCTTTAGAAGGCTCAGGGTGATTGTGACCAACTCTTTTAAAGGAGGTGGTTTGTTTAATTGGTTCGTAGGGAGTTCATATTTCGAATGGACTCCTCTCTTTTTCTTGAGGTTCTCCAAGTGTATATCGAAGGGCTTAGGATCCCTTTGAGCAATGAAAATTTTCCCCAATGGAGGAACCTAACCTCTTGGAACAAAGTAGAAGGGATAGCCTTCATTTGATGAATCCAAGGTCTCCCAAGGATCATGTTATAATTTGTTTCTTGTCGATGATGTAAAACTATGTCAAGATGGTTTTTGGCCCAAGGGAGACAAGAAGAACTATGGTTTCGATCAAGGTAGCCTTAAGATTGTCATACCCTCATAATGTGTTTCTTGTAGAGGAGAAATTAGTCTCTCCATATCCTAACTTCTACAAGAAAGAGAAGATAAACCACATTTACAGCAGCCTTGTTTCGATCATGATTCTCTTGATGCAATTGTTATAAACCCATACCTACATTTAACGTCGGATCACCTCTTTGAGTTATTTCAACGTCGGGAATGATGTCTTGTATATATTGAAAACAAACCTAGTATCCCTATCACTCTATCCTAGAGGATGTATGTCAAATTCAATATGATTTATTTGAGCTCCAAGAGGAGGTGTAACATGGATTAGATGACCAATACCTAATGCATCGAGCAATATAGAACAATGCGTAGGGAATTCTTCAACAAATCTAGGAACGAGATGTGAGAAAAGTTCTTATTCAAATCTGATATCAAATCATAGGCTCCTACGGTTTTAAGATTATAGGGCGTCATCCTATGAGAAGGAATGAGTAGGTAGGGGTTGCGAAATGTATTCCCTTGTCCGAGTTGTTGCATTAATTTCTGGTTCAACCTCTAGCTCAACTAATCCCAAAATATTTGTATTATTGTTTAAGCCAAGGTTGGGAGCAACTTGAGAGTTATCAGAAGTTGAGGCCTCATGGTCATTATTCCCTACACATGAATACCTTGTTTATGTTTTGAGGATCTTCCTTAACATCTTCAGATGTTTAGGGAATGGATCCCAAATATGCTTAGGTTTACATTCTAAGGTGTGACGGGTCTTATATGACCACGTTGTGAGGTTGTTTTAGGATTTGCTAAAACATGTCCATAAAGAACTGCCTTTGATTCTCGAGAGTCTTTGTAGGAACTTGTTACAATCTCTACAAGTCCTAGCGTCATGACTGACAACATGATGGAATCTGCAATATAGGTTAGGATCATAATTTCTTTGTCTTTGATAAGTGTCTTGTTGTTGATTATAACCTCGATTGTAGTTTTGAGATTGATTGTTATAACCATAATTTGTTTCCCCTTGGTCGAGTTTTGGTACTAGTTCAGGCCTTGGGTTTGACTTTTTCGGAGGGGGATGGTTCACATCAACTATGTTGACCGAGGAAACAATGTTAGGGCCTCTTTGATTTCTCGTAATATTTTTTTTATGGTTGTTAGTGTTACTGTTGTTCGTAAAACTAGTGTTCTTTACTTGATCAGTAACACCATTTGTGGTAACACCATGATTACGATTCAAAGGCTTAGGTCCTTGGTTGTTGGCTCCATTGTTTTGATGGTTTGCATTGTTTTGGTTAAAGGATACCAATTTCCCATTGAGACCATAAGTCTTACGCCCACTATCAATAGCGGCTTGGTCGATTTGAAGCACACCTTCCAATACTTCCTCATAACTACGAAAAGGAAACTTTTGGACTTCTTCCTTGGTCTCTCGATTGAGCGAGTGAAGGAAAAGATCACAAAGTTCCATCTGGTCCATGTTGGGTGCACTTGTAGAGGAGTAAATAAATTGACGCCATCTTTGGATAAAATGAGCAGAAGATTTATTCTGCTCCTACCTGATATGGAGAAATTCCCTAATCCCTATTCGCAACAACTTTTTCATGTCAAATGCTCTAATAAATTCCAAAACAATTTGTTTAAAGGAATGTATAGAAGCTTATGGAATCTGATAATACCAATATAAAGTGATTCCCTCAAGGGTTTTCAAAAATATTTTAGCTACTACAGCATCCCAAGGGAACAACTCCCTAATACTTGTAGTGTAGGCCTTGATATGAGAGTTTAGATCTCCTTCTCCCTTAAATTTAGGCAAATCAGAAATGGGCATGGAAGCATGACACCACATATGGTAAAGTCAAGGGGTTCTTTTAAATACTCGCGTAAGTACCCATTGCGTAAGATTCCACCATTGAAGCTCCTTGATGAGGAGGTGGAGGAGGTGGAGGAGGAGGAGTCAGATAAGCTGCATTGTAGGCATTGAATGGGACGTATGAAGCTCCTTGATATGGCGTATAAGGAGCAGGGAAGGTATACGGGTCCATCTGGGGAGACTTTGAATACATATGCAAGTAGGGTGGGATGATTCTAGGATATGGACTAGTGGGCGTGAAACCAAGGAACGTTGCATTTCCTGAAGGAGTGGCATTCGAGAATGCACTTCCGGTCATCCCTTGCGTAGGATAAGCTTGAGAAGGATGAGGACCCATCCCTAGTGTGTTAGATCCTGTGAGAAGATCACCCGAACTTAGTTGAACCGGATAACCTTGTTATACAAGATGTTGTATTGGTTTTCATTAGTAGGGATGTATCCCTTGTTATCAACTGGATATCCCATGTTCTTCCCTACTACATGAGTTGGTTGCGATGGTTCAACACTCTCTAGTTCTCTAATCCTTCCCACTAAGTTAGAAATGACATTATTAGGAGAAGATTGAGTTCCATGTGTAATAATCACGTTATTTGCATTGGGCTGAATGTATTACATGTTCAAAGGTTGATCAACCTCCTCTATTCTCTCATAACTAATGGGGTTTGAGGCATAACTAGGGGAGGTTTGCATGTTGTTTGTGTAGTTTTCATCCCATCCGAAAAGGAAGGGGATTGTTGTGGTTGAACGTTGGTGTAATATCTATCAAAGCCAAATGGCCCACCCAACTCTCTACCATACATATTTTAGGAAGTATAAAATACCTACCAAAATAGGGGAAGAAAAGGAAAGGTCAAGTAATAACAATGAAAGAAAAATAAATAATAAGGAACTAGTCCTTCACATCGGGTTCACCAATTTATACAAACTGAAAAATTGCCACATGATCTTCGAGATGCATCGATCGACCTCTTGAGGTCGTGCGAAAAAAAAATATGTAGAATGAATGGATGGCTATATGTATTGGAATAAGGGGTGAATGTGGAAAACAAGTTATCAAGGCAATCTAATGTCCTCTACGGGCACCAAAGGTATCTTCTCGTTAAGGGAAATAAAATCCTCTCTAACATGAGTGGGTGTGATAGTGCGGTCAATAATGATACACACACATAAATTTTTATCAATGTTTGTGTGTGAGACCCTCTCAAATGGTTGTGGAATGCATGTAAATTGTCCTTTGTTTTCCTTGTAGAAATTTCTGGACAAGGTCATGGAAATCTTGAAAACGGATGAACAAACACAATTGAATGGGCACTAGTTTTTCCTGGGTTGGTTACACCAAGAGTCGTAGACTTTTTCATATTTTTCATTGAGGACGTTCAACCGCAAGGCGATTGTGATAGGTGGATGTGGTGAAGATCAAAATATCATAATCCAAAGACCCGTATCAATGTCAGTCTCAAAATAAGTTGTGTTTGGTTGAAAGACTCTAGGATCGTAAACTTCTTCTCTAGGTTTTTGTGGTCCTTGAATGGTCATGTGTGCATTTGTGCAAATTAACTATGAAAGCAAACAACAAGCTAATCTAAATAAATAAAACTAAACTATGTTTTTGTATTTTCCAATATAGAAGAAATGAAGCAATATAAACAATCTAATCTAATTTAAACTAATCTTTTTGTATTTTCTGAACTTTCTGGAATAAAACAAAAGAAATGAAGAAATTGCTTCTACAATTTAATTAAAGATCCTAAACAAATAAATAGTTGGATGTAACTATTTATCTATGCAACAATATATCTAATCTATCCTAATTAAACAAAGCTTTTCCAAAATGTAATTGTGGATGTGAATTATTTGTTCTGTCTCAGAGGCACATGAAGAAATCAAAGCTTCTCAAAAAAATTCTTCCACAACAAAATTAAATAAGGATTCAATGGAGGTTTTACAAATGAAATGATATTGCAGTTGATTCTAAATTAATGCAGAAGCATTCCTCCAAACACACCTCCCTTGCAAATCCACAGGGATTTGCAAGGAAGCTATCTGTCGCTAGAATTTTTTCAAAAGAAATGGAAGCTACAGTATTTGATTTATCTATTGCAACAATTGAAATGGAAATGATTTGCTACTCTAGTAGATATTGTGCGTACAGATTCAAAATAAAGAATTGAAGAAATAAGGAAAACCAATTGCAACCCCAATCTGGAATTTGCGAGTCTTGAGGAAAAGCCGATTGCAATTTACTCTTGTGTCCCCTCAGTTATCTTTTCCAATCTTCATTGTTCACGTGAGTCAAGGAAACTGGGAATGCAGAAGAATAAAAGAAGAAGTCACTGGAGCAATGGTGGCTTGCAAGTGGTCTGGTAGCAATGCAGGTAGAGAAATAACTCAAGAGAATAGTGCTTGGTTGTGTAATCTCTAGCAAGATTTCAGCAGCATAAAAATGCAATCATAATAAAAATCTCTGACCATTTGCTTCAGAGAAGCATTGGATTTGTAAAACATAGCCTGGGAAATGGTCTAATCCATTTGTAGCAATGGGATGCCACATCACAACAAGGAGGGGTAGTTTAACTCTCAATCAACAATTAGAAGTGGAAGAGGAGGTTGATACGAATCAATCAAGCTTAAAATCAGCCAAATTGACTAAGAAACGTGTGTTATAGGTGAACTTAAGTGAGTTAACACATGTCCAAATCACACTTGGGAAGTCTCAACCAATTTGCACAAACTCGCTGGGTGTGCATAGGGTGGTGGTTACGCAACCAACGCCTAGGGCGGACCAGCGGTTCAACCACCGCCCCACCTGACCGGCGGTTGCATAACTTAAGGCCTAAAACTTAAGGAAAACACTACAAAAGCCACGAAAAGCGAGAAATTGGCTAAGTAAAGTCCTCTAAGCAACAAATATGAACTACAAAGAGGTAAAGGGGCTCGAACACCTTGGAAAAGACATGAATCATCATTGGGGACTTTTGAACCATTTCCAACAATGTAACACGTGCAAATTTGGGTGCATGCGATTACGGTCAAGTAGAAATGGTAAGGTTGATACTTCAAGTGTTTGCTATTATGGGCTCACATTAATACTTATCCCAAGTGTAAATAGTTTTGATCCAGTATTTTAAGGAACTAACTACATATAATAGACCATACTTATAGCCCACTATCTTGACTTTGAGGTTATTTGTGAGTAACTTCTAGGGGCTAATCACTTACGAGTGCACCACAAATAATAGACGGCCAATCACTTCCCATAGCTAGATTTTAAAAACAACTAGGGGATTCCTATAAACCCAAAGGTATGTGGAATTCAACTCCATACCTAATGTTATCTAATGGCTTGTGTATGCAGTAGTACCCCCACTCCATGAAATCGGGTAAAATTGATCATTATAGTGTGGCCCGAATGACAACTTTCTATGAGTTTTAAACCTTGAACACAATTTATAGCTTAAAAAGTAAAAAACGATTGAAATGATTATTGTTACCACTTCTATTACACTTTTTTATCACCAAGGTCCAACTAAGGGTAAGGTGAGAGCATACAACGGAAAGTTGCAAAAACCCTAATTGATAACGTTATAGCTAAACATACCCTCGAAAGAGATTTGATACTAAGATATGATGATCCTCCCTACAACAAATTAGGCCACCAATGAATTAAGGAGAAAATATGATGCGAATTAAAAGAAAAATAACTTTATTACATTGAAATAGTGAATTGCATTGCAATATCATATGCCACGTCGAGGGGGAAACCTCCTTTGAAAAAGCTAAATACATTTAAATTCATGGATGTTTTATACTAACCTATGCATGGCATTTATACTAGTTCTACTCAAGAAAACTACTACTCCCCATGTATGTGGGATTATTCTAAATAGCCCAAGGGACGAATTACAAATCATGTGCATCCATTGAATTTATTACAATAAGATTAAACGGATAAAGGTAGGAGAAAGAGTCCTAACATGCTCCCTCTTGGAGCTATTCTCATGGTCATTTTCCCGTATGGCCTTAACTCTTATGCAATCATGTTTGGTGTTTTCTTCAACTAAGAAGCCTTTACTATTAGATGTCCTTTCATGGCTCTCTCAACACCATAATATGTTTGCATATCTTACAAATATCTAGTATGGTTGGATCATCAACTTCAATGCATGTTCCATCACCACATTTAGTGTTAAATCTATTGTCTTCTCTTGTTTTCTTTTGAATTTCTTTCAATCCACATGATCAAAATATGCTTCATATTCCTTCTTCAAGTGATGCATCTTATTTGTCTTTGGACTAATTTAGCATTATGTGGTGATGTATGTGGATATGTATGTGATTATACTTCCTATGAGTTGTAATATAGTGGTCCTTTCTATGTTGTTGTGCTTAGATTGTTTGATGCAATGATAATTTCTATGCGCTTTTTCTCTACGAGTTGTGATCCAGGTGATCATTTCCATGGCATTAAGCCTTTGAGTTTTGATGCGGTGAACATGTCTACGTGATTATACCTTTAGGTTTTGATGATTGTTTATAGTTATGTTCTACTTCTAATCATTATTTATATACACGTTTATATTGCTTCTTGGTGGTGAGGTTATTGTATATTCCAAGACTATCTCTTGTCACTATTTCATGCAATATATTGTTTGTACTTATTGTACATGGGTGCCTAACATGGCCTAGGTGGTACCCATATCTAAGGTTTTTCCTTGCTTGATTTCTCTAAGTTGCTCTTAATGGAGGGTGTTAGTGCACACATCACCTTTATTCTTTTAAATTTAGTTAGGCTAGTATGACTCTCTTTATCCTCTCCTTCACATAGCACATCTTAAGGGGGTGTTAGTTTATATTAGGGGACACACTTTTGTATAATCTAAGATGCACTTATATTATACTCTTTATGTATAAAGCCTTTATGTGCATATCATTATCTACGATTATTTACAATTACTTATTTTTAAATAATTTATAAATAAAAGTAACTTTAGTTGTTATTCTTAAAATAGGTTATGTTGGTTTTGATATTTTATCCTTAAAGATAGAGATCACTTATTAAACTTAATCTCCTTAACTATATAAGTTGGAGGGTACATAGGTGAAGGTAGATCTAAATATCCATTATAATATCCCATGAGGATCATTGGTCATTCCTCACATCTAAGTTTAATATATTATTCCTTGATCATGTGTTTATATTGTTTTAATGTTTCATAGGTATGCACATGTAATAGTGGATGATAGTCTTGAGGTTACTTATTTTTAGATATTGGAACCCATATCGATTCAATATATCATGGGCCCTTCCAAAAATATAATAAAAACCATGCAACAAGGTCACTCTAAATAATTATTATTGGACTTTTTGTCTTATGATGTGCTAGCTTACCCCTTCCCCATAAGTCTCACATATACAAAATAGAAACTATATAATAAGAAGGAAATTCATCTCATGTCTATTTTCATTTTACGTCTCATGTTTGAATTTTATGCACGATGATTGATAATTGACTAGTTTATTTCCTAGGTGCCTAAAAGACTATGCTCTTGATTAATTCTACAAGTTACCTTGATGATCCATACATACTTTTGCTCATTGTAGATGATTTAATTGCACATTTTCTAGTAAAAATTAATGTGAAAGTCACATTTTATAGATTGCTCAATTAAGACAAGGTGCTAATGAACCTATTATTAAATATGTATTTTGACTAAACATGGTCACCAAAATAACCCATATGTTTTCTCGAACAATTTTCATTAGTCTATATGCTCAAATGTTACTCCTACTTATCAAGGATAAAGTAATATTAAAGACATACCAATCATTCAATGAACTTTGTCACTCAACTAAAAATGTAGATGTCAAGCTTGTAGAGGAAGCATGACAAAATATGGAGTCGATGTTCCTACCTCTAGTGGAACAAATTTTCAACATAACAATAATCTCAAGGCCAAAATTGGGGATAATTCTTTCCAACCTAAACATGAACTCACCAATATAATTAATGTGGATTAACGAACCAACAATAATGTAGACAATTTATAAGGTCCAAGAAAGTTCATAGAAAATGCTATAAAGATTTCTTAAATCAACTTGATTACTCTACTTCCAATTCAAGGTTGAATCCATCAAGGCCACTACGTAAACTTATGAAAAAAATGCATATTGTGATTATCACAAAGTCTCTGCGTACTCTTCTAATAGATGCACTATCTTGAAACATAAGATCCAAGACCTAATCAAAAGTAATCACATTTATTTTGAAGGTTGCAATAATGTATTGAATGATTGTGGATCATCAAACCCAACATTTACAAATATTCACTCTTCTAAATTGCATCATCCCATCTCTAGATCAACAAAAAAATGTTCACATGATAAATGATGAAGATCAACCACTTGAACCTAATGATCATCCACTTGGCATATTTATTAGAGTGGTCACGATTATAGTAACAAAGAAGGGGTCTCTTCTTATTATGTTTTATGATAGTAAAATACCAAACGATGAATCTTGCAATAGCCATTTATTCATATAAACTCGTAGTGGGACGGACCTATCCATAAAAGGCACAAAAATATATAATTGACAACTCCTTCAAGTCTTAATGTATGCATAACATGATTTCTCAATAGCATTGGATGTTATACAGAAGACCTCGTTAACACTATCACAATCATTATGAGATATAATGAAGCTACTTGTAAACCCCTATGTGGTATACGCTTACTTGTCACATAGGTCCCAAGACCATCTTAATTTGGTTTCACGTAGTGTCTAATAATGGGTCATGATGTATTGCTCAGGCGTACCTAGATTCATGAAATGAAAGCAATACCATCAATGTCTCGGATTCTAGAGGCATTCCTGCCAATTTCAGCACAATTGTTGTATGCATTCTTATCTTTTATAGATTCCAACACTTTCTTGACTATGTACTTATATAATTAGACACATTTTCCTTGTACTTGTTTCATAAAAGAGTAAATTTTTCTAGAAATAAGAGCATGGATGCTTTGCACCAAATTCTAAGGAAAAAAGTTTCTTTGTTTTCCAAATCAAGGGAGATTGACTCTATGATAAGATAATCTCTTTCACCATTTTATCGTTCAAATCACTATTATATGTATATAAGAGATTGACTTCAAGAACTCTAAAAAATAGTGAGACAACTACAACAAAAAACATTTCCATGTAAGTGCTTCATTTTACTTACATTAATATGTATATACACATCAAAGTGGTACATTATGTAGTCACCTAATTTCAGTATAGGATTAGTTAATTACTTTGGTGCTAGTGTATTTATATGTTTATTGATTTGGTTTTAATTTTGAGTAGGTGATGCTCAGGGACAACACATGTACCAAATTATTCGTCCTTTGAGTTTGAGCCTCAATCGTTCAAGGATTACCACAAATGTTCACCATCACTGCAGCGATCGCATTTCGGCTACTTGCGATACTATTGTTTAAGGAATGCTCTAACACATGAACATGCACAGAGTGCATCCACCCCTTACTCCCAAAACATATACTCAATAACACCCCGATTACTATCACCTTTGTGTACCCAACAAGAAGGTTTGCTGTGTACCCAATTGAGTGTTGGTTCATTGACGTTTATCAATTATTGATCCAAGCTAGACTCTTATTGGAATGTGTTCCATTGTGTTGTTGCTTTTCAATTTATCCGTCTTGTGTCGTCAACTCTCATTTGTGTCCCCTTGGTATTTACATCTCTCATGTCAAGACCATTTATCCATATATTTTTCATTTTTTTCCCTAATAACCCTAGTTCTCTCCCTTTTCCTTTTTCCATGTCCCCCTAATTGTTTCCTAATTTTGGGCCTTGACAACTTTGATAGGATTTTGACCATTTTCATATCCTACAAAAATGGCTCCTTAATTATTGTGGTTTCTTTTGACCCCTAACTTGGGGTTAATGAGTTTTTTTTTTGCCTCTTTTCGTCAACTATTACACATATTGTGCTATAACTTGTCCACTAAAAGGTCCTAATTAGAATTCAAGAATTTGATAAATACAATAAAGATATTAGTTCATTTAAGGTCACATATATGATCACATATTGAGATTTTACACTAGTGCTATTAAAAGTTATAAGAACATAATATATTCTATTTATAAAAAAATCCACATAAAAATCCAATTCAAGCAAAATTAGAGATTCATTCTAGCCCATGCTAGCAATACACATTTAAAAGGCAAGGGTTACAACACTTACAAAAAGATTGGTTGTCGACTTGTTTCAAGAGTTGTTTGCAATTTTGTTAGATCTAGAGGGACTGGTATTGAGGGATAACACATGCCCTCATTATCATCCGTCATTGTTTATGTTTTTGTCAAGGCGTTGAGCATGGATTAAGGTTTAGATTAAGGACACTTTGAATACCTCGCGTGTCGTGACAAATTCAAACAAAAACTAAGACATGTTTTTGCAAGTTTACTCAAATTTATCTCAAAGAGACCATTTAAGTATGTTGAGATGTTTTTCATGCTGTTTGGACCTATTTTCCAAAAATGTCACTATTGGCTACATTGAGAATCACGTAAAATCGAGTATAATCTTACAAACCCTAATTCGCTTGTATATTTTATATCTTTCCTACGACCTAGATAACCCCTTTTATGTAACTAAATATGTATTTTTGTGGGGGTGGTTAGTTTAGTGCACTTGTCAACATAAAATCTGGTTATCATATAAGTATAGAAAACCAAAAACTAGATGTTTTGCAGAGAGAATGCACCCTTGAGTATCATCAATCCTACTACTAACATGTCAAGTAGAGTCCACTCATACAAAATTTACTCTTGGCATTTCTACACACTTTGAGAAAATCACCATTTCCAATTACATAGACAACAATGGATTTTCTGATTAAACAAATCCAGTCCACCATAACAAAACCAATTCAGCCCATCTTAAAGTAAACTAAATATATATGCCACAAATACAAATTGGATGAAACCATTTTAAATTAATTATCTTCTCACCAAGTTAATGGAAAAGCTCGTCCATATTCCCACGTTATTACCATTTCTATCAAAAATGGCGTGGTTACTACACGATTATCAGGGTGAGAAAGCACAGAAACAAAAACATGGCTTCGACTGGAATCCGTGAGTGCGAATGATAGTGACCTGTCGAGATGGAGCCATTTCCAAATCCCTACGCACCCAATTCTGATAAGAATCTACACTCGCTTCATCCAATGCACTGTCTCCATTTGTTTATTTCGATCTAAACAAAAATAAACAGCTACCCAAAAAGAATATTACGACTCCCATGCCGCCCATCACCAGTTGGCATTGCATGCAGTTTGGTGGATAGGCACGCATCACTAGTATTATTTTTTACTGGCAATGGAACCTAACACTTGTGATCATATATATTTACAAAATTCTATTTCTGTTTTCATCTGTAAGAGTTGTCAATCCTAAATAAAATCAATTCTTGACAGGTGAAAGAGAGTAACTGTTTTACCGTGGTTCAGATTTTCATCCAGAGATCGTATCTTTAAGTTTAAAATATTGCTAATGAATTCCATCGAAGACCACCTTTGCCCAATACTGCCACAGAGTTTTCCATATAAAAAGACTGATTGAAAAACCAGCTACACAGTTTTTGCCAGTAGTTCAGTTCAGTTCAGATAAGGTCGGTTCTTAATGTATGGACTGTGAAAATATATGGCAGGGACAAGCCAGAAGATTGATAGACATACATTTTAAGGAATGGAAAATTCTTGTACAATGTGAAATGCAACATAAACAGAAGATATATAAATACAGGCAGTGAAATTGAAAGAGATATCATGATAGATTCATGGCAGTGTTTGGAAATAGCATATACAGTAAGAGGGAGTTGAGTTTGAAGTTTTTCAATAATAGGAATATATATATACCAAAAGAGAAGGCTGGAGATTTGAATTTGCAGCCCCGTGTGCTCTAATTTACAGGAGGCATTTCTTACTAGCTAGTAAAAATTCGAGGGATTTCAACTTACCAAACGAGCACTGTTTGATTTCAGCCCAAAAAAAAAAAAACGAAAGGGAAAAAAATGTTTACAATTTTTTGCTGCCGCAGAGCTCCGAGTGAAGTGAAGTTACATACCGAGCGAGACTCTTTATAAGTTATAATTCCGTTGGTTGGTGTTGGTTGGGTCACCGCCGCTGCTCCTGCTACTAGTTCGCAGAGGCGGTCCCTCCTTAAATTAATTGATTCATTGCTATGAGCTGTCCCATGACTTTACCGGCGACGCGCCGGAATTGTGCAGCGCCTCCGCGAGGCCGGTGGCCGCTGCGGCTCCGCCGGAGGCGGCGGCGGCGGAGGTGGCGTTCATGGATGTGATCATGGCGAGGTCTGTGTGAGACAATGTCTGTCCGGACATGCCGAGCCCCAGAAAATCCAGCGTCGTCGTCGGTTTCAGCTGCAACTCCTCTTTATTAATTTCTCCCTCGGTTTTTATTGCTCCGCCGGCATCGCCGTTTGGGAAGAGCGGCGCCTGCAGCAGCCCCGTGAGGCTCAGATTGCCGGCGGCGAACAGTCCTCCGGCAGCCGCGCCGGACAAGGAATTCATGAGCTCCTGCATACCCATCTGATTGTACGCCACGGATCCACCGCCGGGAACTGCACCAGTGGGCCCGCCGGTACTGGTGCTGCAACCCGCGCCCTGCCAGTTGGAGCTGTCATGGCCGCCCGACAGTCCGAAGCCTCTCAGCAATGAAGAATTACTGGCGGTGGCGCCCATCTGAGCAGCCTTCTGTAACAGCGCCGTGGCCGACATGTGCGCCGAGCTGTTGCTGGCACCCTGCTGTTGGCTGAAAACACTTCCGCCGCCAGAAAACCCGCCACCGCCGCCCGCCCGGGCGCCCATCAGTTCAGAGAATCCGCCGGAGGAATTCTGCGACTGTAGCCCCCGGTGGCGAGCAGAGTGGAAAACATGCTGTTTCCGAGCGGCGCTGGCGGTGGAGAGAACACCCCGCCACCGCCACCGCTGCACGGTTCTGGTTTGTGCTGCATTAGGAAGGGAAACGAATAGCTGCCGTCGAGCACATTGAATTGCGACGACGTCGATGGCGGAGACGAATCCAGCGGTGGCCCGGGTCCAGGTCCATGCCATAACGAAAGCCTCGGCCCCGATCCGCCGCCGCCGCCACCGCCGCCACCCGCTTGTCTCCATGCGGGTGGAGGAGGAGGAGGAAGAGATGTAGAGAGAGAGCGGCGGTGCAGGAAATCTTAACATCCGTTGCGGAATCAGGACAGGCGCTCGCCGCCCGGTCACCGCCCGAGGACGAAGAATTCGTTCTCCCACCGACAGACTCTCCCGTGCCCGGCTGAGCGGTGACGGTTACCCGAGCGCTTTCTTCAGCCAGCGCGTCGCAGAAAGCCCTGTGCGTTATAAAGCTATCCCTCCTGCACATCATATCACAACAACCCGTCATCATCTTTACCAGAAAAGGAAACCAAAAAAAAAAACGTTCACAGATGCCAAAACGTTCACAGAAAAGCCCAAATCCACCTCGAGACGACCCTGTCGGTTCCTTCCTTACCTGGAGAAAAGGGTGCCGCAATCGCAGCGGTATTCTCTGGTCCCGCAGGTTTTGGAATGTGCCTTCCAATCCGACTGCACGGCGTAGCGTTTAGAGCACTTGTCGCACTTCCATTTCTTCTCGCCGTGCTTACGGCAGAAATGCTTCTTAATGCCCGTCAAATCTCCCAGCGCCCGCGACGGTTCGTGGTGAACGCACGACGGCTCCGGACATATGTATACCCTCTTCCTGATCTCCTTGCTGGTCCGCTGTCTCAGCTTCCATGGCAAGTTGTGACCCCTTCTGTGTAGCTGCAAATTCTGATCCCTTTGAAATCCCTTGTTACAGATTTCGCACACGAACCTGTTCGTCGCCATCAGAGTCTTGGGCGAAAGCGCTATCACCTCCGCATCCGGGTCTGAAAACATTCAAATCAAATTAAGCACCAAACCCCAATCCCTCAACAGCAAAACAAAACTTTAAAAAATGTGGGTTTTACCAGGCATGCCGGGAGATTCCTCTTCCGCTTCACGCCCGCCTGCGGAACGCAGACGGAATTGTTATTATTATTGTTTGCGACCAGCTGATGGCCGCGGTTTGCAGAAGAAACGCTGGCCTCGCCGGAGGCCGAAGTGACATTGGATTGAGTTTGCTGGGTCATGCTCGTCTTCTCTGAATTGTTGTTATTATTATAATTATTCCACCCGGACGACGAAACCGGGCTTCCATTCAACATCACGGGAACCACGACAACAATTAAACCCCAGCCAGACCTCTGCACGTTTTAATTTCGCTCTCAGACACTTTGACTGCCTTTAAGACCCAAGAAAAATAATACCTACTCCGAATTCGGACAACCAGAACACACCTGGAACGAAAGCCCATGAAATTTTCTGCATCCACCTGAACACCAACCACCCCTACCAAAACCCAAAACAGTCCCCCAAAAATTAAAAAAACAGAGAAAAAACCCAAACAATCACACCAGATTGCTGTTTTAACAGTATCGCTCATCCACTCCTAACAGCAGCTACACTACACTAAACAGAAAAACCAAAAGAAACCCCACCCACTGAGACCAAAAAAAAACGAAGAAGAAAGAAGACGAAGAGAAAAGCCAAAGAAGACGAACAACACGACGAGTCGTCAGGCGGCTCCGCTTTATCTCTCAACCCTCCTTCAAATAATTTAACCACAGGCGAGTTCCAAGTCAAAACCGATTAACAGTAAATAAATCATCGAAGCTTTTTTAAATTATTAAAAAACAAAAAAATATCAGTACGGCCGCTGCCCCTGCCCGGCTAGGATTAGGGCACATAACAACCAACCACACGTATCGAATCTCCATGTATTAAACCCGTCTATACAACGTCACTACAAACTGAACCTTAAATTTGACGGCCATTTGTGGTGTCAAACAAATATTCAATCAAATTGTGCACACGAACAATACTGTATAGAAATAAATACAACACCCTTCTCTTACTCCACAACTTTAGAAGGAAAACAAATCAAAGTTTTATTTTAATTGGAATCCATCAATGTATTAATGGGGCAATAAGAGCTCGCTACAATAAGGTGGTTAGAAAAATCACAATGTAAAAATGTCGAAAAATTATGGTCCGAAAAATATCCAAATAATATATAATATTCAGAAGAATATCATAAATGGTAAGCATCAGAGAAATAATTCAGAGAGACCCACAATACCAAAATTAACATCTAAAAGGGAAAAACATAAAAGCTTAGATTATATGAAATATGACCAAAGAGAGTCAAACGCACACTATAGCCAAGTTTGGAAATTGATAGGGTGTGGACCATTTTTGTGATATTAAGTGTATTTTACCAAAAAAATTTAATTAACATGAGAATGACAAGCTAAAAATTTAGAAAACCGTATAATTGTTTAAATATGCCTCTATAAATATATATATGTAAAAATATACTAGTTATTTGTATTTTTGTGAAGAAAACATAAAAATATGTATAATTTGAAAGTCCAAGGTTGACTATACCAACACTATGGGGAGGTGGTAGATCAACCTTTTTGTCTCCTACTAAAAGATTCTTATACAAGTAGATCAATAATGGTCCACCTATCGTGGTTTGTATATTATCTTGTATAATACGAGGAACCATAATATCTCATTCGGAAATGGAGAGTCAACCGGAGTGACTCCGTCTTAAGCTAAAAAGTCCAACGTGACGAACTAGCAGCCACCCTTGTTCTCAAGAGATGGCGAATAAATCAAGTTTTAAGATAAAATTGTCCTTGATTTTTATCAACATTTGAGATCATTTTTCATAATCTATTATAGGATGAATAACTTTAAGAAATAGTTTAGAACATTACTTGTCCTAATAATAAATCATAAAACACAACTTAAAACATCAACAAAACCAATCCACTCTTGGTCCATCGGTGAAGTTGCTAGGCTCTCAATAAGCCCAATGGGAATCAATCCTTGCCGGCCTTCAACAATAAAAATATTCAAACTCAATTTTATCCATAACCAAGATAGCTACAAAATCTTTAATTTTAAAATAAGTATCTTTCATAGAACTAAAGGAGACTAGATTAATTCTACACTTCCAACCCAAAACTAATAACAAAAATATTCAGACTCAATTTTATAAACATGATAGTTACAAAATCTCTAATTTTAAAATATGCATTTTTATAAATAAAAATCATATTTCAAATATGGAAAGCTCACGGAGGGTGATCTCAAAAATTTCTAATTTTTTAATAAAATCTCCAATTTCAAAATATATAATTTTGCATATAATAAGGGTGATATTTCTAATCTGCAGAGCTGGGGAAGGGCGAACTCAAATTTCTGCGGAGTATTTTACGCCTAAAATCACACCAAACGTGAAAACGGCCGTCAAAGTTAACTTCTAGACACATTTTTCCTGTATTTTATTCTTATTTCTATCGTTTTCTAACATCGGGCGAGGGAAATTTGGTGGTGATGATCGCAAGCCGCAAAGGGCAGAAGGTGGTCAATAGGTATTAAGTAGGGCATTCTTTTTTTCGATGTTACGTGTTACGACTCGACAAATATTTCTGACCGATAATAATTACATATAATCATAATATTTTCTGCTTACCAGATCTCCGGCGTCCACGTGGAACCCGAGCGGATACCTATAAAAAAATAGAATCAATTTCAGTCGGTTAAGTCTAACGGCGGGCGGGTCAGGCGTCGGAACGAGATAAATGCCCAAACAGGTTTGTTACCGTTATTCTTAACACTAACCCCCGACGGTCACCGCTTGGCAGTAACGGTGACTGACTGAACCCGGGTTAAATCGGCATTCGGCAGCAACTGCAAGGGGATTAGAAATGTGAAGCGACTTTTGTCGTTTAGTGGTTTGTTTGTATTCGAATAATAATAATTTTGAAAAGAATAAATTGGTAAAATCAGGGTAATACGCCTCAAAATCAGGGTCCGTGGGGAACAGGAGCCCATGCGTTATGGGGAGACCAAGTCTTTGGCGGTATTCCATTATTATTATTATTATTATTATTAATCCCTTCCTTTTGTTCTCATCTTGTAAAATGTCCTCTTTGCCATTTGGTTTTGGTTTTCAATAGGCCAAATACACCAGGTAAGTTTGGCCTATTAGCTTAGGTTTAAAAGTGCCTTTATGGCCTTAATAGGGGGATAGGGGATGCATTGCCTAGGGTAGGAACAACACGCTTTTCGTCCATTCAAATACCTTGTAAATTTAATATATTATATATACCACCATATAATGATTAAGTATATACCATGAACCTAGGGATCAACTCTTGACTAGGACTGTTATGTTTTGGGTTAGAGGATGAAGACGAGAGCTCGCACTTGCATATAAGTTGTGAAGTTAGTTGGGAGGGATGTTAATGTTTTATCTGTTTTTTTGGATATGTTGTAGTATTTCGTTGAACAATTTATGTGCATTCTCTATAGTATTATATTTAAAAAAAAATTATTCATGTGCAATAGAAGTTACACAAATAACAAGACATACTTGAGGAGAGGAGATGAGAAAGAGTCTAGAATAGAAAGGATGCATAGCACATAATTAACAAAGCATTGTTGGGTTGGATAAATGCATTGTGGGGAGAATAAACTGCAATACTTTTGTTTGAATTGTCATCAAATAGTGAAGATGGGTCAGTCGAGGGAATGGTGCAAGGAGAGTTGTCAATTGTTGTTGGCGATGGTGAATACCTTACATTGTGAAGTTCATGTGGGCTCTAAACTTATTCTAACCACGTAAGATCCATTTCCACATAAAACAACACAACCAGGGAGTTCTTTTAAATTGGTGATGACTTTGAAACAAGTTGTTGTTTTTCTTATATGATGATCATGGGCTTGCCTTTCTCTGATGTCATCTCAAGTTGATTTGCAAGTGTACAAAAGTGTTCTTGAATTTAAAGGAACAATTACATGATTTTTTCGCTTAACCTTAAAAGGAATCTAGGATACGGTCTCGATTCACATTTGAAACAAATTTTTAAATGTCATTATAAAATTAGAAAGTAAACAAAAGAAAAACATCTAGAATGAATGAATCAATATTATTATTTGTAGATTTGTTCTCACAAAAACACTCACTTACCTTATGTACTCTTCCACATGTTACATACATGTATGTAAGGACATTAATCACAATAATGTTAGATTGATATCAATGAGTAATTATTTTTCAATGGATTTGCAAACCATGTGTTACAAATGTTAGATTGACACATACATGGAGAAGAGTTGTAAATGTTAACTAATTGTAGTTCATTGCATTTGGTGAAACAAAGTCATCGCCTCCCGAGGAATTCCTTGTCTCACATGACATGCAATACACAATATTGTCATACTTGTCAAACTCTTTTGTGTATATAATCACCCATGTGCAAGAAACTGGCTTTAAAAGTAGACAAAAAGGAGTATGTGTTATGGATTAGCCATAAAAAGGTTTTTATACATTATTAATTTTAAAACTTCTTTTAATTTATCTAGGATTAAAAAATAATACAAACTAATTGATTTTTTTGTGCCTCACACAACCTATAATACACATTATAACTATACTTGTCAAACATTGTTATGTCTATCATAGTCCACATGTTAGGAAGTGGTCAAAAATAAGACAAAAATGAGCTTGTCAAGGATTGGTCAAGAATGTAGACATTTTAAGATATTATTGATTTAGTTCATATTATTTCTAACTATTAAAACATATATTTAAATAAATACAAACTAACTTCTTATGATAATTACTATATTATACTACCAAACAAAAGTCACACAAAATAATTAATAAAATATTGTTGTAAAATATATTTTAAAAGAATTGAAGAAGAGTTGATTTACCAATTTTATGATGTTAAATTGGTATAATACTACTCATTTTAGACAATTTTACATATTACACAATATACCTTCATTTGTTGACAATAGTTTAAAAATTAAAAGCATAATAAAATAACCTTAGTAAAAGCATCGCAAATATAACAACTACATAGAAGTTCTCAATGCATAACTAAATGGAGTCATCGTGTTCATTATCCTCTATAGATAAGGAGGGTACAACAATTTGGAGGAGGCTAAAATTAATAAAAGTGTTTCATGAACATGATCCATCTAATGGTTGGAAAATGCCACGTCAATGCATAGGCTTCTTATCTTCTTCACACTCTCTTAAGCATCTCATTGGATTTACAAACACTCGTTACAAACTCTGCTGAACTTTTATAAGACTCTCTAGAGGCTTTCATAATATCTTTAAGGCTTGCAAGATTGTATCTCATAGCCTACCCTAAATTTCTCTATCTTTTGATTTAACAAATTATTGACATAATTCTATCATTCCCTTTTAAATACACAAAATAAAGTTTTGGATCACCCTTTATTCTATAATGCCCTTGAAATAAGTGTGAATTCCCTTTAAAACCAATAAATTAGATTTTTTCCCCTCTTACTTAAAGAGCCCTATGATCTCTAAAAGGTTCTTGAAATAAATGAGAATGTGACCACTCAAACTATTGTGAATCTCCGAGATTCCCAAGTCAAACACTCTTTAAACCTTAGCAAATATGAGTCTCTCCAAATGACATGACTCTCAACCTCTAGTCATAATCCATTATTTTTGTGTCTTCCCATATTGTTATAACTACTTCCTAATTCATCCATGGTGATATAGCCTTGTAGAACACTTAAAACATTAAAAGTGAGCTATTATAGTCAATGGAAACTTACATTTGAAGAGGAATGGGTCTTCAAAGCTTTAAATGTGGATTACAACCAAGATATGTATGCATCCATAAGATTTAATTCTTATCTCATCCTAAAACTCTCTTGAAGATCTTCCCATCAAGCTCAATAATGCACAAATGAAATCTTCCTCATGAAATATATGGCCATCTAAATTTATTACAAGTCATATTTCATTGTGAACATTTGAGACATGTCATCTCAAGTCAAAATTTGAACCCCAACTTACAAGTGGCATCTTCTTGTTATTCCAAGGTCATGACATGTTTGTGGCCTCCTAAACATTATGGGAGACTTGTAAAAATTGTGACACATGTCACAATCTTGTTATTTTCACTTAAGCACTTTCTATTTTACCTTTGACTTGAGCCTTTTACAATAATGCACATGACAACATATTGTTTTTTTCAAAAGGATGTTCCTCTTCTTGATGATTTATGGTCTCAACTTTATGGGGACTTGTTGAGTGACTTTCCAGATGGTGTTGAGTTTCACCATCTTGTGCTCTGGTTTATAGAACATAAAACATATGGTCACAACATTTGTGAAATTTTATGGAAATATTTCACGGGATGGTGATACTTGCCACCATCTCATAACTTCACAATATCTTTTGAACCATATCCTCCTTTGACACTTTGAATTTTTTTGACTTTGAGACACTTATGGTATTGTGACACATATCACGATTCTAATATCTAGAACTCTCATGATTCTTTCTTTCACCTTGTGAGCACTTTGAAACTTCATGGAACTATACTATTATAAATTCCACCATATCCCATGTTAATTTTGCTTTACCAATGAACTATTTACTTAGTCACAAATAAGAATCTTATCTCCTTATGAACTATGTGATGAAGCCTTGTGAACACTTAAATGGAGAATTGTGGCCACCAAGATTGCTACTTTTAGATCGAGTCTTATAAACACTTAGCGGTCATTAGTGTGGTCTTTACTACCATTACCATTAAACCTAAATTATTTGAATGATTTTTTTTTTTTTTTAGGACCAAGGCCCTCAAAACACTAATAAATCCCTACCATTTTTAAGGTGATGTGAATTTTTTTTGTTAGGATGTTCCTACTTCAAGTGCTCACATGCTTTTACTATAGAACTAGACTTTATTTGACATTATAGTGTGTTGTTATATATTTTTCCATTATTTATATCATACACACTTCTATTGTTTGCTATTTATTTTCATTGGAATTGTTGTGATGTATATCATACATCTATGGTGATTGTTACTAGTATGTTCTTCAATGATGTATCTTGTAGATATTGACATCTCTAGCTGATTTTTCAAATTTTTATCTTATAAGAGTCTTACATAGAATTTTCATGCCTTGGAGTACATGTTTCATACGTTCAAGTACAATGATAAAAATGTTTATAATGAAAAATATTCTTGATTTCGAAGGAACAAATACATAATTGATTTTCTTCTAACCTTAGAGGGAATGTAGAACATAGTCTAAATAGTTTGAGATTCACTTTGGGATCAAATTTTAATTTTTTTAAATTAGAAAGTAAACAAAAAGAAAAATTATCTAGAATGAATATATTATTATTGTTTTTTTAGAATAAATTTGTCAAAAACCACTTACCTTGTGTACCATTCCACATGTTACATACATGTATGCAAGGGTTTCATCACAATGTAAATTAAAATTGATGATTAACTATTTTTCCATAGATCATGAACCACATGTTATAGATGTTAGGTTCACCCATACATGGAAAATAGTGGCAAAGGTTAACCAAAGTAGTTCACTTCATTTTGTGAGAGAATGCCATTGTCTCTTAGAAAATCCACGCCTCATAATATGCAATACACAATTATGTCATAGTTGTTTGAACTCTTGTGTGTCTATAATAATTCATGTGTAAACAACTAACATCTAGAAAAGTGGACAAAAGAGAAGCATGTGTTATGGATTGGCCATAAAAATGTACATTATTAATTTAGCACATTTTTTAACTATCTAAGAATTCTATTAATTTATGTAGTATTACAAAATCAATACAAATTAATTGGTTTTCCCTACATTATATAGCCTATAATACACAATATTGTTATCTCTAACATAGTCCACATATTAGGATTGGTTAGAAAAGTAGAAAAAAAGAAGCATTTGTTAAGATTGGCTTTAAAAATGAGCTTCATATTATTTCTAACTATTAAAACCTTGATTTAATTTATTTAGGTTAAAAAAATAAATACAAACTAGTTTCATATGATAATTACTATAATGCATTGCCACACAAAATAATTAATAAAATACTTTGTATAACATACTTTAAAAGGAATTGACAAAGTGTTGATTTACTAGTTTATAATGATAAATTAGGATTAAAATAATCATTTTAGAAAACTTTAGATACTTGCATGATATGCCTTACTTTTTTTCCATAGTATTTTTTTAAAGCATGATAAAATAACATCCTCGGTAAAAACATCATAAGATAACAACTACAAAGAAGTATTCAATACACTTAAGAGAGTCGGTGTATCCATTATCATCTATAGATAAGGAGACATAAACAAATAAAGGGGTGCTTTAAAATTAAAAAAGGAGGCATAAGCTATGTGACCAAAATAAATGACCAAGCTCTAAGCATCTATTATCATGACCTAAGCTTGCATCCAAAGGCATCTAAGAGCATCAAAGACATCCATCTAGCTTTCATTCAAGGGACAAAGGACTCCATTTTCTTCATACACTACATAGGAAGGGGAGATTCATTTTTCCATTCACACATCTAGCTATTGCCTGCTATCAAGTGCACTTGCACAAGGGCTTCCTGGGGCATGATTTTTTCACATGCGCATAAGAACTACATGGAGTCTGAGAAGTAGTGCAACACTCGATCGTAAGTTCACTCAGCGATTAACTGTTGGGGTCATTCGACTCCCCATATCAGCATCTTTTCTTTTCGGGATTTGATGTAGTTTGAGGGTTTTACAGGTCATCATCTCTTTGTAAGTTACATGTGAATTCGGTGATCATCTAATGACATATAGGTGACCAATAACAACTATCTATAAAAATATTACGACACCGAGAAAAATCAAGCTCCGAGTTCTTGCGTTATCATAGGCGCCAACAAAGGTATCAAAGCCTAGGCATCCCACCCTAATCCAGTACTGGTCCAAATTATCCGAAAACTCATAATTTATTGTGAAAGTTTCAACAATTTTCCTTCATGTTCACCATTTTTCCATTCCAAAACCATGCGTAAATAAGCTAAGTCATTTTTCCCTCTCTTGCACTTAGGGTGACATATTCTAATACCTTATTGCTTGTGTCACATTTGTACTTTGTAGCATTTATTTATCATACATGACTTTGCAATTAGGGTTTAGCATTAAAATTAAAATTTTGTTAAATCACCTTCATATCATTTCTTAGTGACCACCCTAAACATTGTGAAATACTCACTAGGATTGTGACACTTGTCACAATCTCATTGTTTTCACTCAAGCACTCTCCCTTTGACCTATGACTTAAGGATTTTCACGATGATGTCACATGGAAACATATTTTTATATTCACATAATGGAATTCCTCCTCTTTATGATCTATGATATAAAAATTTGATGGCTTCTATAAAGGGATTTTTGGGGGTGGTGTCTAGTGTCACCATCCATTGCTTT
Organism: Taxus wallichiana var. yunnanensis; assembly: GCA_018340775.1. Classification (NCBI taxonomy): domain Eukaryota; kingdom Viridiplantae; phylum Streptophyta; class Pinopsida; order Cupressales; family Taxaceae; genus Taxus; species Taxus wallichiana. The sequence continues at coordinate 142,813,885 of CM031238.1, forward strand.
TGATTTACACACCATAAAACACTTGGTAATAACATTTGTGAAACTTTGGGAAAGAGATAATAGGATTGTGATATTTTTACCATGTTCTAAACTCACAAGTAATTTTAAAACCTCACTTCCTTTAGCCTTGTGGCCTCTTACTGACTTTGAGGCACTATGGGATGGTGACCACATGTGACGATTTTGATCTCCCAAAATATCACAATTATTTCGTTCACATTGTGCCCACTTTGAAACCTAATGGAACCATTATACTATACATTCCACCCCATGTCACACTAATTTTTATTCACCAATGAATTACTTAATTATTCATGAATAAGGAATCTTGAATCCACATGAACTTTGTGATCTATTATAGCCTTGTGAATTCTTAAGTGAAGAAATGTGGACTTCAAAACTATTAGATTTAAAATGTGGCACTTGATTGAGGCCCCTGAACACTTGGTGGTTCTCAATGTGATATTTTGGCCACTAGCATTAAAATTGCAACTCTCGACTAAGAAAAATTTGGCCTAGGTCCCCCAAACACTAACAAAATCATTATCAATGGTTTAGTTGGTGCCAAATTTATCTTTTCTTCTAGATCTCTTTACATCACATGTTCACATGAGTTTACCATGGAACTAGAATTTTTTTTTATTAGTGTGTTGTTACATGTTTGGTTCCATAATCTATATCTTACACACTTCTATTTTGTGATATATATCATACATCTATGGTGATTATCATTGATACATGCTTCATTTATATACCTTTGCAAATAGTGACATATCTAAATGATTTTGTAGGATTATATCTTATAAGCTATTGAAAAATAATGCTCATGCCTTGGTTTGCATGATTTTTATGTTCTTACAATCATAAAATCTTTTTATCACAACATATCTTATCATTTTTATATACATACTTTACATGATCATAATTTTCTAGATATAACATGTGATAAATGTAACTCTTTATTTAGAGATGAGTAATTTTGATGTAGGATTATATGGGTTCATGTGTGAACTTCCATCAACCAAAATGATGTAGAAAATAAATTACAATCATTCATATAACTTCTTACAAGATGTTTCAAACATCATTAGAGTAGGTATTTACCTTAGCTCATGTTCACCTAGGTACTTTATTTACCTTTATTTTATTTATCCTCACCCACTTATGTGTGTGGATATTTATTTTATCTTATTTAGATATCGGAGATATTATCTAGTTGTTAGGTATAGTTCTTTCCTTGATCTATGGTATTGACTAGATCCTTGATGTCTAGTTCTCTCATATATCTATGGTCTTGACTAGTTCTTTGATGACTAGTTATTTCCTTGATTTATGGCTTGATCTACGACCTTGACTAGTTCTTAGATAGGTATTCCTTGCTTATTTAAGCAAGGCCCGTTCTCGATGTATTGCATTGAGTTTCATAATAATATATGATATTGCTTTGCTCATTTGTTTGCAAAGGTTTTATGTAAAGTTATTCTGGTGAATTACTTTCATCTTATTGATCGTGGTGTTTGATTAGCATCTGTGTTCTTGGCTTAAATACGATCTGGTTATTGTTCCTTTCATGGTATCGGATATTTAGATTGTCCCATTAAAATCCTTAGCCCGTGGTCATATGGTATGGTCATATGAGGGCTTAAAGCTTGTGATTCCTACTAGTAGGTGCTTAACTTTAGCCCCCTTTATTTCTATTTGTGTGGTGAAGGCAGCAACAATTTATTTTGTTTCGATGGCAACTAAAATAAATATCGAGCAAAATATTAAAAACTTGTATCTTTTGATTAGAACTCGGTTTTGAGTGTCGTTTTTGCAAAAGTGTTTGTTTTTTTTCTCTTTCCATTGGAGTTATTTATTTTGAGACTTGCACTATAATTATAAATTTTTGAATATGGAGGAGTGTTGTAATCAATTATGGATGCAATTTCGGTTGAGCCCGACGTCCTAAAATTTTGAGAATGATATGCTTTTCTCTAAAGTATGTGGACTTCAAGAGGATATTGTAAAATTTGTGGAAGAAAATAGATTGCTCAAGAAGTGAAATTCTCTTCTACAATCACTCATTCACGATAAGGATACAATAATACACTCCCTGCAGAAAAAACTTGCTAGCTTACAACATCACCATCATATTGTGGACAACCATATCCATGCTCCTAGTCCACTTACAGCTATTACTCTTGAACCCACTGACATTGATCTATCAGTCTTTGAGTTTGTTCTTGCTCTTGATGCTCATACACCTATGAAGCTTGTTACTGCATGCTCTTCCACATTTGTGCCTATTACAATACCACATGTTGTGTATCCTACTTCTACTCAGTTGCATGACTTTTTGAGAAGCATACCACTGCATTCAATTCTCACATGCTCCGTTCTATGGGTCTCACTAGCGAGTCATTGGAAGACATTCACATGGTATTGTTTCCTCTATTCCACATGTTAAGTGGAATTCTCGTCATGACATTGGTTTTCAAGTAAATACTTCATTGGGATCACACATTGATAGAGCTCCTTTTTTGTTCACTTGACTCTTTCTGAGGATCATGAGCAACACATGAGTTCTGCACCTTCACTCAGGCTTGAGAAACCTGAGATTTTAGCTATCAAACATGATCAACCTAACACACATTCTGATGTTCTTTTGCATGCACCCATTGTGCATTTTGTACCAAGTCATATGCAGGCATCTTCTTCATCCATCTGTGTTGATTTGGGGTGGATATCTAATCACTCATGGCGGCGACATAGGCATTCGTTGAGAGGACTCTACAGGCGTGGCTCCTCCACCATTAGGCCTCTTACTCCACTTTCTATACCTTATGCATTGTGATGCTTCTTGTTTTGAGCATTTTTCTTTAGCAGGTGTAGTGTATCTCTCTTGTTTGTTGAGAGATTTTATATTTGTATTTTCGACACTTTTGGCATGTTGACAATATCTCTTATGGGGGATCTATTCTAGTGCATTCCAGTGTTAGTTTGTCAGTGTTCGAGTAGTTGTTTTGACAACTCATACAAATTTGTAGCGTCACTCCACCCATTCAACAGTATGGGAGGGTGTGGTGTTGATCTTGCTTCCTTGGGTTTCATGTCATTGCCTTGTTACCTTGGATTTTCTTGGATCGTGACACTCTGGAGTTTGTATCCTTTCCTTGTTGCTTTAGTTTTTGTTCTTGGATCGTGGCACACTTATTTGCAGTGAGTTGATCAAATTATGTTTGGTGATTTTTACACTTTCGACATCACTCCATTGATACCTCCATGTATGGAGCTATTCAGTGAAGCCTTGTGTCGATTGTTTTTGAGTTCTATGATCGAGCCGTAGATTCGACCATAGTGCACACCAAACTTCTTCACATTGTACAAGTTTTTTTGAGTGAGCTTCTTGGGATACCTTGGAGCAGGTCTTTACTCTCTTTACTGGTTTTGGTTACCTTGTGGTGTCTTTTTTTCCCAGTTATTGTACATGAGTACCTCATCAAGCCTAGTTGTCGGGACTCATATTGTGGACATGCCACTTCTATTTTAGCCCCTAGCTTCACTTGAGGGGGTGTTAGAGTAGCTCATGTTCACCTATGTACTTTATTCACCTTTATTTTATTTGTCCTCACCCACTTATATGTGTGGATATTTCTTTTATCTTATTTAGATATTAGGAGATATTATCTAGTTGTTAGGTATAGTTCTTTCCTTGATCTATGGTATTGACTAGTTCTTTCCTTGATCTATGGTATTGACTAGATCTTTGATGTCTAGTTTTCTCTAAATCTATGGTCTTGACTAGTTCTTTGATGACTAGTTATTTCCTTGATTTATGGTTTGATCTACGACCTTGACTGGTTCTTAGATTGTTATTCCTTACCTATTTAAGCAAGGCCCATTCTCAATGTATTGCATTGAGTTCCATAATAATATATGATATTGTTACTCATTTGTTCAAACACTAGACACATCCATGATCTTTCCATAGGAGGATCATCTATAAGCATATAATGGCTAAAACTAGTTAAAAACTGAGTTACTCTTACTTACAGAACCCTTATCACTTCAATGTGATGATTTTAATTATTCCATAGGATTCCTCACAAAATTGTTTCACTCATGAAATAGTTCATTCATTTACCAAACTGGATTCACACTCACTTACCTTACTCGTTCTTCCTCTCCACTCACTAGCTCTTGCAACATTAAGTGATTATAGATTCATGCATATATCGAGGCTTTCCTATCATGTACCCCTTTTACAAAACTCAAAAAATTATTATATTCAATGAATAAAAGCATTCAAAGCTTAAAACTGCATATTGTCCTCCCTTTGAAAAACCGCCATTTCCTTATGCCAAGACCACCAAACAAACTTATGGTATTCACATATAATTTTAGGGTTCTCAAACAATTAAATAATTTTAAACCCACCTGAAAAATATTATTAAAATTATATCTTCCAAAATCAGGTCTTAACTCCTAAAAACACAAGAGATATACTCCTTTGAACATGATAGACATTTTGTCAAACAAGTAGTGTGCATCCTCAACCCACCTGATAAAACATGTCATATCTCATAAAATACACATCATAAAAAATAAATCTTAAAAAATCCATATGAAAAATTACCTAATTCCTTATGGTCCAAATTTCATCATGTTTTAAGGTAATTTGCAATAGTTATTAACTCTATCTGGAATTGATTTTGCACAGTCCAATTTTCACATTGTACTTTACAATGCATACAAGTTTGATGTCTTCAACTCAACACAAGGATATTTCACCATTGTTCACACAAAAAATAGAGTTCTCTCCTTATATAATATTCCATTTGAAAACCTCATGCAACATAAAAGGAAAACATTCAAACTCATTACAGTCCAGAACTATTTTGAACTCACAAACATGCATGCCAAAACTGAAACACCTATTCCTTTATCACTATATTTTTCCATACATAAATCATCTTCCATCCTCTGAATCATATCCTCTCTTTCTCTCTACAAGGATTGCTTTAAAAAACTCCTTTTTTCCTACTTAACTCAAGCTCTACACTTAATGCATGCACCAAATATTCTATTGTAACTCCTCTTACAACTAATCATGATTGACTTACAAACTATGACTCTTCAACTTCACATTACATAAAACTTGTAACTCCCCTCACACATTATGAAAAGCATCTTAATGATGCATCACACACATAAAATGACTCACATATACTAATATAACACCTAGAAGGCTATAACCACACTTAACAACATTTGAATCACCCTTACAAACATTTGAATGTTCAAACATCCCTTTTGGAGGGAAAACACATAGTTTGAATTTTCCACCACCTTATTCACTTGAAAGGCTTCATATGACCTACTAAGACCTCTAAATCTCTCTCATAGCCCAAATAGACTCCAAGAAGCATGAATTTCACTAATAGAGGTCACTTCATGGATGCTCCTACATCACAAAAATATGATATAGTCAAGGAATAAGTTGAGTTTATTTATGTGTAGTTTTTTCTTGTATCAAAATGTTTTTGCATAGTTTGTGCATGTATAAGATATATTTTTATTTTGGGCATATATAGTATGTGATAATAAGTGTTGAAATTACATATATCCATATCTCCATGTGGCATTACCATAGTGTCTTGGGAAGATACATGGTAATTTTCTCTATACTGAACCCTTTTTGAGATGGTGCAACCATTTTAAATTATGGTGTAGAACCAAAAATCTCAAGTGTGTGTAACATTATGAGAATATATTTATAAGATCTGTTTATAAAGGAAGACTTGTCTTGATACCATAAACCTACATATGGAAACTGAAGTCATTGGATTTCCACATGAAGAATTCTTGAAATATTTCATGTTATGTTTGCACAAAATCTCCTTTGATGGGGTAAAGGGAAGAATTTTTGAAGTAGTATCAAGATTATAAATGAATGCCAATGAATTTTGTCCAAAATTCAAATTGTGTCCATTGGGTTTATTTGCATTGCATTAAGTTTAGCTATGTATGGGTTCTTTGGGGCCTTATTTTTACACTTTCATGTTTATAATGCATTTAATTTATAATGGGTACCTGATGTCATAGGGATCAAATTGTAATTAATTCATTACATTTATATAACCACATAATTTAATTAGTAAGAAGGTTGAATGAAGGGGATTCAAATCCAAGAAGGGTTTTAGAGAGGCTTTAGTTTAATAGAATTCCATTTATGTAATTCATGTAAAATCCATAGAGAAATGAATTGTATACAATTATAATGAGTAATACAATAAGAAATATGTATAGGTCTAGGAAATGTCAACTTTGATATTTAGACATAGAGGTGACTATGGTGTTGAGTGTTTTTCTTTTAAAATTTTGTATCAATAAATAATTGACAATTAATCTTAAATTTGTAACATATTGGTGTTGATTAAAACATTGTTGTTTTTGTTGTTATAAATTATATTGATCTTGATATTCTACTATTGATCTTGTAGTGATACAAGGTCTAAGGTATCCTTTAATTAGAACTCCTAAGCATGATTACATCATTTTGGTATTAGATTGAGGCACAACATTAGGATTAGACATGTGTAGTTCTCCATATTTGTGAGGTGGGAAGAAAATAGTTGAAGAATGGTAAATACCTAATCCACACATTCTTTGAAGAAGGTTTTATGATAGATCAAAATTTGTGAAAAGAAGATTCCACATATAAGAGAAGGGCATGAAGGTACATTAGTAAAGAATGTTTCTATCATATTAGATAAAATCATGGTTTTTAGCACACAATACATATCAAATTGAATGTATTAGAATAAGGTCACAAAAAGAATTTATCACAAGAGATGATGTATGCATAATAATACATAAAGTAATTGCGGTTAGAATCAAAGAATCAATTTTGGTGCCAAATCACTTGGATGAGGGAGAAGAGAGACGGATGAAAACTATTAGTAGAGGACTTGGAATGGAAATCCCTTAATTTTTAAGGACATTAAACACCAAAGAGCTCATGAAATACTCGAAAAAGTGAAGAATAATTTAAATTTATTGGTTTTATAAGAGAAAAAAGTGACAATTACAAAAACTAAATCATAATTCATGATGCATTATGGTGGAAATAAGTTTAATTGGAGTGTAATATAAAGGGCACAAAAAAATTACTCGATGGGAGAAGATGGTTGTGAAATTGAAAGGAAATTTTTGTATTGGTGTTTACTAGTTAGATATATTAATAAGGCTGCAAAACTTGCAAAAAAATTTGAGTGTGAAATAATACATTGAGGAATTTTATAATGTCACAATTCATGTTGGTAATAATGAAATAGATTGAGAAAATATAATATGGAACATTAACAAAATGTGATGGGTGATCTAGGATGAGATTAGTAATGTGAATGTGAAAATAGTAGAAGAAACATATCATATGCTTAAAGATTAGAAAAATATAGCTTCTAGAAAAAAATTGTGAAGAACAAAGGAAAGCTTAGTGGTGATAGAGAACCAATGATGTAAGAACAAAAGGGGGAAGAAATCACAAGTAGTACACATGCACAAAAAAAAAAAAAATTCTTCTTCGAGTGGTAGAGGTTGTGGCATGTGATTTAAAGATATCTCTTTTCAATAAAGAGGTTAGACATTAATATTTTAAGTGTCTTTATATACAAAAATATTAGGAAAAAAGGATGTTAGTGAGAATGTTACACAAGCTAAAGAGGAATACAAATTCATATATCATTTCATCAATTATCTTAAGGAAGGAAAGTTATTACTCGTAATGAGAAAAATCTTGTAATTTATGTAAAGAAGAGAGTATTTTCTGCATAAAGGAAAAATATCTTCATAATGAGATATCAAACCAAAGGGAAAATTTTCATAATAGCAATTTTTTTTAAAAATATGAACAAATTTCCATCTACACATAAATGGCGTGGAAAATAGGAGAGGAAAATACCAAAATTTATTCCTTATAGAGTGACATGGTAGGTAGAAATAAAAACAAGCATTATGAGGGATCAATGTGTATGACACTCGAAGATGGATTATAGCCTTTTCTCTATTATTGGGGATAAAATACAAGGATACACACAAGATGTAGGTACCAAAGCTACTTAAGGAGTGTAAGGATCACAATTCTAAAGGATAGTAGTCCCCTAAGATCTATACTATATGTTCCTAAGGCCTATACCTAAAGTAAAGAGAAGTATTCTATAATATTCAAAATAAAGGTAGGTCAAAATATGGATAAATCAAAGGAGAATAACATATATAATACAAATTAATAAGCTAAAGAAAACATTCATCTACCCTAATCAGTAACAATGAATTATCAACTACCCACACAACAATAACAAAGAAACACAGAAAAATAAGGGTTAGAGATACTTACCCGTGATGTGACCAATAATGCAATGATCATTTCCAAATAAAATAACATTGAGAGAGAATCATTATAGGTAGAGAAGGGAAAGATCAATAAGACCCTCCAACCTAGCTTACTATGGTGACCCAAATGTAAAAGATAAAGCTCCAAAACCTCAAGTCTAACAACTAGATGTGCAAATGTTTAATGTGAAAGTAAAATGTGATGATTTAATTAATTTATTGATGATAAAATGAAAAGAGAGAATGTATGTATATATACCTTGTGCATTAGAATGTGGTTGGCATTAGCCATAGGTAAAATAAATCCTGACACGATTGACCATGGTTGATCATGTTGGCTTTGGGGAGAAACTTAAGGTCAACGGTATAAAACAATGAGGAATGGAGGAAAAATAAACAATGGAAGAATGATGAAGTTACAAGATGATAAAAAGTGGTGGCAAGTCAAGAAATGAGGGTAAAAATGTGAACTTAATTATAGAAAATGTGAACAAGAGAGGAACGTGGTGAGGATAGGGTAGCTATGGTATAAAGGACAACATTGAAACATCTCTCCAAATGTTGTGGTCTAGCCCATAACAAAGTATAATCACTCCCAATCCGAGTAGACCCCTTGAGTCACCTACTTAGGAGGATTATGCGGTAGTACCCCCTATATAAGAGAAAATGTTAGCAAGTGTACAAAATGAGGTGTATACATAAAATCCAACAAAATATTTTCACATGTCATAATAGTGACACATGATATGGTCTTCTAAAAATGATCGATGTAATGCCTTAAATAAAATGTAGATGTTATAAATGAATTAATAATGTAAGTGTAAGAAATAAATAATGAACTCCACCAAATGAAATATACCTATCTCATACTTACCTTTTGGTATTGCTCAACTTGCCTTTGAAAGGTGTAATGGTTGAGTGTAAGCTTGAAGAAGCAAGATTGAAAAGAAACACTAGAAGATAATTAGAAAAATAAGAAATAAATCACCTAGCTAGGAGGCCATGGGATAGATTGTTAGAATAAAAAAGAGGCTAGATGAATGAGGATTGTTGGCAAAATTTTCTAGATCTATATTTAATATGTCAAAATGATTGTCTCATTGTCACATTCATGGTGAAATTTACATAATAGTTTTAGAATTATTGAAAATTAGAGAAAAAGTGTGTTGAAATTAGGATTAGAAAATTCTATAAATATCAAAAAGATCATTGCATTTGTCACTTTGTTAATTGAGATTGAGAGATTCTAAGTTCTAGACTTATCCAATTTGAGTAATTTTTGTGATGATGGAAAGAGTGTGAGGAGGAAATCGAGGTGGATGAGGCATACCATGCAACGATGTGAATTATGAGGTAATTTTCATGTTTAATTTAGGATAGGGTGGTTAGGAGAAAATTAGAAAAATATGTGTGCAGGTAAAATTTAGCTAGCAAAATTTTCCTCAAAGACAATTAAAATGTAGATTGGGTGGTGTTTAGGTGGGATTCCGGGAGCATTTAAATTTTTGTAATCAATAGTGTTAGTAAGTGAATTAAATGGTAGAAATGGTCATGCACCCCTAAATTACATGGGATAGACCATGGTATAGAATCAAAATCGCAAGGTGGTTGATGGCATTGGGACTTAATACTATGGCCAATTGTGTATGTGCATAGATGATTGGTGTCACAATGAGGGTGATATTTTACTATTGGGGCTGATTGTGCTAGATAGCTATCAGAGACACCCTAAAAATACATTCATATTTCTAGCTTGTTTCTATCCAATTAGAATTAATTAAATTAATTTTATCTTACTATAATACACCCTTTTAGAATTAATTAAATTATTTTATTGCTTAAGTCATATTCCTACCTTCTAGAATTAATTAATTTAATTATATTATGCTCTTGGAATTAATTAAATTAATTCCTACACCCCTTAGCTAATATAATTAAACATTTATTTATTTAAATGATTAATTATCTCCTCACAATTAATAACTAATTAAATTAGTTATTTAATTAATCATATTCTCTAGTCAACTCCACTTGGACTCCACTTCTAGAATCCTAGAAAGGTGGGGGCAATTAAGTTGCATGTATAACCACCTTCCCGTATAACTTCTACTAATCCAAATGTCCATTACCCCTTCAAATATGCAATTCCACAGACCAAGTCTACTTGTTATTCTAGGTAATTACAATTATTAACCTGAAGCTTAGTCAAAATTTGATCCACTTTTCATGGCCTCACCCTCAGCTATAAAAGTAAGCCATTTCCTTTGCAAACTCATCCTTGGAATCTTATGCAAATTATAGCCAACTTCTACCAAATTTTCCTCCCACATCCTTGTGTATCCAAGCTCGTAGCATTGCATTCATCTTTTGGAGAATTGATCAAGAACACCCACAATTCAAACATCTTAAGATTTTACAAGCCCAAGTGCTTCACAAATCTTCTTGAGGTTTACAAGAAAATTACAAGAGAGGTATTGTTGTGTTTATTTCATTTATCTTTATTTTTTGGTAGTTTTTCATTACTTACATTCTGGCATGCTCGGTGGGACTCCCACATTCCATTTCACACTTTTAGTTTATATTTTTGTAATCTAACATTGTTTGTGTGTTCTTTGTATTCTTTTAATCTTGTTGTCCAAATTTTAGGTTATCACGTTTAAAATTTTCTAGAAGTCCTTGTGCTAGCATTTATGATATATGTGCTAGTGTACATGTGTATGCACTAGCATTCACCTGAACGCATTTCCATTCCAAAGTCTACATTTACATTCACCTATACATGTTTCCATTCCAATGTTTATGTTTTTATTCATTTGTACACGTTTTCATTCACCTATATGCACTAGCATCAACATCTCTGCACTATCATCCTCTTGCCATGTGCCAATGTTATTTTATATTTTCTTATGTTCAACATTTGTGTTTGTAGGTCTCTATGTAATATGAACATGTTTAATTACACATGATATCATTCTCAAGTAACACTAGCACACTCAAAGTGTATGCGCTAGCATACCATTTTTGTTTTTCTTTAATTATCTACTTTTTATAACATTTTGTTTGATCCTAACTTATATTTTATGATACTTTCTTATTTTGATTATGCAGATCTATTGTTTTTAATTATTTTAAGTTTTTTTAAAGGAATTAACTTTTTATTTTCTTAATCAAAGTAAGCTCATGTGTATGCTCTTTCCTCACACTTTTTAAGTGATCTTGGAAATTAGAAACATGGGCTTGCTTCTTGTGTCTTTTCCTTTCCACCTACCTCGAAAAATTGTTAATCCTTATTTGTAGGACCATCTCTAAAGGAGGTTATTCTAAAACCGATCAAACTACTAATTGCAAGTTGGCTTGTTCATATGCCAAACAAACCCTATATCACCTTTCTTAATTTTTTATAAAATTAACTTTATTAAAAAATTTAGAGTTGGGATTATTCCTTGGGAAATACTTGACCGAGGTCAAAAACTCATTTGAGTAGTACCAAATGAACCCCAAAGTAGTTAGTGCCTTGAGTGTACTAGTGACAAAATGGGAGCCTCCACCCACTTGACTATTACACCTATTATGATATTAAAGTCATGGATATCCATAGTGGTGACCCTAGTGTGATTTATTTAAGTAAGATATTTACTCATTATATCAAAAGGGGTAAATTGAAGCGAAAAACTAACAATAGCACCATGCTCATTTGGATATCTTGCTAACACCTAGAGAGAGAACTTATTATAGGAACCCACACCTTTTCCAAGCCAATCTAAGGTAGAGGTCCAAACATCTATAAACAAAAAAATTATTTTCACTTTTCTTTTCTTTCTTTTCGTATTAGTGAGTTGTGTTCCACACTCATATCATACATTCTCATTTTCATCTCTTTTTCCATTCTCCAAATACTCCTTATTTGGATTCACTTTCATATATTTTTAATCTTTTCCAAATACTGCTTATTTGGATTCATTTTCATATATTTTCTACTTTCCCAAATACTCCTTATTTGGGCTCATTTTTCAACTCTTTTCAAATCTCAATTTTTCCTTATTTGTGCCCATTCTCATCTCTCCTCTTATCTTCCATTTTCTTCATTTGAAATCATTCATTATCTCTCTTTTTCACTTTTTAAAATCTCTTTTTGATCCTTTGTCTCTTTTCCATCCTTTCCAAATTTTCCTTTATTTGGAATTGTTCTTTCATTTATGTCACACTTTCCAAATATCTCTTATTTGGATCTATCATCATATTTTCTTCACGATCTCCAAATATTCTTTATTTGGGTCCTTTCTTTCATCTCTTCTCAAAATCCATATATCCCTTATTTGTATTTTTCGTCATTTTATTTCATCCCTTTCCAAATATCCTTTATTTGGACCTTTCTTTCACCTCTTTTATTTGATCCCGCATCCTTTCTTTGGAATTTTCATTCTCTCTTTTTGAATCTTCCATTCACCTCTTATTTCTTTTTGAAATCATCAAATTCCTCTTATCTCATTTTAGTATTAAATATTTGGATCACATTTTCCAAAGTTTAAGCTTTCTCTTTCCCTTTGACATCAAGTCTTGAGTTGTGGATATCCACGTCCTCACTCGAGCATTTTCATCTCGGACTTATGTCTTGACATCATTGTATCCATGTTATCACGATCAAATCTTTCTCATATTATATTCCATTAATATTTTATTTTTATTTTTATTTTTACATCTCCTCTTCCATTATAGCATTCAATTTTCTAAAGGATGAGTACATTTCATCTTTTCATTTCCTCTTCCATTCTAACATTCACTTTTCTAAAGGTTGAGTACATTTCATCTTTTCATCTCCTCTTCCATTCTAACATTCGGTTGAGTACATTCAAATATTTTCATCCTCTCCTCCATTCTATAACTTCCTCCTTTTATTAGAGGTCAATCACTTTCAAAATTACTCACCAAATCCTCCTCCATTATAGCTTCACTTTGTTAGGGGATGAGAACATTCAAAAAAATCGGATCCCTCTTCTACCTTAGCATGCACTTTGATAAGGGTTGAGTTTATCTTCACTGTCATTTTCACTCACTTATATCTTATCATTCACATTATTAAGGGTCATGTTGGTCAAATCTTCCAAACACCTCTTCCATCTTACTATTCAATTTGCTAAGGGTCAGTTATCCTCAAACTTAATCACTAAACTCTCTTCCAATTTAAAATTCACTTTTATAAGGGTTGAGTGATCTATCAAATTTCTATTTGATCCCCCCCTCTTTTAAAAATGGTGGGAATAGACACAAAGACTATATTCCCTTTTTGAAGTGGAGACAAAAATACTTTTCACAAATCTGATGATGAAAACATGAGAAACATTTTGAAGAACAAGAAAATGATGTTTCTCCCGAAGCACAAGCGAAGTTGAAAACACTTTATGATAGAATAAAGACCAAATTTTGATTCATCTCCTCAATATGGGTGCAAAATTACCTTTTGAATTTGATGAGGATGTTTTGAGAACATTACTTAGTAAAACTAAGCCAAAAAGGATATACCATCCACATAAAATAACAATGATGAATCCGAACCAAGTAAAATGAATGCCAGGACAAAGGAAAATCTAGTGCTTCACCCTTGATCCCAATCAAGCCTTAATTGATCAAATCAATCTAGCGGGAAGAATGACAGCTCTCCTATCTTCTAAAGTCATTACTTAGCATAATGATAAAGATTCATCAAATAATAATGACGATCCATCTAAAACCTATTTTGCACCAAATAAAGAAAACAACAATATGAAGAATGATAATTCTCATTTCATCCCAAAAAATAAATCACCATTTTCTCACGAATGGAAAATGATGAAAGACATGATTTCGAGTATGCAACACCAATGTAAACAATTCAAATTTGATGAATTGTGTCCTTACCCCTTCGATAAGGATATCTTATGTATACCCTTTCCAAAATATTTTGAGATGCCCAAATTTGATAAATATAAGGAAAGAATGACCCATGAAAGCACATTAAGGATTTTTTCATGGCATGCCAAGAAGTGGCATATAATGATATATTCTTATTGTGTCTCTTCCCATGAAGTCTAGGAGGAAAAGCCTTGGATTAGTTCCTACACCTTCCCAAGGGTTCAATAACCACTTTTGCAAACCTCTTAGAGAAGTTTGTTAAACACTTTTCCTTCAATCTAGACTCTGAGATCACCATGATGGATTTTTGTAATGCTAAGCAACACTCAAATGAAAGCTTCACACAATTCCTACAATGATGGAATGGAATTGAAAGTTAATTCCCATGCTCTATCCTAGAAAAAAAACTAGTGAGCATATTTTTTCCACACCTTACCAACAAATTATCCTTTCATATACAAATACACCGCCTCAATAGATTTGAGGAAGTCATTAAAAAATGAAGTATGGCATCACGGGTGGTGCAAAGTGTTTTCAATCATCAAATAAAGTGGGGATAAAGTTGAAAGGGTCCAAGGAAGAGGAAAAATAGAAATTTCATGGTGAATGCCATGGGACAAAGAAAAAAATCCATGAAAGGTCTTATAGTTGCATCGGAATCCAAACCAAAGATCCAACCACCCCAACCATAAGAATTTAATGAAGTATGACATCATTCTATGCATATCGATGGAATTGCAATAGACTCAAGGGGTCATGATGTGGTTGTTGGCATTTATTTGGGGTCGACCATGCATGTACTACAAACAAACTCTGTAAAATAAATCATGGTGCCCATACTCATTTAATACATTTTCTAGGGGAAGGATTCCATCTCGGTAGTCCTTATCCTCTCTCATCCTTCTCTTTATTCATTCCATGAATTGTATAAAATGCAAGTGCTTATACACTTTTGTAAGGGTTCTTCTCCATTTTCCTTCCTTAGAAATTTTTGAGCTCTTCCCCGTAAAGCTCAAAACCTTATATTGCTAACATATGTAACTCCTAAATGTTGATTTCCCTACCTCGGATTTGTATGTAAATTATTCAAGGTTGATTAATATAAGTGCGGTTTAGCTCATTCCTCAAATACATTATGTTTAATGTTAATATTTTTCCCTCTTGAATATTTCATGTTCTTTTTTATTTGTTTTCTTATGAACTACATGCATTTTTCAGGATCCCAACCTTGCCGCTTTGCATTTATGTCATTTGGATTTGGGAAAGTTCTACCTTATTTTTGTGTTATCACCACCCTTTAGCTTAGTTCTCTTATTCCTTGCATATATCTTCTTAGTCCCTTGGAAATTATTAGAGTAGGATTATCTTGGGAGTAGTTTTGGCATTAGAAGTAGGTTATGCTATGTGGGTTTTCCAAATCACGTAACAATGAAGATGAACTTCTCTAAAGGTCTATTTCAAGCTACAACTCCCACACTTGGAGATAGTCCAATGTTTCCTCAAAATTTTGGATCTTCATGATTTAGAGTAGGGTAAAATTTTGAGCTCCAACATCAACCATTCATTTTTAGGGGTTCAAATTTTCATCCTTAATTTGATCATGATTATTAACATATTTGATGACCATTAGGAATCATTGTAGACTTGGAGATGTTGAATATTTTATTAAATGGAAATCTAGAGACTAGATCGAAGAACTTCATACTCGGTAATGTTATTTGTGTAGGGAAGCTAAGATAGAAGGCCTTAGGGATAAAGTCTCCTTGTCGTGTGATAAAAAGGATTCATGACCCCGAGCTATGATGAATGAAGGATCAATTAAAATAAAGCTTCCTATAGCATGTGGTTCTTTGATATCTAGGATTGAATCTTATTGGAAACTAATAAGTAATGGCTGATTGTCTCGAATGTGAACCTTTACTTATTTTCAAGAACTTTCCTTTGATATCCTTCTAATTATTTTATTCTACATCAAATTCACTTAGTTTTTGTTGATGAAATAATTTATCGCTAGGAAAAATTAGTTGATTTTCACCAACACTCGAGACTAGGTCCCTATGCTTGAATCGACGTTAGCTCCATTTATTGAATACACTATTATATCAACTTGGGGTGGTATTTTGATCGAGGATCACACAAGGGTACTTCCCTGCACACTGTGAAAAGTGCTTGTAGAAACTACAAGGGAGGAAAAATATTAAAAGAAAGGTGTGAAGAGAATAGAAAAGAGTGGTTTTACACAATAAATAGTATAATGGAGTTTATTGTTTCAAAACCAGAACATTACCCATGAATTAAATGAGAAGACACCATGAGAATCAATAAGGAACAAAATACACAAATCATAAAGTCTTAATACATAACATTCAACAAGTACATTGCTCATGGAGTATAGTTGAGATGGAGAGGAAACATAAGCAAAAGAAATAGAGGAAATTTGATCCCTTGTTTTTATAGAGAGAGTGGGAGCTAGTAAACAAGATTAACCATCCTTTCAAATGAGGAATCTTTCCCCATTTATAGCTTTACAATCCATCTTAGGGTTCATTTTAGGGGCGACTATTTGTGAATAGGTGAATATTAGGATTTTGAATTTTGAAACTGGTGAACTTTTTACTACCATGCGATAACGCGTTTGCCAAAAAATTTTAAGGGTCATAAATAAATTTGACCATCATTTCACTTTAGTGTTTCCACTAAGGGCTAACCAATGTTAGTATATTCGCCTTCATGTTATAATATACCATTATATATAGGATTAATTCGCCATAATATAGTAATACAATAAATTTCAAAAATCATTAATTTTGAGATCTACGGTTGAGCCGAAGGTAAAAGAGAATAATCCTATGAAAAATCCAAAAATTTAAGGAAAAAATATGAAGGAATAAGCAAAAGAGGTAAGTGAAAAAGTTTGAACTATTATCCCGCCAAGGGTTTTTTACAAAGTTATTACCGAGATAGAAATCTAAATAAATAATGTCATCCTAACGTGAATAGGTAGTGTTAGAAGACAACAAAAATGTGTTACAGAGGACAATAGCTTAAACTTGTCATTGTTAGATTTAGCAGGGAAATATAATCCACAAATCATAGATCCACCATTAAAGCCGAAGACTATAGATTATGATATGCAATCAATTAAGACAAAGACATAACTTGAAATAGATAGTGAATAATAGAGCTAAATGAGCAAAGATTGAAAGAAAATAAAAACAAGAATAGAGACAAATAACGCCAGATTTAAGTGGAGAAACCCGAAGGAAAAAACTCCACTGAACAACATTGTTTTTATTAAGAATTTACACAAGTTTTTACCTGACACTTCCACTTCGCTCCTAGGTATTTCACAATGACTATAGGATTTTATCTCTTGATCATTTGATAAAATAAATCATCTAGCTCTATTTACAGATTTAATCTCAATATTTAATAATGGGAACTATACAAACATATACGTTGTTACTTGCCAATCCCAGAGGGATCACTACTTAATAGTCAATCCTGAGATGGATCACCCAAATCAATATGGGTGGGTGAATCAATCAAGTTGCTTCACTCTTAAATGTGAAAGACCTTCACAATAAATTTTGATTGAAAACTTTAATATAATATTGGGGCATACTACAGTGGTAGATCCCACTTGACATTATCACCCCAACACTCCCCCTTAATGTTAAGTGGGAAGAAAAAATAGACATGCCAATTTTACCTGATCCAGGCTAGCATGCAAACAAGGGAAATCCGTAGATCTTCCCATACAGAAATTCTTAAGACTAGTGATTTACATATGAAGAATTACATCAAATTATGGAGCATTTTATAAACTAAGGCATACCCATAACTAAAGCTTTCTGGAATTTACAAGTAACTTCATATAGAGTGACACATTTACTTATTACAAAGTGGAGGAAGTATTGAAGTTTACAATAAACTTCCTTATGCATATGCTCATGAGATTTATAGTTCACATACGATGTTACAACCATGTGTAACCAATCCCTAAAGGATAACTTTGTTACATAAAAATCGGGTGGTCATGATCCACTCTTAAAATCTTACCTGGGTCTTTTATAATAAGCCATAAAGAGTTGGCATTTTCATACACACTCCCCCTCAAGGGAAACTTTGATAGGCTCAACAAGGCACAAAACTTACAAGACTTCATAGCATGTAATGGCTTAGTGAAGATATCTACAACATAATCTCTGATGTTTGAACTAGATTCTTTATCAAGAGCAATCTGCCTTCACATAGAGGAGGAATACTTCCTTTAGCTCCTATGTGTATCACTACCAATAGCCTCTTTAGCCACATGGCTCTTTTGCTACTCCAAGTGATGACACCTACATCAAAACTTGAACATAAATCTAGTTGTATATCCAACACAACATCAACATGGTTAGAGTCATGATAGACAACATAATAGGCATAACAACTATCATAATAATATGCTTAACAACTAACCATGTTACATTACAAATATGTTGAAAAAACAAATTCAATATATTTTTCTACTAAAATATTTATTAGATGCAATCAATATTGACATCTCCAACACAAACACAAAGGCATCCCCAAATGTTATTTGATATGCATTTAATGATATTTTAGTAATCACAAATTTTTTTATAACCAAACATATATATCTTATTCAAATCCTTTTAAACAAAGATAATACTTGATATATAACTAAGTTGATTAGATGATCAAATCATTCAGAGTAATCACAATATTCATAGAAGAAAATGACTATGTAAGCAAAATTTAAGCTTATACATGTCATATATGATTAGATTTTTATGCCAAGAAACATGATTTAACATTCAAAAATATTGTTTTGAAAAAGATTCATTATCAACAAGAAAATAGTTAGATAAACCATGCTCATGAAAGCACCCGACACAAAATCCTATTCGAGTCAAGGAATGAAATATCTCCCTATCAATGTCTATACTCATTATATCCAAAAACAACTAAAAAGCAAACTTGCAGAACAATTTCAGTTTTAGTATACTCGTAAGAGGCTTGAAAGGAAAATTTATATTAAAACAAAATCCTTAAGAATATGTACATATTCTTTGTAACCTCTAGGTATAACTTTCATGATGTATAAATACACTTGATGCATTACAAAATATGATATCAATTTCTATTCTTCCTATGTGATAATCCTTTCTTTCTTTGTGACAAGAAATTTGTTCATGGTTAGACATGGTTCAGGATTTCTTAATTACTCTTTATAAGGGTTCATGATGTCTGATTATTATCATGCAACTACAAAAAAAATCATCATGAATCAACATAAGTTACATGTATTGAGATAGGGTAGCTTGTCTCCCTATGGGAATTTTTCTATATAGTCACAAGATCCCATAGCTTTCTAGCATAAAACATGATTTTAAATGGACTTTCCAAATGCTATAATTAATTCCATTCAACAACTGAGACTTATCCATAAAAAAACTAGCATAAGAAGCCATTTTTATGCTTAGACAACAAATGGAGGTACACACTATTTAAAAAACAACTCGATAAGGCAAGCAAAGGCAATAAACAAGCTACAAATCTTTTAATTTGTTATATGACAACAAATAACCCAAATTTGATCAAAAATAGCTTGAATTGGTCAAGTTCTGGATCAATTTAATAGGGCTAGGTCATGTTTTAGCTACAGACCATTTTAATAGGAAAATTAGCTAATTAATTAATTAATTAGTTAATTATGAGCTTAAAAACATAACACAGTTCGTCAAATTTCCAAAGATAACTAGATTTGGTCTAAAAATAGCTTAAATTGGTCAATTTAAGATCAAATTGACATAACAGAGTCAAGGTCGAGTTACGAGCTCAACGAGTTCTTTTGCAACTCATCTTGGTGATCTACATGAGCTCAAAATGAGCTACTTTAATAAATAAAGACAAGTTAAAAAATAGCCAAGGCGGGGGGCGACACGTGGCACAGATCAACAATACCAAGAGAGGCACGTGTCAAATTTAAATTAGATCCTCACGATGGATGCAATGCTTTAAAAAATTAAAGTCAAAGTCCTTTTGAGTCCACAACTAGAGTTGTAAAACTGCGACAATAGACAAATAAAAATGCATCAATACGCAAAGATTTTAAAGTAAAGCGATATATGTGTCACTTTTTAATTAGCTCACATTTTGTAATGTAACTAATAAGCCAGAAGATAATTAATTAAAAGACAAAATTGTATACACATGTCTTTAATTAATTGGATCACATTTCACACTCTACACAATGCGAAAGCAAAGTCTAAGTCAAACAAGCCACTTGTCAAAAAATTAATGGCTTTGACACTTGAAAAGGATGACATAATTTAAATACGTGTCAAAAGTAATTAGTTCGCACTTCAAAAGTCCGACAAGTGCGAGAAGCGGAATAAGTGTCATTTTTAAATTAGATTAGACTTTGTAGTTCACAAACTTAAAAAAAAACCGTGGATGCCTATTTTTCTTCATTCTCACGCTTTGTTACTAAAATTAAAGCTTCATTGTCCTTTCAAGTCAAAAAGCATCAAGATCAATCTTGCACATGCACAATCACCAACTTTGATACCATGTTAGTGTTAGCGTAAATCTACAACACCCCAAAATGACCTTCAGATCTACAGTCCAGAATTGGGTCATTTAGTGTGATTACACAACATTGATTTTTCTCCAAGGTGTGGGACCTTGCAAGGTGAGAAAACTCTCCAGATTGAAGCTAGTTCTTACTCCTCTGTTTAGGTGTATGCATGAATTTGCAGAGGTTCAATACTAATTCCTACTCTAAATTCCAAGGAGATAGAGTTGAAGATGCAAGAAAGGGGAAACAAAACTAAGCTAAAACGGTGATACACCAAAGGAGTGATGAACTTATATTTTGTAAATAAACACATATCATAAGAATGTAGCATAGAACATGCATAGATTGCTAGAATATAATGAAAGATCATAAGACAATGATAAACACATGAGAGGATTGGAAAATCAATCACAGAACATACATTATCATTCCCAAGTTTAATACAATGCATTACAATGGCAAGGAGGCAAAATATGTGTTGCAGCTTTGTATGAGAGGTCTGAACTCTACAAATCTACCTGCTAAGGAAGAAAAGAGAGCTTGCAAGAGAAAAATGTCCAACATTACAATAGATTACATCCTTTGCATTTATAGCTAAAGAAAAGAGAGGGAAAATAGAGGAGGAAGAAATATGATCCTTTTTCTCAACCACCTACCATTAACCCTTTCAAATCGGCTTGCAATCCATCAAATCGAGCTCCTCTGCTTCTGTTTTGTGTGTTGGAGAGAAAAAATGATGAATTTGGTGAAACACAACTCTCAAAGCAATCTGATCTCACATTTATGTGTGAGAAGATATTTTAGGGTTTTCCTCCATCAAAATGAGCTGATTCTTCATCCTTGGCATGTGGGAGAAAGCAATCATGGCGGTTTTGAGCAAAAACAACTCATTTGAAGCAATCTGGTTTGCATTAAAGGCATGAAAGATGTTTTTAGAATTTTCTCCATCAAACCTACAAAAAAAAATGATGTTTTTATTCCTCCAATGCATAGAGGGGCTCGAGACCTTTCCAAAAAGTCTGATTTTGTTCAAATCTGATCTCTGGATCGAAAGATATGGCGCTTTGAAGATTTAGGGAAAAAAGGGGCAAAAATTTTGGGCACAAATTTTGAGGCACAAATTAGGGCACACTTGGTGGCAAAATCAGATTTTGAAAATGGGTCCACGGGTCAAAATTTACTTTTTACACTTTTGGAAAATTTTCCAAAAATCCCCACACCTCCGCCGCTCCGAGACACGTGGCACCTCTTGGTTCGCCGATGGAATCACGGCTCAAACTTTGCTTTTTCCTTTTGATTTTTCATTGGGAAAATTTCCCAAAATTTCCCCACACTCTGCTCTCCTGGTGACACGTGGCATCACCTGGTTCATTGATGGGATCGTGGGCTCATTTCTTGCCTTTTGCCCCTTTCTTAGATTTTGGAAAATTTTCCCAAACACTTCCACCTCCGCCATTCCGCCATGACATGTGGCAGCTTCAAAATGGTCCATGGGCCTTGACCATTTTTCTCCATTTTCTTCCTTGCGGGTTTACGGACCAATTTTTGATTTTTAGCCTTTCGCTCCAAAAGGGCTAAGTGCCCAAATTTCTCCCCCTCCACCAACGCACTTCCTTCCCCTCTCGCGGGCTTCATGGGCCAAAATTTTCCTTTGTGCCTCCACCAACCCTCTTGGCAAAATTTTTCCAACTTACCTCTCCGCCCGACCTCCACTGGCACTTTCTCATTGGTCGCGGGCCTGTCTAGGAAAATTTCCCCAAAAAACTCCGTTGAGCCATAACTCAAAACTACAAGGAGTTAGGAGGAAAATTTTACCTTTCTGGAAAGGTGAAAAATTCTCTATCTTGATGAAGCAATTTCTAGAATCCTTTGAGTGCTTGAAATGTGTGAAAATTGAAGTTGAAGCACAAGGAAGGAAAAAATGAAGGCAAGTTAGCCAAAATAAGCAGGGGCTCATTTTGGATAACAATTTTGGCGACTCAGAGGGGTCATTTGCCTGCTAGATGAATGATCAGTGGCCTTTGAAGCATCCATTGGGCATGGAGTCAAGCCTTGATAAATTGATTCTGATCTGAACTATGAAAATATGACCTCTGAGCCACTTGGAAACCCACTGAACTTGGAGTTGATCTTCACCAAAATGCCACTAAAATGGATTGTGCAAGAGCAATACAACAACACCAAAAACTATGTACAAAATTGGAAATCATACATACCCCAAGTGGGATATGCAGAGTGTGCAAAAGCACTTCTTCTACTGAAAGCAAACCTACCTACTCTACTCTAACTAGAAGCAAAGGTAAGCTAAACAAACCTTGCAACTGGTTGTGCAAAATAGCTTCCTTTCTTCAAAATTGGCAGCCATGCAAATGATTTGGAGCTGAGTATGGCTGCTTGGATGAGTGGAAAATCAACAAGAAGTTGGTCTTCTACCCAAATTAGCAAGGTGTCAGCTGAAAGCAAATTGAATACCTCTTTTAGTTGCTCTACATTTGGATTGAAGAGGTATTAGCTAATCCTTGGTACTTTGTAGCTCATCCTCATGCTTAGAAGCAAGCATGACTAGTTTTGACTTCTCCTTTGGCTCCAATGAAGCCAAATACCTGATTGGGCAAGGTCTGATCCATTTGATATGCCCATTGCTCTAATTTTCAACTCCAAAAATGGAGTCCTCTTGTAGACCTTCTTGGATGGATGATGTGGAAGAGGTGATGGAATCCTCATGTTCTTTTCCTTCCTTCATGGTAGTATGGAACTCTTCTATAATATGCAGCTCATCATTATTGATTACAACATCCAATGAAGTTACTTTTGCATTATTGTAACTTTGCAATACATTGTTGGTTCTGGAGTTCCTCCATTGTAGCTTTTGGAAGATCAAATTCTTCCAACTTTGATTCAAGAGGCATGTTGCAAACTACAGGCTGTTGTCCTTGAATCCTCTTCTCCATGGCAGCAAGTTCTTGTTGTTGGAGAACGAATGGTGAAGAAGAAAATGTTGTAATTTCAGCTGCTCTTCATCCAAACATTCTTCTAAGTCTGATGGAAAATCAAACTCTTCAATGTCCTACTGCAGCAAGGTCTCTCCCTTTTGTATGGTGACCTTCAAATCTGCATTTTTTTCACCATGTGGAGCTTCATATTCAAACATGAAGCTTGTCAACTCGAACTCATCCCAAAAATCAGATTTTTGGAGAGATGAAGTGGGAGAGAAACATGAGGTTTCTTGTGCAACCTACTCATGATTCAGTGCCTCTGAATTTGTTTTGGTCACCTCCATAATGGATTCATCAATCAAATCAGGCCCTTCAAATGAAAGCAAAAAATCTTCAATAATGCTTCCTTCATCTAGTTCCAATTCTGATTTGATTTCTTCCAGTTGCTCCTCTTCAATGGGACTTGGAGCTGATTGTTCTTCCTCCTCCATAGCTGGAATGTGCTCCTCTTCTTTTGGATTTGGAGCAGCTTCTCCTTCCTCTCTTCTTGAAGACCATCTTGCTCTTGATTAAACTCTTCCTCTTGCATGAAGTTTGTCAAATCAAACTCTTCAATCTGCTGCTCTAGAGGACAAGTTGGGACTGCAAGATCTTCTTCTTCCATGGCTGATTGTGCAACTTGAATTGGATCAGCATTTCCTTCAAGTAAAGTGCCAACATGGACACTACATTATGAGCAAATTGATGACTGATCTTCTTCCTTTTCTTGTTCTTCTACTCCTCTAAACAAAATCAGTCCTAACCACCACTTGTTCTTCAACCTTTACCTCCTCTGTAGGCTTCACCAAAGAAAGGAATTTTCTCAATCCCATATCTAAGAGCCAAGCTTACTAAGCTCTTAATCATTCCTTCTTTACTTGGTTCTTCCTCTTGTTGTCCTTCATGACTGATTTTTGCAATTTCTTCTTCCCCACATGGAATTGGGAAGGCAAGAGGAGAAACAGATTGGAGTTCAACCAATTTTGCATTTGTTTGTGGTGGTGGAGGAGGTAGAACTTCTTGTTTTTTTGGAGGGAATGGCTGTTTGGAAGGGAAAAGGACAGAAGAATTGAGATGAGGTGGAAGACTAGGGGATGGAGAAATGAAATCAACACTTGGGGCAACATGGGCTGGATTTGGAATTTGGCATTCAAAATGAGATGGTGTTGCTTGAGGAATGGAAGGAGAAAAACCAGATGATGGTGTAGAACTTACCCATTGACAAGGTTTCTCAACACCAAATTTATAGGCCTCTATCTCCATTGTCCATTGTGTAAGTTGGGGCAGCATCTCCACCATGAAGTCCAAGCTTCTCCTGAGGGCTTAAGTGTCTTGGAAAAGGGCCTCCCCATGGACAGGTGCTCTAAAACCAATCTGAAATGCCTTCATTTGTGCTTGAGCCCTTGATTGCACCATGCCAATCTCCATTTTTTGGATCTTCTCCAACAAACCAACATCTTGCATTTGACTCATTATCATTGCATGCGTACCCTTGCTCTTGATATGTTTCATAACCAAACTGATTTTGGCCTTGCTCATATGGATATGCATACTGATTTTGAATTTGATCAAAATGCTGATTTGAAGGAGTTGTAAAACATGTTGGAGGTGGAATATACTGTTGTTGTAAATGTGAATTCCATGATGGAAATGAAGTCATGATTGCACAACTTCATGGAATGAAAGAAGATGGAAGAGATGGAAAGAAGAATGGATGAAAAATGAATGAAAATGAATGGAAAGAGGGTCTACAACTTCTGAGATGGGTTGTTTACCAGATGGAGTCACCAGATGTGTTTGCAATTGCCTCCAAAGGATAAAATCTTCACAGGAACACACCAACCTATCAAAAATAAAGTGGAAGACCTCTAAGGTCCCACCGTGTGCCAAAATTGTTAGTGCAAATCTATAGCACCCCAAAATGACCTTCAATCTGCAGTCCAGGAATGGGTCATTTAGTGTGATTGCACAACATTGAGTTTTTCTCCAAGGTGTGGGACCTTACAAGGTGAGAAAAATTTCTAAATTGAAGCTGGTTCTTACTCCTCTGTTTAGGTGTATGCATGAATTTGCAGAGGTTCAATACTAATTCCTACTCTAAATTCCAAGGAGACAGAGTTTGAAGATGCAAGAAAGGGGAAACAAAACTAAGCTAAAACGGTGATACACCAAAGGAGTGATGAACTTCTATTTTTCAAATAAACACATATCATAAGAATGTAGCACAGAACATGCACAAATTGCTAGAATATAATGAAAGATCAGAAGACAATGATAAACACATGAGAGGATTGGAAAATCAATCACATAACATACATTATCATTCCCAAGTTTAATATAATGCATTACAATGGAAAGGAGGCAAAATATGTGTTGTAACCAGTATGAGAGGTCTGGAACTCTACAAATCTACCTACTAAGGAAGAAAAGAGAGCTTGCAAGAGAAAAATGTCCAACATTACAATAGATTACATCCTTTGCATTTATAGCTGAAGAAAAGAGAGGAAAAAAGAGGAGGAAGAAAATCTGATCCTTTTTCTCAACCACCCACCATTAACCCTTTCAAATCGGCCTGCAATCCATCAAATCGAGCTCCTCTGCTTTTTTTTTGCATGTTGGAGAGAAAAAATGATGAATTTGGTGAAACATAGCTCTCAAAGCAATCTGATCTCACATTTATGGTGTGAGAAGATATTTTTAGGGTTTTCCTCCATCAAAATGAGTTGATTCTTCATCCTTGGTGTGTGGGAGAAAGCAATCATGGCGGATTTGAGCAAAAATAACTCATTTGAAGCAATCTGGTTTGCATTAAAGGCATGAAAGATGTTTTTAGCATTTTCTCCATCAAAACCTACAAAAAATGATGTTTTATTCCTCCAATGCATAAAGGGGCTCGAGACCTTTCCAAAAAGTCTAATTTTGTTCAAATCTAATCTCTGGATCGAAAGATATGGCCCTCTGAAGATTTAGGGCAAAACATTTGGGCACAAATTTCGAGGCACGAATTAGGGCACACTTGGTGGCAAAATCAGATTTTGAAAATGGGTCCACGGGGTCAAAATTTACTTTTTACACTTTTGGAAAATTTTCCAAAAAATCCCCACGCCTCCGCCGCTCCGAGACACGTGGCACCTCCTGGTTCGCCGATGGAATCATGGGCTCAAACTTCACTTTTTCCTTTTGATTTTTCATTGGGAAAATTTCCCAAAATTTCCCCACGCTCTACTCTCTCGGTGACATGTGGCATCACTAGTTTGTTGATGGGATCGCGGCTCATTTCTTGCCTTTTTCCCCTTTCTTAGATTTTGGAAAATTTTCCCAAACAGCTCCGTGCCTCCGCCATTCCGCCATGACACGTGGTAGCTTCAAAATGGTCCATGGGCCTTGACCATTTTTCTCCATTTTCTTCCTTGCGTTTCTTAGTGGACCAATTTTTGATTTTTATCCTTTCTCTCCAAAAGGGCTAAGTGCCCAAATTTCTCCCTGCCTCCGTCGACACGCTTTCTTTCTTCCCTCTCGCAGCCTCGCGAGCCCAAAATTTTCCTTTGCGCCTCCGCTAACCCTCTTGGAAAATTTTTCCAACTTACCTCCGCCGGCCTAACCTCCATCGCCACATGGCACTTTCTCATTGGCCGCGGGCCTATCTAGGGAAAATTTCCCCAAAAAACTTCACCGAGCCATAACTCAAAACTATAAGGAGTTAGGAGGAAAATTTTACCTTTCTGGAAAGGTGAAAAAATTCTCTATATGATGAAGCAATTTCCAGAATCCTTTGAGTGATTGAAATGTGTGAAAATTGAATTTAAAGCACAAGGAAGGAAAAAATGAAGGCAAGTTAGCCAAAATAAGCAGGGGGCTCATTTTGGATAACAGTTAGATTTAGAAGGGGAAATATAATCCATAGATCATAGATCCACCATTAAAGCTAAAGACTATAGATTATGGTATACAGTCGATTAAGACAAAGACATAACTTGAAATAGATAATGAATAACAAAGATAAATGAGCAAGAGCTTGAAATAAAATAAAAACAAGAATAGAAAACACTAGATTTAAGTGGAGAAACCCGAAGGAAAAATCCACTAAACAACACTACCTTTATTAAGAATTTACACAAATTTTTACCCAACGCTTCCACTTCGCTCCTAGGTCTTTCAAAATGACTACAAGGTTGTATCTCTTGATCATTTAATACAATAAATCATCTAGCTCTACTTACGCTTTGATCTCAATCTTTAATACTAGGAACTATACAAACATAGACATTGCTACTCACCGATCTCAAGAGGGATCACTGCTAATAGCTAATCCCGAGAGGGATCACCCAAATCAATATGGGTGGGTGAATCAATCAAGATGCTTCACTCTTAAATGTGAAAGGCCTTCACAATAAATTTTTATTGAAATAATTTAATAGTATATCTTTGGGCGTATCTACGGTGGTAGATCCCACTTGACATTATCACCCCAATAATCATATGTTAACATGTTTCTTTTGTCATCCTGTCAATATTTTTTACTTGTCATCTCGATAGCATTTGTTTGTTTCCATTCGACACCATTCCATACTTATCATCTAATAAAAATAGAAATACAAACATCGATGCCATCACCAAACCGCCCTTTCCTACATTCACCAAAATTGTGAATTGCCTTTTCGAAGATTCACCACCCATTCTATAATAATTTTTTTGGAGGGGGTCTTAAAATGAACTTTGGTCTATTTCTTCATCTATTCCCCCACACGACTTTTCACATTCCCATTACATGTGACTCTTCACATGACCTTAGGAAAAAAATTCCCCTTTTATAATTACAACAGGGAATTTTACATTACACAAGCATTTCATAGTCACTTTAATGAATAGTGAAAATAATCATGATTATTTATAACGAAGAATTAGAAAGGAGGTAGAGAAGAGGAGAAATAATGAACAAAGAGAAAAGGAATGCTCCAAAGCATGGATTTTGATGAAGATCAACTCCAATGGTGTTGAAGATGACCTCCTGAACCATGATGCCGTCCACAAATAATATACCGATGAAGAGCTCTAATGAAGATATTTGAACACCTTTCCCCTTTTGAAAACTCTTGAAATATTGAACCTTTGCAACACTACTTGAACACACTGAGATGGAAAGTGATGAGCACTGATGAGTAGACCATTGAGAAACATGAAGGATGACTCCCCTCATTGATAAAATCCTTCTGATCCTTGATACACTATCATATATTCATGACCAACCATTCACATGGGAGAAATTGAATGTACTTTGTTTACACAATCATGATCTTGATTCAAATTCGCATCGCAAGAGCACTAACGATGATCAGTGGAGTATGAGATGAAATCCTTCTGATTCCAAAGTGAAGAAAGGAAATGAAGGAAGAATAAATTTCATCCACCAATTGATCATGCATTTTATGAGAAATGAATTGAAATGGTCTTCAGAACAAAATTGGTTTTTTCTCATTTTGACACTTTAGGCTCACCGCATCGGTGCATGTGGGAATTTGCTTGAAATTTGAGCGAGAGACCTCTGATGAGTACCAAAACATTTGAGAATGTGTGAAGGAATGAAATGTGACCAATATTAGTTCATTTCACCCATTTAATATTTTATAATATCCATCATTATTGCTTCATACTAGCCAATTTTGCCCTTTTGTCAATCTTGCCAATTTTCAAGTGTCTCGATCATGAGGAAATGAAATGAGGAGTATGAATGAAATTTTTCTTGGACTTACTATTTTTTAGTAGGTACTCCCATAAAGACTTAATAAAAATATAAATTGGTCTTCTCAGTTTTTGGATTCAAATGAAACCACTTACATAAGTTTTTATAATTCATTTCAAGGCTTTGCTCCAATTTTCGAGAGATTCCAATTGATGATTTTTGTAGATTTGAGAAATGGAGAATTTTCACTGGAAAATTTATGTGGATATAAAAATTAAAAAGGACATCAATTAGGGTATGCAAATAATCTTAGAAATTTATTCTCACAAGGAATCCATGGTTAAAATTTGGTGGCAAACAGAGTTTGGGAACATGAGTTATGAGCAAAACAAGATTTGGAAGTTTAGGGAACAAAAGGGTTTTTTTGTGTTTGAATGTCACAACCAGCATAAAAATATTATTTAATGGATTAAAAGGAGTTTGTTTTATGTTTTTGAATTTGTGAGTGATGGTGAGCATGAGTGAATGTATTTATGGAGCGGGAGATGGAAGGAAGCAACACATGGAAGTTAAAACCTTAGCAAATTTTTTGTTTTTAAATCTTCTTGGGAGGGAGAATTTTTTTGTCCCAACTATCCCAAAGGGATGGAATATATGGTGAATAAAATTTCACCTCACCTAAGCATGACAAGTGGTGGACAATGATTGCTTGGCGGAGGAGAGAGAAAAAAAAGCAAAAATCTCATGTGGGATGAGACTGGGTCACATAAAGAACTTGGAAAAGGGTTGAAAATGGAAAAATTTTGTGTCCCAACTATCCTAAGGGGAAAAGATAGATGGAGTAGAAAAATTCACCCTCATCTGGGAATGACAGTGGCAGAATGTGATTAGACAAGGCAAAAAGGAGAAGGGGATGAAAATGGCTTGCATGAGCCTTCTTGGGGTCATGTGGTGGACCAGGGGGCTCAAATGGGCATGCAAAATTTTTGTGTCCCAAATTTCCTAAGGGGATGGGACATACGGGACATAAAATTACACCTTCAACACATGTTGACATGTGTCCACCTATGAAAATGACTAACTCCCGAAAGCTTATCTTGAGGAGAGCCTTGAAGATGAAGTTTCCAGAGTTCCATGAGGAATATTTTGAAACTTATTTATATTAATTTGAATTAAAAAATCATTTTGAGAATAATGGGATGGTTCCCATGATATAATTATTCCTACAACCCCTAAAAATAGCCTTTTTCTTGGGACCGTAGAGTATGCCCACAACAATGGGCTATGGAAATAAGTTCCTTGGTCTTGTGAAAAATATGAAAGCACCATCATTTAGATAATTTAATTATATTTTCAATGGTATATTTTTGACATATAATTATTTATGGAGCTCCTAGAATCATCTTCCAAATCTCGACACTATTTTGAACTGCAAGCTCCTTCACCTTCAAAAACCCACTTTCACTGAACTTGTCCCTAAACCTTCAAATCTTCCCTAAACTTTCCTAAATCACTTGCAATATATTATTGGCTCCTAAATACCACTTCTTGATTAATGTTTTCCTTCAATTATGCTCTAGAGTGTGCACAGATGTCTCGGAAAGGCTAAAAATAGCCATTTCTAAGTCTACTAAAAAATTTGTCTTGAGAAGCATTGTATTGGAAGAACTTCATGAACTTGTTTCCATCTTTAAAGAACACGTGAAATTTTATTACAATGCATATGATCACTCGGATGATTGGGATAGGCTTGATGTAGAGGGGAACTAATCCGAGAGGAATTTCTAGGAGGGTTTACAAGCAAAATATTTGACACTAGGGTAAGTTTTCATGTTTTTAACTATGATTTTTTCCCTTACAAAAATACACACATGACAACTTCTCTATAGTCCATTTTTCCATTCTACCTATTCTATATTATTTGGATAGGAGATATTTGAGTGGATTAACTATAGAAATTTATTCAGGTCTTGTTGTTTAGCATGTAATGCTGAAAATTATGAGAAGCAAATAATATATACGAACATGCTCATTCAATTAGAGTATAATTAAATTCATATGACCAAAGGTACAACTAAGATAATAGATGGTTATTTTTTTCTCATATTCATCATGTTGTGTTAAGAGGGATCCCAAGGCACATTGAGTAGCTGATGTGTATAGGATCAATGGTTCCCCATGTCTAGGGGGAACAAGTACTAATAGATGGAGGAGATACCTCTTTATAGATTTGAAGGTCTATTGATAATTGTGATTCCAAAGAAATATTGTCTCCTTTCTCGAGTAGATGAGTGAATGGTTGACATTTATCATCTAGTTGGGAGATAAATCAATGAATGGATTGAATTTTACCCTATAGACTTTATATTTGCTTGATATTTTGAGGAGTAATTTAAATGATAGATTGGAATTTAGACAAATAAACTTTAATGCCTTGTCAAGATACAATAAACCCCAAATATTTTCTTATTGTGACCCCAAAAATACAATTCTTGGGGTTGAGTATAGCTTTATACTCTCTTAGCTGGTCAAAGATCTTTCTTAATACTACATGATGATTGGACCATGTATTGGATTTCCCCAAAAATTTCATCATCATAATCTTCAATGATGTCATGCATCGTGTCATGGAAGATTACAACTATTTCTATTTGATAAGTGGTACCTAAATTATAATTCCAAATGACATGAGTTGATAGAAAAATGTTTCCCATGGGATATTGATCATTTTCTTATGTTGTTCCTCAATTATAATTATGATATGATTATATCTAAAAAATCTATCCATGAGTGATAGCATCTCATGTCTAGATATGGAGTCCATGATCATGTCAATATTTGGTTATGGAAATTTATTTTTTCAGACATGCTTTGTTGATGTATTTGAAGTTTGGGCAAATATGAATGTGTCGAATAGGTTTTTTATGGGAATTTTTTTTGGGGATTTAATTAGAGTAGTCGATGGGGTGAACTATTCTCACATCCTACATATTTTTAGTTCTTCCTTGACTAATAGAGTGATTTTTGGATGCATTTTTCTTAGTTTTTTATTTGACTACTTTATCTTCAAGATGCACCAAAAGGTGATGAACTACCAATGATGGATCAATACCTAGCATATTAACATACAAACATGAAAATATATCATCATATTCTTTGCATAGGATTGTGAATTCTTCTCATTCTTGAAATATCGGGCTAGCCCTTAGCTTTAGGATTTTTAGCTTTGAGGCAAATTAATACATTGGTGAAGGGTTGATGACACAACATGTATTTTATGAATGCATGGTTTTCCCAAAAGGATGTTGTAAGGTAGGTCTATTTCCACCACATAGATAAATTTTTGATGTGTGATAGGATTGACCGGGATAAGAAGATGGATTGTCCTAGCTAATTATCTCTCAATGTCATCATATGCTTAGATAATGATGAAGTTTGAAGTTATCCTGGTGTCTTTAAACAACCCAATCTTTTGATGAGAGTGAGGCTGCACAAATTTACACCTAAGCCATTTTTACAAGTATGTGTTTGATCTTTTCTTAGTAATGAGTACCTCAATATAAAAGAGAAATTTTTGGTTAGACTAGTAGGTGGTAGATCATTCTTGTCAACAATGAGTGATTGCCCTAATGAGAGGTATCCCAAAATATCTTGGAATTGAGTTAGATCAATATATATTGGAATATTGGAATCTTGAAGGGATTTATAAAGGATATATTTATGGATATGTAAGGTGTTTAAAATGTTCATAATGGATTTTCTAGTTGGGGTATTTTCAAGTTGCTCAATAAGATGATATTGATACTTAGAAGTGGATGGAGGTGTTTTTAGGATAGTGATATTGAGTGACCCTCTTAGGATTGTGAATTTGTTACTATGTGTAACATTGCATCTAGGTGATAGGTATTTGATTGAGATATTAGACTAAATTTGAGGAGCAAGGCTCTCAGAAGACTTACCTTTGATTTTGATAACACTAGTGTAGCGATCAATGCAACCAACAACAAATTCATAATTATAAGGTCACATTTTATAGTTTATGTGATTAGTTTTAAAATCCTAACCTTTTCTTATTTGTTTATATTTTTTTCTTTTGGTCATGCTTTAGGAAAGGATTATGATAGATGCCCACTTTTCTATTCTTAGATGTGGGAACCTATGCTTCTATTTCAATGTCCCCCTTATATATAAGGTCCCAAACATATTTTGGATTATCATATATCTATTAGTTCTATTTCTATTTGTTCATTGAAATTCATAGTATTCTTCCTCCCGATACCATGATGGTTTAGGAGAGTTTTACTCAAAATATTTAGTATCCATAAATTCAATCATATTAAACGTTATAATATTGTCAAAGGTGGATTATAATGGCTTGCCAAGATGTGCATGAGTCCTATTATTATAATCTTGTCTTGGTCTACCTCTTAGAATTGTTATGATTAATTTATTAGAGTCTTTTGGATAGCCCCGATATATTTAGATTCAAATGCTCCATCACCAACTATGTTTATGTTTTTATTAACAATTTGTTTTTATATTTGTGATTATTATTTCATTCAAATTATTAACACATTGTACTTGTAGATGAAAGGAAAATTCTTGATTAAGGTAGGAAATGAAAATAATGACTAATTACTTATTAGGGAGGGTACAAGGGAATTGGATAGAAAAGATTTTCCATCTCTGTAAGAAGGATGATAAACTTTCCCCATTTTTTTATTTGATGTCACATAGATAATTCATAGAGATATCATTCTTAATATTATAGGAGAAGTGTCTTACAATTTTTTTCGAGATATTGACGAAGATGGTGATTGTCCCATTTAGTTAGGTGTATAAACTAATTGAGTGCATTCCCACATAGGGTGTATAGAAATAATTGTAAATAGATAGGCATCATTGTATGTCACCTCTTGCAAGCCATATAGATGTCTTGAACATACTCCTTAGGATTTCCTTTACCTTCATATTTTAAAAAAATAGTTAAATATAAGGTGGGAAGGGTACTCAAAGTAGCTTGGTATCTAGTGGATAAGGGTACAAATATTCAAACATATAATTATAATCATGGGTGTCGTTCAGTAACACTTGTGAGGATACTTTCATCACTTGTCACTCTTGTGCAAAATGTGTATCTAGCGATGGGAGTGGATGGTAATATGAACTTGGATTCATGATGGTCTCGGTATAGGTTTATGTGGGATTTTGGTTGTTCGAAAAGGATTCTATTGGCAAGGTTTTTCATCGGTATCAATATTTACTTTGGAAACTAAAGTGACTATTTAGTAAATTTTCTATTGGATTTGATCACGTAAGGCTTGATTTCAGTATCATTCCAATTTTTCTATAGGTTACAATTCCATTTGCTAGTTATAAAATGGTTTAGATTTATGGATTTGGTTAGCGGATCCATTATTTCAAAGGGTTTGTGGCTTGGGGATGTTTTTTCTTTCATGGGTTATTTGTGGTTAATTATGTTTCTTAAGTTATCGAGGTAAAAATTTGGTGGGATCTTATCTCCAATATTGATACATTTTTAGTGAAGGTCATCCCTATTTTGTATAAATATTGATCAAGTTAGTCTCGCCTTGTTTGGAAGTGAGAAAATCATTATGACTACCTTGGATATCTTCTTCATTGTGAACTCGATCATTGGTCCAGGGTTCACAAGAGGAGCATTATTGTTTATTTATTAAGTCCTAATAGAGACCTATATCGGGTTTTAATGCCATTGGTTCTTTTTCATGGGTTTTGAAATATAATCTTGTTTACAATGTGAGTAAAATTTAGGTTTTGTAGATGAAGTATTTGATGAGTAATGAGGATAGGATAAAACTTGATTAAAGTTCAAGTTTGATATGAGCTAAGTAATAAACCCTATATTTGTTTTGATTGAGATTGATTATTGATGTTTAGGGTATAGATGGCCCTATTATTGATTGGATATTTGATAGGTTGATGATGGGTTAGATATTAACTTTAAGATTTATTTTTAATCAAGTGAGTGCCCAACTCAACACCAGAAAACCAGACTCAAAGTATTAAAAAAATTAGGGTAAACTTTTTATTTTTTATTTTTTATTTTAAAGTGAATGCTAAACAATACATATATGATTGTCCGATATTAATTAATTTAATGAAATTGATTTACCCAATTTATAAATCACTAACCCCAAATAATTTTATTTATTTACTTTACATCTAATTTAGCTAGGAGCATCCTAATAGAGACTACACCCCCTTTTTTATTTTTATTTATTTATTTATTTTATTATATTTGATTTCCCCACACAACTTAACTTTATTCCCTATTCACATTTGAGTTACACTTGGCTCCAAAAGGATGTAGGGTTAATTGTGAACCATAGGATAGAAGCTCTCTCAGCCCTTGATCTAAGTTTTGCCCTAACTTTCCTTAACACATCTTTAACTCTTTCTTGCCCCTTTCTTTTTCTTCATTTTGAAAATATGCAGGTTTTGGGAAAGGCCATGAATGGTCATGAAGAGATCTCAAGTTTCTCTTGTATTTTACTCTTGATTTTTGTTTATTTGCATTGCAGGATTAGATGGAGGAGATTCTTCTCAAGGATTGTTTCATTCCAGCAAGGTTTTTGAGAGAACCCAGGGTTTTAAACTTTGTTTATTCTTCTTTTATTTAGTTAATATTCTTCTACCAGATGAAGATCTGGTTGTGGGTATCAATATCATGTCATTTGTAAATACAAGTGAAATTAGATATATAAACATGTAAACAAAACTAGATATGAATTGTACAGAAGGAAGAACTTTAAAAACGCTTATTAAATATGGAGCCATGGCTTGAGAGGTGGGGGGCGGTTTGGTGCGGAGAGTCTGCATGCATAGGTGAGGAGGGCGGTGGGGTGAAGGAGTCCGCGTGGAGCAGGGGAGAAAGGGACAACGTGGAGGAAGGGAGCAACATGGAGGGGCGAATGCGTGGGGAGGAGGAGGAGGTTAGTGTGGAGGGTGGTGGTTTGGGGCAGCCCTGCGTTGAAGGACGGGGAGGGTTTGACCCTCCCCATTATTATTATTATTATTATTACTATCATAATCTTATTTTCATTTTGAAAAGTTTAATAATATAAACATCTCTATTAATTATATATATAATATCTTATTTCTATATTATAAGATATTGATATTTTACAATATATTTATTTAATGCATCAATTTCATATTATATAAACATAAAATCTTTTGTAATATGATACATTTAAAACAGAGTAAAATCTACTACCACTATAAAACAAAGTCCTTGAGTAACTATTTTAAAATTTTAATCATGGTTCCATAGTGTAAATCAGCTCTACTTTGAATGTGTAAAATATATCTATCATTTTATTTTATATGTAATTAGTTCACATGCCATGTTAAAGGAAAACAATCCAAAGTTATGTTTTAAAAAAAAAAAAACAAGATTTCACTAAACATTCTTTCCTTATATATATATATATATATATATATATATATATATATATATATATATATATATATATATATATATATATATATATATATATATATATATATATATATATAAAAACAAAAAAAAGGACTTCCATCACATTCATATAAAAGTATCATTCGATTTATAACACAATGCTTTTGAAGTAGCTTGAGGTCTAAATCAAACCATGATTCCCTAAATGTTTATAAAACATAGGAGTTTCAACATTCAAGTTCTCATTCCAAGAATGAAGCAAGCTCACAACTGCAAAAGTTACTCAAGGTTACAAGTAAAATTTCCCCATCTTAAAGAGGATAATTTCCAAGACAAGGAAATTTTCATACAAGATATTTCAATGAGAGTAATACTTCACAAAATATGAGAGGACAAGGAGAGACCAAGATGCCACAAACTCCAACCATCTCTATGCTTAACTTCCAACTTCAAGAGCTTCCAAGAATCCAACACAAGGAGAAAAAGCTTGATTAACCACCCAACCATAGGCATCATTACATGCCTTCCCAAGGTTGGGATGCATGCTAACTCCCTTGGGAAAGAGGACTACCATCCACAACTATGCACAAGAGAGAGGGTGAACAAACAACATTATATCCACACAAAAACAAGGCAAAAAAATAGAACAAGACTCCAAATTTACAAAGATGAAAAGGAGGAGAACTCAAGTTCTACCTCTAAAATGGGGAAGGGGAGGAAGTTCTCCAAAAATTGTAACCATCATTATATGCACAAAAACATGATCTCCATACCCTCCTTATTTCTCCAATTTCACTCTAGCCCTCCTTATTTCTCCACCCTTTCACCAATCCTTCTTGGAAGGATTTTCAAACCCCAAAGGGGTTTCCTCACCAAGAATGGGGAAGGAGGTTCAAGCCAAATGACCCACCTTCCCCACCTCAAACCATTTGAGGGGAGTAACTAAATCCTTCAAGGCTTGCCCATCAAGCCTATGAGGATTGAGAGGGAAAATCCCTCTCTCTTCCCCCACAACTCTAAAACTCCATCATGCCATATGATGGAGGGAGAAAAATCAAATAAACAACAAACAAAATCTTCATGCAACAAAAACATTTCCAAGTAAACAACTAATATCTAGCATATTATAACAATTACAATGAAGCTCAAGAAGCCTACCTCAAAGAAAAGCTTTCCAAAACCAATCTCTTCCACTTCTTGACCCAAGCAAACTCTAGCTCCAAATCCACATGACTCCAAGCAAAAGCTCCAAACAAAAGTTCTCTTCTTTTCCCATGAGGGAGAATTTGAAGAGGAGCAAGAAAAATCCTCACAAATGAGGGTGACATGTGTCACCCCTCTCCTCCTTCAAGGTCAAAGATGCCAAGACAAAAGAGAGAAAGGATAAAATGAATTTTAGCCCTCTTCTCCCAAATTACCTAAATTGATAACAAAACAAATCAAGTGCAACTTTTAACAAAGCACACTAATCCATACCCCTTACATGGATGTGACCAAAGAAGAGGCATAAAGGGAAGGAAAACTCCTCTAGTATTTGGCATTAAGCCCCCTACCTATTAGGTGGGTCTAAGGGCTCTTTTTATGTTAAGGAACCCCAAACTAAAAAGGGGTCCCTAAAAATGCCCAAAATAACCCAATTTCGGGTTTGGAAAAATTGGCACAATGGTAGAGGGTGTGGGGACCACCCAAGGGTTCACATGTGACCCTAAACCCTCTAGATTAAGTAAATCATTAATCTAATTCAAAACTTAATGCAAGTGGGGTCATTATTTCCCCAAAACAAGTTTATAAACACCCTAAGCAAAATTAATAATTACAAGACATATTACATTACAAATGAGGGTCACCCATGGTGCCCAAAACAATAATTCTAACGCTAAGGCCTCAAACAATAAACATGGCTAGGGCTTAGCCCATGGGCTGCTTGTGCAAAGTTACGTAGCTGGCATGAGTCCCACGTTCTCCCGTGACTTGTCACCTGCACACTCATTGCACACATTAAACACACATGTCCACTAAGCTATGAATAAATTCAAACGATATCACCATCATCA
The DNA here is from genome assembly GCA_018340775.1 of Taxus wallichiana var. yunnanensis. NCBI lineage: Eukaryota > Viridiplantae > Streptophyta > Pinopsida > Cupressales > Taxaceae > Taxus > Taxus wallichiana. The sequence goes on from CM031238.1 coordinate 142,852,913, forward strand.
ACGTGGAATGCACAATCTCACACAATTCGTCGTATGTTAGGTATTACAATACATACAAATGTCATATCACCTTGCCATCATGTATCCTTATCAGCAAAATGATTACATTACAAAATCAAGGTACGTGACTAAGCTAATTATCCAACATATAGGAATTAGGCCCAAATCGCATAGAAAAGTGTTAGTATCCACAATCTCAAATAAAGAGTGTCAATCTATTAATCAAGTCAAATTGGCGTTTCACGCCCCAATTCACCATACATGTCCATGAAGGCCAACCAACATATCATAACGTCAAAATTTATGTCAAAACCATGTTAAGTCACAACTATGGGTTAAGAATTCAACAGGTAATTGAGGCTAGAAAAAGTGGCACTACACAAGCTTGAAAGGATCATATGGATAATTGGTTTTTAGATTAAAAGATAAAGGATTGAATAAGACTTATAATTATTGGATATAGATTAGATAAGATGGTTATTTTGGGTGTAATTTGTTTTGGTTAGGATTTTAGATGGTGCAACAAGCTTATAGGAATCATAAAACAAGAATGTATGGTAAGAGGGTTTTTGGTCGAGTGGATAGTTGGTGGATTGAATAATAGGATGATTTTCTAGTTGGTGGATGATATGGGTTTTATTATGACATGAGGGTTTTGAGATAGGATGATGTTTTTTTGGTTTTGGTGTTAGGTTTACAAAACATTGGTCTCTCACAACACAAAAAAATATCATGCAAGCCACAATCCCTATACTAGTAGTAATGGGTGTACAATGTGACTAGTAACTCGCTTGATATATCTCATGTAAAGTGGTGATATATTGGTCCCCCAACCCTTACTTTGTGTTATGGAGTGGGTATCTTTGGGAGAGTTGTGTTCCTTGTACAACTAATCGCTTTACATATAAAAGGTCTTAAATTGAATAAACAAGGTTCATAGGTGTGTCCTATATACTTACAATACATGGGTCAAAATCTATGTAGTAAGGATGTTTGCTAAGACTTAGGTATTGAGATATGAAATCCCCTCACTTCAATCCACTTTGAAAATAGGTCAACTCTTAGCCAATAATGATAACTCTCATTGAATTTATATACCAACATGAACATATATTATGTCATATCCCTCAAAATCATCATGAGAGTATAGAATCATAACCTAGTTCAGAATAAACATACAAAATAAAATACAATGATATGTAAGATGTTATAGTAAAAGTAATGCAATAAACAATCAAAATAGAGTTTTTATGATAGTTTTTGGATTTATCATTTCTAAATAATATATGGTTAGCATTTGATTCAAGATAGGATTTGGAAAGTGAAAAACCCCGCAAAACCATAAAAATGATGTTCACAATCTAAAAATATATTATCATATGTGAAAATGACACAGCTTGCATGAAAATGATGTTGTTATCATGAAAATGATATAGTTACTTAAAATAATGTAATTAGTGAAAATGATGTTGTTAGATGCAAAAATGACATGCTTAGTGCAAAAATAATGTTAGGGGTTTTAAGAAAATTGATAAATAACAAAAAACCCAAGTTTAAAATGAATCTATTTAGCTATATAAGGTGATAAAAAATAGATAGAAATGCTTAAATGTCAAAATGGTCATAAAATTTAGATAAAACCAAAGTGGTATACCTTGTGTCACAAAAACAATGCAGTTAGGGTTGAAATGATGTGGTCAGTGATAACAACATGCTCAATGTTAAAAACATCATAAAATGTCTTGAAAACATCATTTACCTGGTATCTACACATAGCTCTCAAAAATGACCAGGGTCTAAGATAAAATGACATTATTTTTCACAATAACAATGTTAACAATAATGAAAAATGTGGTTTAGCAAGAATATGGAAAATGCCAAGGAATTTTTTTTTTTTTTTCAATTTTCACACCCTTTTTATTCTTATTTCTTCACAAATTGTAATTGAGGTCCTAAAAATTAGAAAAGAGTGATTAATATCATGCAATGGTTCTACTGATAATTCCTAAAATGTGAACAAGTTTAACTCTAAGTATGCATGTTAGAAGCCATGACAACCATTCAAAATCCTTTCCTAGAACCAAATTCCACACCTATGATTGGAAAAAAGGAAAAATATGATCAATATAATCATTCTTAGAAGATATATTTACCTTACCTTACCATGAAAAAATATCATTCCTCAAAATTGATGTGCCCTAAGTTGTTTGATGAATGTTTTTGTTTTCTTTTTTAAATCCAAAGCACTTCATTATTGGATTCTTAATCCATCTTAAAGTTGATGGAGTTTTCTTATGTTTATCATTCATTGTCCTTCATGGAGCATGGTGGATGAATTTATGTAGGAATTAATGGTTGAAGTTCAATCCATATATGATTGAGATCAAGGGTTGAGATTAGATGTGATGGTAGAAGGTGTAGACACCAAATTTGTGTCTTACGACCCTCAGACCCACATCTCATTTCGCAACCTAACCTCATCACCTAAACCTTACACAATTATTTATTAATTACCTTGTAATTGATAAATCCACATCACCTTACCTGCCACCTCATTTTGCCACCTCATCATGACCTAGTCCTAACCCTAAACTAACCTAATTAAGACCTATAACTTGGTCCACACCTACACCCATGACTAATGACCCCTTTCTCGCACCCAAAACCGACCTTCTAGTCACTTGACCAAGCCCGCAACTAATCTCTCGGGAGAAAAGCAGGGAAAGTGGGTGATTTTACTAAAAATAGCCTGCTTTTTCCTAACCGATACCGGTTCCTACTCGACCGCCGTCGGTTACGTAACCGCCATCGGTTCCCTGTAAATGGGCTCCCCAAACCAAAAACAAAGGTGGAAGGATTTTTGGATCAACAGAGATCAGCAGGAGCGATCAAGAGAATCCGGATCTTTACTTGGCCGAGCAGAGACGAGTGAAGAAACCAGAAGAGTTTGCAGCAAAGGAGATCAAGCCCAAAACTGCAACGGAATAGCCAGAAACCTGTGATACTCAGCTGATCATCGGGAGGGAGATCTCTCATCTTCTGTGTGTCAAGCCATCTTACCTAAGTTCTACCTTTGTCATCAGAGTTCCTGGACCTGCATCTTCATCAATAACCAGTAAGTTACATCTTGCATGTCCTCTTTAATAACATTTCTTAGACTTTTTGAATCACAGTCCCCATAAATCCATTCCTAGATCCACTACCCAACGTGTCATTGCATCTAACTATCATTCATTTACCTCTCACCATCTCATTACCTAATATCACTCATATACCAGCCTTACCAACAACACCGTTACCCTACGACACAACCACCCCATAAAACAACCAACCTACAGATCCTAGACCATACCGATATCGGTTATCAGCAACCGGTATCGGTTATTGTGACTCAAAACCAGAAATCAGCCTTTCCCCTACCCGTCTCAACGAAGCAATTTAATTGATATTTTACAGTTTTTGGTGTTAATTCATATTAGCAGGGGAACTGACCACCTTCGAAAGGAAGTTTTATATTTCCTGGGCCCAAGGCGGTTCCCTCATTTATCGTCTAATCAAAATCTTGTGGTCTTGTGTTCTTATTTGTAGGTAGTCCTTCCAAGACAAAAAGGAGTTCTTCGCAGTCAACCTGATCTTTCTCTACGGTACGCGCACACCATCTCGACATTCAACAGGTATTCCTCCTAGCCCTAACCTTATCTGTTTCTAAAAGGAATGAAAGGATAGAAGCAACTCTATTCCCAGAAGCCGAAACATTCCGAGTGAAACATTTTGGCACGCCCGGTGGGACCCATTTTGGGTTTCTTTCTTTCTTGCTTGCTTTCATATAGGGAGCATACTTGCTGTTTTATTCTTCTAAAGATATTCACAAGGCTTTTTATTATTTTGGTAAAAGAATTTGTCTTTCTTCCTCATCTTGCATTAGTGAAAGTCATTTCTTTTGCTTCATCGAATATCATTTTCGATTTGGGTTTAAAACACGTGCATTGCATTCCTGCTTGTTGTTTTCAATTCTAGTGAACATAGATTAAGTAATAGGTCGTACACATGGGGGTGATATCCACGGTATTGACAAGAAATTAATCTTACATTCACTGCACAACACATACCGAATCACTTCATAATTAACACAATGTACCAAACATCCCCCTTTTCCGCGTATTCCTCCGCCCGATTGAGGTAACCTTATAAGCCAAAACAAACTTGACATTTCCCCTAAGTCTTTTGTTTAGGATTCTGACATCATTCTATGTCTAAAGGCATAAGCCCACGATAATTAAAATTAACCCTAGGGTTAGTCTCTGGATTTGCGTGTGCATCTTGCTTGTTTTCGCCTGCTTTCTTTCTCATACTGCCTTCTCTCGTGATCAATAATTGACAAGTATACTAAACGTTGTTAAAAATCAAATTAGCAGCCTTTTATATCTTGTTAGCCCAGACTTCTTACACCGACATCGCCATTACGACCGACGCCGGCTATAGTATAACCGACATCGGTTATTAGACCGATATCGCCATATCGCCTTTTCCAATTCCCGACAAACCAAAGAACCTACCAATTTTACCAGTCTGAGTTTGTTTCTGTTCCTGACAGATTGAAACCCTACTGTGAACTCCTGTCCATGGTTGTTATCACTCGAAAGCAAGCCGCCGCCATGGTTTCACATGCTTGCTCTGTTTCTTTGCCTGAATCACCCCCTTCACATTCTGTGGGGAATCCTACGGATACCAGCGAGGTTCCTAAAATTCCTGTGGGAGATAAAGAATTTGCCAAGTTTCTGGATGCTAATCCTAGTGCTGTACAATACTATTTGTCTCATGCCCCTGACCGTACGCCCGATGGTCAGCTCCTTGTTGGTATGCCTATTAGTATAGCTACTCATTTAGCTCCCACTCCGCCTGATGATACCGCCTTGCTTCCCGCATCTTTAGCCCCGTCTCCCAATCCGATGGCTTCAGAGGTTCATACGACACAGATTAGCTTTCCTTTGGTTAATCTTGGACCCCACATATCACTACCACCGACTGCCCCTACCTCATCTCTCTTGCAGACCGCTCCGTTCATGACTTGCTCTCTGCCACCTATCCACACGAGCTTTCCTTCTCAAGCTCCGCCTACCTTTTCATTCCCATATACGTATCCAGTGACCTCAACATCCTATATGGGACATCCCTATTCGGTCGCCTCAACATATTCATCCTCCATACCTTATCAACACTTAACCCCACCATTGTCTAGCGGAGGCCCTTGGCCCAATTTGCCTCCGTTTACCACAACCGCACCCTCATCTCATCCAACCACAGATTTCATCAAACAAATGATGGACAAAATGCATAACTGAGGCTTCGCTTGTGAAGTCATAGCGCCTTGACATACGAGCAAGTTTGTCGGGAGCCTATTCACCCTTCTGTCCCCCTTCATTCATATCCTCCTCAATGGGAATTACCAAAATTTACCCGTTTTAACAGTAAGGAGGACCCTCAACAACACTTGCGATCATTTAGACATGCTTGTTATTTGATTGCTCATGATGATGCCTCATTACTCGCACCTTCCCATGTCCTTATCAGACCCGCCTTGAGTGGTACAAAGGCTTTAACCCAAAGACTCAATCTTCTCTTTTAACCAACTAGCCCAATCTTTCTTGGATCATTTCTCCATTAACATTGCCAAGAAAGTATCTATCACCGACCTTTATGCCATCCGACAATTCGAAGACGAATCTATCGCAGATTTCGTTGGACGATGGCGTGGCCTTATCAACCAACTTACATATGCCTTGCCTCAGGCTGAACTTATCGAACTTTTTACATGGGCCTGCGCTAAGCACATCTCTCCTACCCTCCAAATTCAAACTTTCCGTACATTTGATGAGGCCTTTACCATGGCTCGGAAATTAGAAATTCGAGCCTTAGAAGAAGAGAAATTGCATGTCACGCAACAAAACCCCACTTTTCGAACTCCAAGATTCCACCAACAAACCTAACACCACCAATCCTCACCCATCCACTTCTTCAAATCAAAAGGAGGTCCACGCGGTGATGGTCAAATCTCAACCACCGTCTAATACCCCGCCAAAACCACCTATAAGTATAAAGCAAGCCCATCAACTACACTCCTCGGGAGAAACATATGGTGTGATATTGGAAAATTGCTCAAAGCCGAGCCATTACCTTACCTCCCGTTAAACCTCATTCCGGGTTTGATTCTACCCACGCTATACCTTCCTGGTACAAAGAAAATGATTTCGTAATTTCACCGCGTAAAAGGACATAGTCATGAAAACTCGCAAAATGTTGAAAAACATAGTGCAGAAATGGTCGACGCAGTGATATAACCCTCGATAACCCTAATGCCCCTGCCAACCGAAATCTGAAAATATTCAACAAACCATTCCCAAATCACTCTTCTAACAGTAACGTAAACCAGGATATCTTAGCCGAGGAAAGTGTTCATGAGATCCATGCAGTCTTCGACTCCCAGCCAAAAGCCTCTATCGAGAAAATTTTGAATCAAGCCTCTTCACTAACGTAGGGGCCCGAACCTCCTTCACCACCATCAAACCAAGGCGAAATCATTCCTTTACCCATAAAGGAGTTAACTACCCAGACTTTTCTTCTCATCGATGAGTCTTCTTATACCACATCCCTACAAGACTGCGAACGGATGTTATCTAACTTATCTATTTCCCAAACGTCTCCTCCTCCCGCTCTTGCTGCACAAGAGGAAGGCTCGCCACTCCTTTTGTCATCCTTAGACGAGCAATCTCTCGCACCGACATCACCGAATTCTTTAACCATAACAGACCCTCTCAAACATGCCCTCCTGCCTATTAGTTCTTCATCGCCTAAATCTTTTCAACGACCAGTCGATCTCTTAACATCTATTGATACAGTGCCTCATCTACCCCCTGTATCACACCCACAGTGGACTGGAATCACAACCCGTCTTTCTTCCGTACCAAATTTACAATTCACGCCTGAAGATTGTCATTCTCCAGAAGATAGACGAGTCCTATGGGAACGTTTGAGTACCCCCTATTCTACTCAAATGCAGTGACCGATCCGTAAACCTCTACCATATACCCTAAGTGTTTATAGAAACTCAAAATCCCTATGTCCTCATCTCCATCCCCCGCATCTATACCAAGTATCTCATCCACCTCTATTAACCTAACCAAATCTTCCCCTACACTTGGGACCTCACCAATACCCAGCCTAACACACCCGCCTAAGCGACTAGATTTATCCAAAAATAAAGCCGCCCCGCCACTTAGGAGACAAACTCCATCCGTGCCTCTATCACAATCAAAACCATCATCGTCACACCTACCTTCCATATTGGGACCTCATCCCTCCACCTTGCATCAATATATCATACCTCCTGCGTTTTCTTCAAAACGACCTACGCCTCCTACACCCATACAGAGATCAAAGGATATATCAACGTTGTCACCCCACGTATCCGGTCCACCCATCAACCCTAAACGAACTCCATCATCAAAGGATTTATTTTCTGTCACTCCCCTTTCGCCGTGGTTGTTCCCCGCTACCACGTCATCTGTAGCCTCATCATCTAACCAGCTGAACGTAGCTCCTGCGCCAAAGAAACCACGTTTAGTGAAAACCACGTGTCAACACCCCTTGGCTAAACCACCACCTGTACGAACCAACCATGCCCAAACATTACCAAAACCCGTACAACCAATGCCCTCATCCTCCGCCGATTTTGACCCACTCAAAGGATCTTACGCCAAAATCCTTGCTATGTTGGTGGAGAATGCGACCATTTCCCTACCCCCACTTAGACCTTATGACCCATCTAAACCTCGACCTATAGGTTATGATGAGTCTAAAATCTGCGCTTATCACCGCACACCAGGACATGATGTGGAGGGATGCAAAGCTTTAAAAGCCATCCTTCGTCAGTCCACCTCTCCCGAGATAGAAAGGTTAAGAAAGACAACTTACGAAGGGAGAGACCTTTAGCTTCAATTCCCTCTCCTATACCATTTGTCCCCGCCTCACCAAGATCTATCATTATTACAACCCCACCTCTTGAAGACCATGATTTATCCCAACCATCTTCCTCATCTCAGGTCTACGAGATTAATATGATTAGTGTTGCTACTCGAGCGCAGAAAAACAACGAGAAAGTGAAAGATAGCACACCTGCGTCCTCTCTTTCTCCGTCCACCATCCCGATTGCACCACCACCCAAAGTGGTTATTCGTGGACCCGCTTACCCCGTCTCCAATGGAGTTGCCCATCGAGCCATGATCAAACAGCTTCACCAATCACCCGTAAAAATGACACTATATGATCTCATTCAGACTTCTGAATCTCATCGACAAGCTCTCGTGGAAATTCTTCAAGGGATCGAGGTCTTACCTAATGAAACCCTGCCTGTTACCTCCATTCTTACACCCAATCACATTGCTTCTCTCACCAAACAACCCACTGCCCCAACCACTTCTATCTCTCGTATACAACAAGTTCAGCGCATCAGGCTCTCCGAAGACGAAATTGTTGACTTTGGTACAGAAGATCCTGACCCTGCTCTTTTCATCTCAGCTTACGTCCGAGACATTCGGGTACGTCGTGTTATGATTGACGGGGGCGCTAGCCTAAACATCATCTCTTCAAAAGCCTTCCAACAAATGAATATCCCTTCTAGCTACATGTGTGCCAATCCCATCATGTTGCGGTCATTCAATGACGCTATTACCTCTACCTTAGGCACCGTGATTCTTAACATTCGTGTAGGACCACGTACTTTACCCGAACTCTTCTATGTCCTTGAGGGAGAGTTTCAATACAATATATTGCTAGGTCGCCTCTTGATCCGGGCATGGGATGCGTTCCTCAACCTTACATGATGCATAAAATTTGAGTACGAGGGAAGTCTTACACCGTAAAAGCTGATCCTCCCCTTCAAAACTTGCAATATGTTGTACGCCCTAATGATGTACTTGTACTAATCAAGACACCCATTCATCCAACCCAACCATCTACTTCCGACATCCACCTCAACCGCACCTACACCTTCAACCAATGAAACCACCGTTACAAATATTACTTCCTTTCCCGCAGATAACATCCCAACCTCCACCCCTTAGTAGATGTTTTTCAACGCCTTACGCTGGGGAGTACCGCCTATATAACGTTAGTTCTTTCCATACCCCATGGGAGTACGGACAATTACATGCACATCCTACCTACGACTGCCGTGTGGGGGAAGTAATCTCACGGACCACCTCTACCGCCGCACTAACCTAACATATGGGGGTGTCGACGCATCTTCCGTTGCCCCTGAGCCCCCTCTTGGTGTGGTTCCTTTCCAATCCAATTTTCAATACCTGACAAATCGTCGTTTCGCCCTCACCTTCTTGACTCGCTGTGCTTGGAAAGGCTTTGGTTTTGGTCTTTATGAACAAGGCCGACATACAATCATCCCCGTAACTACACGTAAGCACAATGATCATAGTGGCCTCGGATTTCCGAGAACACTTACACCGAAGGAACCTCGTGTCAGTTGTCTTCTAGAAGACAACGACGTCACCCCTACCGAACCATCATCACCCATTTTGCCTTCGCATCACCTACGCAGTTGATAGATCCCGAATCTATCCTCCTAACTTTTTTTTTTTTTCATAAATGCTATCTTCCTAGGTCCTCTCACTTATCAACGCGATAATGAGGACCCCTCTTCTATCCCCCTTCTGTATCCAGACATGATTGAAGAGGACTCACCTTCAATTAACATTGTTGAGTGTCAGGATGATGACTCCATCCTCACTTACTCAGCGCGATGACTCTTATATTCAACGCGCCTTACCATCTGAAACTCAAACCATGCTGAATGAATCTACTATAGAAATCAACATCCACACGGAGGAGGATCCTCACATTGTGAAGATCGGACAATCCCTTAACGCATCAGAACAAGTCGCCTTTACTACCTTTCTCCATGCTCGCAACCAAGCTTTCGCTTGGTCCTACGCTGACATGCCAGGAATTGATCCTACATATCATGGCCCATAACATTACACTGAAACCCGATTCCAAGCCAATTAAACAGAAATTGAGAAAAATGCATCCACGCATTGCCCTCTTGGTCAAAGAGGAGCTTCAACGACTTCTTTCTGTTTCCTTCATCCTGCCTATTGACTATCCTCAATGGATTTCTAACATCGTACCTGTCACTAAAGCGACGGGGGGACTTCGGATATGCATGGATTTCTGAGATCTCAACCTCGCTTGCCCTAAGGATGACTTCCCCCTACCTAGTATTGATCAACTTGTTGATCTCACTGCAGGCCATGAAATGCTTTCTCTCATGGATGGCTTTTCGGATACAATCAAATTTTGGTAGCCCCTCGCCGATCAACATAAAACTACCTTCATAACTCCTTGGGAACCTTCTGTTATCGTGTCATGCCATTTGGCCTTAAGAATGCTGGTGCTACCTATCAGCGGGCTATGACTTACATTTTTCATGACATTATGCACACTATCCTTAAGATTAAGTCGATGATCTTCTTGGCAAATCTAAACATCGCAGTGAACATCTCGATGTTTTAACCATTATTTTTGATCACCTGTTACAATATTCTGTCCGTCTTCAACCAAAGAAATGTGTCTTTGGTGTCCTTTCGGGAAAACTTCTCGGCTTTATTGTCTCTCTGCGTGGCATTGAGGTCGACCCATCTAAAGTCAAAGCTATTCTAGAAATGCCCCCACCTACCAATCTTAAACAATTGCGTAGTTTACAAGGTAAGCTCCAATCTATCCGACGTTTCATCTCCCAACTCTCGGATCGATGTCAACCTTTCCATCACCTCCTTAAAAAAGACATTGACTTTCAATGGAGTGACGAATGCCACCAAGCCTTTGAGGCTCTTAAAGCTTATCTCTTGCAGCCACCCGTGCTTATCCCACCCCAGGACGACCGCCCTTTCTACCTTTATCTTTCCGCCACCGACCACGCTGTAGGGGCCATGCTTGCACATCGTGACTCTGAGAATCGAGAACAAGCCGTTTATTATATAAGTCATACTTTGGTGGACTATGAGACTAGGTATACACATGTAGAAAAGTTGTGCCTAGCCCTATCATTCGTGGCCACCAAACTCCGACACTACCTTCTGAATCACAAAACTTTCGTCATCACCAACACGGACCCCATCCATTACATGTATGCCAAACCTCATCTAAACCAACGCATCGCCAGATGGCTCATGCTCCTCGCCGACCTCGACCTTGAGTTTGTCCACTAGAAATCAATCAAAGGACAAACCATCGCAGATCAACTTGCGGAAGCCCCTTTACCAGGGGAACAATTTACCAATTTTACATTCCCCGACGAACTCATCGCCACTCTTTCACTCAGGGAGGAGTCGTATCCAATGACCCTCTTCTTCGATGGATCCAAATGCCAGCGCGGTGGAGGAGCCGACATTGTTCTCATTCCTCTCGATGCTGAGCCTATGCCTCTCTCATTCCGACTCGATTTCCCTTGCACTAATAATACAGCGGAATACGAGGCCCTTGTTCTGGGTCTCCAAGTTGCGTTACACTTAGGTATCAAATCTATCAATATTTTTGGCGACTCTCAATTGGTAGTCAATCAAGTTATGGGCATCTACCAATGCAAAAATGAGGAACTTCAAAAGTACAAACACTACGTGGATTCACTTCTAGCCTTATTTACTCGCTATTCTATCCAAACCATTCCCCGCTCCACTAACAAATTTGTGGATACTATGGCTTGCTTAGCCTCGCAAATTCCAGCTTCATCAACTGACTCTGACATTTTTGTCTTGGTCCAACAACTCGCCCCCATCTTATTCAAATTTCTGGTTGTTTGTACGATAAATAATGTGTCTGTTAATTCGCAGGATACCTGGTATCACCAATTTCACGACTACCTTACAACCTCTGTTCTCCCATCTGACCTTACTAGTACCGGCAAACGCGCGTTTCTTAAACGTGTTTCTCGTTATGTTGTTATGGGGGGACTCCTTTATAAACGTGGCTTTGATGGCATCCTCCTTCGATGTCTCACCGGTGCGGAGGTCACCCATACCATCCAACAAGTCCATGACGGTATTTGTGGCGGACATTTTAGCGGCCTTGCCGTGGCCAAACGAATCCTCCGCCTAGGTTATTCCTACTAATAACGATTGCTATGAATATGTTAAGCGTTGTGTTATGTGTCAACAACATGCCAACCTTCAACATACTCCTAGCCACCCGCTACAGGTCACCCGAGATCTTTGGCCTTTCTCACAATGGGGTTTAGACCTTATTGGTGAGATTCATCCGTCCTCTTCGCAACGTCACCGATGGATTATCACAGCAACCGAATATTACACAAAATGGGTGGAGGCTATTCCGCTCATTTCAACTAAAAAAGAAAAAATTGTAGAGTTCATTAACCACCACATTATCTGTCGTTTTGGTGTTCCTCATCGCCTGATAACAGATAATGGAAAATATTTCAAAAACAAGTTGTTACAGGACCTTTGCGACAACTTTGGTATCAAACTCAGCTTCTCATCACCCTACTATCCACAAGCAAATGGACAAGCTTAATCCTCTAATAAAACCCTAACCAAAATCCTCATGAAAGTTGTTAATGAATCCGAAGAAATTGGCACGATCACATCCCTTTTCCCTTTGGGCTTATCGTACTAGCATTCGTGCACTCTCCACTAATGCCACACCTTTTTCTTTGGTATATGGTACCGAGGCCGCCCCGCCTCTCGAAGTACAAATACCCTCCCTTAGAATATCTCTTCAGGATATTCTCACCAACGATGATTTCCGCCAAGAGCGGTTAGCCCAATTGGAGCTTCTTGATGAGCGTCATCTTACAACTCTTGATCACCTCCAAATCTATCAAAAACGTATCAAGCGTGCTTATGATAAGCGACTTCATGAGCGTACCTTTAAGGTTGGTGATCTTGTCCTCAAAGAGAATCAACATGTAACCAAACTAGAAAAGAGCAAACGTGGAAAATTTTCTCCTAATTGGATTGGGCCTTATATAATCACTCACACTTATGGATCAGGCACTTATCGTTTAGCTTCGCTTAATGGTAAACCTGAGCCTGAACCCCTTAATGCCTTGCATCTTCGACCATTCTACTATTGAATTTAGTGTTATATCACTTCTTATCTACCTGCCGCTCGTCCCTTGAGCCCACTTACCACCACATACACTTTGTTCCCTACACCTCATAATAAAAATCAAGCTCACATAGTTTGATTCTCACTTCACCTCAGCAATGCCTTCCCTTTTTAGTCTAGTCCATGACTTCAAAGTATTAAAATAAGCCGTATTCTTATGGGATTTTCTTGAGTCAAACTTCCTACAAAAACTAGATGCTTCACGTCAAAAGGACATCTAGCTATCTACCTTATATATAGACTGCTCCCTCGAAGGACAGCTATAGGCCAAACTATTGCTACTATTATATATAGACTGCTCCCCCGAAGGACAGCTATGCACTAAAATCATATCTGCTACTATAAATAGACTGCTCCCTCGAAGGACAAATTATACACAATGGCCACCTTTATCGAGCTTCTCGCATGGATCAGCTTTGTGAAGACCTCAAGAATAGTACAATCAATATCCCTTGTAGACTTCCCACATCGATCAGTCTATATTCAGTAAAATAAAAGCCTCATTCAAAAGAACTTTTGAGTCATGGACTTGTCTATTTAGGGTAGGTTCTCTTTCGTCAGAACACTCGCTTTGTAACAAGTTCTCTGTACCTCCGTTATATCATCCACCTCACCTCACCATTTGTTTCAACTCAAGGGACGTGACGTACACCCGATATATTGTGATCATACAACTCTTTTCACCTATTGACTTCTCGTCTATGCACGGTACCTAGGGCTTCAAGCTCGTTCTACGTTGTGTGGTTTGTTTAGCTCTTTTCACCTACGGAGCACTCTTTCCTCTTTGCCTCGCATCTAGGATTGTGTGTTGATCTTAATCAGGACATGGTTCCCTTCTACTTGGGTAGGCTAACTTTCGCTTCCCTTATACCTTTTACAACATCACCAATTCGTTACCAACTCCATCACCCTTACCTTACCAATATTAATATCAATACTTTTACCAACCAACCAATTGCCTAACCATACCAAATTGCCTAAATTCACCTCTCCCTGGTCCTAAGGGAGAACTACATCGGTCTGAGGCCCCTCCTTGCTTTGTGCAATGGGCTATAGGCAAAGACTTCGAGACATGGGGTCTCCCAAGGTTAGCTCGACCACCCCTACCATAACCTATCATGTGTGGTAAATATAAATATTTTTGTGTATTTCTATTTAATCACATTCCTCTTTATCCTTTTCAAAACACCAAAATCACAACGCAAACATTCTTATTATTATCATAACTCAAATCAACATACATATTCGGTTTATTTAGATGTCAAACAAATACATCTTCTCTATCATCGACATGCACGCAGTCGGCATCCTTATTTATTCTTATACCTCTATAACATTTACTTAGACCCTCATGATTCATCCCGACCCAGGAGATGATCGTGATCGTCGACGCCTCTCGCCGGGCCTCTCCATCCTCAAAGGTACCACTGCGCTATTGGTACGCCCATTGACTGATTCGCCAATCTCTCCTCGTAACATATGAATATGCCCTCTCGCATGGAGGAATCCAGCCTCTAGTCTCTCTGCTCGTGACTCCGCAACCGCTAACAATCCTCTTGTCTCATTCATCTGCGTTTGGAGCTGATGAACTAAACTCTGCAGACGATCTCTCTCCGCTTGTAATCACAGCTATGTCATGGCGATCACGTACATACATCGCAGCTCTCGCTACCCACCATAACCTATAGGCCTCTGTTGTTCCTGCATCCATTACCCTGCGATCGGCTGCTATCTCCTCTGGCCCTTCTGGAGGTGTTGGCCGGGGAGGTGAGAATGCTACCTCGGCGTCGATCCTCATATATGGTCTATAAGCCAGGGGTATATCCTACACAAATCCAATTGTCGCCGCACGCGATCTAGAGGAATCCTCTCATACTCACCTGGTCTGTGCCCTGCGATCCACCTCAATCGCTCTACACCCCTCAACTCCTCAGCTATGTTCTCTGTTACCATATAGTTCCCGTAAGGCCTCCAACAGATATCCGCAATCGTCACCCTCTCCCATACCTGCCTGTAATACTCAATGTCACCCGTCACGGCCTGGGATCTTGCCTCTTGTTCTGTCTGGACCCATCGTCTGAATCCCAACCTTTGTACTCCGGTCTCCCCTGACTGGATGGGTCGGCCTATTGGTCGCACACACACAATGTGCTCATAGGCCCAACAGTGTAATAAGTATGAACAATCCAAAGTGTCGCCTGTGATTTCACCTACAAGCCCATAAACCCCTGTATAGCTCCGCCAAATATGCAGGTGCCCATGCAAAAGTCACATTCCTTTCTATCATCTCCCAAATAACACACATCAATGCTTTTGGAAACCTTCCCCCATCCACCCTCGGCAATGCATAATACCCTACCGCTATCATTAATATCACCGCTAACCTTGTCTCCTCGTGGTGTGCTTATACATTATCCCATACGTGAATGTCAAACTCGGGCTTGTGTCAAATCTCGTGCGTATGGACTAAATATCGCTTGTTATCGCTCCCCGCGCCGCGCTAGCTAATGCTCGATATACTTGGTTTTCCTGTAATAGGGAGTCTCAAAATACGGAACACATCTTCCAATGTTACACTATCTCCCCTGTCTGGCGTGATAGAAGGTATTCTTCTGATTCCATCTTTCAATCAACGCCTGCAACATAGCATGGTTATGTGCGATTCGTGAATAATAGCGGATTCCACTTAACCCCAAACGATTTATCAATGTCCATTCACCGGTGTTACATCCGCTGATTCGTGACAATAGCCACTGTACACTATCATTCATCCTCGCCCCGCCTCTACCGCATCGTCCACAACAACAAATAACCATTCAATCCATCGAATCCCTAAAGGTTTTTTTTCTCACATTCTGGAAATTCCTCCAGTAACCGGTATCGGTTATAAATAACCGCACTGGTTCAAGAATCGATACCGGTTATCTCTAATCGATATCGGCCACTCGCAACTACATACACCTTGCCTAAACAACCACCTATGACAATAAATTGATCGTTTATTCCTCTCTGTATACACAGACATACCCGAAACCCCTGATTACCTACCCCATAACACTCACCTCACCTATAACCCTTGCTATCACGTTTTCTTTCTCATATCTACCCACTTAATCTCCCTCCTCCTATTCACAAAACATGAAACACCAAATTACAACCAAATCGCTTTTACCTCTCTTGGCTGCGGCAGCAGCTTGCGGTGGAACTTGTCTTCCCTCTCGGCCCATGCCTCGCTGATGCTTCTCCTCGCTCACCATGCTCACCACCTCTCCAAATATAGCTTGGATTGCTTCTTGATCTCACCACAATCACGTTACTGCTCTTTCCTCCTTATCACTCAAATCTCTCATGCAATTACTTGTCTTAGTCGTTAAAACAAATACGCATTCGCGATTTAACATCTTCGCATGCCTCTCAAAATAAGAACTTCACTGCCACCTACGCTTTTTTATTTTTAGAAAATCTCATTTTGGAATAACCGTATCGGTTACCTAACCGATATCGGTCTATACTATACCGACGCTGGTCACATACCCACCTTTTTCAAAACATAGTCCTTTTCTTTATTTTTTATTTTTGAGGTGCCCGCCTCTTTTTCCTGCATACCAACACCGATAGCTATAATATTTTCATCAAATCCACATCTCATTATGATTTCATCCATATCATCTATCTACATTACCAAAACAAACAAATCATCAACAAACGATATCAAAAACCATTAATCTATATACCATTTGGATCCAACTTAACAGCTACATACATACATTTTCATAAAATCGACAAACATACAACATTTCATAAAATAACATGTCAATTAAACTCATCATTTATATCTATATACATCCCATCAACAAAAGACACCAACATCATTCATATATGACACCATGTAAATCCAACTCATCATACATCAAATATCACAAACCATCAACAAAACATTTAACGCATTTTTAAACACAGCATGTGGATCAAAACATCATATCTATATATATATACAAGGTTTCAAATATACAATGTGCCCTGCATCGGGGCCTCTGTGATCTCATAATACAACAAAGCCGGCGCGCAGGCCGCAATAACCGTCAAAAACCTCAACACGGCTCGCAGGCCGGTCTCTCATATCAAAATCAGACTCGGCTCGCAGGCCGGTATCAACTGTACAACCCGTACTCGGCTCGCAGGCCGGTATAATAAATACATGAATGAATCAATGAATAATATGTAGGCACGCAGGCCTCTATCAACACAACCGGTTCGCAGACCGGTGCCCATGTCTCAATATATATAAAAATGCGGGGACCCTCGCCTCTCCACCTCCATCTCTCGCCGCCATCGTCCCGCCGTCCACATCCTGCCTCTCGCCTCTCGCCTATGACGGACCCACTCACACTGGTTGCCTCCCGAGACCTCTCGCCCGAGAGGTCTCGCTGTGCCGCATAGGGCTGATAATCAGCCTCCTACCATCAAGAATATCTTGATAGTATCGGCCTCCGCTCTAGCCTCCATGTAACGCTCTCGAGCCACTGTAGTGCTTGGGGCTGGTCCCGACACCTATTACCGGTGCCCCCATGCTCGTGGCTTTGGTGCTGGTGGTGCACTGTGTAATGTGGTACTGCATTGCACTTCGTGCTGGGGTTGTGGCTATACCGCCTGCTGGTGGTACTGTACTGCACTGTGCACTGTGCCTAGGGGGCCGGGCCGTGGCTGCACTGGCTTGGTGGTGGTGCTGTGCTGCACTGAGCTCTGGAGCTCGCGCCCGCCCTCGTAAAACACTCTATTCTGCTCGCGCAGCCCTGCCCTTGGCCGCTCGTAATAGCTGCACTCGACCCCGAGCTGATCTCACTCTGCTATCACCTCTCGCAAGTCCGCGCCGCAGCCGTGCTACTCTCGCCATTGCTTCTCTAACCAGCCCACTCAAGCCATATATGCTCCCATGACCAAAGATCATCTACAAGTGTCATCTCTGTCGGCCTCTCCGCAACCCAATGCTGGATCCACGGCCGTGGCGCAGTAGTGGGGCCTCTACATCATCCTCTCGGTACTGAGGGAAGCAAGGGGCTCATCCTGCCGTAGCCCCATCTCGCCCTCGCGCACTCTCTGTGGTATCCTCTCATACTCTCCCGCCTCCGTTCTCCGCTATCTAGAATGTGTACTGATCCACTTTGTAACTTATCCTCGCTCCTCCACGGGGGTGATGACCTCTATACGGTCTCCATACAATATCTCGCATGCTGTCAAGCCCTCTAATAAATCCTCGTAATAAGCGATGTCCCGTCCCCGCAAGCACTTGCTCGTGGGCGCCCACAACCCCAACCACCTCTCAAAGCCATATCTATATATGACTGTGGCCCCGGCTCGGCCGGGTAATCCCATCTGTCTAATGCATATGATGTGCTCATATGCCCAACAAAGTGAAGCAAAAATGTCGAACAAATCCCAAATCGCCTCATCCGGTGATAGCCCCACGCTCTATATAATCGCACTGTATACTGGTGCCCAAGCATAACATGTGTGCTCCTCCACCATCTCATGTAGCACCCCCATCGCGCCCGTGGAAAGCGACCTCCTCTCGAGTCCGGGAGGGCGAAGCAGTGTGATCCCGATCATCATCAACACGACAGCCATGTCTCATGTCAAAGCGCACGGTACATATCCCATACCACATACTTGCGGGCCGTGATATGTCACAGCATAAGCATGGCCGCATCCCCAAAACCTCGTAGGATGCCGGCCCATGGTCCGTCTCTCGCATCCACCGAAAGACGGCCTCTCTATTGATAGGTAATCGAAGGATGCGATACACATCCTCCAATGTGATGGTCATCTCTCCACTCGGGAGATGGAACACATTGGTCGCCGGATCCCATCTCTCGATGAGGGCAACCATCAAACTATGATCTCTCACGATCGCTCTATATCGCTGACTCCGCCGAGTCCCACCTCGCACATGATAGCCTGGGTTGCAGTCTGCACACATGTGGTCCGCATTCACTCAACAAAGTGGGGGCATCTCGTCCCACATCGTCACTGCCATCGACGTGCTCGCAAAACCAACCCACTACATTAGCCCTACTCTTTATCACAACATCTACTTTACCCTCTATACCCCCTTTTATCCCCCCCACACCCCGACTCTCTAACACACCCCTCTACCCACCTACCTTCTCCACACCCCGACTCCCTAACACACCCCTCTACCCACCTATCTTCTCCAATATCCCACTCCCTCTTCACACCCAAACAAACAACCCCCACCATACTACCACACAACCAAAACGATACCCAAACAACCAAATCCAACAACCGACACAACCTAAATCATATCAAAACATCCCTATCCCACCCCAATCATACCAAAACACCAACTCAACTCAACCACACAACCCAAACTACGCCCACACGCCCAAACTATACCCAAAAACTTAACTCCACCACACAACCCAAACCACGCCCACACACCCAAACCACATAAACAAAAAAACAAAAACAAAAACAAAAACAACCAAACCACAAAAACAAAAACACAAACAAAAACAACCAAACCACAAAAACAAAACAAAAAACAAAAACAACCACAACATAAACACACAACACCCACCGACGCCGGCCGATATACGACCGACGCCGGTCAAACACAAAGCACCGTGACCTGAAAATTTGCGACCGATGCCGGTCGCTTAGCGACCGACATCGGTCGCTGTATTTACCCGGAGCCGAACCCCCGCGCGGCCCCCAACCTACATTTTTTCATTTTTCTCCCTCTCTACCCACCCAAACACCCTAAAAACCTACCCACCCAGCCGCCTCGGCTTATTTCACCTATCTACCCTCTCCCTTTTTCAAATTATTTCCATTTTCTAATTATTTCCTAAAAACATGTACATTCCTACCCAAACCCCAAATCTAGCTTAATAACATCAAATGAACACAATGCAAGGTTTCGAACTTACCGGTACGACGACACGTCGTCGTGGTGGGATGGGTGGTGGTGGTCCAGCTGGTCCAGCTCCTCCTGCTCCTCCTGGCTGTGCCATGGCTCCAAATGTCCTCTTCTGGGTCCTCAACCAATCAACTACTGCCTCCTCCTCACTCGGGCCCGCCAATCACCTCACTTCTCCACTCAACTAGTGCCACCTCAGCCAACAAATACACCAATATCAATATTCCACCTCAGACAACTTAATTTGGTTTCCAAATTGACAAAGTGACAATGACCGGCCGTATTTTTCTTTTTATAGGTTTTTAACATAGAACCGATACCGGTCAAATCGTGCCCTAAGGAACCGGCGTCGGTTATCTAACCGGTACCGGTCATAGATAACCGATATCGGTTTTGTCCTTTTTTACCCAACTTTTTGCCCTTATTCACTACTTTCCCTTTCCCACCACATTGCCTCTTTACCACATCGCCTATATGCTCCATTGCTCTTTAGCCGTTTTTGACTTCACCGGCCCGACCCAAGGCCGCAACCAACCACTCCGGCCCGACCCAAGGCCGCACCCCAACCATTTGGCCCGACCCAAGGCCTCACCCTAACCATTTGCCCGACCCAAGGCCCCACCACCCACCCATTTGGCCCGACCCAAGGCCCCACCCTACCCATCCGGCCCGACCCAAGGCCGCACCCCAACCATTTGGCCCGACCCAAGGCCTCACCCTAACCATTTGGCCCGACCCAAGGCCCCGCCACCCACCCATTTGGCCCGACCCAAGGCCTCACCCTACCCATTTGGCCCGACCCAAGGCCCCGCCACCCACCCATTCGCCCACCCAAGGCCTCACTCCTACCCATTCGGCCGACCCAAGGCCTCACCCCTTCCCATCCGGCCCGACCCAAGGCCGCCACCCAACAATTTGGCCCGAACCACGACCATACCACTTCAATACCTTACCCAACATCAAAGAACATACACTTTTATCTACCCATCATATAGTTTTTTGTTCAATCGAGCTCACTGCTCGTGTTTTTAGTGTTTAGCTCGATTAGGGTCCTCGACTTGATTTGTCGACCAACTTTTGCCTAGACCTAGATCGTGACGTTTATCTCAACCAAACCAACCATTTTGCAACGCCAACATGCCTAAACGTTCCTGTACCTTACCTGTTATATACCCTGGAGCTACTTCCTATGCCTTGGATACCAGGATTATATCACCCTTGTTTGGATAAACTATCGACCTTTGCCTATGCATTGTTGGTTTGCTCGTCAAATCATGTACCCTAGTCGCACTATTGCATTTCAACGTGCGTCTGCTTCCTTGGACTTACCCCACCTTTTCCCCATCATCTCTACACCATTTACCCTTTATCAACCCTATCCCTGATTTCAAGTTCTCTCAATCTGTGATAGATTTGAGGGGGATTACCTATACCCTTAACAGGGGAAACCACTTCATATTATTGTCCGTGCAGCTTTACAAAACAAGCTACACGACAATAAGGGGCTAATGTAGACACCAAATTTGTGTCTTACGACCCCTTGTGACCCGCATCTCATTTCGCAACCTAACCTCATCACCTAAACCTTACACAATTATTTATTAATTACCTTGTAATTGATAAATCCACATCACCTTACTCCGCCTCATTTTGCCACCTCATCATGACCTAGTCCCAACCCTAAACTAACCTAATTAAGACCTATAACTTGGTCCACACCTACACCCATGACTAATGACCCTTTCTCGCACTCCAAACCGACCTTCTAGTCACTTGACCAAGCCATGCAACTAATCTCTCGGGAGAAAGCAGGAAAGTGGGTGATTTTACTAAAAATAGCTCGCTTTTTCCTAACCGATACCGGTTCCTACTTTCGACCATTGCCGTCGGTTACGTAACACCATCGGTTCCTCGTAAATGGGCTCCCCAAACCAAAAACAAAGGTGGAAGGATTTTTGGATCAACGAGAGATCACAGGAGCGATCAAGAGAATCCGATCTTTACTTGCCGAGCGAGAGACGAGTGAAGAAACCAGAAGAGTTTGCAGCAAAGGAGATCAAGCCCAAAACTGCAACGGAATAGCCAGAAACCTGTGATACTCAGCTGATCATCGGAGGGAGATCTCTCATCTTCTGTGTGTCAAGCCATCTTACCTAAGTTCTGCCTTTGTCATCAGAGTTCCTGGACCTGCATCTTCGTCAATAACCAGTAAGTTACATCTTGCATGTCCTCTTTAATAACATTTCTTAGACTTTTTGAATCACAGTCCCCATAAATCCATTCCTAGATCCACTACCCAACGTGTCATTGCATCTAACTATCATTCATTTACCTCTCACCATCTCATTACCTAATATCACTCATATACCTTGCTACCAACAACACCATTACCCTACGACACAACCACCCCATAAACAACCAACCTACGATCCTAGACCATATCGATATCGGTTATCGAAGAACGGTATTGGTTATTGTGACTCAAAACCAGAAATCAGCCTTTCCCCTACCCGTCTCAACGAAGCAATTTAATTGATATTTTACGAGTTTTGGTGTTAATTCATATTAGCAGGGAACTCGACCACCTTTCGAAAGGAAGTTTTATATTTCCTAGGCCCAAGCGCGTTCCACTCATTTATCGTCCAGTAATCAAATCTTGTGGTCTTGTGTTCTTATTGTTGCAGATGTAGTCCTTCCAAGACAAAAAGGAGTTCTTCGCAGTCAACCCGATCTTTCTCTGTGACGCGCACACCATCTCGACATTCAACGAGTATTCCTCCTAGCCCTAACCTTATCT